>OY992768.1:5255021-6505021 GCA_963921325.1 Logfia minima
CAAGTACACGTTAATGTATTGTTGGTATCACCCCTAAATCTTGCGTTAGATCATGATCGACCATCTTCATGTATCACCATGTCTCTAAAATTCGTAACAAAGTTAGATGTTAGTAATTGTATATGTATTTATGCTGAAATACAATGATATTTTTATTAAATCAAAACATGTTTTTAGGGTAAATTGTGTTATTTTAGTAACATATATATAGGTGTTGTTGCTTTTAGTAATGAATGTTTGCAAATTTTTTTTTACTATTTGTTATAGTTATAGCTTGAGTAAATAGTTGATGATAATTATCGTGTTAATCATCTATTTAGTATAAATAAAGTTCACCTCATACTTGAAACGACATATTATAATTCTTTTATCGCATGCATTACACTATTATATCATCAACAATATTAACCATCGATGAAGAATTCGAGCTGAAAGGTAATAAAGCATAACGTTATTCTAAATATATATATATATATAGTGTCAATCACCTACAATAAAATGAAGTTTATGTTGGAGAGTTGGAAATTTTCACGTCGTAGATTTAAGGTAATACATGTAATGATATTGTGTAAAAAAAGAAAAGTGTCCTTAAGTCAATTCTCGACGAGACCCATTTTTGAACATTCGATCAATTAATAGTTATTGGGGTTCAATTTCAAGATATGGTTGATGAAGGGAAAAAAAGTAAAGTATTTAAAGACAACAAATATGCTCAAGTTAATACTTAAGATGTAACCCATTGATGTATTTAAAGCAAATGAAGATGATGAATAAGACGTATTTTGTTTAGTGCAACTATTGATTTAAACTATATTTATTTTATATATGTGTTGCGACGGGTTTAGAAATATATTTTTAAAAATATAATCACGAAATATTAACTTGTATTCTTTTCGATTAACTTTATAAAAGCACAACGAATAATGATGACTATAATAATCTAACTAATGATCGTATATCATATAGCATTCAATTTACTAACATATGCAAGTTTTAAAATTTTTTTGTAGCATTTCAACATTAGGGAATTTATGTAATTTCTATTTATTTCAGGAGTTAGTATGTAAATTTATCAAGTTTTTTTTAAAAAAAGAAAAAAAAAGGTATGTTAAAAATATGATAAACTTGTATCATTTTATAATTAAATTAGCCGCATGTATTTCCATGGTTTGAAAACATTGTTTGCAAATACTTGAAACAAAAATAGAGATGTATTTATTGTAGCTAATACTTAACAAAAATAAAAAATTAGCCGTATGTATTTCCATTGTTTAAAAACTGTTATGGAAAAGGAAAAATGATACACTAAGACTTGAACCCAAGACCAAGAGGTTAGTTGGTAAATCTTTTAACCATCAAGTTAAACAACTTTTATCAATTATTTGCACACATGTACATATTTATTAAGACAAAAAATATGAGTTAAGAAAAGACAAACAACTTACTATTCATAAGTGTTTGGTAATTGATATTAAGGGATAATAAATGCTTGAAGACTCAAAGATTTTGATGTCATTAAAAAATAAAAGGACTAATTTGTGACATCACTTATTTCTGTATAGATTGAAATCTTTAATATTAATTTTAACATTTACTATTAATATTTATTTCTATATAAGTAGAAAGTTATTAGATTAAATTTAACATTTTAATATTAACATTTACTGTTAATACTTATTACTATATTAACTCAAAAAAAAATTATAGTATTAGTATAGATAAATATAGATAGATGTATACTATGTCTTTAGTTTCATCATTGTAAGAAGCTATTGATAAAAACTTATTTTGGCTATAATATATATGTATAAGCCAAGGGACTAACAATGTCAATATTGAAAGATAAGTTGAGGGGTCAAATATGTTAAGTTTGATAGTTCAGGGTGTATATGTAAATAGTTGTAATTAAGTCGGTAAGTTGTTAGTTAGTTTGTTAAGACAGTTAAGCAAGCGAGTTAGTTGTATATATATGTGATATTAGCTTGATCATTCTTACTCAATGAAATGAAATCGTATTCATTTATTTCGTTTGTTTACTTTTGAACATGTAAATTGATTAAACTATAGACTTTGATAAACTTTTATTATTTCAGAAGGACAATATGGAGTTTGAAATAAGAATGTGAATGAATTTATCATAGAAAGAAAAAAAAAAGACTATGATTATGTGCGATTATTTTCCAAGCATCGCCCAACAAGTGAGCAACATGTGTTATATCTTTTTATTTTGTTTTAAACCAAACAAGAAGATGAACAAATTAACCTGGCTTCATGACAGTTTGTATTGCACATAACTTATAAGTTAATTAGACCACTACATAGATGGACAAACTTAACTTTATATTTTTAACAACCAACATCAATATATTAATGGAAAATTAACAAAAACATTTTTAGAAAATAGTCCGTTTAAACGTATATTTAAAAAAGCTTTAAAATTGTAAATTCGAGCGCAAAATGCAAATTGCGTTTTGTGTGGCTCCGATTGCATTTTGTATGGTCGGCTGTGTTCGGGCTCGTGGCCTGGACGCCCGCTCGTGAGCGGGATTGTGACTGATCGCTTTTAGAATCGTGATTTTTTATATTTTTTTTATTATTATTTTTTATTTTTTGTGTAAATTGTCTTTTTCTTTACCCGTTTCAGTATGATTTGTTGAGAATTTTTGAATTTTTATAAATAATGTGACTTTAGAATAAGATGATCATTACTTTATTTCACAAATTTTCTTAAAAACACTCTTATTTTTTATTGGCTGAAACTCAAAAACATAATAAATAAAATAAGACACATTAAGTATTATAGAACACAAATGTTTTCATTACAATACATTCAAGATATTTTTACTAATTTTCATGTATTAATTAATTTTAATAAATAAACCTATTCAACTGAATACATGCTTACAATATATCTACAGTGCCTAATAGAAAATAGACATTGACATATACATGTGGATCATGTGATTGTTAGTTAACCTGTGCCAAATATTAGTGATTAGTGAGGATGAATTTTAACAGGATTCATGTATGTCATCAGTGATCACCATACATAGATTATTGAGTATTTCGCATTGCCATTTTGATCATTTTTAACAATTATTAATAGGGTTAATGCTATTTGTCACCAACGTACTCTTCTTCATTTTCCGAGATCACCAACATACTCATTTTAATACTAATGTCACCAACATACTTGGTTAAAAAATTTCGATGTCACCAATCTGTAACCGGTAACCGGGACAACTGGTTACCTTTTACACGTAGCACTTGTATACTTAAGGGTTAATGCTATTTGTCACCAACGTACTATTCTTCATTTTCCGAGATCACCCATACTCATTTTAATACTAATGTCACCAACATACTTGGTTAAAAATTTTCGATGTCACCAATCTGTAACCGGTAACCGGGACAACCGGTTATCTTTCACACGTAGCACTTATATACTTAAATGAAACGAGACAACGTAATGACCTTCGTTCTTTGCGCGCTAGGGGTGTCATTCGGATGGATTATGCGGATTTCGGATTATTCGGTTCGGATTATTCGGATTTTGGACAATCACAAGTTAACCCATAATCCTAACCGAATAAGAAACGGATTAATCGGATACGGGTTAAACGGATTCGGATTGGTGTTCGGATTATACAGTTTCATCCTAATTAGCTATAGTTTAAATGTATACTCACGTACCCAACCTTTTTTTGACGAAAAACTATAAAAATGTAAGTATTAAAAATTCACATTCTTTAAACGTTAGAAGATAACCTTACATAAATTGAACTAAAATTAAACTATTCACACAAAAGAAATGGTAGTTATCCAACATAAAAACTACTAAAACTCGATAACACAAATAATTGGAAGTGGAATAAGAAAACATATGCACTTGCGCTCCTTTTGAAATGTCCATTCAATGCTTTGATATTCAAAAAAACATATTCGTAGTTTCTAAATCAAACAAACATCAACTCTAGTATAATTTAAAATAACCTTTTTTATTTGGATGTATTATCTATTAATATATAAGATTTTATTTTTATTGATTTTTTATATGGTAAACATTAATATATTAGTAAAAATATAATAATTTAATTACTCAAATCTTATACGGATTATTCGGATGTATCCAAAATATTTAATTTTGATCCTTTATCCAGTCCGTGTAATTCGTTTAAGAAATTCGCAATCCATTTAAGTGATCCGTAATCCGAATAATCCGGTCTATTTAACTTAACTTGGATTGGATCTGATGGATTTGTCGGATTTCGGATAAAAGTGACACCCCTATCGCGCGCAACGCAAGTTCATACCATCTCCAAAAAAATTCAACGTCCGGGACAACATTTTAAAGGCATCAGCAAATATTTCCCGGTTAAAAATAGTATATTGGTGATCTCAACAGGTAATTACTAAGTATGTTGGTGATCTCGAAAAATGAAAAAGAGTACGTTGGTGACAAATAACATTAACCCTTATTAATAACATTTGTATCATCCGTTTGTATATTATAAATTAAACCTGATTTTATAAACAAATTAATCATAAATTTGGACAAACTAATACAATAATTAAAATATAATTAAAACGTTAACTTTAGTACAGGGTAACACCCCCATGGCGGCTACCGCTGAATCACCTCTCTTTCTATTCCCCCTGAAAAATCTGATTCATGCCCTAATCCCTAAATTCACTCTCACGGTCTCCATTTCATTTCATTACAATAATAATTAAATCTCATTAATCTCGATCTCAAAACACTTTTTGCATTCAATCACAATAACCTCATGTATTAATCGTTCAAAAAACAAATCGGACCTCACTTCACTCCCATGGATATGAAAGGCAAGTATTTCATTTATTTACTTTTAATCTATCATATTTCAAGCATTTCATACAGTACTTGCACTGATACAATCGATCCAACTGAAATTGTAAACATATTGAATCAACATATATCTCAATTAGGTAAACTCGACGAGCTAGTTAAAAACCTAACAGAATTAGTTACCAAATTAGAATCACGTGGATTGGAATTAGAACCACCTAGGGTTTTGAAGGATATCGAGAAACTGATATTCGATACGAATAAACCCGATGAAGGTGGAGATGTAAGTGATGGTGATCCAGTAGTGAGAGGAAGTAATAAAGTTGAACAATTTGGGGCTGTGTCTGTTACTAAGCATAGTTTGTTTTGGTCTGAAAGATTTCAATTTGTTTCGGCTGTGAAACTCGATACGAAAGCAACTTCACTTAATGTGTTACCTTTTAAGGACGCTGAAGGGTTGAGTAAGTATATTGCTGTTGGTGATGATCTTGGTAACTTTTATGTGTTTACGAGGTACGGTGAGGTTATGCTTCAATTTGATACGAAAACAGATTCACCAATCACGTCTATGTTGTCTTACCTTTCGGTTTTTAGAAATGAAAGTGTAGTGGTTACGGGACATGGAAATGGTGTGGTTTTAGTTCATAAGGTTTGGGAAGTCCCAAATGGGGATGAATCGAGTTTGGTTGAGAGGGCAACTGTTCATAAACTTGATCAAGAAGTTGGGTCGGCGATTAGTATTTTAGAGATTCATCATGTTGGTAGAACGAGGTACATTGTGTCGATTGATGTTGCTGGGAAGATTAAGGTTTTTAAAGAGGGTGGTTCGATGATTGGTACGATTGTTCCTGGTAGTCGTCCTCTTGCGTTCTTGAAACAAAAGTTGTTGTTTTTAACGGAAACCGGTGCAGGTTCGTTAGATTTGAGGACTATGAAGCTTAGGGAAGCTCCTTGTGAAGGTTTTAATGGATCGTACGCATTGAATTATGTTTTTGATGCGTCGGATAGAGGGAAGGCATATGGGTTTACTTCAGGAGGTGAATTGGTGCATTTGCTTATTTATGGTGACTCGATGAATTTCAAGTGTCGTGTAAGATCAAAGAAGAAATTTGATGTAGATCATGGACCGTTAGCTTTTGAGGCAATCAAAGGTTATTTTTTAATCGTTAGTCAAGAAAAGGTGTTTGTTTATAATGTTTCTTCTCAGCTTTATGTGAGAGCGGGTTTACCACGTCTTGTGTTTTCAGCTGGACTCGATGAGATTATAGCTTCGTTTTTGAATTATCGAGCATTGGGAAGATTAGATGCTAAAAAAGATGATGTGATACCATTAATCGTTAGTGACCATGAAAAGCTTGTGATTTTAAGTTTAGGAAGTGGGTATATCGGGATGTATAGTTCTAATCTTCCTGTTGCAAAAGGTGAATTCAACACAATGATATGGAGTACTCCCGTTTTGTTTTTCATACTCTTTCTTTTTGTAGCATGGCATTTCTTTGCAAACAAAAAGGAAGCTTTAACTTCATGGGGCCCTGATGATCCATTTACAAGTGGAGCTCCATCTGGTCCCCCCGAGAGATCTTTTGGAGATCCCACATCAAGAAATCATGATATGATGGACCTGAGAGGTGGTGGTGCCCCCGGTGGTGGCGGTATAAGAGGGCCCACAAGAAGATATGGTTCACCAACAAGATACACGGGTCCTGGTGGGAATTCATTTAGACCCACTTCTATTGACCCAAATTCGCGACCTGCTTCTGTGGACCCAGATTATAGAGGGTCAGAGTTAAAATATAGAGGTTCGAATATTGAATCTAGTGGTTTTAGTCAAAGAAGAGAGAGTTTGTTTGTAAACAGTCAAGTTGTGGATGATCATGGGAGTTAAGTCGCTAGTTTTTGGTGATTGTAAGTTGTTTAAGATGCATATGTAAGGTTTTACTCTGTATTTGATCGGTTATTTATGGAAAAAGATAATAATCGCAAGTTTTAAAGCCTACAAAGCTGTTGTTTGCCAGAATTCACCGTTTTGTATTTCAATATTGAGTAATGCTATGGTTACAAACAAATTATACAAACAAAATTTACAAAATGAGATGTCATAGATTACATTAGTTTGTTGTTTCTTACTCAATCTTTCTCTCTCTCAGATTGGTAGCACATTATTTTGTATCTCAAATCTGGTAAATTCTTTGTATTTATATCATTTCTCTTCCATATTTCAGTTCTAGGTACACTGCAGGGAATTGTATGATAAGAGGAAGACCAGTTAAAGTTACAACTACAAGTCTACAACCTTTATTTTGATACCATTATTTCCAAAGATAATTAGATAAATATGCACGAAGAAATTGTTTAATGAAATTTAGATATTCTGTGAATCAAGATATCATTATGCTAGCTAGCAATAATTATCAGATGGATCAATTTAACCTTTCATCTTATTACAGCATTATGTTCGGACTTCGGATTCAAAAAGATATGCACAGCTCAAAAGTCCAGCCTTATCCAGTATCTAAAATTTTGACCTGGTCTTGTATTAGTCTAATCACAATCCTTAAAAATAGGAGTACTGGATTTCACAACAAGATTAGTAGACTTGTGAAACTCTAAAAGTGATAGGAAATTAGTATTTTTCAAGAGAGCTGGAGAATAAGGTTTATTTCAGGATGGCCGTTCGAGTTGAGTCGGGTTAACGGGTCATTTCTCAATCTGAACTCAACCTGATAAGATAAACAGTTTGGGTATTTTAACTATATCTTGTAACCTACTAACCTGATCTGGGTCCAGGTAAACCGTCTGAAAAAATGGATCAACGTCTTAGTGGGTTAAATTTTAGGTTAACAGGTTACATGAGTTTGCTAGAGGTCAAATGTGTTAATATGTTAGTAACATGGAGATGACATAAGTTTGAGAATAACTATTGTTGTAATATAATTAATTATTTCAAATAGAAATATGCAAGGGAAAAGAAAATAGAAAGGACCATAGACAACAAATATATAAATATATTTATTCAGTTATAAATTCACCAGAATTAATTAATTTAATTATTGGTAAAAGATTTAAAAATAAAATATATAAATTACCCTTAAACGAAAAGGTCGACCAGACTACACATATACTCATGTATCTGGCCTAAGAAATGAACAGGTTGCTGGGTTGGTCGGTCGAGAATCTCAACCGGATCTCATTTATTTTCGTGTCAAGTTTTGGGTCATGTCGAGAGTTGTAGACCCTGATTCAGTTACTTATTTTCGTAGTTTCTTTTGTTGATACATTTATTATAGTTATTACTGAATTATGGCCCATAGATATAATAAATACATGAATAGTTGTTTCAGGAAGAGTCAGAATATAGTTCAACAATGTTGATAGTGTCATGTGTTGTATAAGTGTAAATTGGTTTTGTTTGTAATAAATTTGCCTATTTCTCATTATTAATAATAATAATAATAATAATAATAATAATAATAATAGTAATAATAATAGTAATAATATCTTGAAAAATAGAGCATGCCCACTTGTCCACTTTGATAAAAAGAATATGATAGGAACGCCAACTCGGATTTTGGATTTGGAATTTCATTTTTTAGAATGGAACGCCACTAACGCTACGGTTCTATTTCAAGGAGACGATTCTGCTTAGCGACATCCGAGCTCGAGTTTTTCGAGCTCGGCTAACACACACTTTGGATGTTTCCCCGACAATGTCTGACATATAGTAGAAGAATAAATATTTATGCGGGTGTTATTTGGATAGCCACGTTATTAACCTGGTCGGCCTATCTTTTTCTAAATTTAATCCGTTTGAGATAAAACACAACCCAAATCGATCCATTCTTTATAAGTGGGTTGGAATTGCAGCCTGTACTTTGAAGCTATAAATTCTAAGGTAATCTTGGGAATAACTACCTCAGGTGTGGTTACCCTACTGTGCTTTGTAATAAGATTTAAGTGCGAGCATGATGTTAGTTCATCAGATACCAAGATAAGAATGGATAAATGACTTAAAAGGAGTAATTATTTTCTTTCCCAGCATTCAAATGAGTTGTCTTCTACTTCTCAGCACTGTCTAAGTAGTGCAATAATGAATTTTTTATTTTATTATATATAAATTTTTCATTTTTCCGTTTTAGGGTCTTAGTGCCATTAATTTAGGGGACAGTGGGTTCATGGTGGTTAGAGATGGATGTACTGTTTTCCGATCCCCTGCACAGCAACACAATTTCAACTTCACATATCAATTGGAGAATGGAAGTAATGGTGATTCACCCAGCTCCGTCAGGTTTGTCATTGCACGCCACCATTTACTCGTTTTGCGCCTTATTTTGTTTTTCCACATGCATACTCTTTTTGATATATTTTGTTTCAGGGACAAGGGGCCTTGTGCACCTGTAGTAGGAAATAAGCATTTGGCTCATTTAAAATGCCATAATATAGTTGAGCCTTGGCTACTTATCAGTTGTATGAAATATGTAACAAGCATGGTGGCATCCAAATGATCACAATGAATTTGTTTTCCCCCTTCAAATCACATGCTACCGAAGTTAAATCCATATTTCTAGCATTTTTCTTTCACTTCACCTGTGAGATGTGATAAGATAAAATGGCATTGGGGATGGTTATTTAGATGGAAATATCGTTTAGATTAGTTGAATGACAGGACTCTTGAACAAGAAGTGATCAATGCTGCAGGTATTCTCGATACCTGTTGCTCCAAGAGATGTAATTGTAGCAAGGACTGATGGATTATTTGATAATTTGTGCAACAATGATATAACAGCAGTGGTGGTTCATGCAGTGAGAGCTGGGTTGGGCCTCCAAGTAATGGCTCAAAAGATAGCAGCTTTGGCTCGACAAAGGGCACAGGAAAAGGATAGGCAGACGCCTTTCTCTGCCGCTGCCCAGGAAGCTGGGTTTCGTTATTATGGTGGCAAGCTTGATGATATTACTGTAGTTGTCTCCTATATTACCACGTCCAAAGACGTATGATATATTTTCCTTCTCTCTAACGCACAAATATTATCCATTCAATTAGTAGTGGTGGCAAAATGTGCAGGTCAACAGGGTTGGGTAACGGGTCAAAATGTGTAGTTTTTAGTTTGGGTAAAATTAGTTGGGTAGGGTTGGTCAACTCACAACATTTTGTCTTTCAGATATAATCAACTAAATGTACTATTTGTAATGAAATTAATACTCTAAACATAAAGATTTAGGTGGTTGCATGCATTACTACACTTTCAGTGACTTTCGATCCATTTGACCCAGTCCCAGTTAACCTCTTTAAGTTCACCCATTCGATCCATTAGAGGGAGAACATAACACAAATCGATTTCTTGTGTCGAATTGCCACCTCTAGAACTAATCGATGTTACAAGTGAACTTAACTTGTGTATGTGCCATTGCTATGCAGGAGTCGGGATGATCTATACCATCCAGCTCTGCGTAGCCACCGAAGCAGTTTGTTTATTCACCAAATATCTCTGTTGGCAGCCATTAGCTAAACACCCTTTGTGTGGTCAAACATTTTGTAATGATATAAAATGAAATGTCACAAATTTAGATAATCATAGACCGATTTACAATGTTGTCTTGTGTACTCGAGGGAGCATAGAAGCAATAAATTGTAGTGGTAGCGAGTTGACCCTTTATTTTGATGTTTGATTGATGATGTAGAAAGCTATTTTCCATAAGGGAAATCAGTTGGTTAATGCCTGTCTTTTTTATGGTACCCGTGATCAAGTAAAATTTGCTTTTGGTAGATTTTATTTGCGTACTCAGATATTTAGATTTTTGTTCATACAAAGATGCATAAACACGCATTAGACATACATTTACACAAAGATTAACTGTTAAATACCAATTTGATCACTATACTACAAAAAATGATAACAAAATTAACACGTTACCTCAGAATAATTAAACTAAATTATTATTATTTTTATTATTATGTTAATTATTATATTATTTTTTAGTTACTCATGGACACTCACCTACTTAACATTTGTGATAATAATAACCGTTGTCCTGTCATTCAACTAACATTTCCTCACCATTTATATTCCACTATGATTATAATGAAAGAATCAGCAAATGTACATTTCTATTAATATATTAATTTTTATATATAATTAAAATAGGATAAAACGGAGGAATCTGAACTTTCATTGTTTTTCACAATTTGTGATTCAATGATCTTAATTTCTTTCGTAGCTTTATATACTATATAAAAAAATCGATCAAAATACTTTATTTATTTATAAAAGTTAAATTTGTCGTGCCTTATTGCGAGTTTATAAATTATATAAAAAAAATGGCCACAAATCAATTAAAATATTCTATTCATTTATAAATTAAATTTATTCCGTATTATTGTGAAATGATTACCTAGTTTCAAGTATACATTTATAGTTAAGAATCTCAAAGTAAAATGATGAACTAGAAGTACAATCCACATGGTATGATCCTATTTTTATTCATCTTGAAAAACAATCCACATGATACTTTATTATTATTTTCAAACTAGACACGTAAAATCCAATCTCATCTCATAAAAATACAAAATAAAAACTTTTTTATTCAATGTTTGAGATTTATCTACGCATAAATTATTTTAAATTTTCATTTTTTTACATAGTAGTCGACTAGTCATTGAATTGTTAGTAGTTACGAGACATGCCAATTATGAATGAAATGGTTGGGATGAGTAAATCAAACTTTTGATCATTTTTTAAGATTACAATGTAACGTACATATTGCATAATTTCAAAATACAAAAAAAAAAAAAAAAAAAAAAACAATCAACAAGAAAATAAAATAAGAAAGTTAAACCTCTAGACTCAAAAAATGACTCCACAACTTGCAACATATCCATTAAGAACTCGAAACCCAACAATGGCAACCTGACCATCGAATTTGCAATGACATATTATGATATATTTAATTTTGAATTATATTGTTCTAACTTTTTTTGAAAAATTGTTAAAAAATAATTTTCCATTTACAAAGCGACAATACTTCGTGTATTGTCATATAATTTTAAAATTTTAAAATGTTTCAATAAACATAATATCATATATTAAATGAAATATGAAGTTAATAATAATTTAATTATTATCCGTTTCCCTTATTTCTGTTTTTTCACTAATCAAATGCTAACTCATTTTATATATCTTTATAAATAAAAATTTAACATTTTCTCTTGCAACTAACTGTTACACAAACAACTGATTAATTACAATACGACATTCAAGTAAGCACACAACAGTGAGTCAACCACGTTTTCTCCATTAAGCATTCAAGCTTGTATCTACTCTACAACGAAATTTCATTAATCAATTACCACACTTATTTTTAGGGTTTCTCATTTTCCCCCAATTCTTGTATGCTGTAAACAATGGCTGGTCCTGTTGGTCGTAGATCCACCAATACATCACAACCGGTTCGTGGATCTCGAATCATCGTCGCAATTGTCATCGGAATTTTGCTCGGTTGTATCTTTGCGTTTTTATACCCTAACGGTCTTTTCAATTCAAATCCGACTTCTCATTTCAAAACTCGCCGTCTTGTTAAAACAAATCCTCAGGTTCAGTTTTTTAAGTTTATTGTTTTTTACTTTTTTTATTTAAGCTAGCTTGCTTGGATTATAATTTGTTGACCATAAGTACTGTTGACTTTTGTTGTTTATTGGATCAAGTGTGCAATTTCTCTTGATTTGCGTGAATATGTGAAGTAATTAAATTGAGTTTGATGTGGAACATGTTTCTATTTAGGTGTAAATCTAACTTGGATCTTAAAGTTGTTAAAATAAAATTTAACTGCAAATAGAAGAAATGGAATATAGTACGTCACGAATTAACATGTAGCTTTCGTAATGAGTTTTGCTATATGAAATGTAGAAAGGTTTAAGCTTTTTCAGAGTTGTGCCAAACTTCTGTTCGGTTTAAGTGAAAGTAAATCTAACGCAGACGTTTCAAGATTAAGGATTCTAAAGGAAGTTTCTTTAGATTTTTGAGTAAGGACGTGTCATTATCATTACTAGTGTAAATCAACAACTCCAAAATTATAGATTTACTTAACTTTTAAATGTTAGCTAGTTTGGTAGCTTAATATTGTGTGGTCCTGTATATCTCATGTCTATATCCGAAAGCTGAACATGAGAAAGATATGTAGTGTTGTTTTCATTAATTTATTCCATAGTCATTGCATTACAGACATGCTTCTTACTTACTAAAAATTAATTATTCGTTTGAGTAAGAAAGTTATTGACCATTGTTTTTCATTGATCCCTGTATTCAACTATTATACCAGGCCTTTGCTTCATAGTTACTCAAAGTTAGTTGTTAATTTAATGAGAAAAGTAATTTGACAATTTTTATAATGTATCACCTATTTAACTCGTGTTAAATTGACTTGTATCGCACTCAAAATTAGTTTATAATTTGGACATTAATCGACCTTCATTTTTCCTGCTGAAATTTATACATAACCAGGAAATATGACATTTTTTTTACCCCCTTATGAACTCTTTCCAAGTATGCAGATTTTTTCTGTTTGTTACTTCATCAATGTGGTGTACTTTACTTATTTGATCATATACTTAAGTTGTTTTAGGTGTTGCTAAAATCGTTTGTGGATTTCCACGACAAAAAATCAACTTTACTATGTCATAAAGTGATAATAGGTACCAATTTCAAAATTAATGGCATGACCTAAAATATAAATGTTTTGTTGTTTACAGATTGGATCTACGTTATGTGAATCCACAGAGCGAGTTAACATGTTGAAGTCAGATATTTCTGATTTATCAAACTTAAATGACGAACTAAAGAAGCAAGTTAGGGATTTAACTGAAAAATTATATGCAGTTGAACAGAAAAACGGTCAAGCTGAGCAGCAAGTTGTGGTTGCGGTGGAGCCGCAAAAAGCAGGACCTTTTGGTACTGTCAGGGGTATAAAAACTAACCCTACAGTTCTTCCAGACGACACAGTTAACCCAAGGCTCGCCAAAATCTTGGAAAAAGTTGCTGTTAATAAAGAGGTTATAGTTGCACTTGCAAATTCAAATGTAAAGGCCATGTTAGAGGTATCGGTCTCCAGCATCAAGAAAGCAGGGATACCCAATTATCTTGTTGTGGCTTTAGATGACGGGATTGTAGATTTTTGCAAAGAAAATGATGTGTCATACTACATGAGAGATCCAGACGAGGTTATTGATTCTGTTGCTAAAACAGGAGGTAATCATGCTGTCTCAGGGTTAAAATTCAGAATCTTGAGGGAGTTTCTGCAGTTGGGTTACAGTGTTTTGCTGTCTGATGTTGATATCGTGTACATACAGAACCCTTTTGATCATATATATAGGGATTCAGATGTGGAGTCTATGTCTGATGGACATGATAACAATACTGCTTATGGGTACAATGATGTCTTTGATGAACCTGCAATGGGTTGGTCTCGATTTGCTCATACAATCCGAATATGGGTTTATAACTCTGGTTTTTTTTATATAAGACCTACTTTGCCTGCAATCGAGCTCTTGGATCGTGTGGCTGATAGGCTCTCGCATCCGCCAGCAGCTTGGGATCAGGCGGTTTTCAACGAAGAACTGTTTTTCCCCTCGCATCCTGGCTATATAGGCCTTCATGCTTCTAAGAGAACTATGGATCGGTATCTTTTTATGAACAGTAAGGCTCTTTTTAAGGAAGTTAGGAAGGATGATAATTTGAAGAAATTAAAGCCTGTGATTGTTCATATCAATTATCATCCAGATAAATTACCCAGAATGAAAGCGGTTGTAGAATTCTATTTCAATGACCAGCAAGATGCACTGGAACCGTTCCCTGATGGTTCTGGTTAAATTCCACCTACACTTTTCGTTATCAGGTAATATTACAATGAGAGTACTATACACCCCTTTTGAGAGAAATTGAATGTGTATTATGATGAATCTTTCTTCCACTAGTCTTGACATTTCAATACTTGTTATTTAGTAAAAATGATGTTTTTTTCTTATTTAGAGTATGTTTTCATCCTTTCCCGTTGAATAGCATTTTGTTCTTGGTCTTATTACATTCTGTGCTTATTTGGTCGAGTGAAACCACAACCAAATTAAGAAGAGGCCTGTTGTAACTAAATCTCAGTAACCGAAGACATGTTGTCAATAAATAATATCAGGATTACGGACAAAAGCCCATAGAGAGAAACCAAGTGGGAATATCTCTACTTGAGTTGAGGCTCTTTGCAAGCTATTTGAGGCTGTCAAAAATCTCGAAAACGCCTTGATTTAAGTTAATTCAAGGTTGAGGTTTTCATCGCGTAAACTTTGGCTGACTTTGTGCTATTTTTCATTTTTAACTGCTGTGCATACATTAAAAAATAAGTGTTATGTATCATCGGGTAGTTAGAGCTCGGAATATTGAATTGGTTAAAAGTATAATATCTCTAAAATACAGAATAAGTAGCTGGTCTAGCTCAAATGTATAGATTATAAGTTCGAGTTTTAAGGCCCTGTTATGCTCAAGCTTCATGAGGTCTTGATTCAATTACACCCCTACACTCATCCTTTGACCCTTTACTAATTAAGATGCTTCGTGGGATATAGTTTATGGACCAGATTCCGTTAAGATATTAAAAACAGCCTTTAGTCTAGTTGTATATGAACGATTATGTAATTGAACCGGCCAAAAGTGATTGGTCTATTCATCGACATGTTCTGCATGGACGTTTGAAACTTGTAAACAAAAATCCGTTCCGGTTGATTCGTTCTTCACTGTTTCACCCTTCCTTTTTACATTCTCAGCTCCTTGTATCTTCTGAACAAGGTCAAATTAAAGGAGAGTTTCTGAGTTATGGAGATTCCCTCTTTATGACTGTACATAAAAACCAAACTATTGGCTTTGATTTCCCATGCATCAGCAGAGTTTTACGCTTACTGATCGATTTTCATGCACTGCACGAACTTTTATTACACCTTTGGGAAAAGTGTGATTATATATTCTAACTTATATGATTCACTAGCTTATAAACCCATATATACAGACGTTTGGGAAAAGTGTGATAATATATTTTAACTTATATGATTCACTAGCTTATAAACCCATATATACAGACGAGCCGGGCCGCTTAAGTGGTATTGACTAGATACGTCATTATCATATTGTTACACATCTTTGGTTAAATTGACATATTCTATGGTACGTGCACGTGCTTTAATTGGCTAAAGTGTATTGATCGATGGATATAGGAACGCTATGCATAAAACGCTACTACGGAACAAAAATTCTTTCGTATCTACTTAGTATTGTAAGATTTTATATACTAAAAACGTTATTATTATGATTTATTATTCAATAACGTTTCGTACATACGTAGTACATATCCTTATTACAAGAACTAAATTGAAGTCCGAAACTGGAAATGAACATAACACTGCTGCACCTTTTCAGTCATTTATTACAAACAAACAAAAATTGATCTAATTGCTCCTGCAACAGCATCTAGTTAAATTAGTTTTTGACGCCGTTGCCCTATATGTTAGTACGATTTGAAGTATGTTTAGATAAATTAGTTTTCAAGAGATCCTTTTTACCAGGACTCACTATCCTTGTTAAAAGTTACTTTCTGCAAATAGTTTAGCGTAGTTAGGATTAGATTAGCTTAGCGTAGTTTAGACTAAACCCCTCTTATTGTAGTGTTTGTTTTATTCAATTTAGTAAATCGAGGATTACACTAAATTGGGGGGGATTTGTTGGTAGGTTTAGTGTAATTGGGATTTACTTAGGATCAAAGGGTATTTCCAATTAAGTTATAGAATGAGTCAGTAAGCGTAGAGTACACGCTTGTTGTAACTAGCTTGAACTGTCGTTAAATAACGAGGATTAAGGGGGCAGCGCCCCTTGTGGGGGTCCAGGGGGCCGAGCCCCCTAGTTGGGTCTCACTAACTGCTTTTAACCGCCGAACGAATTCTGTACATAGCAGATAATTTTGGTCCGCCAAACGAATTCTGTACATAGCAGAATATTTTGGTCTCAATTTTATACACACGAAAACATAACCATTCTCTCTGATTTTACTTAGTTTATTTGCCAAGATTTTAAGTATTATTCTTTTTCTTATTCCAGCAAAAATTTCATGATACTAGATAATAAAGAGTTGAAATACTTTATTGAAAAAGTAATTACATAATTCAAAAAATATCAAGATTATTGCACCCTAATTCTCCGAGACTTAATACTCCCCACTGTCAAGTTCCATCCACAATGAGACAAAAACCCTCTCGTAGATGGGTGACTCAGCGCTGCCACTTGTGGGGCCCACGTACTCACCACAATCCCAACTCCTTTGGTCCTTTCCACGAACCCGTCTGGCAAGTAGGTTTTCGGGTCATCTGAATCACTCCGGCATTAAAAAACGCGGCAGCAGTATAATCATTCGGCTTTCGCAGTAAAACATGTTCGCTTGTTAGTGTTCCACCACTACCGAGTGCAATGAAGAATCGAGTCTTTTGGTTATTATCGAGCGATGCAATAATTTCTTTCTCGTACCCTCCCAAAACCAAATCAATTTGTTCCGTGAGCGGTCCAATTGGATAAACTGGCGGGGTGGGGATGTCAAGAAAGAATCATTCATGTTTTACTGCTTTGAGAGAAAACGCTTCAAAATCATCTCAAGTATTTATAAATATTCCTTTAGCCAACGATAACCTGCTGACATGCAACAAGTACCATTTGTACTCGTCAATCTTTCTGTTTGGAGTTGGTCTAGTAAGTCTTGGGTTCGGATTGGGTTACAACCCGGGAACTTGATCAGTTCGGGCAGATCAACAAAGTCGCCTTCGACCTCCCGGTCCAACGTAGGAAGATACAAGGAGTCAAGGAGAAGGTTAATAGAACAGCTGAAGCCGTAAAAAATTAATAACCCGGAATAGGCAAGTCTTTACAAATTGCAAACACGCCTGTGCAGAAGATGTCAACGATTAGGGCTTTTAGTTTATTTAATCCGGATAGTATTGATCCAAGTGGCTTAATGGATTATTGTACAATGACACTAAGGCAGACGAGATCTGTCATGGTATCTGAGCAAATGTTAGCAGGTGGGAGGTGGACGATCTGCAGGGCCGGGTTTGGATTGATAGATCGGAGGTAATTGTTTTGGGCTAGAGATGAACTGGTGGTCAAGACCATAAAAGTGACTTGAATGTTGTGTTGAGTGACAGGATTGGCGAACTCGAAAAGAGGGGTTATGTGACCCATTTCGGGGCTTAATTATCTACATATTTTATAACAAATTACCAATATGTTACTTCAGTATTCAATAGACAGAAAAGATAAATCCAATCATATCACTTATCAATGCATAATGGATATATTTAACAATTACCAAGGTAGATTAAGGTTACCTAATTAAGGGGTGTTTGTTTTAAATATGGAATTATTAATTATTATAGGAGTATGTATAAGTTTTTTATAGGCGTGAGAATGAATTTTCAAACCCTTTGAATTATGCTTAAATTTGTAAATTTGATAGTTGTAGTAGAAAGGTAATTTAACCAAACTCATGTATTGATAAGCAAATTCACACCTCAATTTCCATGCCTCCCAACCAAACACACTCAAAAATACCAATAGTGATGATATCTTGTTCCAGTGTTATTATTCATGTTATATCTTGTTTCATTGTTATTTATATCATTTGTTTATGCTAACTCATATTTGTATTATTGCACATATGTTACTTTTTTCCTTGCATGCCTTTAATAAGAGTGTATGGCTTATATGCTAACTCATATAATTGTATGTGAATGTGACAGCAAGAGACTTCCATCTTCTCTCAAATTTTAATGTTTTTTAGAGATTTAAAAGATTTGTTTTACGATTAAAGATGAGCTAACTAGTAATTATTTACGATTAAAGATGAGCTAACTAGTAATTATTACTTAATATTAATATTATTTAAAAATTGGTAACGTATTTTAGAAACTTTCTGAACGATATAGCATGCGTCATGAGCAAATTTTCAACAGGATATAATTGTTCAAAAGCCTCCACCTTCAACCAAAGGAAGAAAGAAATATGGCAACCAAAGCAATAACTAATGGACAACCCTGTCACTGTATGAAAAACCCAGATTTAAGGCCCAACAAGGACCCAAATAGAGCCGAAAAGGCCCTCTCGTATTTTGTAAGAGGTTTAATAATCTTTTAACACACGTTGGCACGTTGCTGTTTGGGTTGATTGAGTTATCTAACATGTTCCATGGTTCGACTGATTAGCCTACATGTGAATTGTGGGTTGTGTCTTAATTATGGGGAACATGGCTTTCCTTATTGTCTCTTCATAAAAAATCATCTCTGACTTAAATAACCCCATTGATTAGTTTAATTATGGAAAACTTATTATTAGTCCAAGTAATCATCATTATATAAATTAAAGATAAAGATGTTACTCAACCACATTGATTGGTCTAATTATATAAACAGAACACCCAAATACACCCAACCTTGGTTTTATCAATAACATCACATCTCAAGATTTAATCATTAACTTATTCAATGTCAATGGGGATAAAAAGGCTCAGGAAGATACAATCCAATATCCACAAGAATTAAGCTAAGGAAAGATTTAGGAGAATAATTAAACAAAGATACAAAATTTCAGAATAAAAGACCAAAATCTCCACTAATTTAACATAGTTTAGGAACAAGTTACATTGTGTGCTTCATTGCTAACCTCTAAATCTCCACATCTTCAAGAACATAATATCATCACTTAGCAGCATTACCACTTCCAAGTGTAAGTTCAAGATCATCCAATCCCATATCATGAATCCTCTCGCCTACCCACGCGTTCAGTCCACCGTTCTCAAATCCTAATTCAACCCCTTTTCCTTTATCCAAAACAGCATTTTCAGTAGCCATTGGTTTCACTAGCTGAAGTGTAGGTGAATTGGGGCTCATGACCGTAGACTCATGGTTCTGGAACGTGATCCATTGACAAGAATCAACTGTTGAGCAACCCGACTCATCACATTCTGGTATAGTCATGGGTTTAAACCGTTGATATCTTGTTGGGCTTGTGGGGGCTGAAGACGAAATCATAAAATTTGGTAAATTGAAAGAGGAAATTGTTTGGTTGGTTAAAGATTCCCAAATGAGATTGTTGTTTTGGGGAGGCTTTGAAGTTGGGGAAGAAATGGGTGGGGTTACAGGGGCACTGTTTGATATACGAAGAGGAGGGAGTGATGATGGAATCGAATCGTGAAAAAAGGTAAAGCGGTGATTTGATGGGCTCGGAAATGATGAGGAAGGCGGGCTTGGTTTTTGGGAAGAACATGGTGTTGTGTTTGTTGATGTGCTTCCGAATTCAATGGAAGGTGGTGGCTTGCATCCCTGCAGATTCAGATCAAAATAGTAAACTTATACAGGTAAGAACATAAATTCAACTTCCCATATCGTTTCATTAGATCCAAAGCCCTAAAACATTTCAATTATTTACAAAAACCATTAATTTCCTCAAATTCTCTAAACTTCTTTCTTTTTAACAGTAAAAAATGTTATTGAAAACTTAAAAGGTTGCCATACAGAGAAACTACACAATTAGTAACAACCACTTAACAATCTGGATATATACTTTGATCGTGTTTGACACCCTTTCAGATTAAAGTATTTCACCCTTCAAAATACTCGATGACACTAAAATTAACAGCATTGTTTAAACTTAATCATTAAATAAATAATTAGCAAGAAATAAACTCATCCTACACAAATCTCTTAAAATCTACAAAATGTTTTACATTATTACTGAGCACATTAAATAGTAGCTAGATCCACAACTTAAAACTCTTAAATAGTTAAATCGACAACTAAATACATAATTCTACATACTACATTAGCATAATTACCCCCTAAAAATTTCAATTTTTCATATCAAAAATCTAAAAGGTTTTTACCTTTCTAAAAGTAGTGCCATCAGGAAGAACAACCCAACCAGCTTCTTTACAAAGAGCTTTCAAAACTTCATTATTATCACAATGTTTAGGCAAATCATAGTTCCCCTGTGCTCTCAATCCATTATATATATTTGCTGCAATTGCTCTTCTTCTTCTCTCTCTTCTTCGATTATTTTCTCTTTCTCTCCACGACGGTTTCCTCCTTCCTCCGCCGCCGTCTTCCGCCGCTGCAATTGTCATCGGTGATCCACCACCTTCCCACATCATCTCTGTTCTTTAAGAGACTTAATGTTGGTCTAATAAGTGAACAATGTTTGTGGACTGAGTACAGTTAGTTACAAACGAGGTATTTGATTTGATTTGTTTTGTTTTGTGTGTGAATGTGTTGACGTAAAAGTAGTGGAAATACTGAAAAGAAGGAGAGAATCATGTGTCTGTAGGAACACGAGGAACTTTATTGTCTCCTCAAATGATTTAACATAATAATTATATTATTATTTGATTTGATTATTAATGTGTGTAATTCTTAAAAGACGTGAGTTTTATGTACCATTTTTGAATTTGATAAAGACAAAATCTGTGTGTGATATCTAGTTTTTAAATACGGAAAATAATAAATTCTATATATTTTTGACATATTAAAATCGATCGCTGTTTATTGGGGGTGAGAAAGTGACATGAACTGTACTCTCAAAAAAATTAAATTATCCAAAACAAAAAAATTTAGGAGTATTAATGGAATTTTATAACTTTTATTTACTTAAAAATACAAAGTAATAAAAATATAGTTTTGCCAAGTCAATAGATACATTTTAGCTCTGCCCCTTCTACTTATAGGAGAGGGATGAAATGCTTCGAGAAGTAAAAGGTCATTTGGCCTGGCACAACATGTTATTAAAAGCAACGCTGATAGAGCTAGAAAGGATGTTTCATTCGAGGTTCAAGATCAATCTCTGCTTAAGCTAAGACCATATAGACAACGGATAGTGACAAGGCGAAAGAATGAGAAGTTATCACCTAAGTATTTCAGGCCCTTTGAGGTTTTTATTAGAATTGAACCAGTAGCATACTGACCTCACTCAAGCTGGCATCCAGATCATTAGCTATCCATTCAAATTTTTCATGTTCACAGTCGAAGAAAGCAATTGGTGATCAAATGGTAGCACCAATGCTTCCAGATGGTTTGACAAAAGATATGAAGGTTCTGTTACAGCAGGAAAAAGTTGTATATGGTCGTAAATTAGCCGAAAATCACGAGGTACTTATTTGTTAGAATCATTTGACCATGTCCGACTACAGTTTATGAAATTTCACCTTGAGAACAAAGTGGCTCTTTGAGAAAGGGTTATTGATACGACTCGGGAAAGGTGGGAAAAGTTGTCCAAGCGGCAAACGAAACAACAAGGGCCTATGGGCAATTAATTAATAAATAAGGGTTCATAAGTAATTAGTAGATTGTGTTTTCTTATTATCTTTATATTGTAATTGTATTTTTCTTAATTATATAGTATTTATAAAATTCTAAAAATTATGAAAATCTCAAACGATCTTATTCAAAATGGATAAAAGATAAGATATATTTTTAAAAAATAATCCATCATACATAACCTGCAAAATTTTGAATTGCGGTGCCCATTTACAGTTTGCATATCCGATCACAAATAAAAGATAAAGACATCTTATCTAAAATAATCCTCTACACATAACCTACAAATTTTTAAATTCATATCTGATCACGAGTCTGTATCTTCGAATACACAACCCGTAAATGAGCGCATGCTAATTATGTGTGAGGGGGGTGTTTTTTAAATTTTCCTTTTTTGTGAACAGAATCTTATATGTCTTTTCGGGTACTCTTTATTTGATTTCCCTTAATTAAATGTCTGTTTGCTCTTGCGTCTCATCCAAAATCAAGCTCGGTTCACATTAAGCATGTTTCGTGTCGATTTTAATCGTAATCAACAAGAAATAATAAACCTTCAACCAAGAAAGCGAAACAACTCATAATGAATTGTACTTGGAGATTAGGTATATAGTATAGATCCTAGGATAACATGTAAAAATTACTCAATTAATTAATTTTAATTAATATTACGCTTATACAGTAATAACGATATTAAGCGACGCGTGTAAGTCATGACCTACTCTATGAAAGCGAGTGGTGCAAGTGGTGCTTCCAATCACCTTACCAACCACACTCAAATTCTTTTTCTGAAACGTTTGAAAGTATTTATCGTTTAAAACAAATCATGAACATGCTTAATATATGATTACATGATTCAATCAACCTTATTTCATCATGAAAGATATTTGATTATGTGATTATAAGGCTCTATTTTTTTCAATTGTCCACGTAAGTATGCAAATTGAGTACAACACGTCAACACGACTTAAATCAAGCAAATTCTAAGTATTTTTCGAAACACTCTTATTTACATCTTGATAAATATAACTTGATTATGTACTTGTAAATATATTTGGATTTTGGAAACGTATCAAGGGTTAAAATATAGGACTTTTTAGAATGTAGCAAGGGTCATCATGTGACCTCATTTGCTTGTATGTGGGAGCTCTCATGGTTGTAAGTTTTAATACTAATAAGTTAAATGAGTCGCTACTTAGATTTTGCTTTAACATAATAAGTTAAAGGACACATTTGACATGTTAAATGACATTTAAATTATTATTATTATTATTATTATTATTAATCCAAATATGATTCATATAAAACAAATTTTACCAGCATCCAAGTTGACACGTTTTGACAACATTTGTTAGGATGAGGTTTCAATGACCCTGTTATCCTTTTATTTATTTTTTATTTTCTTTCTATCGAATTTACACTTTCCACCCTTCTTCCCCATTACATAACAGATTAGCTTTTGCAGATCCCCATTTGTTGGTACAAATGCACCTCAAACACTCCCACTAACACCTACTAAAACACACAGACACACCAATTATACACAATTAATTAAATATGAGATCGATGAGTTTAATTGATTCATGGGCTTCAACATATTCCATTTTTAATGCATCTTCATCTTCATCATCCTCATCATTCATTGGTTTAATCTCCACAAGAACAACACCCATGATGAAATGCATTAAACCCAATTTCAAAATTCATCATCATGACAAACCCAGAAAGTTCTATGTTACCGCTTCTGCGATTGTCAAAGAAGAACAAGAAATCTCTCAGAAATCAGCTTTTTGCTTCAAGTCGTACATGATTGAAAAGGCTAATTCCGTTAATAAAGCGCTTGATGAATCCATTTCCATGAAAAACCCATTTAAAATCCACGAATCTATGCGTTATTCGTTACTCGCCGGTGGTAAACGGGTCAGACCCATTTTATGTATCGCCGCCTGTGAGCTCGTCGGAGGGAAAGAATCCACCGCCATGCCGGCGGCGTGTGCTGTTGAGATGATACACACTATGTCATTAATTCACGATGACTTACCTTGTATGGATAATGACGATTTTCGCAGGGGGAAACCAACTAATCATAAGGTTTACGGTGAAGATGTCGCGGTACTGGCGGGGGATTCGTTACTAGCGTTCGCTTTTCAATACATTGCTAGCTCGACTGTCGATGTGGCACCTTCGCGCGTGTTGGCAGCGGTTGGGGAGCTCGCAAAGTCGATTGGGACGGAAGGATTGGTCGCGGGTCAAGTGGTGGATATTGTTTCGACTGGTGCAAACGACATCGGGCTGGACCGGCTTGAGTTTATTCATATCCATAAAACTGCGGCTTTATTGGAGGCTTCGGTTGTGTTGGGTGCGATTTTGGGTGGTGGAAGTGAGACACAAGTGGAGAAATTGAGGAAGTTTGCGAGGTGTATTGGTTTGTTGTTTCAAGTGGTGGATGATATATTGGATGTGACGAAATCGTCTGAAGAATTGGGGAAAACGGCTGGGAAGGATTTGGAGGTAGGGAAAACAACGTACCCGAAACTGATGGGGTTGGAGAAGTCAAGGCAGTTTGCGCAGGAATTGTTGGCGGATGCTAAATCGCAGTTGGAGGGATTTGAATCGGAAGATGCAGTGGCGCCATTGGTGGCTCTAGCTGAGTATATAGCTTACAGGCAGAACTGATTTTTACTATATTGAAAGTTTGAAATCAAGCTTTCTTTGTTAAAGTTGTAAGATTAGTTTACTGGCAGGAAACTTGAAGCAAATTAGATTATGATATAAAGATACAACTATTTGTCAAACTCTGTTTTCTATTCAACAATCACAATGCAATGCTAAAACCAGAGACAAATTGCGCTTTTTGTGTCTAACTTTATGGGACTACATGTTTACGTCCGATAGGGAGTGATTCATGGGATAGGAGGAAGAATTGATTGCATAGGTTTTTATAGCTTACAAAAGTGAATCATGTCTCCCAAGGATTTGTAAATGTGCGATTTCTTCTGGTGGATCCAATGATGTCTTGTAGATGGGTAATTCTGTATACAAAATGGCTTGCATTCTCATTATTGATGCCTAGTACACGAGCTGTCTTTACCTTAATCAAAAAATTTCGCATAATCAGGAATATGCAAATTTAATATTGAGCAATGAATTATTAATATATAACACAAAGTGAGAAACTAGATTTATGACCAAAATATAAATAATAAATAAATAAATAAACAAAAAAACAACATAGGGGGAGGAAAAGACAAACAAAAGAATACAAAACAAGCAACTGCTAACATTGCATGTTTGCTGAATGGATAGTTCAAGGACTACCAGAAGACTTGTATGCAAGAGATTCATATAAGAAAACTAACCTTAAGATAAGGACATACATCCATAAAAAAAGCTTTTAAAAATTCAATGAAGAAACTAAACCTAATAGCATGCTAAGTTGCTAACGTTGTCCAAATGTGTTCAGTTTTTCCACCCGGATTTGAGTTGGTTCCTCTGTGCAAAGCAGTAGAGGTTGCAAGGTGGGCTCCGGTAAAACTGCTCCTCGAAAAGAGTCAGGTCGGGAAGGTTGACTCCCAAATGCTTTTTGCCAATTTTAGTTTTCTCATAAATATTTATTGTGTTAATTGTAATTTATTAGACAATTTTATTACAATAATACTCTAGATAGTTGATTTACACACTCAACGGTTGTATCATGTATGCTATAAACATAGACTTTAGGAGACTTCCAAATCATTCAACCCATTTGACCCGTTTCCATTTTAAGTATCATTTTAAACCTGTTTGAGAGAAAACACAACCCAAATCGGCCTAAATATAAGTAGATGGGTCAAACTTGACACCTCTACGATAATAAGCAAAAATAACATCAACTAATAATAAAACAAGAAAAAAACTAATGTATATTCAACTCTGGGTTCTAAAAACCCCTAGGTCCAAAACCAGTATAATCTTTAATTTAATCTAAAATTTAAACCACGTATGCATGTACTTGCAGTTGGAAAACAAGAAGATTGTAACTTACCAGTGAGTATGATCCTATGGCAATTTTCAAGTAGATCAATAGCATTCCGCCATGCTGCCCGCCAGAAATTTCTCAATGAAGGCTTTATTGGTCTGTCCTGGAAAAGTATCTTGAATCTTGAAAGCGAAGTGGTTCATTCCCCCAAGATGTCCATCCAGCTAGCAATTCTCTAGCAAAGAGTTCAATGCAATGACCAGGCTTTGATCCAGGTATGTACTCCTGTAGCAACTCTAAAAAAAACCGTGGATTAGGATAAAAAGGTAGTATGATCCTAAATCAAAGTAGCTGATGATATAAACCAAGAGATAATGGAAGACTGGGAATGCAAAAAGATTGACAATTTAATATAAAACCACGGTATACCCAATCTCTTTCTTTTACTTGGGTTTATGATATAAAGACCATTTAGGATACTTCTACTGAATTTATCTTAACATGCTAGTTCAGCATAATGGAAGAAAGATTGTTACAATTAGAACCATTATGATGGGATATTATGGAAAGTATATGATGATACCTCCAATTGGGGGCTTCCTTGAGTAATCTCCAGGGATACTGATGAAAACTTGACCATCCGGAATGGATTTTAGTTTTGAAGAACACCCAGAATCCTCATCCTGTAAATATCACATTGAATTTTTTTTAGGGCATAGTTTAGTGATGAATGAATCTAATAACTATTAACTAATCCAGAAAGGCGAAATAAGTTCTAAATCTTGTCAAATTTCTTTACCTTTGCAAAATAGTAACCGAGGACAACACATTCATATGGTCTATGATGAAACAGATCCAGTTCGCCAATCAAAGAACCATCTGCTTTCACCTGTAATAGCATGTACATCATAATACAATACAGGAACATGCTAGTCCCTTGTGGCAAGGTATTCATTGTGTCACTGCCTCCTCACCATTATTAACGAAAGGGGTTTTACTAAATCAAGTCCTAAATCAATCTAAATGAGTGTCAATAAATAGAGAAGAAAATTAAATCACTTGATAAATCACCTTTAACCAATAATGAGTTGCCATGTATTTGATTCCCCACTTAGGAAATAATTCTTTTTCAACAAATATCCGTAATTTTTCTTTATTGGTTACCCACAGAGCTACCAGCGCACCATCTTTATGAGCAAGTTTCTGAATAGGAAGAGACATGAAGTATCGATTGGGCAAAGTTGGATACCTAAAATCATGAAAAAGGCGAACTAGTGAATACTGCTGAATCTAGTTGTAAGGATATACACAAACGCATAAACTTGAAGACAATTGAGTTTGAAGCCCTTGGGATGGAGCTTTTAGATTTGAACAAGGAAACCGAGTTCTTATTCTATGTTTTAGATGTAAGAATATCCGAGAATTCATGAGTATGTGATTATGCACAAATAAAAGTGATCATGAGTAAGAATTGTGTAATAGACTAATAGAGCTAACTTGAGCATGATGTATGCTGAGTTCAATTCTCGGTTATAATGTCAATTGAGTTTCATCTTTAGCCTAGCCAAACATCTTTAAGATATAAGGCTAGTTGTCAGTAATGTAAAACAAATGTAGTTGAACTCTGCTACTTATATATGTTACTAACTAATTATGAAACCTTAAAAGAAGCATAGTTAAGAATATAAATACTTACTTTAATTTTTGGGAAGCACTGCTATTTTCCCACGGTGGATCAACCACGATAAGCTTGAATCTGCAATCTTTCACTGCAAAAGGATGCGATGTAGACTCAAACTTTCATGTTTAAAAATACATATAAGAATTAAGAATGAAATATCAAAAGAAAATAAACTGAACTTTCTCCAGCTGCAAAGTATATATACCTATTATATTCTACAAAGAAACAGTAAATGAACCAAAGGACAAACATTTAACAAGACCATGAGAAATCATTAACCAAATCACTATAATTAAACTGTATTTGAAGCATGAGGGTATTAAAGCTCTACTAATATCAGATTATCACTGACTTGCATATCAAAACTAGGTCTTATTGGTCAAACATTTACCAGGAATCATGCCATGAATCTGCTTCAGATCAGACTTCCACATGTAAATCAAGAAAACATATATAAATTGTAAGACAGACTTGATAGATTTAATTATTCAAGTAATTTTAAAACTTAATACCATAAGCGCACCATGTAGAAGGAACTCTGTTTAGGCATTATATATTTTCGATCTAGAAAATCAGCTTCCATATCACTATTTGTCTCGTTGGCAACCAAGCTCTCAAACGCTGGAACATTTCTTCTTTCACAGTTTTGATCAGATAGAAAACCTGAAAAACAATTTAAACAAGAATGTAAGTGCATTTTGATTATAAACAACAGATTTCTTCAATCATTTAAGTGTTATAACTAACAAGTGTAACAACTACCTTTTTGTGGCCTATAATCCGGATGAACATACAAACAAATTTCAAATAATTTAGCTTGCCATACACTCCCGATCTCAACAAACGATTGTTCATCGTTAGCAACCGTCGCCCTTGAATCAAATATAGTTAATTCATCATCACTTCTCAGTTCACCTAGACTCACCAGAATGTCATTATCTCCAAGCAAACATTCATGCGCCTTCATCAACAAAGGTTTCACTCTCTACAACAATTGCACACCATATCACACATACATACATAGATATCACTATTTATTATTACCAACAACATTATTCAATTATTAACCTGATGTCGATCATCAGCTGCTTGTTCTCTTTCATTAAGCGCACGTGGTTTTTTCACTTTACGTTTTCGTTTTCTCCCACTTTGTAAAACCCTAGGTTGATTTTCACCGGAAGGATTTTTTTCGAAGAAGCGAGAGTAGTAAGAAGATGATGAAACCCTAAAATGAGAGTAGGAGAGGTTAAGTACGCGAACTGGATCTATAAATACGACGTTTGAATCCTCGAAACGGTATATTCCTGATTTGAAGAATAATGATAGCTTTTGATGGATGTTTGTCTTAGTTTCCGTCATGATCGGAGTTCAAGTTTTCCGGCGTCCGTACGATTTTATTGTGACGAAGCTGAAATTTTGATACTGGACTACCGGTTTGGTTCTGAACCGATCCCGATCCGATCCAAAACGTTGCAATCGAGTCCGGTTTTCGTTTTAATGTTTTGGTCCAATTCTGGTACAATCCGGCCCACTTCAAGTCCGTATATTTTACAGTGTTTCTTCACAAAAAAGATACACAGTTTTTGATCGATTAAATCTGCTTTATAATGCCCGTATAATTTATCGGGATATCCAAATAGCGATATCAAGATTGATCTGAATTGATTCAAATTGCACACCCTTTGCGTCAAAATATATTATTATTTAAATTAACTTTAATGTATAATACTTTTTAGTTAAATGGTCTTTGATCTGACAATAACGGTTGTTTTGTAGAGTTGTAGCAAAATATTGAGATTCGTTGGGCTTTAGAGAAACAATTAGATAGAATGGATCATCCTTAAAATAATGGGCCACTCGGCTCGCTCATGTGGATCATATGCGCTCCAAGTATAATGGTCTCGAGTCTCGACTAACGCATAAGTGGTAATTTAACTAACTTGCGTATGCAAACCATTAAATTATGTTGCAATGTCCAAATCCACACGTCTATTTTCATTGAAATAGAAATGGTGGTGAGTTGCTGTTTATTGTTTTTGTTAATCGCTATATTTACTCCAATTATAGGTGATTAATCAATCCTCTAATCTCCTTCGCAAAAGATTTCTTGAAATTTGATTAACATCACATTAATTATGCTTTTGCTTGATGAATGTAATAAACATCCTATTGGTTTGTGATTGCATTTAGGTGGTTGTCGAATTTTCACCCTTTTTCCTGATACCTTTGTTAATTCTCATTGCATTATGTAATTTGTGACTGAAGGCCTATGAACCTAAGATTATTTCGCAATATTTATTTGATTGTTTCAAACATGTTTACGTTTTATATGTTCGTATGATTTTTTACACGATGTAAATTATGCCCTTCTTTATCTTAATCATTTAGTTATTCTATAAAGATTTCAAATCTGTAGATGCTTGATGTTATTGTACCCCAGTGTGGTTGTAAATGACGTTAAAACTTGGTTAATCGCGTTATGGAAAGATAAAGTTTTGTTCAGATTCAGGTTTTAGGTAAATGCATTTATTTATCATCATATTTTTGTCATGCGTTCCAAAAATATCTGTACATTTCCTTTAGCTTCTTGATGGTTTAATACATATCGCCATTCATAGAAAAAGGTAACCAGAACAACCGGTCATTTCAAAGAGTTAGGTTCTCGAGTTAGTAACATGTATGAATAACCTTAGTTTGAAAAATTAAATGGTTTTAATGGTGCGCAAACTTATCTGAGATAGAAATTAGATGAAAGTTGCATACACGCAATTAGTCCATATATGAAACTTTTTGTATCTTCTTAATTAATTATTGTTGATTTCATATTTTGATCATTATTATTTGTATGATTTATAGGGTACCTTGAGAGTACTTGTGGTTGGAGATGTCCGGGGGTTTTGGGGAAACGGCAAGTAGGCCAACCCAAAGCTCATCGTTCTTGAACAATAATGGTTCCAACAACGACGATAATGCAAATTTTGAGTGCAGCATATGCTTGGATTTAGTACATGATCCAGTTGTTACATTATGTGGTCACCTCTTTTGTTGGCCTTGCATTTACAAATGGCTTCATATGCACTCACATTCTAATGAATGCCCAATTTGTAAAGCCTTCATAGAAGAGGGAAAATTAGTCCCTTTATATGGTAGAGGCAAACACTCATCAGATTCAAGGTCTAAACCAAATTATGGTGGAAATATTCCAAAACGTCCAGCCGGTCAGCGACAAGAATCTGCGACGACACAAGATCGAAATGCATTTGCACAACATGGGTCAGGATTTATAGGTGGTTTTGGGCCGGCAATTACTGCTAGTTTTGGGAACATTACATTTTCATTTGGTGGTTTTATCCCTTCAATTTTCAATGTTCAAATGCATACATTGAACTTTGGAGGTCATCATGCACTGCATAGAGATCACCATCATGAAGTATCACCTCTTTTGATAATTGGTCTTCTTTTTCTGTTTGCTCTAATTTGGGAATGAGGTAAATTAACTATCAGTGGCCACATTACTGTTGGATTTTGTTGTTTATGTAAATATTGTGTATTGTCAGTTGTTAATAGCTTTAGTGCAAGGATATCATGTAACTTGGCTCTGATAGCAAAGTTGATAATTGATAAAATATGTAGGAAAAAATATTTCACTTGATGATAAGCATATTGGTTTTCTTAATTATATATTTTATGGGAATCATCATTTTAACTTTCATCTGATATCAAGTTGCACCTTTGTCTTTGTCTTGGTGGCCATATTTGAATGCAGATTCTTTTATATCACTGAATACAATTGGATTAGTTACAAAACACTTGTTTTGTGGCACTAAATAATTGGAACTTATCTGTTTGTTAATTGCATGAAAGTTATGTTCAACAAAAGGGTAATAAAATTAGAGCAAGTCAACTGGTTTGTTGTCCATTATGATATGGAAAGTGGTAGAATACAATTTTGGGAATTGTATTTTGTTGGTTTGTTGGAGGTATGTTCATTTCAATAATTACAAGTAAATATATACAATAAGGAGTAAGGTCCATATATATCCCCTTGCAATAACTACAAAAACATTGAGTCTTGGTTTCATAGGAGTGCTTCAACTTCCAACTTTATGTAGAGAAAAAGCTGCAGTGCAAGCTGTATCCAATTTCATACTACTATCATATCATTTCCCACTACTTTTTTGTTTTTTTATTATGATATGATATTTATATTTCTTTTTTCTAAACAAAATACTAGTATTGTCAAAGAGGATTAATACCAGCATCCTCTCACCTCACATTAGTTCTCCTACTCAAATAGGTTGCAACTATTTCAACCCTTATCAAAACCAAAACCAAAGCTACAAAGTCAAGCCCAAATAGTGCAGCAACCAAGCCAAAACAACAGTAAGCAGACCCACCCAATTACAAGCAGTAATCGTAGAGAGCCAAAACTAAACAATACAATATGATATTTATAACCTAATCAGTAGATTATCTTATGCAATCATATTCATATAATTTTATATAGTACCAACTTTTTTGTTTCCTTGAAATTAGTTAATAAGATACCATATAAATTACTCATTTAGTCCTGCTAAGCTAACGTGTTTTCGATTATCTGTTCACTTTACACGAATTACTATACGCAGAAGCCATAAAAGAGGGACTAGTTATGTATAAATAATTTGAATTATAGTCAAGTCTAGATAACATTTAATAATTACTAATACATATACATACATACAAAATATAAATGAAAAACACGAAAGTGAATAGAATAAAAGGATTTCGATCAACTAATTAAATAAACGATGACATCGTCGATAAATTTCTTATTCTTATATTTTATATTATATATTATATATTATATTATATATAACATACAAAGAAAAATTTATAGGGAAGTTTTAAATTCTGAAAAATAGAGAAACAAATTTCAGACTTTGATTTCATCATTTATAAGATTCATTTAAGATGAATGTTAACTCAAAATTTGTTACTGTACATCCATGAATGTTACTTAACATCATTTCTTGATGAATTTTTAGTAATAAGATTCACCCATAAATGGTATAATCGGTGTATAATAACATATATGAGTTAATATTTATCATAAATTAAACTTTTAAGAATATTAAGTTGAAATTTTGACTAACATTAATCACAAATGAATAATAAATGTCGATTTTGAGAGTTTTTTGTTTAAAACGTAAAATTATAACATTGTTTGATTAAATTATGTATATAATCGATTCATTTATATTTCAAACTTTATATTGATGAATCTTGTTTGAAAATAATATTTTGATGCTAAACAGATATTTACTTTCCTACTTTCTTTTTTTTTTCTTTCATATTGATCTCCGCCCTATAATATATATAATATAAATGTATAATATATTATATATAGAAAGATTTTCTTCCGCTTGAAAAAGGATACATAGAGTAATAAACTTTTCTCTATTGTTAATTAACTTTCTAACTTTTTTTCCATAGACGGACTCTTCATATTTATATTAAAGTTTTCCATGGGTGAATCACTGGACTCGTAGGTGTATGGGCAAACGAGTCTACCATTTCAGATATAACAAATGTGTTTATATTCATATTTGTGTGTACATGAATGCAACAAATATGCTTATGGCAATTCTAATCGAACACGTTATCAGATTTAAGTCACAACTTTTTTGAACAATAATTCAAGAAACAATAGAAAATGTTTTGTTATACTTATTTATTTTATCCATTTCTGATAAAAAGAATAGTGATATATAGTAGAGTTATGGGTATAGAAATAGGTAGCCATATCTCTAAGTTTATGTTACATGTGCTTCTGCAGATGGATTACCATGCAACACTATTTTGGGCAAATACATTGGCAAATCATGGGCAAGCACGCTGACATTAATACTACAATTTTCTCCAGAGATCAGCATATTAATTAACTAATTGGGTAAACTTTAAATTCTATATCCTAAGGTTAACTATATTGTTAATGGATAACAAAAAACTTACATGAAGTTTACAGACAAATAAAGGAGAGTGCTAACTATAGTCCTTTGGGCTATAGTTAAGCTTACTTAAAATAACATCAACAATTTAGTTCACAATAATTAAAATGATTATATTTTATATTTATACTTACATTCCATATATAAATATATAAATATTTAATATTCATGAAAATAATTAATTATAATTTTAAAAGTTTTGTAAATATAGTAAACTTAACCATAGTCTTAAAGGCTATAGTTAACATTTTTCATAAATAAATCTTAAAATAATAATGCAGTTATGTGATACACTGTCATAAAATGCAGAGAGAAAAAGTAGGCTAAAGAAGAATTTCAATATAAATCAAACATTGATACTTTAAATTCGACTCAAATTTGTGACACCAAATTATTACTTATACTAATGATCGTTAATTTTTTGGTTAAATCAAAACATGTATTAATCGCGTAGGTAAAATGATCATTTTAAAAGAAAATAACCATTCCTGTAACCTTTTTATCTTTTAAAATTATATTTCTCGAGTAAAATATAAATCTAAAATCTAAAAATATAATGTACAAAAATATTATTATATTTTTCTCATTTACCCCCTCCTCCATCGAAACCCAACTTTTAAAGTTCACCACGTAAATCCACGTACACCACTTTTTAATACTTATGAAACCTCATAAAGTAAAAAAGAGTTACAAAGCTTACCTATTGATTAGAATACACAAAAAACATACTAACTTTTAAACGAAGATAACATGTAAATTAAATCACAACAAGATCTACATTTTATAACGTACATTTTACTATGTGTTTTATGAAATCATCACTAGAAATATGCTTCGTCCAAGATCAAAGTTTCAGTTTAATTAGTAAAAGACGTTGATTACATTAATTATCAACAATTCTAAAACTAACTGTCGTGTTTGTTGGTATTGCGCGTCTATATTAGTTGAAGTGTTGTTTTTGCGTATTTAGAGCAGTAGCTCCCTTTCACCAAATGTGGGATGTCAACATTTGTGAAAAACACACAAAGTTGAAAACACATTTTCTAACCACCTTTGTCTTTAATAAATACACTTAAACATCAGCAAGAACAAAATTTAGCATCTTTTTAATTAAGGAAAAGTATGGGTCAAATGCTTAAACCAAACTAAAAGAAGTAAAGAATAAAGGTGTTTATCGGTATGATTTTCGGTTTTTTCAGTTTAATCGGTTCGGTTTATTCAGTTTTGAAATTTTTGGTAGCAAAATCGAAAACCGAATTCATATTTGAAAACCGAATTCGAATTCGGTTCGGTTTTGGTTAAAACCGAAAAAGCATAAAATGTCATTATTTAACCAAAATAACCATTAACAAACAAAACTCAAAATATGTAAGATTACACCATACAAAGTACATACATTTAAGCATTAATAAGTGAAATTTAAAGTGTAAACAAACCAAAAGCAACTGTCTTTTCACATACACATGATCATGATACATATATACTAATTTGAATTCGGTTAAACCGAATTCAAAAATTTCAAAACCGAAAACCGAATTCAGAATTTGGTTTCGGTTCACATTGATCCGAAAATTGTTTTTTAAATTCGGTTTGGTTTCATATCGGTTTTTATTCGGTTCAGTATTCAGATTAGGATCTGTTTGGTGAAGTAATTGTATGTAGTAAGCTGTAACTGTAGGTTGTAGCTGTAGGATTCTAAAACTCTTCAATTTTATGAAAAACTACTTTCAAGAGCATTGAGATTTTGAGATTTTTATTGAATTTTAAAGTTAGAGATCGTGCATGTTAAACAAGACTTTTATTTTATAAGAAATTTTTTTTATTAATATTAAAGATTAAAACTTCTAAAAGCTCCACGCCAAACATATCCTTATTTTTTTTTTGCAATTATTATTAATAATATAAACATTATATATATATATGTAATATACGTTTCTAATGTATTTCATTGTTTAAGAAAAATCAATTCAATCCTAACAAAACATGTGACTGTGTTTGTGTTTGACTTGTTACATTGTATGCAAACATTCAAAAACGAAAATTTCTATTAATTTTATGTATAATCACCTACTTAAATTCGTATATAAATACAATGATGAGATGGAAATCGGTGTAAAATATTACACCATTATATACCCCTTTCTGATTTTATAACAAATCCAACACTAACTTCAAACCAGCCTCCCAACTCCAAAAATAGTGTAAAATAACACTTAACTTCAAACCCAATCCATTTTCTTTCTTTTAAATACCACAACACCTCTGCTACTTCATAAATACCATCATGATTCAACTCGTTTCCCTCTTCCTCCTTCTCCTCCTCCAACCTTCCTCCGCCACAACCACCGCGACCACCACCATCTCAAAACAATTCAAAGAAGCCCCACAATTCTACAATTCTCAAGAATGTCCTTCAATTGTCCATACTTCAACCACCACAAATGATCCCACCGTTCATGTCGCCATGACCCTTGACATTGCCTACATCCGCGGATCAATGGCCGCCATCCTTTCTATCCTTCAACACTCCACGTGTCCAGAAAATATTATTTTCCATTTTGTCACATCTTCCTCCAATACGTCTCTGCCAAACAGGGACAAAGCGAGGTACAACAGAGTGAGGCCATTTGACCCCACTCATTTGATGGCGCGCAGGGAGGTCGCATCACCAGTGCTTCTACGCGACACAATTGCTAACTCATTTCCTTACCTTAAATTCGACGTCTACCCTTTCGACGATTCCCTAGTATCCGGGCTAATATCAACCTCTATACGTGCCGCTCTAGACTGTCCACTAAACTACGCTCGTAGCTACCTCGCTAACATACTCCCCCTACATGTCAAAAAAGTCGTATACCTCGACTCCGACCTAGTACTAGTCGACGACATTGCGAAACTCGCAGCCACACCCCTCGGTGACTCCATTTTAGCCGCACCTGAATATTGCAATGCAAATTTCACCTTCTATTTCACACCAACTTTTTGGTCAAACCCTTCACTATCTTCCACATTTGATGACCGAAAACCGTGTTACTTCAATACCGGAGTAATGGTAATGGACTTAGACCGATGGCGTGCAGGCGAATACACGACAAAAATCGAAGAATGGATGGAGTTGCAAAAAAGAATGAGGATTTATGAACTTGGTTCATTACCACCATTTTTGCTAGTTTTTGCTGGAAAGATAGCTCCAGTGAATCATAGGTGGAACCAACATGGGCTCGGTGGGGACAATTTTCGTGGGCTATGTAGAGATTTGCACCCGGGCCCAGTAAGTTTGTTGCATTGGAGTGGTAAAAGTAAACCATGGGTTAGACTTGATGCAGAGAGACCATGTCCATTGGACGCACTTTGGGCACCTTATGATCTTTTGAAACCTCCGTTTTCTTTTGATTCTTGAAGAATTAATATTATAGGAAGGTGAGAGTTATGTATAATAATATGAAGATTGTACATAGCCATTATACAAAGGATTAATTAGTCCAAGTAGATGGTAATTACTATGACTAGAAATTGTTTGAATAATCAGTTGTAAATTCTTATTCTTGTAGCTAGAGAAAGGAAATAATCCAAATTGTTTGGTAAGGAGATCTTTTCTTATTTATTTATTTATTTATTTATTTATTTATTATTATTATTATTATTATTATTATTATTATTATTATTATTATTATTATTATTATTATTATTATTATTATTATTATTACTTTACAGTGAAGGAGTTAAAAAGGTATATTGCATATAACAAACTTTAGTAGGATATCTACACAAATTAAACACTTTATGCGTATCTCTGTAAAAGGTAAACTTTAAAAATATTGATTTTCAAAACAACTCATTCCTCTAAAATTTAATTTCAAATAAACAACTGTACAAGATGTTGGGGTAGTTTGATCTCTAAATGCATGTTTTAAACCACTTGTTCCTCTGAACTCAATTATAAAATGATTACAAACAGTAGAAGCATCATGAAAGACTGGACCTCATCAAGGACTATACACATGACACATCTATCTATCTATCTATCTATTTTACAATAAGAGGCCTTTTTTTTACTGTAAATGGGCTTAGTAATTTACACAGCAGCAGACACACAGTCTGCGGAAGTGTTCATACATTTAACCCTATATGTGAAGAGCAACAAGCAACCTCCATTCTCATCCCACTCTTCTTCTACCTGCTACATACCATTCGGCTCATTTGTTTGCAGAACTCCATGCCTGCTTCTTTTTGCTTTTGTTCTCTCATAAACAGTAATTATTTTTCTTTATTTTCATCTCATCATTGTAGGTAGACCTTACATTTCTATTAATATTTGTGGGGTTGACTTTTTCTAAATATACTTCATATTCTCATTTACGATTCTTGATTACAGTGTTCTTGTTGAAAGATTAATTCTTACAGAATACAAAAATATGAGTTTCACATACAGCTAAAAAATCTGTGAGAAAATTAAATACAGTACTTGAGGTATGTTTCTTGCTTGTGTGTTCTTGTGAAGACACTAACATTTTGTTAGCAAATGTTTGTTTTAGCTTTCTTTTAGCGCTTACCTTTGTACACAGCACCAAAAGGTTATTTCCGGTGAGGAGTAATGGGCCAGATTTCTAACATCTCTGTGTATCATCTGTCTTTCCATACTAAATCTCTACTTTTTGTCTTTCATGTTTAGATTTTATTTTTGATATAACTATGGTTTTGATATTTAGCTTTATATTTGTCTTTCAGTTCAGATCGTTAGATTTTTTTTTAGGCATGAGTACTCCTTGGATCTGAGAAGTGATGATGATCACTCTTGAACATAAAATCGAAAAGAAGGTGATGTTATCCTTTTGGAGATATTTTGTAGGGATAAGAAAATACTAGAGCTCAAGTGATGACTACAATGTTAAGTACTCTGTATCTTTTATTGTTATTAATTACTTAAACTTGTACAACCAAATCACCATCGATTATACTCTGCATGCCACTCATTCTTTTTAGAGAAATTTATTTAAATAGGCCATTCAAATTCATTAAATAAAAAATAAACGTTGTCAGACATAAATTTCAAAAATAGACGTTGAGATCGTCAAAATTAAAATACCAACCTGGCGATTCCGGCAATTTACCTTGGTCAAATCAAATTTAGCCACGTGTAAAATGCAAATTGCCTTGACTTTTTCAAATCGCTAACCATGACACGTATTCTCAAATCGCCTAAATTAAATATAAAGATCGGCGATTCCGGCAATTTATTTGACTCATTTAAAATGCGCCACGTGTCCAAATTATCGCTCCTTGAAAATGAAAATTACCAATTAACATGCGAAAGTAAAATTGACTAAATGCTTTTTAGTTCTCGCGATCTTGTGTGAGCACTCAATTCTAGTAGTTTTTCTATTTAATGGAAACGATAGATACAGAAACACTAGATATAAAAATTATATTTTAATTTAAGAGTATATATGGATGTGTACGTAACGGGACAAATTGATTTTTATTTTATTTTTGTTATTATGTTTTTAACTTTTTTGAGTAACAAACAGAAATGTACATGTTATTACTTTCTTTTTGTCCAACTTTTTGATAACCCGTTATATATAACATATATATGTCAAAAACTAGAACAAATATAATATAATATACTACTAGAATTGATTGCTCACGTGAGATTTCCGGAACTACAAAGCATTTTGGCGATTTAACTTTCGCACGTTAATTGGTGACATTCATTTCCAAGGCAAGATAATTTGGACACGTGACACATTTTAAATGGGTCAAATAAATTGCCGGAATCGCCAGTCTTTATATTTAATTTAGACAATTTGGAAATACGTGTCATGGTTAGCGATTTGAAAAGGTCAAGGCAATTTGCATTTTACACGTGGCTAGATTTGATTGGACCAAGCTAAATCGCCGAAATCACCTTGTTGGTATTTTAATTTAGACGATTTCGACGTCTATTTTTGAAATTTGTGTCTGACAACGTTTATTTTTTATTTAATGAATTTGAATGGCCTATTTATGTAAATTTCTCTTCTTTTTAATTTGTATCCTTATCCTTACTAACCTTTCTAATGTTAATAGGTTTTTAATATATCCAGGTACCTAAATAAAGATCACGCGGAAACTGTCAAAAGAAAGGAAAAAAATAGAACTTGATCGAAACATATGTACTAAGGATAAATAGATAAGCACTATTGAAAAAAAAATATCGAACACCCTAATACTGACCCATAAAGTTTCATATTTCAATGTAGGCCAAGGCTAAGAAAATACTAGGGGATGGCTGTTGAATGATTGGACACAAGGGTACTTGTTAGATGTCTTGTTATACCTATAATTATTTCCTTAATTTTTTTTTGTTCCTTTTAAGGGATAGTTAGGTTTTTCATTTGTATCAATAGGCACTACGAATACATTCCGTACAAATATTAAATGCTTTGTCATAAGAAAATATTTGTGCAAGCATCTCATATACAACAAAGTTATAATGAGAGGTTAGCGTATAGTTACTTTGAAGTGCGTGCAAAATCTTTTAAGGGATAGTTAGGTTTTTCATCTTCGTGTAATTCACACACGTTTGAAGATGAGATTCAGGTGCTGGTGGCGATTAGTGGAGGAGTGGATGATGAGCAATGGGCTTATCTTTAACCCTATTATTTATATATAGATAAACAACTTTAAATATCTGTTTATGAAACGAATATGTAGAAAGTAAACTGCTTAAATTACATGAAGATGTGACTATAGGAACCTGATGTGAGGGGAGTCTCGAGAAAGTTTGCAGGAAAAAACAAATCATGCGTAATGCCTGAGACAAGATCCATAAGCAGAGCAAGTGTTTTTGGTTAGTTGCTCCTTGGTTGCCTATTTAGTGTCATTGTTAGCTAGATAAACTGAAATTGCAGTAGACAAAAACAAATGAAAAGAATGCGTGATTATTTTATTATAATGACTGAATCTACAGGCACAATACAAATGTAGTTTTGATATTGGTATACTTCCTATGGTATCTTCACAAAAGAATTCAATAAGCTAAACCTTGCTATGACAAAAAACATGGAAACTGAAAAAATAATCCAAATCTAAAAAGGAAACGTCCCTGTCATTCGAATGTGTTCCAAGGTACTAGGAAGTCCATATTTCAGTACTGCCTGATGGCCAGCTCTGAAACCATTTCCATAAACTGGTGACATGTCAGATTCAATCTGATGTTTGACGAACTCGGCGAGTTTCTTGTCAAATGGAGATCTTTTTCCTGGCCTTGATGACGTGGCAGATGACGAGGATGGTGTGTTTCGATTTGATATGAAAGCTATTTGGGATCTTAGCCACATATGAGCTAAAACTTGACATATTCCTTCTTCTACATCTTGACTGAGTGTTCGATAGCCTTAGGGTAAGGAAAAGGAAAAGAAAACGAAATAGGTTGTTAAAAAAGTAAGTTTTGCTTATTCATATTCTCATTTAATGATGCTTTATGCACTATAGTTGAATAAAATAAATGCACATTCTAATGATCTAAGGAATCACACATAGATGATGCAAAATAGATAAAAACGTAACTAAGACTGTAACAGTTTTCTAGACAAACATGCCTAAACATAAAGATTTATCAATCACATACTCATACTATCGTTATCATACTAATTACATTTTCACTAAACTAGTTTCAACATAAATCACCAATTAATTAAGATGACTGTCGAAATTATCCATCCCCTCGTTCTCTTAACCCAAATTGATGCTTTATTTCAGTTATATTTTTACAGAAACTTAGATAAATATGATGTGATTCTATTGATTGCTAGATATGTGACTGATATAGCTTAGTTATCAGGTTTATAACTGAAAAATGTCAAAGTACAGAGACCAATATAACAATTTTGTCAACTAAGGTACTACAACTTAACAGTTCATGCAATGCCATTAAAAAATAGTGATGCCAAAGAACATTGTGAAACCTTGAAGTCGCAGCCATGCATGCATCATTTCATGAGCCAAGATTGATCCCGTCAACAACCTGTATGCAGAAAGGAAAAACTAAATCAGTGAACTGCAGGTATAATAGTTGGTGCTGATGTGACTTCTTAAGGCACTACTGGATCAAAAGAGCTGTATTCAAAGAGTCATAACATATTTTCTATTTAACTTTCAGTTGCTAAACAACAAAGGTAAAAGAGTGTTTGATACTAATACATTCAGATATCATTCTAATATTTCTCATCAAGTGAAAGATGTACTCACAAATATAAATTGAATTGTGATATGTTTAACTTTAGTACGATTGAGCATATAGACAAGCAATTTCATGACAGATAAAGAGTAAAAAGAATACCTAGGAAGGCCATATAAAATGAGGATTGCTGTAACCTCACAGCGACGTGTCAGCTTATATGGTTCTGTTCTCATGTTCGGGACCCGATTTCCCATTCCAATTCTCGGCCGTCTCAAAACCTGTGAACACATACCATTCACAAAAATTATAATGAATGAAGAAATCATTCAAAGGATATCTTAAAAAAATAACCAATAATTCGTACTGTGCTAATAGTTTGCTCCTCAGAAAGGCAAAGTCCTCGTGTCTCGGGCATGTGGTAATGGCCCTGCAAATCGAAATAAGAAAAAAAAAGGCAAGAACCTCAAGCTTTCCGTTCAAGATGCACTCAGAGACCTAAAAGTGGCAAGATGGGCGGGTCACACGGGTCAGGTAATGGCTCAATTTTCACTACAGGTTGAAATGGGCCGGGCGGGGTTGTGGTTGACTTATAAATAATTAAAAAACTTATAAATAATTAAAACTAATTCTCATTACAGAAACAACATTCCAAATCCTTGACTAACGGACTTAGGATGCATTAGAAATAGACCTTTGGGCCACTTTCAACCTGTTTGACTTGTTCGACCGATTCCTCTTTTAGCTAATAATTATAATTGACTGTCAGATAAACTCATAAGCACAACCAAAATAGAACCGTTAAGTAACCGGGTCGATATTGCCACCTCTAGAGAGACGTAATATATACATAAAGACGCCAAAAAGAGTTCCCTTACATTCCTCTCTCCATCCATGGCCTCATTAAGTGCTTGTCTCTCTACCAAAAGCAAAGGAATTTTCTGTTCCACCTTCATATTTAAACTTTCATAGAATGCTTGTATATCAAAATATAGAGGTTGACACTCGCTCGTATCACTGACTGAGGACTCAAGACACTCTAGGCAAAGTTTCCGACCATCATTAAGAGCCGCATAGCTCGTTTCACGTGGCTGAAAATCGTTGGCAATCACTTCTTGTTTCTAAAATTGATATTAGATGAAATTTTAATTAAAGTAATTCACTACAATTTACCTCCATTCGCTCACAGCTACAGCACCTAGGAGTCCCATCATGCTCATGAAATGGGCAATACTTTTGGGCCCAAAAAGGATGTGCTCTATATTCAATAAGGCCAGCCGCATTTGTTGGAATCTGTATAAAGAGATTTATACATCTTAGACAGCCAAATAAAAACAGGGGATTCACATCATTCAAAAAATGCTCCTGACCCTCGTCTCATTTACATTTTACATTTCTTACTGAGGATTAAGATTGTGGAATAAATAGTACTGGAAGACTCGTGCAACGAGCAACAATAAAAATAAAAAGAGAGAGAAAGTAGGTCATTTCATGATAAACAGTACTTACAAAGTGCTGGCAAACATCACATTTTGGATGATAGTGCTCCTTGTAGCAAGACTTGTAATAAGGATGGTTTCCCGACATGGAAAACTACGTGAGATAGAAAAGATGCAGAATATTTAGACTATTGAGACTTTGTCATTTCAATAAAAAAATAAAAATAAGGTAAAGAAAGTAGAGTTGGCAATATGGGCGGGCCAGGCAGATTGGGTAACAGCTTGAAATGGGTTCAAGTCAGAACGGGAGATAACTTAATACAGGTCATATGAGCCATGTTGGCCAGTCATTTATGATAATTGATTTATTATATATGATCAAATATTTTATATTATTTAGGTAATAGCCTGAATCATTTTAATAACACAATTTTAGATATTAGAAGCACTTAAGTACGCTTTGGCACTTGGCTGTCCATTTGAGCCTTATTTCAATAAGATTTTTATGTTTACCTGTTTACAATAAGCATAAACTATAACTTGAATGAGCCGATTTCTAGGTAACTGGGTGAAAATTGCCACCGTGACAACATAGCATGTATGGCAGTAATTATATATGACTTCAATACCTCATAATCAGCAATTGGTTGGTTACATGCATGACATCTGAAACAATCTGGATGCCATACTGCACCCATGCAGCTTAAAAATCTTCCATGACCAATCTCATAATTACAACCAGCACATATCCTACACAAGAAAAGGTACAAACTTACTGATAAGAAAATCATAAAACAACTTACGAGCAATTTCTTTCTGAGTACGCTAAATCCTAAAGATATAGAACCAGTATATACACAAACAACTATAGGGAATGAAAGCATGAATTTATCATCTTCAAAATGAAAAGCCTGTGAAGCACATTATAGAGAGTATCCCACTATCAAAACTACATTTCTATTTAGTTCTCTAATAGGTAACATCAACAGTTTTACCTTATAATTCTGATATTTGAACTTGCAAAAACAGCTGATACTAATGTTTTATACAAAATTGTATCAATAAAACAGTTCATGTATACCACTAAGCATGAAATGATAATACAGGAATTAATGTACTTACCTGAATCCTGTTGAGTATGGGAACGATACAGGTTGGTAGATATTTCCATTTCCAATTGTCTTTGCGTTTGCATTTACATTTCTATGTTTGGGTGGAGACTCCAATTTTAGACTTTCTTGTAGAGCCCTTGCAAGCTGTTCATCTTCTTTAAGCTGAGAATCATCAACTAACCAAAGGATTTCAGAAACATGACTTTTAGAAGTTATTTGAGTGATAGAAGAGAATATATAATTTGCATACCATTCACTAATCTACTTCTGTTTATCAAGTATTATCAATAAAAGTTAGACATAACATTTAGATTAATTTTGCATTCGAGTTTCATTAGTAAAGCAAGACAGATAAATCCGATACAAATGTTTAATTTCTCAAATACCAACTTTGAAACACACATTATGAACAGATAACTATATCACTTACTAATCACATGTTTCCCTCTCCCTTCTTCTTCTGCAAGGGATATTGCGATTGCAAGGTCAATATCTTCTATCTCGGACTGTGGATCCTGCTAAACTTTCATCCAAGTAAAAAGAACACAATTAAACTTTGCTACGTTAACCATATAACACAACATTCCAGAGGTGAAATACTTGCCATAGGCCATACAACAAAAATATCAATAAATAACAGCAATATTACCCATGATGTAGAGCTAGAAGGATGATTTCCATTTGAAACTGTATTCTCTTCATATCTCCAGTTAAATTCCCCCTCAGAAACTTCATGGTTGGAGCCTTTAAAAATTCTGCTAAGCCACCCCATTAAAAGTAACTACTATCTGTACACGTTCAAATAAAAACTCTACCTGCATAAAACCATTGTCTCATAGTTGTTACTTGGAACAAAAACCCATACAGAACATCTAAGACTATTTAACCCTGCCTAAAACACCTTTTTCGGTAACAACATTTAGGCATAAAATCTATTGGCAATTTCTCTTAAACAATAGGCAAATGTATCTGTCCCCCACAATGACAATCATAAGCATACTTATTACTTGTAAACATTTAATGAAAGCACACTTTTATTGGTTTGGATCAATGCAGTTAGGCATGTCTAATGACTAATCTTCACCTAATAAAACTAAATTTAAGGTAAAACATCATCTAGTATCGAAGACTGTTTGAGACCTAAAATTTATAAAATTGTGTATAAGCATCCTCTTTGACTAACACATACAATCAGAATTAAGTAAATCATTCTGCACATATCAAATGTACACACAATTTAATGCATTTAAGGTCTCAAAACATAATAATGTACTAAAGCAATTCAAAGAATCCAAAGCTAACCGTATTCCAAAGATCGACTAATATCTCATCTCAAATACAAGGTAAAAAAGACACCGTTCTGTACGCAATTCTGAATTCACAAACATGTATGCATACATAATACTCAACAAAAGCAGTTTATGAAATAGCAACGGTGAATTGATGATCATTTAGGTATATAATAAAAAATCATTATAATTATAAAATAATAATAAAAAACAGTAAAGGTAAAAGTGTGACTTACGATTAGAATCAAAATCGCTGATCCTTGTGTAAAAGCAAAAAATAAAGTGATATGAAAAAAAGGTTGTTTATTGAATTAGGTGTTTTAGGAAGAAAGAGAGAGGGTTTTAGGGGGTTCGTGATTCTGGGAAAGACCTTCAAAATTACTGTAGAAGAAGAAGAATCACGAACCCAAACACGGCATTTGCTTTTGCCTTCAAAATAAGGAAGATGTTAAGAAAAGAAATCCATGAGAAGAAGTCAAATATAATAACTACATATATAAACACACGCGTTTATATCTTTACTTACCCACAACAAAATAAAAATAAAATAAATAAAATATGTGAGTTTATGACTAATCTGCTACTAATTATATCACGGAAAACTACGTAAGACAAAATGCATTATTGACAATTCGTTTTTTGAATTGTTTGTTTTAGATCATTCTAAAAACAATGAAAAGCCTTTTTATTACTTGAGTTTCTTTTAAAAGTGATGTATGTCGATCAGGTTTTCATAAGCTTTTTAGATTCTTCGATTATTATTTTTTTTGTCTCTTTTTGTAAAAGGTAAATAATATAATATGTGTAATATCGTTAAAAGAGTGTTTTTACATTTCTAAAAAGAACACTTTAGAATTTCTTTTATCTAATTATCGGTACATTACATATAAACCGAATTCAAGTACTATAAATAATGATATATCTTAGTTGGTTCGAAACGCATTTGAAAAAATAGTACTTATTCAAAATTTACATACTTTAAGGGGACATTTACATTAGTAAAAGTGTTTTTTTAACGAGTCACCGTATAAGTAAACTCATAGTTGTAATTGATTTATCTATCATATGATAAACTTGGAGAGTTTAGTAGTCTTGCTTGATTCATAATAAAATCCAACTCTTGGAGACCCTATGAATATGTTTGGTACAAAATTTTTACTAGGAGGTTACGACTTTTACTGCACAAATCTAATTATAATGACTAGTTATGTTCTTTTTAATCATTTTCAAATTGGTAATCATCAATTCAAAAAACATATGAAAAGAAAATGTGATGTTGCTTCTGTGGGTACATTGTGTTAGGATTGTGAGGACTTAACGAAAAAATAACGTGTGCTGACAGGTAGAAGTTCATGCAACGACGGATGTTGATCGCCACGCGACGGGCACTACTCACGACGTAGTGGTCATCATGCAAGGCCTAGTCGACCAGATTTGTTATTTCTCGCTCCCTAACTTAGGTTTATCCTATAAATAAAACTCTAATGTATTTGTAACCCTCAGCCACGAAAATTATAATGAAATTTCTCTTGTTTTGGCCTTGTGGACTAAACCAGTTTTCAAGTTGGAGATCAGGTATGACCACGTTAAATCCTTGTGTTCATATTGTTTTCTTTATCTTGTTTGCTTGTTTTAATTATCTGTTGATTATTTGTAAGTGTAACATCCATTGCACAATTTTTGAGTGAGTTAATTAATGACTAACAATATGTATAAAAGTAATTAACTAGTTGTTGTTGGTTGTTAGGCTCCACTACAATTCCTTACACATTGATCTACCAAATGTTCACTATAAGGATTATCTGAAAATCAATTAAATATACAACATTCCTCTGTAGTAAATTCAACAATGATTCTTTGCTTATGGTTAGTTAAGGTTTGAAGATATATTGAGCATCTAGTCCCTCTGCATTTTGAGTCAAATTCTTTTTTCTTTTTTTACTTTTTTTACTTTTTTCAATTAAATAGGTAGCAAACAGCTTATATGTGTTGGGTATTACTATAGTTAATTATGTCATCTTCAAATTATAGTGTTTAGATCGTTATGACTTTGTTGGCTAAAGTATTTGATTGTTATATATATGAAGATGCTGGTTTGATCGTTAAAGGTGCCGGTCCTGTTTATGGTTTTTGATATTTTTCTACAAGTTATTTGACATAAATGGATGAAATACTAGCTTGTATATTCTTCAAAAATCAAGATACTCAAGTTGCACTTGATTTCGTTTTTCCTTTTACTTTTATTTGTTGCTAAAGGCCAAAAACAGTAAACATCCAAAAACTTGCTTTCAAAGACTTTTTGTTTAGTTATTTTGTTGGTTACTCTCGGGTGCATATACACATTACACAACTCTTTATTTATTTCTCTTCTAGTAAGTTAGACAGAGAATTTATATAAAACTCTTTTTCAACATTTCGCAATATCTTCAAGACTTTTCTTAGCAATCATTCTTTTCTTTTTGGGTCACTCCCAATGAACTTTTACCCAACTTTAATACATTATAGTATGAACTTATGTTCTTGAAAGTCAATAATACTATGTAGCTCGTTTAATGCACGAATTTGTCAATCATCAAAACATAAAAATGTCAAATGCAAATTTCAGGTCAAATAGTATATGCACCAACAATATCATTAAGTAGTGTTGACAACCAAATGAAATAATGTATTAAAGAAGAATCAATCGCTTAGACGGTGAAATTTGGACCTTTGTACACAAGATTTGGACTAACAAGAGCGACATTGATGTACATAAAACAGATTCAGATTGAAACCATTCATAATTCAAGGAAACTAGAACATAGTTCTATGCGGTTCATACAAGTTACACACGTGTATATTAAGTATAGGGGTGACCCTCGGGTTAGTTCTGGCTATAGCGCCAAACATTATTTTCTTATATAGACTGATAATTTAGCAAACTAGAGGCAGAGCGAAGAGGGTGCAGTATGTATAGCCTAGGCCGACTGTTGGTACAATTTTGTTAATAGTCGCGGTGCAACAAGGAGCTCAAGTGGAGTGACTTTTGGATTCGTCAATCCAGGGCTTTCAGTCATGTCAATCGGCTCATTTGATGGATTATGGAAATCAAATCCATGTCTTATGTTAGCCAATGTCAACAGTATGGTTTCAAGAGCCAACGAAATTCCCAAACATATTCTTTAACCACTGCCAAAAGGAAGCAACTCGAAATGCTGACCCTTGACATCAATTTGCTTTTTGCATGTCAAAAATCTCTCGGGTTGGAATTCATATGGGCCGGTCCATATTTCAGGATCGTGATGAATCTTCCATATATTTATCAAAAGACGAGTCCCTTTAGGGACGGTGTAACCACCTACAACGCAGTCTTCTATGGACTCGTGATGAACAGAAAGTGCTAAAGCTGGATAAAGTCGCATTGTTTCTTTGATAATGGCTTGGAGATAGACCAAGTTCTTCAGGCCTGACTCTTCAGCCTTTCTATCTCTTCCGACATGGTTCTTGAGCTCTTGTTGAACTTTTTTTAATGCGAGAGGATTGTTGATCAGTAATGCTAAAGCCCATGTTAAAGTAACTGTTGTTGTGTCGGTGGCTGCTGCGTAAATTTCCTACAAAAATATCAAAAAAACTTCAAAATTTTTGAAACTAATATCAACTATGCGTAAGTATAGTTGGTCAAAATACTACAAGTGCTTTTGGTCTGCTAGCAACGATTCTTTCGTTGGTCGCTAAGCGCTCTTTAGCCATCTCTGAATTGCTAACAATTAAAACTCGATGAACACCAAGTCTGATGGTGAATATTGGTCCAAACTTGTCAGCCGTAGATTCCAATAGTTTGTGAGGAACTTGAGAACCGGCACCTAAAAGTCGCAAGTGACCGATTATGGGCCATGAGCCTGTAGCCTCAGGTACTGTTTCTCTCGATCCATTTTTGCTCCTCTAAACTCCAAAATGCACAAAACAGAATATGCTAGCTACCATGATTATGAATGAAAGAAGTTACTCCATATGTAAGTATTTTACAATCTTTTTGGTACAACACACAAATTAATGATAGCTTTATATAATTATGTATGTGAGTTAATAGAAGGGGTTAATGTTTATCTTAGCATGAATTAGACACTACTGGTATTCGGAAATCGTTTGCAACTGTCCAAATTTCACCAAGTAAATGAATTAGTACTTCTTGACAGATAATCCTACTCATTTTTCAAATTGTTTGCAACTGCACACACATTTAACAAGCCAAATGAACATACTAGATTATTAGGACTCTCTGACATTGATTGATGTTTAGTGATTTTATGAAAAAAGACAACTGCAAGTAAAGAGAAAAGATCTCTTGTGCAGAAAAGAATAGAAGGGAAACCATATATTAGAATATAAGCGAAATAAAAATTGAAAAGAGCATAGAGGCTTTCTATCCAAAAGCCTAGGAACAACTTTCACCAATGAAATCAATACTTCATATTACAGCCATGTTGTGTTATAGAGTTTGGGTGTATTTCTTGTATTTATACACTTCAGTATATGTACATGGTCTATGCTAGTGTGAATTTGAAAATGGCATATGCAACTATAGTAGTACTCCACACATGTAAACCATCAGAATTTAATTAATGTACGTACTACATACATTTACAATCAATTAGCCCATGCCTTTTAGCTTTAAGCTCCATTAATCCAATCAATTTGTAGTTCATTCAGTCAATTGTTAATTAGGTGTATTTCTTCTTCAATTCATAACGAATTTAAAATAACCAATCATACTTCTCTAATGGCAATGGTATTGAGCCCCTGAACTTAATATACAACAACGATCAATATTTGGCTGATCCTATTTGATGTCCATTTTGAACGAATGTCACTTGTTGCACGTCTGGCAATGCCAACTCCGACACACTCCAAACTTTAACCGATTTGTCCAAACTCCCACTATAAACCTTCCATCTTTGGGTCACACTAGACTCTGCTTCCCTCTCCACTGCCAGACACTTAACTGGCCCAGAATGGCCCGTAAGTACCGACAAACATGTATGCATAATTCCCTCCCTTTTCCACACACAAATCATTTTATCAGCTGATCCACTAAAGACCAAACTTCCTGCAGCCGACAGACATAGAACTGCCAACTTGTGTCCGTTAAGTACACCACCGTGAGCCAGCTGCTTTTCTAGATCCCAAAAGTTAACTATCCCATCTGACGTCCCACAATACAAAAATGACCCATTGTTTGATACTGCCAACGCAGTAACAGCACATTCTTGATTTAATAAAGTCTTCACGTAAATATGTTTCATGGACTTCCTTCCTTTCCCTTCTCGCTTCCATACCTTCACAGACCCATCGGCTGATCCTGTAAACACAAACCCTTCAACTGTTGAGATGACACAGTTCACTGCATCATCATGCGCTTTTACGGATTCTAAACATTTCGAACTTGACGTTTTCCATACTTTAAATGTCCTGTCCCATGAACCCGAATAAAGCAAGCCCACTTCTTGATTCATGCTAAGGCACGAGATCGCGTCACAGTGTTTGATCCAAACAGCAGTGTGTTTCCGTTTCACCTCTACGTAATTCTTTGGCCTCATCGAACACTTGAGGATAGCAAAAAAGGAAGGGAACGTTCCAACACGAGTATAATGTCTTGGGTTCTTGGAACTTGCTTTCCAGACTCGAACCTTTCCGTCTTGATGACCGGTGAAGATCTTTTTACCCAATATAGTAACAGCCTTCACTAATCCACTATTTGATTTAAAGGCCGAAAACTCATTCAAGTTCTTCCAAACACGAATGTTCTTGCTATCGGATCCTGTGTAAAGGAGGTCACCCGAGGCTGCAAGTGAATAAATATGGCCTTCTTCTCGAACCAAGGAACCAACAAGTCCATTCATGGGATAATTTGGGTCATCAAGGTTAGCCATAGACCACGGTGTAGATTCCTTCCAAGGTGACTTCATTATCGGTGAGCCGTCACCGCTCATACGCTGGGCTTCATAGCCAGAGAAGTCACTATGGCGTCTTATGTATTCTGAATCGGTGTCAGAACATCTGAACGAGATGTCTGGATCAGAAAGCGTTCTGCTTTTCGAATGTAAGCCATTTGTATCTACCGATCCTTTTTTTGCTCCTTTTTCTCTCATTCTTCAAGAATATTATTAGTACGAATTTTGGTAACAATGGATATTGAAAACGAAGAAGAGATGAGTCCAATGGCCAGAAAAAAGAAAGAATTTTTTTTGGGCAGGTAGTCGTGTTTTACAATCAAGAAGGGGATCAATTCACGAATACAATGGCTCGTAATGATTTTAGGAATTAAAGATTTGATCAAACGTTTGGTCAATAGAGGATTTCGGGTCTCCCTAAGTTTGATTTGATCAAATATGTACCAAAATAGAAATTTCTGATACCATTATGTTTTGGTTCCTTTGGTAATCTCGGAATGCTTTAGTCTTCGTTAAAATTAAACAAAAGAAGATGTTTATTTAGGATTCTATCGTTCATCATTTTTTTATTTGGATTTTATCTAGAAATCCTAAGGCTCGATGTAATTGGATAGATTGGTTAGATAGACTTTTTTCTAAAACTATTATCATGTAATTTTGCTAGCATTTGCTAGTCGTTATTTATATATATTTTGTTGCCGTTAAAAAAAAAAAAAAAAAAAAAAAGGGGGAAATGAACAGTAGGATCCTAATACTGATCTATTAAGATGATGGCTTTTAGTTTTACAATATAAATTTTATTTGTCAGTACGAATATATATGGCAAAGAAACAATTGCATGAATAATTGCATTAATATGATGCCCTGATACAGTTACCAAGTAGAATTTATTAAGAATATAATGTCCACAACGAATATTGTTACCAACTTTCCATTTCAAGTTGTTGCAAATCAGGTTTAAAAAAACAAATAAATTACTACCTGCAGTCATATTCTATGAAGCAACAGAGTATTTGATAACTTCCAAAAGAAAAGTTATAAACTTTATTCATCTTCATAAATCCTTCTTAATAGTTATGGACAAAAAATTAATAGGAGGCAGCGACTCAATAATCAAGCTCCACAGCCTTGTCTGCACCCCTGGACCGATAAGGCGCTATGTTAATTGTTTTTCCCAGATGAGTCAGTAGCTCGCTGTCAATGCAATCGTACCTGCAGTTAAATACCAAACCCAGGTTAGCTTTCCCAAACTAGAACCGTCATTCAAATTAGTGATGACTATGGATTCTCAAAAGTGCTTCAAATTTCTGCTGTGTTTTTTTCCTAAGAAACGGAAAATGTTTTTACTTATAAATGGGTCAAATCAGGTAATACTTTCTTGAGTGGGTCAAGCAGGTAAAAATAAAAATAGGTCAACAGTCACCCATAGTGTAATTATAATCCACAAAATAAATAAAAAATTGGACAGATAGTGTTTTCGGGTCTACCAGCCCGCCCCATACAATAAATACCCGTTACTTGACCTACTCATTTTGCCAAATCTATGGGCAACTAGTAAATAATCCTCCAAAAAGATTAAAATGTTGCAGTTTTCATGACAAATTCCAAGATGGGCAGTGATAACTATTCTCTCACAAAGAGATATTGTTGGTGACAGGGTCGATTTCCATCTTTGAATTCGAAAAGTATTAACTTTAACTTCAAAGTCAAAGTACTGAAAGAACATGATAGTCAAAATAGCAGATGTACTCACAAATTCTTGCACAGAACATCAGTAAGCTTAGAAAGTGTGATTATCTTCTTTCTAAATTCCACTAATATTTCTTCAGAATATTTGTCAAATGGTTCTACTAGAAGAAAAGACAGTTTTTCAATATGTCCCTCGAATTGCTGCTGCTGGCCCTCAAACAAGTTTTGTTTGATATTCTTATCTTCTCTCTGTCATTATATCACCAAGAAAGGTGTCATCAAACATATAATATGCAAACGGGTAAGAACATGAAAGAATTCGTCTTGACCTAAGAAGCATATCAGCTCCATCTGTCACCCATGTGTAACCTTCGGTAAATCCCATTACTTTCATACCCGATATCTTTTCCTTTAACACCTCTTTCAGAATGATTTCAGCTTTTAAAGAATCTGTATGAGTTTTGTAACGATTATGATAGTGAGTAAATCTTATGAGTGCTGATTTCTCTTGTTCCATTTTAGCAACATGGTCTTCTTTGAAACGCCAACAAGTGTGATTTGCTATACTCGTCCACGAGTGTTCATAGCCAGTTGCACCACCACATAACCAACTACAAAAACACAGAAAACAAGCTAGTAGTTACTAAAGTCGAAGATAAGAAAATAAATGTAGAAAATAAAAAATAATAATAAAAAAAAATAAAAGGAAAAAAGATATATACCAAAATGGTTGACGACATGTACACACAACGAGGTTGCAACCTCCACTCTTTTCAACTGGTTTGAGACATTTGGGACAATTCTTGGTATTGACTATCATCCAATTAATGGTCTCTGATTCATCTTTGAACTTCTGGGTCCAAAGGGCCCACATGTGACACGAACAAGGAGAATGTGCTTCAGAAGAGCAGCTAAAACAAAACTGAAGACCACACACACATTCAACCTCACAGCACCCATTATCATCAACACGAATGGCGTTTCCACAATGTGGAACACTTGGACACCATTTTACCATCTTGTTATCCTCAATATATGATTCTAAAAGGGACTGATCAAATTTCTTTCCGAGTTCAGGATCCTTTTCGTTGACGTATATTCTGATTTTATGCTCATCACAAACTACATTACATTTGTAAGCCATGCAACTGATCCGCATACTTTGACCCTCATTTATCTTCACCGCAAAGTGCTCGGTCCAACCTTAAAGGGAAAAAGCCAACCATAAACGGGTGTTAAGATTTCTGCTCAGATAAATTAGCAAACAGAAAAGGGCAATGATATCTATACCAACATTTTTGATAAATACACCAAAACAATGCATCATTTATGCGTACATTATAAACTCTTAATGCATTATTTTAGCGTATTTAACAAAAATATGGTACCTGATAATAAATTGTACTTACAATTGTTGCAAAAGCAATGACCACAATCCATTGTGGTCATCTTGTAAATAGGGATTTCCTCCATGCAGATCTCCCAAAGGGCTATAGAAGAGCGTTGAATTGAAGAAATATCGCTATTCTGATTTAACATCACACATGCTTCTTCATAAAGCCGATCCTTTCCCTTGTTCACATACACATCAGTTACTTTATGAACATCCCACCTATAATGTATAAGCAGAGTGCGTGCCTGATGTTCTTTTAAAGATAGCAAGTCCATTGCTCTTTGTAGGTCTTCTTTCTGAAAGAAAAACAACAGATCAAAACTTAGAAATTAATTGCGCATTATTAAAACCCAAAAATATTGTTCACCACCATATGTATAGCTATTTAATACTTGTCTTATAGATCATTCCTCACCTGTGCAGCCAATAGACACTCTTTTGAGATAACCTACATGTTGGCCAAAAACAAGATTTCAAGTTAGGAATCATATTAAAACACTTGAGAAATAGAGAAACATTCGTTGTTACAAATGTTATATGATATTTAGGGGTTTAGTAATCCTAAAATTTATTCCTGCAGCCAAAAGTATATATACCATATCTATTTCATTCTACACAATCATGCATTTGACTAAAACATAGTATTAATTCATGTTTTGCATTAATAAGCAAGTCATTTGACTAAATCAATATAAAAAATATTATTGTTCATCTCACAAATGTAAACAAATCAGGCAACAAAAACCCTAGACCCCGAGTCTTAGGGTTTTTAAGAAAAGGATAAATGTAACAGATACGCAACGTACCATTATTCTATGTATGCAAGCTACCCTTTTTATAGTCTAAGTATGCAACAAAGTGGAAGAACCCTTGTCTAGATACGCCATATGGTAACTAGTTACCGGTTGTCTCGGTAAACCGGATTTCGTAAGCATTTTTGTTTTTCTTTTTAAATGTGACATGGTTAATATTAATTGAATAAACTGTTCAAATCAGCAACTTAATGCAAAAAATTGTTCCATGTATGCAAACTACCATTTTTATTTAACTATTTTTACAAATGATAAAAAAACATGATACTTTTATTGAAATGCATAAAATAAAAAATGATAAATAACTTTTATTTACTACGTATCTATTCACTTATTAAATTGAATTAATATATAATATATCAAAATATCCGTGTCATCTTTCTCAAACGCAATCCTTTGCATAAGATTTGTGTAAAACCTACATTAAATATCAATAGTTTTATTAATTGATTATTACCTTACAAGATGAAGGGGTTTGTAGAGCAACGTCATCAATAAGATGATCAATATCGTCATCATCATCATTAGTGTCATTGTAATCAGAATCATCGTAACAGTCGCTGCTATGAGACTCCATTGAATAATACTTGTATGTATGTAAAATATTATTATGTTAGATATATATGCGTGAATGTATGTAGTGATGAAAAGGGGGATGGAAACTGCGGAGCAAAAGTAGGAAGAATATATATGAGAGGTTTCGCAGTCTTTATTTATAGGTTTAGAGTTAGATGATGATGGTGTTTGAGTTATAGGAGCTACCACGTTAGTAGCCGAATACATTTACTTTTTATTTTATTATTATTCTTATTATTACTAATTATTATTTTTTATTTTATTTTTTAACAAATGTATCTATTTACCGATAATTCTGTTACATTATAGTTTTGTGAAACATACTAACTTAATGCTATTAACTTTGTTGCTGTTGCATGAATTTGTTAATAAAGTTAGTAATCTTATCATTCATCGATTTAATATTTTATCACAAGAAATTTCTTTTTGTTTTTATTACTTGATATATTTCAATCAAAACCTATAAAAACGTACATTGATGTTACTAATGGTTTAAGCAAACTAACATCGTTTTTTAGTTTTGTCATACTTTTTATATGTTTGTTTTAATTAAAAATTAATACTAATAAATTGAAAAATTCTACCTAACAAAAGTGGTGACACGAGGGTTTAATGATTTCCGATGAACTTTTACATTAAACGATTATAATCAACATAGAGTTCTCACATTAATTAAATGGTAAGTTTGACATATACATATAAATAGGGCAAATTGTTCAAAACAGAAAGAAACTATTATTTGATTATTACTTAATAGATTTTAAATTTTTTATATTTCTAGTAATATTTCGATTGATACATTATATTATTTTCTTCAATTTTGAGAGAACGTATTATAAGAATTACTAGAACGTATTATAAGAATTATGAAGTAATTGAAAGTTAGTTTCTGTTATTAAAAATTTAATAGTTTATTTCTTTCTATTTTGAGTAATTTACTCTATATAATATTTGTTTTACTGCTTGCTTGCTTACCAAGCCATCCTGGCAAGCTCCTCCAGTTCGATTATGATTCTTGACTTGACTTATTATAAAAATAACTCACTATCCAAATGAAAGACGATCATCAATTTTATTAAACTTCCATGTAATAAACCCTTTGAATTTGGTGTCATTTGCTCGTATATGATGTTAAAATTGGCATCATACCATCCACATCTATATTAATCTGAAAACTTCGATTGAAAAATGAGCTACATTTCAAGAAAGCAAGCTTCCAAAACGGAAAAAGATTAATAAATGAGAACAATTACGAAATTTAAAATTATTTGACAAAAAAGATTGTATTATACAACATCACTATTAATAATTTGAGATCCTTTTCCTCTCTTTAAGAATGCTCAGAATGATAACTTGAGTTTACCCGCCACTCAGTGCAAACATTAGCACCACATGAGTTTACTCACAGCTCAGATATATAAAAATGTTATTACGTTGCATTCTCAAAATTTTTTAATGGAAAATAATGTGATGAAAAAAAGAAAGAAAAAAAAGATAGAAAAAAATGTAATATAAGATAGCTTACATGTATTCTCGAGTCGAAGAGAAAGTAAAAGAAATGAAAGAAAAATAGTTAAATGGATTGTTTTTTTTCACAATCAACTAAAATATGAACGAAAAGGATTCACAATAAAAAACTCATCTTAATCCATTTCATTCCTTTCCTTCCTAGAAAAAACTCGAAAATTGATCTTTTATTATTTTTTCTGTTGATTTATTTTCCTTTTCACTGTAAAACTTTGAGAATGTAGTGTTAGTCATAAATTACGCATCACTCACTAAATGAGATCGGTATATAATTCGTGGGTATTGGATATCTAGAAATTCAAAGATAAAACTCATGCTGGTTGGAAAAATACAACACTACATATAAATAGCAAAGGCTGAAAAACTATCATGTGGAATGTAATTGTTACTGAATGCATTTGGCCACCCATGACGTTTCAAAATATCATCAAAATCAAGTTCAACATAAAAAAAATATAAATTATGGCCATACAAAATTACATATATAATGCTCAAAGATTCTGCAGCAGTCGAAGTGATGATATAATCAGATTGGCACTAACCATTCGTCTAATTCACTACGCTAGAAATTAGTACTTCTTGATGAGAGACAAACGGTGGTATGGCAACAAACGATATTACAGAAGAAGACAATGAACAAATTTCCAAAATGCAAAGGCTAAGGCCGCATTCTGTACCTCAACGTTTGGAAAATTGTGGGGCTTTTCGGGCTTTCTTGAGACCAGGTTTCTTCCTCTCAACTATTCTTGCATCTCTAGTAAGAAGACCTTCTTTCCTAAGTGGCTTTCTGTGATCCTCACTCACTTTTAGCAATGCACGAGCGATGCCAAGAGAGATCGCTTGTGCCTGACCCGAAAGACCACCTCCATGAGCCTTTACGAACACATCATAGCTAGTCTCGTATCCTAATGTTGCCAAAGGGACTTTAATGTACTGAAGCCATAATGGATTGCCTTGAAGATATTCCTGTACAGGATTCAATAATTCGATAATTGTGGAAAATTATATCTAAAATATGGTTGGTAGGTACTGAATAGCCCATAAATGTCACACCTATCTTTAATATTATAATCTAACAAACATATAAAATTTTCAAGCCATTATGGTTAGGTATTCAGATGGAAGTCATGTAGGATGTTTTCATAGTAGGAGGTCATATTGTATAGAATTTTCACAAGATTGATCGACTTCATGATTGAGATATAGTCACCCTGAGTATAATAGCTATCTAACAGTAACAGCAAAGAAGTTTTAGAATCATAAATCATAAATCATAAATCAGTATTAAAGCAGAACCTTTAAGCCATTATTTCACATCATAGAAACCTTTGAATTTCGATCTTTAATTACTCATATTTCAATACCATCTGCAACTGGTGTCTTAAGCAGTCAAGTGAAAAACGACAACGCCATAAACCAGGATTCAGGTATTAAATCTTCTTATCTTGCATACAGACCTCATAACAACAAAACAAACACGAGTTCCATCTGAAGCCATTTTGAAGTTATATACTAATTCTGAACAATTTTTAAGGTCATAATATATGTACTATCAACACCACATATATTTCAGGCAACAAAAGGTATAAAAGTTCACATTTTTAACCTTTTTATATATTACAATCTCATCAACACTTCAATTACTCTCGACTCTTGAGGCATCTAAGGTTCCCTTGTCTTATTTCTATCCAACTTCCGACCAATTTAAGAATGCTTTTAGGTCATTACGTAACCATTAAAGTTATCATTTTTATACATAAAGTTAGCATTTTTTTTATACATAAAGTTAACATTTTTATAGTTATCAGGTTTAACAGTTGCATAATGACTGAAATAATACACACACAAGAGCCATATTTTAGCCTGAAATTTTTTTATAAAAATTAAGCCATATTAAACTATAAATAACTACCTTTGCGTCACGGTAATTTATAATAAACTTTCCAGTTCCTTCTTGAATAACAACCCTAGCAATAGCACATTTTCGGCGACCGGTGCCGATAAGCGTTTGTGCGGCGAACCCACCGGGGAGTCTAGACTTGACGTATTTCTCGATGTTTACAGCTTCCAAATCGCCGGTGAGTGGCTCAGCAACGACCGTGGCAAGTACAGTCAGTGAAGAGGCTTTCGTTTTGGTGAAATGAATTGATTTTGGGGATTGAGTGAGTGAAATTGAGTAAGGTTTTTGGGAAATTTGTGAAGAGAATGAGAGAGATGAGAAGGAAGATGTGAGGGTAGAAATGGACATCGCCATGTTTTTGAGTTGTGGATTTTGGGGGAGAAGAAAGTAGATTTAGTTGAAGATGATGTTATGATGGAAAGAAGAAAATAACAGGATAATGTGATGATATTGTTTAGTCCAAAATGCCCTTTTGTTTAGTTTAGGATAAAACGCTTTCAAAGATTATTACATATGATACCTCTCTTGCAGTTTACATGCAAATAATAGGAAGTAACTATCATTTAGTTTATATGAAATATACACACTAAGTCTTTAGATTTGAAGTAACCTGGGCTACTAGTCTATTTAACTTGCGAAGTGTAAATGGTTTTTAAAAACTTTGAATTGTTCGTTGGTGTTACCGGTTCAAAGGAATTGTGATACAAGTCCCATAAATAAGGAGTCATTTTTACTTAAAATCAAAATACGATACGAAAGAATAAAGTACTACCTTTATGAGGTAACGTGTTATTTGATATTAAGTGAAAATTTTGTGTAACGGGTCGCTTTCATTCCTGAATCCGTCACTGGATGGTTGTGTGATGACAATAATGTTTGTTATGGTAGTAAGTGAACCAGTGATTGTAACGGTGGTAGTAGTGGGAGTACGGGTGATGCAACATATAAGTATAACAAGCTATGTGGTGCATACGTAGTTTTAAAAAACATGAGTCCACCATTTACAGATGAAACATCTTGATAAGATACTTATGACAATGAACAAACCTTCTAGCAAGTTTAAAAGGGCTCCAGAAAAGGTTGAATCAGTTATAATAAGCTTAAAGTACAAGAGCGGATAGATAAAATCAAGAAGCATCAAAAGTTGATGTTTTAAAGAAACATGATTTGTGAATTATGGATCCAGGTAGATCATTTCACAATTTGAAGAAGCTCGCCTGAACCGTAGCAATTCTTTGGTCAGCTCAAAGCTACCTTCTTGAGAAGCAGGCTTAACAGACATCCTCTCAAGTATAGGTGAACTTGCAAGCAGGAAGTTGATAAAGTTCATTTCTCTTGCAACCCCAATAATGCCAACGATTTTCACTAACCGCAGCTGGTTAAAAAAGCAATTTTGGTAATCTTCTTCAGGCAAGTTCTTTGCAGCTGCTCTTGGAGCTGGTTGTTCGTCTGGTCGTGCCTACAAATAAATCCAACAGTTTTATTAACTACAAAGGTGGCATTTAGACTGTTGACCCATTCATGGGTAAACGAGCAGATTTGGGTTGTATTTTGCCTCCAACGGGTCAAGTGGGTATAATTTCATTGAAGACTGTCCATACAGAAACAGGCTGAATGGGTCAAAAGTCACCCAGAATGTGTTCAAAATGCATAAAACCTAAATCATTATATTTTCAAATTTTTATATCAAACTTAAAACATTAATCATTTGTAGATTGAAGAAAGGAAAAGACAAAATAAAGTTTGTGTGTTGGCCCTACCCTGACTCTGCCTGTTTTAACCCATTCCAAAAAAACCTGTTTTGAACCATTACCCACCCATGTGACCTCTAACTAACTGATTCCCCCCTAATGGGTAACTTGAGAGATTTGTAAGTGATGACAAAATATTATTGTCAGATCAGAATAAAAGAAACTTACCAACATCTCAAGTTCCAAAAGGTTGGGTGAACTCCTAAGAATGCAAAGAGCTGCTAGACATTCTTCCATGTCATTAAAATTTATACGCAGTGACAGATAATTTAGTTCCATACATGGAGTAGGCAACCTCCTCGGCACCATATCAACTGCCAAAAACTACAAACAGAAAAGTATTAAATATCTCCATTAATACTGTAACTCGTTATGAAAGAGCTTTATGAATTTCTATTTTACCTTTAGAAAGAAACTCTGAACCTCAAGTCTTTGAATACTAGGCAAAGAAGCAAAAAACTTGATCAACTTGCTCGTAGTTCCAAGACTCAATTCATAATCATAGCCAATGTTAACATACAAGCCAATGGAAACAGTTGATAAATGGAACGTGTTTTCAAAATTTACATCTTCAAAAACACCTCCAATGTCAAAGAAAGTAAGTTTTGGAGCGTGAATTTTGAGATGAGCAAATCCCTCAAAGTTCATCAAAGTCAACCTTTCGAGTAACGGGCATTTATAAATCAATTCCTCAAAAACATCTTGGTCCATTGTAATATGCTGAAGGTCAAGGCTGGTCAAGATTTTAAAACCATTGAATGATGATGGAGGTTTTAACAAACAGTTAAAAAGCTCAAGATGAGATAATTTGTCACACAGGTACAAAGGCGAAGGTAGCTTGTAGCGTTGACCTTTCCAAATTTCAAGTATAAATTCTTTGACCGATCCTCGTGAAAGAAAAAGGATCCATCTATCAATGTCACAAACACCTTGGAGGTCTCTGTGAGAAAGCTTGAATTTGTGTACTGGACCATTATGAAGTAAGAGGACGTGATCAACTATCTTAACCATTTTATTTTTTATTACTGTTGGATCTTGAGATGAGACTAACACAGATTGATTATCAAACACGAGACTTGTAAGGTTGATCCATTTGTATCTCCATTTGCTTGACAATATGCTTGTTCTTACTGCATCTCGTAGTGTTACTAGGGACAAAATTTTGTCTATGATATGACCTGGTAAATTGCTGATTCTGTCAATCTCTGTTTCCATTTGACAAGGGACCTTGGGTTGTTCTCTTTGTTTCTGAAGAATATTTCAGATATGTTTATTATAATATTCTACGTTGCAGAAGGAAAACAAATCATAGAAATTTACAAACAAAAAGCGAGACAAATATTTTCAAATTTTACAAAGGGTCTATAGTTTGGGAGTGTATCAAACTTTACACCTTTTACTATTGTATGCATTCTACTTGGAAACCTCCTATTGTATGTATTCAAGTTTCAAAACCGTCTATTGTATGTATTTAACTTGCTATTGTATGTATAGAACTTACAAAGAACATGTCAATTTATATAGCCAAAACACATACGATAGACGGAATTAAAACTTGAATACATACAATAGGAGGTGTTGAACTTGGACATATACAATAGTAACAGGTGTAAAGTTTGATACACTCCCAAACTATAAATCCAATTAAAAACAAAGAGTAATAACAAAAAGATACAATTAATGTAAAGAAGCTGACTGTAAAAAATCTATACTGCTTTGCATACTGATTTCTTAAGGGTGTAAATATGATATTTCATTTCCCGAGTAAAATATACAGGTTTTGACTTTTATAATATGATCCAACTCATTTACTCAAGAAAAACATTAATTAATGGAAAAAGGAATGGTCAGCCATATGAGAGGCCAGACGTTTCTCCAAAACTACCTACTTCCGAAGTTCCAAACAGTATGATCTATCACAGTGATGTTAAGTAATGATATTATCGATCACATCAAGCATATTACTATCTTATGCCAATCTGCTAAATACATAAAGCTACTTATAGATAGAAGTTCAATCATTTCGTTATTTTTAAGGAATATATTCTCTCCTTATTACTAATCCTAATTTTTATAAACCTGTTGAGGCGAATATTTTAATCCCTTAATTTTCCGTCCTCCTAAATGTCTACTTCTAGTCTTGAAAGAAAACTCGACATTATCAAAAGAGCTCCATTCTACATTTACATTACAAGGGAAACGGAAGCATCCCACAAAAGTAACTTACCAAATTACTCGTGAAAGCAACTTACCATATTACTCGTGAAAGCAACTTACCATATTACTCATGATTGGGTACAGATGTAAACTTGCAAGTAAATTGTGGAATCATCATTGCACAGTTTCCCTCATTTCTCTAAAGGCCAATCTTCTTTAATCTACAGCAGTATTAAAAATGTCATCAGTGGAGAAAAAATTAAAAATAAGATAAAATGAAAAAGGTATTTCTCTACTGCAAGTTCAACACCAAGGAAAAATGTAGCTTACTGACTAACACAAATAAAATTTGCAATGACTCCTAATTTCCTTTCGTGCTCAGTTTAAATTCTAAAGCAATGATTATAACAAGTGGTCAAAGATGATTCAGTTTTATCAGCCATAAGTCCCTCAAAGCTATAATGGTCCACAACATTATAGATTTGAGTCTTCAAGCCTAATAGACTTATTATATGCATCAATGGTTAAAGGCAAAGCAGATAAGCAGTCATATAAGGCTTGATAAAATCAGCAATTAACATCAATGAATTCAAACCAATTTAGGGTTATGTACAAAAACCCTATAACACTACTACCTTTCAATTGTTAGATATATAAAAATGTATAAACCCTAGAACCCTTCAAATACAAATTTGAGACAAATTATCTCAAATTAATCACTGATTTAGTTCCAACTTCCAAGTATTGAATAAAGTTAGTAGCTTTCCATCAATTACAATTAAAAGTCATATCATATGAGACAATCAATGCTTAAAAAGTACGTCAGATGTTGATACTAAAGCGTGCACACACAGAAACGAATAAAAATTATATTAACAGCTAAAACCAAGCAAAAATTGATGATATTCAGACAATTGTGTAAATTACATATGGTGTAGATTAAAAATGTTATTCGGGAAGTGATCGGTTGGCGCAGAAAAATTGGGTGCGAAGAAAGAATTCAAAAAAGAAAGATGAGATTTTGGGGTGTAAATGAAATTGAGAATTGTGAAAGATTAAATGGCCTGCAAATGCAAACTACTTTGGTGTCTTACTGGTCCCGGTTTTTTTATTGTGCACGACAACGACATCTCAATTTTTGGCTACTTTTTAATAATCTTTTTATATATCATTTTTATTTATTTTTATATCATTATTATCAAAGTGACGAAGATTAAAATTTTATTTAAAATCACTTTTATTTTTACAAGATCGAAATCGTAAGTTAAATTTGAGATATTAAGATTCTACTAAAATATCATACCCTCATATATATATGTGTTATAATACATATTTGTATACAAGTGTTCAATATTACTCATATGAATTTAAATTAATGTTTTTGTTAGTAATAATATTGTTTTTTTTAAATGTTAAACTATTATAGTTAAGTAATTAATTATTTTTACTTTTATTAGTTGATGAAATGATTAGTCTATTATCATAGTATTAGAGAAAAACAATATGTTTGCAAATTTTTATCTTAATAATTTATAATAAGTAAGATCAGATTGGATCAAGATCCTAAAATTCTATATTCACAATTGAGATCCTATGTTTTTAGATCCTATGTGATATCAGAATCATTTTCGTTAATCAAGATGGTATAATCGTAATTGATTATTATAATTATAATGCTAAGACTGATTATTTTCATATCTTTTATATTAGTCGGCAACAACTTTAAAAAATTACCATTTATATGATTGAGCAAATTTGTAAAATTAATTAATTAGTTTGTTATATGTCGATTAGTTAAGTAAAAGAATGCCAAGGAATACAAACAAGTATTATAATATGGAACAGTAAGATAGGTGTTGGTTGCCTTAGCGTGACACTTGATGTATCACTTATATATCTATATATTTTGTTAACTAATTTTAAGTTTGTCATAACTAAAATAAAAGAAATGGATGGTTGTAGTTGACAATTATCGTGCGTGCATCATATGCATATGTTTTCTAATTTTATATAATAGTTTCTGATTTCTATTTAAAATAGAGTTTTTAAATGCAAGTTGTCATCCTTTTTCCCCCTAATAGTGAACTCATATAGACCCTGAATATACTGGTATTCCAAACTTGACTTGTAAACCCTTAAGGCCGTAACCACTTGGTTACAAAGGGCATCTTTTATTCTTTAAATTGATGAAAATTAATAATATAGTATGTTTTGTGGGGTTGTGATTTATCTAAAAGTCCAAACAATATGGAAACAAAGTTGTTATTTAGCCCAACAAGACCTATATCAAATGAGGTTCGTGGTACGATTTGTGAAAAAACTCATATCGAACTGTATCATATGGTTACCCTTCGAACAGAGTACTGGGCTCTAAGAGCTTACTACATGATTTCAGCATCAATATTTCTATTCCTATTCCCATGTTTTGTGACAGCAAACATGCCAAGCTCTAGCCTCTAACCATATCCATCATGCCCACATGGAACATTTAGCATTAGACTGCCATTTGGTTAATGAAAACGTAAAGGATGGTCTATTATCTTCTCACATGTTACTAAAAATGCCAAGTTATTATTACAAAACCACTTAGCAAATTAGTTCCTGATACCTAATATAATTTATCCAAGATTGGCACCTGTAACAGAATTATGTACCAGCTTGCAGGAATGCAGGGTTAATACAATTCTCTCATTCTCTGTAGCTCTACTTTGTATAGAGAGCATCTGTATCACCTCATTCAATTTGATAATATATCCATTTTATTGTATCCCTCTAATTCCATCACGGAGATTTACAATTGGTGTATCAATTAATTCAGTTTCTTATTTTCTTTTGTATGAGGTGAATTTACATTTGCAAATATGGTAATTGTGGATATCACTTCACGTGTAGATAGTTAAACCTTGATATACAAGAGTATGTTTGGCAAAACTAACTGGTAACTGGAGTTGGAATCTCTGGAAGCTTATGGCTGCAGCTGGTAGCCGAAGCTAATATTTAAAGTAGAAAACTGAACCTTATTGTTTTACAAGTGTTTTGAAAAAGTAGCTAAAGCTTAAATATGTAAATTGATACAAAAGGACAAAAAACATATGACAAATAATTATATATAGGGATATTTATGTAATTTCTCTATTCTTAAGCTTCAAGCTTATATTTATAAAGATTAGTTTTTTAATAAGCTTTAAAATTTTATCTATCAAACAATATTAAAAATCTAAGCTTATTGAAAGAAATGAGTTAGAACTTTAATAAGCTTTCATAACCTAGCATGCCAAACACACCCTTGGTAGAAAGTATGCGTCTTTATTGTGCAGTTAATTTGCCCATCTAAAGTATAAGTCACATAATCATTTAGCTTGATGCTCTATTTGTCATCAATAATAGATTTTTCATAGTACAGTAATAACTACTTGTTATTTTTCTCGGAACATCTGAATCAGTGTTGTCAAATACTACAAAACCATATGTTGCAACTTCAAATCAAAATAATCGAGATTTACAACAAATCCAAAGACCTTCTAAACCTCGAGATATTTAAGGTCCATCTCATTGATCATCAGTTTTTACCTTCACTTCCAATCGCAATACTAGGAACTAGCAACATTCAATCTGCAAATTCCTTGTTTATCTTTAACAGTATATGTGTTTAACAGATGATTGATTAATTGAAGGCCGGACCGGGCAGTTAATCAGTCATTATCATTCAAAAGACCTGGTCCATCTGCCGGCCTGATCGTCCCAGGGTGAACTCAAGATTAAGCAACTTATCTGATTCTAAAGACGACGAATTACTTCGACTATTTTCTAAATTATCCGTCTTTTTGGATAAACATACGGTTACCTCGTGCTCATCCGCCTGAACTAACCATAATTATATCAGTTAAGATTTATAAACAAGTAATTAAATGTGATGTTTTTGCATAAGCCATACCTTAATATCATTCCTTAGAGGTGGACAGTCACCAAATGTATTACTATCTTTCATTCTGTAACTCGAATCATTGGTCTCCTCGGATGATGTCCATGATCTCCTGCATAAATATAACAAGACCATTACTATCAATTCATGTCAAATTATATTAAGTCATTTCACTTCTAGCTTTTTCACTGCCAGTTTCTTATTAGCATGTGTTTATAAAATCACAGCCATACAAACCTCTAGCATCAGTGGAAACTTTTGCTTGTGACATAGCGTACGTATTGTATACTACCCTATGGAATTATGGAAAAGTTCGACAAGGTATAACAAACCAAAAGGCCTGTTTTCGGTGGATAGGGACGCTAGAGAAATCAATTTTTAGTCGTCAAGCAGTTGAAAATTTGAAAACTATAAAACTTATTTAATGTGTTCTGCATAGCCGTCCTTGGGGTTTCTTGCGTATTGTCCAAGGATTAATTAATTCAACATAGACCAGCCAATGTCTTTTTGTACCATAATTTTTACAGTATTGAACCCCAAATGTCACCCTATAACACTGCTACTAACTTATAGATTTGTCTCATTTCCTCTTGACTTTTAGCATATCTTAAAATTCTTTTACAATTACAATGTCACTCCCTATTGAAAAATACACACAAACCTTTGGGATATTTGTAGTGCAGTAGAAGTCCTTGGATTAATTATTTCCATATCTGCCAGTCCATCTGCAATACATGAGTTAATACACAATAATCATGCAAGTGTAGACCATCCCATTAATTTCATTTGGCTCTATCAAAGACAATATCTTTTAATTTTTGATCAAGGGGGTCCTAGCTTGAAGAAGAAAAAAAAAATCCAAATACATTACCAGCTGCTCCTTTGTCATTGCTCTTCACTGTCCTATACATCTGAATGAATTTATCCCACAAAAAATAAAAAGTAAGAAAGAGATGTAAGTAATAATTGATCAAAATCCACATTAGCAGATATTAATTACATTATTTTATAGATGCCCTTTTGTCCTAACTCCTTGTACTCTACTGATCCCCTCTCCCCACCATCAGCAAAATTTCAGCTGTGTGTTTGTTTGTCTCACCATTTCTTTCTCATTTTCTGTTATTCAGGTACATGTGACCTTTTACAAAACTTTCTACCTTTAAGATATCACATTGACTTATAACTTAATTACCTCTATATTTGTGTGTATATATATTATATATAGAGAGAGTGAGAAGAGTAGATAAGACTAAAGTTGATAAATTCAAAAATAAGTGGGATAATGGGATTATATCCAGTACTACCTGCAAATGACTTTTCACATGAGCTAGAGTTAGATCCTTTACATTCATCAACTCCTGCACTGATTTTGGTGTTGCTCCTGCCACATTTTAAAGATGTTAGATCACATTACTTTGAAGACTCATTGGAATTAGTTGAGTATTGTAATAGTCAATATTATCGCATAGATACTTAAAAATGAAATAGAAACTACATATAACTAACATACTTTCATGGCCACCAAGGAGCTGAACAGCATGTATGAAGTGGGCATGAAGCGTTGAGGTCCATCTCATTCGAGGTGCTCTAGCGTGCCTTCTAACACTATTAACCATCCTTGAGCTTCTCTTGACATCATGGGCGTAAATTTGAGGTCGATGATGATAATGGTGGTTTGTATGATGATTATTCAAAGGCCTCATCTCAAGGTCCAAGTTTAGCTGAGGCTGATTAAACTTGAGACCATGATTTAGGTTGTTTTCTTGGCTTGTATCGCTATTGCTGCTTGAGCTGGAGTGCGGACTTTTGATGATACAACCTGTATTCATGTTATGCTGATATGCTGCAATTGGAGGGCTAATCTTTAAAGATAGATCTGGGAAATTTGTAGCTTCATCAATTGTCATTGGAGGAGATTTTGAGCTTAGAAACATTTGAATGGATAGAGGTGTAATTTAAGTGTGATTAAATATATTTGAGTATATAAATCTTTGCATGGTATAATAGAGAGAATATGAAGGATGTACTAGTAGAAGTAGGTTTCTGGGGAGGGATGATGATGGGAAAGAAAAGGAAATGAGGAATGTTTTGGTATTTAAGGATGGAATAAGTAGAATGTATCCAAATTTATAGCATGTTTGGAAAGTTTAAATCAAATAACATAACTTTTTTTTTATACTAGCATACGATAATAGAAAGGAAAATATTTACACAGATACATACCAAGATTGATCGTGTATATTTGAAAAGGTTAAAGACTTAAATATATAATATGATGTTGCACCTAAATTTTGTTCAGTCAACAGCACATAAGTCATCTCCATGATTTTCTCATATAACGCTGTATGAGCAGGGCCGGTCCATTGATTTCGAGGCCCCATGCGAAAAATAAAAAAGAACCTTAAATTTTTTATATATAAGCAAAATTATATAAGTGTTGAGCTTATAAATTATAATAAGTTATTGTTAATGGACTACAATTATTAAATGGGCCATAATAATGGGTTAATGAAAAATGATGAAAAAGTCTTTCAAAAAAAAAAAGAAAAAAAAGAATGAGGCTTTCAAGATTTGAACCTGGGACCAAACAGAAATGGTGTAAGACTCAAAGAAGGGGCACATTGCCAACTTATCTACTATACACCTATGATGTATTTTACGTAAAAATGATATATATTTACATATATAATGTACATTGGCTAAATTTCGGGCTCTAATTTTTTCGGGCCCTGTGCGGTCGCACACCCGACACCCCCTTTGGGCCGGGCCTGTGTATGAGTACCAAGTGAAAATGGTGTACGTAGAACTCAAGTGTATAGAGTATGATTTTGTTAATATTAAAAGGATAATAATAATATAAATTTATTCTCTAGTTATTGGTAAAGACAAGAAGAAAATGTAAGAATCGCCGGAATAAACGCCGTCTCGACTCATGCAACATTACATTCTTTTCTATTATAACCAATTAATTAAATTAAATAAGTAATTAACCCTTTGCTTCCATGCATGCCTTTTGTCTTCTTTAGTTTAATAGTTAAGCTTTAAATAAATCAGATTAGATTAGATACACTTATATTATTAGTGTGAGGATGAGCTCTAGAATCATAAGGATCAATAATCCTTTATAATATTCATTTTTTCATTGATTTTCACCATTGATTAATATTCATGTTTTCAGATCCTAATTATTAAAAATTATTGAAAATTGCAGTTTACGGTTTGTGAGGGGTGAACGGGTTTTACGGATGGTGCGCAGGATTGTTGTCGAGAAATCAAGTCACGATTTCAAACACGCGAGTCGCAAGTCGAATTTGCAATTTGCGGGTCGCGTGTCCGAAATTGTGGCCTGATTACTGGGATCGTGACTTGATTTTCATCTTAGATCACTTGTTAGCTATCTTAGACCCGTTATGACTCACGTTGACTTCTATTGACCATGTTGACTTTCAGATCATATTTGTTCTCCAAAAAAGACGTTTTGGATAAGATTTTCTGGAATATTTTGAATAGAATTATACCTTTAAAATGATCCCATTTGATCAGTAGCTTTTCATTGTCACTCTCAATTATACATACAATTCCTAAATCACTCTCAATTACTTCTCATTTTCGTCTCAAAGATTCAACCGATTTTATTTAAGGTTATTCAAGGTATGATTCAAAAGCTTTAGATAAATTGTTTACTTTGTTTTCTTAATTAAAATGAGTTAGTTAAATGATAAGTTTAAGGGTATATTTGTTTTGGAGGTCATTTTGAATATATTAACAACATGCCAATAGAATGCTATAGAGTGCCCTTAAAACTTCTCGTTGCACCATAAAAACCATTGACATGCAGAGTTTTGTGGAAAAAAGTTTTTAAAAAATTAGGTTTACCACTTGACGCACAAATTTGTATGAAATATAAGGTAGATCATTATGTTATCGATATAACTGATGCTGCTGATGATTTTGGAGATTTTTTGTACCATGCAATTAATAATGCTCCGATAAGAATTTACATTGTTGATATTGTAGAAATGTTTCGGGTATTGGTAGAAATCAACCTAGCAGTAAATAGTTGCGGGTTTCAACAACATTTTCAGCAAGTACAAACTCATGATTATTACCAACTACCTTAATATCAATCACAACCACAATTTTCGTTTCCTTATCAACCACAATATCAATTTCATTATTATGCTACTCCACAATACCCATCACATACCACCTTTCCAACACAAAATAACCAAGACACACAATTTAAGGTAGCTGAAAAGACTCAACATCATTATATTGTTGATCATCCTCATGATGAGTCTCATTATGATAATGAAAATGTCAATCCACCTCAACCTTTTGACCATAATATTCATATTGTTGATGATGAGGAAGAGGGGGAGGAATAGGAGGAACTGGATTCAAGAGATACATCTGACAAACCAATACTACATAGAGCACCAACAAATAATATCTTCTGGAATATGTCACCACTGTTAAGCGATAATGATGAAGATAGTAAAAAATGTCTAGTTACAATGTATGAAACCTCTTACCATATTCAAGTTGGCCAAACATTTGAAAATAAAGAGGAGTTGTTTCTTCAATTGCATACCGAGTTTCTCGAAGAGAGTTTCCAAATTAAGCCGAAGAAGTCAGACAAGACAAGGTACACGACAAAATGTATCTTACCTGATAGTGACCGGAAGGTAAGTGCACACCGTATAAAAGATAGTAAAAACTTCTAAGTTAGGAAGTTAGTTGACTTTCATACATGACTTTGGAAGGACGTGTGTGCAAAGGCAAATAAATTAAACTTGATATGAAAAAACGCTGAATAAGCCTTTCATAAAACCGAGCATGGAGAGCAAACTGTTATATTATAGAGTTGTTCATAGGTATTCACGAATAATCATTTCAAATGCTTCCCCTTTACCTACACAACTTGAAGCTACATAACCCGGGGAGCAAAACGAATGTGCTCATAGATGATCGTTGGTGCGGCTATAAGTAACTATAATTGGTTTTCATCTATGTTCACATAAATACATTATACTATAATTGATATTTTATTTTTTAATGTCATCACATATACGTAAATTTGTTAACCATACGTGCCCAATAATTATCATAGATGGGTCATATTTAAAGGGAGGTTACTTGGGAACTAATTTAATTGATGTGGCGATGGATGACAATAATGGCATATTGCCACTAGCCTACTGAATCGGGCATCAGAGACAATCGATTGTTGGACGTGGTTCTTGGGAAACCTACATGGCGCCTTTGAATTCACAGGTGGGATCGACAACCTAACCATCGTTTCTGGTAGGGCTCCTTCAATTGCATCCAGTATTCAACTCTCTTTCCAAAGGCATTTCTCGCCTATGTTGTTGTCATTTGTTGATGAACTTGAGAAGCAAATCTTCCAAAGTCAAGCACTACGAATGACATTATTGGAAAATGCGTAAGGCATACCGGAAGTCAAATTTTGATCACCATTTTGGTGTAATTTCTAGACGCTTACAAGCCTCTGCCAAGGTTCTTACAGATGTTGGGAAAGAAAGATGGTCAAGACATCATGCTACCCGTACACGATATGCTTACCTCACAAGTAACTGCGCATAGTCCATTAACGCGATAAGCAAGCATGCAAGGAGACTCCCTGTCACAATGCTAGAGTTTTTTCAATCATTGGTACAACAGTGGTATTACAAACATTGGAACACTGCATTCGGAATTAAAACACCTATGACGCCATATGCCGAGCACAAAATCAATAAGAGGAATGGGAAATCACTGCGTTGGATTGTGAATCAATCCACAAATATGATTTGTAAGGTGGTAGATGGGCAAAAGAATGGGACAATAAACTTGGAAACACGAGAATTCACTTGCATGTAATGGCAGTTATCCGGTTTACCTTGCAGATACGTTATGGTAATGGCTTGTTTCTCCAAACAACAATGTAGTCGTTGCAAGGAAATCAGTCATGGCCGATCTAGTTGTATGGCTCCTTACGATCGAACAGACGAGCAAAGTGGATCAAGAACCAAATCAAGATCCACCTCAAGGTCAAAATTAAAGGTAAATATCGAAGAATCAACGTCTCAACCGACTCAACTTTTGCTTAGTGTTCATTTGAGTCACTCTTAAAATTATTGTAATTTCCAAACCTATGTTATGTACCATTGAACAACCTTATTTATGTTTTATTTTTTGTGATTTATTTAAAATTTTCAAGCAACAAAAGATGGGAGTATTTTTACGAGAATCTCTAAAACAACCTGATGATCATCTTATCTTAGAGTCATAATATTTATAGAAATTTTAAAAGTTCCAAAACGGATAAAAGATAAAGACATTGTAGCCAAAAATTGACCTTATCAAAAATGTCCTTTCCAAAAATCTCATAAATCTAATATGAAAGTCAACATGGTCAAAGGAAGTAAATGCGAGTCAAAACGGGTCTAAGATAGCCAAAAAATTATCTAAGACAAAAATCAAGTCACGATCCCGAAAATCAGGTTACGACCTGCAAATCGCAAATGTGACTTGCGGCCTGCATGTTCAGGATCGTGGCTTGATTTCTCGGCTACGGTCCCGTACAACACCCACAAACCGCAATTTGGGGTTTGCTAACGCGGAGGTGGGGGAGATTTTGACAAAAGAAAATTCTTGTTTGACAAAAAGTCTTTTTTTTTTTTTTAATTTCCTTTAATTATTGTGTAAGAAAAATCAAATCATGCCTCACAAAACACTCGTAGTTTAGATATTATAGTTGAGCTATTAACTATAAGCTATAAACCACAAAAGAAAACGAAAACGAAGTTCAAAAACAGCAGATATATTATTTTTCCGTTTCATTGGTTAGATTGAGCAGAAAAAGAGAAAAGTAAGTAAAAAAGAACACGATCATATAAGCTTTCCATTTGGTGACCCACCTTGCTACACGAACTGGACCCATTTCTAGGCCCATGTTTTAGATAGTAAATTGGGTACTTGCATTTGATAAACGGATTGATAATCTTAATCTTATACATTTTCTTAGTCTTCAATATCCATATTCCAAATTAAACACATATCATCATGAATGACCTTGCACGTATAATCATCAATTTCCATCCATTATAGCATCCTAAGAGGGTGGTGATTTTGTACACACACTTAATAATTATCATACACCGATATGATTTATATATCATTAAAAAATTTTCAAATGCCACTTATTTTACGTATGTACAACACACTAAACAACATATACAAACCCACTAAAAATTCAGTGATGGTGTATGGTGAATTTGTGGTGGTGTGATAATCACCAACCAAAGGATAAAAAATCTTTATAACTTGTAAGTACTTATATAAGAAATATGTACGGTTATATAAGGAAGTCATGTTATAAAGTACAGAAAACCAATGTTCACCCTTAAAAGAAAAGTGCAACTTGAAATGGAAGCTTTTGTATCAATACTCTGTCATTTCCCTTTTCGTAATGCTTTGTATGTGTAGGTTTACATATGACTGGAATTAAGTGAGCAATATCCTCTCATACACATTTTGCATTCTCAGGTCACTACTCACTACATATGAAAATTGAAGTTCCAAACAGACAGAGCAAACTTCTAAACTATGTGTCAATTTCTACATCTATGCTTAGAATGAAAACTGCTCCTCAAATAGAAAGGACCTAATAAAGGCCATATGACTGTGAATGCAGTTAAAAAGAAGAAAACTTATCTCTTATGGGTTGATTTCTACATCCCAGGTTAAAGTTGCATTATCTGTGTTGTCATTATACTTGAAACGACACACGTCTCCTGTCTGCAGATTGTTTGACTAATAAAACTCGTCCCAGCCTTTACCCATTATTAGCTGTGGAAAAGCCTTTGTTTGCCATCTCAATCTCACCTCTTGTGATTCTTTCGAAGGACCCCTTAACAACAAGCTATCCTGACTAGAGAGAGCACGTGATCTCCAAAAACCAACAGGTATCATCTTTATGACCAAAAATCCATCAGCCAATAATATGTCATACATAGTCGAAAATGTTGAATGCACACCAAAACACTTTTAAAAGGGACATAGAACACTCACCAAGCAGGGGCTCATTCTTGTGGGGTCATGAGATGGTTTCATGGCCAGACTGAAGTTTGAGCTTGCAGCTACTGAAGGAATCATTATCAACGATCTCCCTTTTTGGACCTTTTTCAAAAACCATATAATCATAAATTGATCATCAAGAATATAAAACCGAAAACATTTATAATTTTGTGATAATAAAAACAAATCTTACGTTTATGAGAATTGGAAAGTTCGTGGTCGAATGGAACTCTTTTTCACAATTCGTGGAGAACTCGAACACTTGTGCTTGAAAAGATAGATTTCCAAGATTTTCAAATAAAACAGAAAATGATTAATTTGGAGGTCGTGTTCTCACAAACTCCTCCCATCCGTTTCCAAAATAAATTTGTCTGGTTGTTCGAATCTCCAGAATCCTTTCGATGTTTTGACTCCTGCTTTTCTTGATGTCACTTCAGTCAGATGTTTGCAAAAGAGTAATTTTATATAGGACTACTTACATAGGACTAAATCTATACCTAATTCTCTCATTGGTTGAATTTTTTTTCTCTCTTATTCTTATCCAATCAATTTTTCTTATCTACCAATCATATATTTAGGTCTAGATTTAATCCTACAAGTTTAGTCATATATATCGTTTTTCTTTACAAAATGAGGCAGGTAGGTACTAAGTTCATAAAACAAAAAGTAAGTAGACATAGTTGAATACATTTTATAAAGCAACAGATTGTACCATGAACTTTACAAGCATCGTCTATCACTACAACATTATATTTTTGCACACATTCTTTTAGCAGATTTCTATAAAATACATATGTTACATTTATAAGTATAAAAAGTATTAAAAAACATAAAACTTTCGCACTTAATATTGTAGAAACATGTTCGCACTGATAAGCTGTAGAGACGTGCTTATATGTGCCAGCAACTTCAAAACAATTATGAAAGCAGAAAAATATAACGGTTCACTGTTTTTTCCGAGCAATTAAATGTATTTTTCAAGTGAGACAAAATTATACATTATCGGCGGCAGATCATTGGTATTTAGAATCTAAAAGTCAAACTAACAATGAGTAAAAACAAGACGAATCCTTTTACCAAAACCAGGTGTCATGACTCACGACCTTAGAGAATCAGGTGGGATAAGGGTTTATTGATAGAAGCCGGTGTTATTGAATTGTCACCGGCGGTATATGCAGACGTAAAATGTAAAACCTAACGATCGGCGGTAGGGTTCGGAATTGAATCTTGTGGGAGAAATTAGATCGAATAAAATACGTAAGATTGAGGTTAATCTAAATGCAACTGTAAGAGCGGGAGTTAACTTTTTCCTCTCTTTTTTTTAATTTAAATCTCTTTTTACGTTAAGTTTAATATTTATCGGCTCCCTCTGACATCTTACTTGATATAAAGCTCGATGTCAAATCTCAATAGCGAATATAATACCTTATCGCTCCCGGTACATTTAGTATGTGTGGAAAGTAAGGATGATTTATAATAACATTTTTAATTCAATTCGAAATAAAATTAACTTATCATATATTAATTTGTCAAATAAAACAATTCAATCTCTATAATTGACACATACTTCGTACAATGTACTATTATTACGAAATATTTATGTTAAATTATCGCGAAAGCTTGAGTTATAATCTGATCCATTAACAAAACAACATTAACTTATTTTAAAGAGTTTATGTTTCTTGAAAGTTCAAATTTTCAAGTTGGGTTCACGCGACATTAAGCTATGATTGGATTGAAGGCCCCTATTGAGGAGCTTGTAATTTTCACTTCTCTACAAAAAATCATCTATGTTTTCAAGATTTTGAGGTGTACATTTAATATTAAAATGACTATATGATTTATGAAATAATCAAATTTAAATGAGTAATGTTAAATATGTAAATAAATATGAACCTAAATTTATATTTGATTTTATAATTTCTTACACATAAATTTTACTTATTTTCTCTTATTATATTTACCAATCATTTTTATACCCGAGTCAATTGATTATTTAAATCTAACTTTAAGTTCACGTAATTAGATACATAAAAAAAATTCAATTAAGTTAATCCAACATATCTTAATAAAACAAATTATTTGGAGCACGTGTGTTGTTTGAATATATAGGGTGTATTTAGTGAGGAGTTTTTGGAAACTTTAATTTTTTAATTTTAAATATAAAAACTCATATAAATAAAAGATTTATTTGAAGGAGGATCTTTAAGCTTTTATTTTGTAACAAAAGGTTTTAAAATTAAACGCTAGTATGAAAAGCGTTTGAAACTTGAGAGGAGCTTTTAAACCACATATTTACTCAAATATCCCCGTGGGTCACATTATCAACCTTGCTCTACTTGATTCAATTTCGTATTTTATTTCCGTGCAGTTCCTGATGCTTCTTGATTTATATGGACTAAATAAAAGTAAAAGTAATATTCAATTGGATGCATTAAGTAATCCTACAATAAAAAAACACTACATTTTAAAATTTTGGTAATGAAGTCCCTATATAAATAACAGAAATTTCATTTGGTTAGATGTTTTATCTATGTAAATGTACTTAATATATTTATGTGAATTTGGAATCCTAAGAAAAGGTAGATAGTTCTCGACAGAATGTTCCAGTTTAGTGTACACAATTTTATTATTGTTATTATCACTCTATTTGCTTTGCATAATTATATTTGTAATAGTTCAGAAGAAAATATTATGTTTACCGTATATGAGGAATATTTCAATTATATATCACGTGATGAACTTCCTAATGTTCATGTATATGAAAGAAACAATAAAAATTTATCATAAGAAACACCTAATGAGATGAGGCAAATCTGTGAGTTATTGCTACATTAATATGGAATGTATGTAAACAATGATTTATGACGAGCATATCATGTTTTTCATTTGCCTTTTGATATCTTTTGATTTTATATTTTTATAAAAAAATTGACACTTATGTTATCCAATCGATAAAATACTTTATTTATATAATTTACTCTTAAATATATTTATCACTTATTATTATATTAATTTCTTTTTATATCATTTTACACTTAAAGCTTACAGTTACAGTTAGTTTGTCAAAAAAAAATTATACAAATACAATTATTGCTTACAACTTACAGTTACACCATATAACTACGGTCTACAACTGCTTTACCAATAATAATGGTAAATGTTAATTTTATCATATGCCCTTTTATTAGACGTAATGAATAAAATGTAAATGCTTTGTTGGTAATATCTTTATATTTTATCAAACTCGTCTTAGACCACTCCCATCGCACACGTCGGTTTGGAAACCAAGTTAAAAGAAACGAACCAATAGGAAAATGTCAACTACCTATTAATTAAGTCAATACTATAATTATTGAAACAATATTAAAAATACATTTTATTGGAAATTTCATTTTATATTATATATATATACAAAAATACAAATCAATCAAATACATATAAATGAGCAACAAAATTCAAATAGACTCTTCGAACGAAAAAGTAATTAGGTCATATATAGTCATGATTTCATGAACAATGCTACATAGAAAGTTATAGACAATCAATCAAAAACTTGATTTGCATCCGTTGCACACACAATGAACCTATTATCAATGCTCAGTCAATTAGACATCAATACAAAACTCTCTAACAATGAGAAGTAAAAGTAACACATGTTTTTGATCTCATAATCGGGTTAAAAAGAACGACCAAATCAGAGTATCGATTTCAAGCCAATAAGCATCTTTGAAAAATGTCATAAAAGCTATAGAAGCTTAATTGAAAACCATTTAGAAACCAAATACATAATTAATAATAATAAGAACGTTGATGAAACCTACGATCTTTTATAACCATTGTCAAAAGGATGAAATCGAGACCACGTAGCACCGAACTTTAAAACATGAAATCCTACAAAAAAACACTAATATCTGTCATATTTATGCATCAAGTATAAAATTTAAATTATACAAATACTTTGATTACATAAAAAAGGACAAAGAAATCGGAGAGATACAGAGATGAAATACATGCTTATAATTCCAATCGAGTTACCTCTAAATGAAATGTTGTAGAAAAAAGGATGTAATAAATATAAATAAAATGATTGAAAGGGATTAAAACCACATCAAACTTATAGTATAATAATTATCAATATCCTTTATATATTCAACATATTAGAAACTTTATGAATATTTAATGTTGATTGCATATGAAAAGTTTCACTTTAATTACAATATTAATATTCATTATATTATAGTATAATAAAAATAAATTTTTTAATAAATTAATTCTTTTTACATGACATATCTAATTTTTAAAATTTTATCAAATGATATCGGATCATATTCTAGTTTGTATAATGCATCTATATAGGTTCGCAGATACTCATCTAGTATATAACAAAGAAGTCAAACAACGTGTCTACTTATTTAAAAATAATAATTGAACACCTGTATACATACTTTTATTTATACAGGGCTCACAATGTCCTCAGTCCCTCACATTTGAGGCGCTATTTAAACACCCATCCCTCACCCTCAGTACTTCAAATAATTACGTCCCACTCACCGCTCACCACTATCTCTCTCTATTTATATCCATCTCTATCATTCTCCGTCGGAAAAAAACAAATGGATACCGTAATTGCAATCGCCGGCACGGCCGTCGCCGTCGCCATTGCTATTTCTTTCTGGTATCTGCGAAGCAACACTTCCAATCACAGCCGCCAATCAAATCATCTCCCCTCTGTTCCTGGTACTCCTTTACACACACTGCATATTATTATTTCATAAATTAATTTTGTAAAGTTATGATAATGATGAGTAATTTTACAATTTGATAATTTGTTGTTTCAGCGGTGCCCGGGATACCAGTGTTGGGGAATCTATTGCAGTTAACAGAGAAGAAACCATACAAGACATTTACGAAATGGGCTAATATTTATGGGCCTATTTATTCTATTAAAACTGGAGCTACTTCTATGGTGGTAGTTAGTTCCAATGAAATTGCTAAAGAGGTATGTTATACATCAACATAATTTACTTTTTCTTTTTTCTGCTTAAATACAATAATATTGAAGTCAGAATTCGGATCTACAATAACAATCTATCTATTTTCTATATCTATAGTAAGTTATAGAAAAACTGATAGACAGACGTAATTAGATAAGTTCAAAAGTAACTACGAACATGACATGTGACATTTGACCAATTAAATTGAGAAAAAGAACATTATCAACTAATAAAATCTAGTTATATTTTTGGGCTTAGTTAGTTTGGTTCAGATATAATTATTCTAAGTTACAAGTTAAAGTTACAAGTTATGATGTGTGATAATTTAATACTCAGTAATAATTTGGGCTTGGAAGAATATTATAGCTGATTAAATACATAATGTAAAGATGAAAAGGTTTAGATCTATTTAATTAATTCTATATATGATTTCTTTATTTGAGTTATAAGTCATGTTGTATGATTATTATATTTGTCCTTGGAAGAATATTAATAGTTGATTCGATACATAATGTAATGACAAAATCTTTCTGATCTGGCATATGTGAAGACAAAATCTTCATTTATGAATAGTTAAATATATTTTTGATTTGTTTTGTTTTACATAGTTTTAATAAATGATAGTCACATCGATGGCATTGATTGAGTGTATCTTAATAAATAAACAACAAATAATTGGCATGAATTCCAATTATATGCTTTCAAGTGCTTTGCAACAAAAAATTTATATGCTTTCAAGTTTCATCCCCCAATAGGTACTCCTAAAGTATTCTTTTAAATACTTATTTACTTTTAATATACATTTTGTCGGGGTTTCGTCCCCTTTACCAAAAAAGTTTGTCACTCCTTTTATTCCCCTTTTCACTCCATGATATCTTTCTAGTTCTTTATTATAAATGTTTCACACTTTGTATTTCTTTGACATTAATTAATTTATAATATAGGTAGACGATAAAGAAAACATGTATTATGCAACATACCATTGTTACACTTACACTGTATACACCCAAGTCATTGAATTACTAGAAGTGTTTCATACTGTTTAGTTTAACATCTTTGTAGTTAAGCTAGATCTTATTCATGCATTTTTATAGGCAATGGTTACCAGATTTTCATCCATATCAACTAGAAAGCTATCCAAGGCATTAGACATCCTCACTTCAAATAAAACTATGGTGGCTATGAGCGATTACGATGACTATCATAGGACTGTCAAACGCAATATACTTACTGGTATATTGGGACCAAATGCTCAGGTTCGTGTTGAAAACGTCTGTAAACTGTACATGTTTAATATACTTGTTATTAATTAACTACTGGCCGTGGATATTTTCAGAAGAAACATCGTGTCCATAGAGACATTATGATTGAAAATTTGACTAATCAACTGCATGCATTTGTTGAAAAAACTCCCAACGAAGAAGTAGATCTAAGGAAAATATTCCAATCCGAGCTTTTTGGATTAGCAATGAGACAAGTGAGTTCGCATATAAAATTCAATTCACTTGAATGATGATTGACTTATAAAGCATATGAATAATTGTATTTTCATTGCTACTTTTTCAGACAATGGGAAAGGATGTGGAAAGCTTATATGTGAAGGATCTTGGAATCACCATGAAACGAGATGAGATCTTTCAAGTATTGGTTGTTGACCCAATGATGGGTGCCATTGATGTTGACTGGAGAGATTTCTTCCCGTATCTTAAGTGGGTCCCGAATAAAAAATTTGAGAACACGATCCAACAAATGTATATCCGGAGAAAGGCTGTGATGAAGGCGCTAATTCAACAACATAAACAACGTATTGCTTCAGGGGAGGTAATATTATATACATATTATGAACTAGAGTTGATGTTCATGATAATGGCATATCTTAGATTGTAATTCTTGCTAAGATCACTTCATGATGTAATCCTAACTTCCGTCCGTTCATTCAAAAACAGAACTTGAACAGTTACATTGATTACTTGCTATCAGAAGCACAAACATTTACGGATGAACAACTGCTAATGTCACTATGGGAACCTATTATCGAATCATCAGACACCACTATGGTCACCACAGAATGGGCAATGTATGAACTTGCTAAAAGTCCCAAGTTACAGGTTTGTATTCTTTGTTGAATAACAAAATTAAAAGGCCATAATATAGTATATTTGTTTTGATTTCTAAATTTCTGTTTTTAAAGGCCAAAATATATATTACTACCCTGAACTTGATGACTAGGTTTTCTAAGGGAAGAAAGTCACGTGAAAGGCATGCTCCAAGTCAAAAACGAGTCAGGGTATTAAATTTACCAATTTTCCAAGTTCAGGGAACTATGTTACACCCTTAATAATTTAGGGTACTAGAAAACCTAGTCATCCAAGTTCAGGGTAGTGATATATATTTTGGCCAATAGTAGAATGTACTAAAATGATTGCATCAGGATCGTCTGTACCGGGACATCCAAAGTGTGTGTGGGTCAGAGAAGATCACAGAAGAGAAGTTGTCTCAGGTGCCATACATTTCTGCTATTTTTCATGAAACCTTGAGAAGGCACAGTCCTGTTCCAATCATTCCATTAAGATATGTGCACGAAGATACAGAGCTAGGAGGTTACCATGTCCCGGCTGGAACTGAGGTTGTTTTTGTTTATAAAGTTACACTTATGATCTCAGTAGAGGTGGCAATTGTGACCTGCTCACTTATGAATTGGTCAATCTGGGTTGTCTTTCATCTGAAAGAGGTCAAATAAAAACTAGCTAAATAGGGAATGGGTCAAATAGGTTAAAGTCATTCAAATTCTATTTCTAATGCATATAACCTCCTAAATCGTTTTATTCATAAATTTATATTATTATTGTAATAAAAATGTTTTTTTTTTTAATTATCATGCACACTTTAATTATTTATAGAATAGACTGGAGGTGTTTGCTGGTCATCCAAGCCTGACCCAGCCCATCTTTGTACCTACGAGAAATGACCCGTTACTCAACCCATTCGACCCCTTTATCATGCCACCTCTAATGATATGCAGAGATCTTTTAGTTGCATTTTTTCCTGAAAATGCCAGCTTTGTAAACAACTTTTGCTAAGGTCAAATTGAAAATCTTTTGCAGCTAGCAGTAAACATTTATGGATGTAATATGGACAAGAAAGTGTGGGAGAATCCTGAAGAGTGGAATCCGGAGAGGTTTATGAAGGGAAATGAGACCAATGACTTCCAGAAAACAATGGCGTTTGGAGCTGGAAAAAGGGTGTGTGCAGGTTCTCTTCAAGCAATGTTAAATTCTTGCATTGGAATCGGAAGAATGGTGCAAGAGTTCGAGTGGAAACTGAAAAACAATGTTCAAGAAGAAATAAATACCCTCGGGCTTACCACACAAATGCGTCATCCACTGTGTGTCCTAATAAAGCCCAGAAATTGATGAACCATATTACTGTTAATTAGTGAGGTGTATCACAACAATAAATGTCATTGTTAGCCTTCTGTGTTTTTCCAAAGTTTCAGACTCTGATGTAATGTGCAATTGAAGTATGAAAAGATTTGTTAGTGTGCAAAAGTTGGTTTGTTAGCATCTCTGGCATATGCACCATATTTGAAGTATGAAAATTCTTCCATTTGGTGCTTATCTAAGTTTTGATATAGATAAATTGCACCAGCACCGTTGCAGCGTATGTGAGGACTGATACTGAACCTATATACATGAACTGCAGTTTCCATATAACTTCTCAGAAGGATGCTTGAAGTTACGTGGCAAATGGTCAAGTCATAAGATCACCAGTTTTAGAAATAGATTTTCAGTGACCAAGTTTTTAGAAAGAGATGCAGATCCATTTCTGTACAGAACGAAAAAATCAAGCAAATTGGTCGATTAAAACAAATCAGCTGTTTAAAGATGTGGGTGAAAGTTCTAAACAATACAGTAGGATCATGAAACTGAAATATTGACTTGGTAGTTGAACAAAACATCGGTTGAATTAACCATATTCTTGAACTACAATATAAACATAGATGAGTGTTAGTCATTGGTAAATGGTACGTAGCATTACTTTGATATGTCTCAATTTGCTTATGTAACTAAATCATGTTAAAATGTCAATTGAATGAACCTTTGGGAATAAGTAAACTTACTTACTCCGTCTTTATTAAAATATCAATCGAGGACCAAGTAATACAAAATACAACTAAGTTTCTTATTAGAGTTTTTAAGAATTATGCATATGACCCGTACAATATGACAGTTAATAGAAAAATATTCATTAGTGTAAAATGATGATTGACGTAACGATAATAGTTGAATTAACTTATATTTTCATTATTCATTTACTTTTATATGTTGTCAATTCCTTTCTAATTTATGTTATCATAATAGTTATGAATAATAATAATAATAATAATAATAATAATAATAATAATAATAATAATAATAATAGTGATAAAAGAAAAAGAAAAATTATTTAAGTTTTTAATATATATATATATATATGCAAGCATTTTTGAATATATATAATAGATTAAAAATTGGATCGATCGAATATAATAATTGGATATATTGTATTTGTTATTTATTTGTGAATTATAAGTAAATATAAATATAAATGGATAGTATATACATTGAAAGAAGTAAGTAGGAATATATTAATTTTTTTATTATTTTTTTATAATTATGTAATTAGTGAAAGAAATATAAATGTAATTTTTGATATTCATTTTTAAAACTTTAATAATAGTACTAAACTCTTTATCCTCTTATAAGGATAAGCAATTGAATATCTATTGCAATTGGTCGCTCTAATACTATTCGACACGCAAATACGTAGTCAAAGCCAGGTTCCTTAACAGCGTTACCCATAGCATCCTATATTTAAGTATTTATAGTCTTCCCACCACCACAATATCAGTCACACGATCATATCTCATCAATCAATCTCTTTTGTTGTTCCTTAACAAAAATGGACATTCAACAATCAATCTCTTTTGTTGTTCCTTAACAAAAATGGACATTCAACAATCAATCAAAAACCAAACCCATGTTTCAATCACACTTTCAAACTACCTTCTGAACAAATCCCACAACTCAAACGTTGTTTTCTCTCCGCTTTCAATCCATGTCGTCCTAAACTTGATTGCCGCTGGTTCCAAAGGCCAAACACTCGACCAGTTGCTATCTTTTTTGAAAGCAAAAAATACCGACGAACTCAACTCTCTTTCTTCACAACTTGTGTCCTTGATTATGCTAGATGGTAGCCCGGTTGGTGGGCCACGGTTGTCTTTTGCAAACGGGGTTTGGGTTGAGCAAACTCTTTCTCTTAAACCTTCTTTTAAACAGGTTCTGGGCTGTTCATAACGTCGCTTGTAATAAAGTCGATTTCAAAACAAAGGTCAGTTCTATTTTACTTGCATTTGTTTCTTTATTATTTTGAATGTTTGAATTCACAATAGTTAGTTTAATTCCTGCTCAAATTAATCAAACCTATAGAAATAGAGTTGCAATAATAGAGATGTGTAGTAAAATATAGTAATGACACATAAAGCACTGGATCAACTAATTATGTGCGTTTATTTCTTAAAGTCCTATTAATACGAGTAATTATTAGCTTTGGAACATCTGCATGATATATACCATGAAGTCTCAATGTAACTATTTGCTATAGCTAACAGTTGCACGTAGGTATTTGATTATTGAAGGCTGCTGAGGTAGCTAAAGAAGTGAATTTGTGGGCCGAAAAACAAACTAATGGCCTCATCAAAGACATCCTTCCCGTTAGTGCGGTTAACAACCTTACAAGGCTCAACTTTGCACATGCAATCTATTTCAAAGGAGCCTGGAGGGAGAAGTTTGACCCGTCGAAGACTAAAGACTTTGACTTCCACCTTCTTGATGGTAGCAAAGTTCAAGTACCCTTCATGACCAGCAACAAAAAACAATTCTTGCATAAATATGATGATTTCAAAGTATTGGGTCTTCCATATGAGAATAGTTAAGATAAAAGGCGTTTCACAATGTACATCTTCCTCCCAGATGCAAAAGACGGCCTCCCATCTTTGATACAGAAAATAGGCTCGCAATCTGACTTCTTGGATCGTCATATTCCACGCCGAAAAGTAGAAGTCGGGCAGTTTATGATCCCAAAATTTAAGATCTCATTTGGGTTTGAGGTTTCTGACATGCTGAAGAAATTAGGCGTCTTATTGCCTTTTAGCAGCACAGAAGGCTTAACTGAAATGGTAAACTCCTCTGCGGATGAAAAACTATATGTTTCGAGCATTCAGCATAAATCATTTGTGGAGGTGAATGGAGAAGGTACAGAAGCTGCAGCAGTCACTACAATTGTTTCTATGGCATGCTCCTTGAGGACTTATGTTAAGGTTGACTTTGTGGCAGATCATCCGTTTTTGTTTGTGATTAGAGAAGATTCGACTGGAGCTGTGTTGTTTATGGGACAGGTTGTTGACCCAACTATTAACTGATCCGGTTGTTGACATCTTTGTGTATGATGGTTGTACTTCGTTTCTAAATGAGCGATTTTATATATGGTTGGCTGTTAATCATACTATGATGAATATAATGTGTGTATTGTTTTTGAGACAATTAAGCAAGGGAAAACTCAGAGGTGGGCCGTATTCACAGAAAGCTAACAATTATTTTAGGCTGTTAGGAGAAGTAGATATAAAAAATAAAGAACAGAACAAGATGATTTTTTGAAGAACATATATTTCTCGATATTAATCAGAAATGGCCTTGGCTAACATTGGTGGCACACGATAACATACATTTAATGAACTCAAGATTTCCCTATTATGAAAATGCTCATTTAATACTCATCAATTCAATTTAATTATTTGCCTCCTTTATGTACATCATAAATGCATCTTTTTATGTTTAGGAAAATATTAGGTTCTTTATTAAATTCATCTTATTATTTTCCCGGAACACACAATAGTAGAACCCATTACAAATTTATAAGAAGATTTCTAGATTTATGCATTTTTCTTCGATGAAATGGCCGATAACCATGGATTATTTCACTAATGCTGCTTAATCTAAATCTTACATGACAAATCTGGTTTCTCACAAATTCTACATAGCCCATGAAAAAGATAACGAGTGAAAAATACACATTCTCGATTTTGTGTACATTAGATCACAAAACTACTTATCCTTGGATATCAAACGGTCAGATCGTCACCATTTTTGGACAACATCTTCCTAACATCTGGGCTAACATTTTGGACGGTTCAATTTGTCTCAAATCATCTCTAGCTCAAGTTACAATAGCTGGAACAGAGGGCAGAATTTTGGAGTGATGTTATTCCTCTTTTGTCTTTAGATTGATTCGATACTTGTTGATGTTGTAGTTGAAGATTATAATGATTATTGTATGTATCTAGTGAATCAAGAGAAGGCCCATTGTATTTGATGTAGACTAAGAATGAGATAACACAAATCGAGCCTGTTGATTCACCCGAATACCAAGAACGATTCTTTTAACTATTGTTAATTCAAAAGAATGTCAATAATCATAATCCAATAATGTACTAAGTAGTCATAAACCTTGAATCTCATCCTCAAACTAAATACCCATTCCTGCAAGCTGATAATACCTTGAAACACATTTAGGCGATCTGTAATAAGAGTCAGGCTAGGAAGAAGCTCAAGTGTGTTCGTACTGATAATGGCGGTGAATATATTGGGCAATTTGATGCTTATTGTAAAGAGAAATGTATTCAGCACCAAAAGACTCCTCCAAAGACACCGAAGTTGAATGTCTTAGCAGAGGGGATGAACAGACCATTGGTTGAGAGAGTCATATGTTTTCTTTCACATGCAGGGTTGCAAGGTTTCTTTTGGGGTGAGGCTTTGAGTACACAGTTCATATTTTTAATCAAACCCCTTATGTACTTCTGCATTTTGATGTTATTGACGGGGTTTTGGAGTGATAATAATGTGTCTTCTCGTCACTTACAAGTCTTTGGACGTAAGGATTTTGTGCATATTCCCGAAGATGAAAGGTCAAAACTTGATATGAAGACTAAGCCATGTGCGTTCCTCGGTTATGACCAAGATGAATTTGGGTACAGGTTGTATGATCCAGTTCAAACTATGAAGCCGAGATGTTGTGTTCATTGAAGATTAGACTTTAAAAGCTATGGACAAGATAGACAAAGAAAGTTCCTCAACATAGTGATGATCAGACTGATTTCGATCTGGTTTCTCCACAACATCGATTCTCAAAGAAAGGTAAACTCAAGCTAAGATGAATGAGAAATTAAGTCATTGATATTGTTCCAGTTCAATTTCAATTATGGGGGGATTGTTGAAAAGTTATGTATTAAATGATAATTGATGCTCAAGGATTAGGAAATGTTGCAACTTAATGTAACTTTTCATTGTAACATAACTTATGAGTATTAAGTGGTATTTATGATTGTCATCAAAACAAGCTTTTTAATATTATAGAGAATTTGTTATCTTATGAGGTAACTTTTTTTTGTTATCTTACTAAGGAGGGAGACATATATGAAACTATAAACTCAAGCACACATGAAATTTACACATTGTTTTCATAAGCTTACGAGCTTTGTTCTAGTTACATTAGGCCTATCATTTTTGGTCATTTTAGAAACAAACATTTGGGTTAGTTTACGAACAACTACGACAACTTTTTCAGACATGTGATTTAAGTCAGACATTGCTATTGTTTCGAACATTGTATCCTGAAAAATAGACGGCAAATTTATTTTAAGGGAACCATCTTCAATATGACACATCATTTGTTGATGAATATTCTTTACGTCTTTTACTCATTGTTGTTCTATTTTATTTCATTATAGTAATTGCGTTGGAATTACTTTTCTATCATATGATTTATAAATTTATCGTACTATTATTATTTGTTATTATGAAACTTTATCCGGATATACGAGACTTTTTCCCTACAATTAAAACATAAATTTAAAAGTATTTCAAAGATGAAAGGCGTTTGCTTTCACCACAGGACTCGAAACTCTAAGTCATTCACCTTGCTAATATTGGAAGTCTTGAAATTTGAAAACGCTATTTAATTAAATAAACAATTATACTCATCCCTTACCCAACATTAATTAAATATATTTTCTTAAAATATATAGTTTAGGAGGAAAAATAAAAGTTCTCAAAACTATGAGAGACATTTTTATTATAAAAAAAAAAATATCGCCTTTGAAAGAAATAATTGATTAAAAAAGTCGTGACGCGGGTACGTGGTGAAAAGCACCAGGTTCGTTCCTTAACATCGTCCCCGAAATTCTAAAACCTCCCTCTTTAAAAACCTTCCCGACCACCGCACCTTAACAATCCATCAATCAAAACTTTGACCACTTTTGTTCCAAAAAACAGAAAAATGGACATCCAAGAATCAATCACCAATCAAACCCATGTTTCAATTACTCTTGCCAACCACCTGCTGACCAAGATCTCCCGCAACTCCAACATTGTTTTCTCTCCTCTTTCACTCCACGTAGTCCTGGGCTTGATCGCTGCGGGTTCTAAAAACAAAACACTCGACCAGATGCTCTCGTTTCTCAAAACAAAAACCATCGATGACCTCAACACGCTGTCGTCGCAGCTGGTGTCTTTAGTCTTTGCTGACGGTAGCCCCAGTGGTGGCCCACGTTTGTCTTTTGCTAACGGCGTTTGGGTTGAACAAACACTTCCTCTTAAACCTTCTTTTAAACAGGTTGTTGATACTGTTTATAACGCCGCTTCTAATCAAGTCGATTTTCAATCCAAGGTCTGTTCTTTCTTTATTTCCATATTTTTATTGGGGTTACGTTTTATTATATGATGATGTTATGTTAATGTTATTGTTGCTGTATAGATGGTTTTTAAATTATTTATTGGCCTTTATAACCAAGATTTGTTTTGGGTATTGCTAGTTTTGTCGACATGAGTATATGATTTCAAAAAAGGTGAAAACTTTAATTGGATTTGACTCTGTTTGAAGTGAAACTCCAAAACCCTTACAGACACTGAAATAGAATCAATTAAAATGATGAAACTTGATTAGTTTGATTAAGGGAGTGTTTGCGATTGCTTATTTTTTGTTGTTTAAGTAAATCCAAGCTCCTTTCTAAAAGCTGCGTAATTACTAAAAAAGGAATAAACACTTAAAAATGAGCATAAAACTTTTGGTTTATAAGAATTGGGGATTCTGATAACTGTTCTTTATCGAACATATAAAAAGTTTCTAAAAGCTATTGCTAACCTTTTGTACTAATCTGTTAATGAAGGCTGTTGAGGTAGCCAATGAAGTGAATTTGTGGGCTGAAAAGCAAACCAATGGCCTTATTAAAGAGATCCTTCCTGATGGTGCGGTTACGAGTTCCACCAGGCTCATCTTTGCAAATGCAGTCTATTTCAAAGGAGCTTGGAGTGAGAAGTTTGACCAGTCAAAGACAAAAGACTCTGACTTTCACCTTCTTGATGGTAGCAAAGTTCAAGTACCCTTCATGACCAGCAAGAAAAAACAATTTGTGCGTGAATATGATGGTTTCAAAGTCTTGGGTCTTCCCTATTTAAAAGGTGAAGATAAACGCCAATTCACAATGTACTTCTATCTTCCAGATGCAAAAGATGGACTTTCATCTTTGATAGAGAAAATAGGTTCAGGATCTGACTTTTTCGACAGAAAAATTCCACGTCAAAAAGTGGAAGTCGGGCAGTTTTTGATCCCAAAGTTTAAGATCTCTTTCGGGTTTGAAGCTTCTGATATGTTGAAGGAGTTAGGGCTTGTATTACCTTTTGCTGGTGAAGAAGGTTTGACTGAAATGGTAGATTCACCTGTGGGTCAAAATCTGTTGGTTTCGAGCATTCATCATAAATCTTTTGTGGAGGTGAATGAAGAAGGTACAGAGGCTGCTGCAGCTTCTGCAGCTATTGTAATGCTGAAAGCTTTGATGACTGATGATAAGGTTGACTTTGTGGCGGATCATCCATTTCTGTTTGTGATTAGGGAAGATATGACTGGGGTCGTGTTGTTTATGGGACAGGTAATTGATCCTCGTATTGGTTGAGCTGGTTTTTTGAAATTTTGGCACATGTATGATGGTTTGTAGTACTTTTTGCTTGTATACGAATGTTATGATGCTTGTATTTTACTAGTGTCAATAAGTCATATACTAGCGTGAATATAGCGTGTCTTGTGTTTTGAATTACTTTTTTCTCGATTGCTAGCTATTGTTTTTAGTAAATTTATTTCTTCCCAGAAGAGTGCAAGCATGATTCCCGACTTTATTGATCTGAAGGTTATGATTTGTGTTGGAGTTTGTCTGTCTCAAGAGTACGAAATTTATGACTATATGTATGGTAGAGATTGGATGTTAATACGAAACCGAAATAGTGAAACTGGATCTAAAAAGTTGATCCAGAAAATGGGTTGGGAAAATTGCATTTTAGGGCTGTGCTGTTTATGGGACAGGGGATTGACCCAACTGTTTTCCCTTACTATTTGGAATTTTCTTTTTTAAAGTAACGATAGAAAATGGGTTAGGAAAATTGCATTTTAGGGTTGTACTCTCAGTGTTTTCAGACCCGGATCGGCCCGGCCGATCGGACATGTCGGGCCGGAAAAACCGGGTCAACTCTTGTTGGGTTAACCTAGGTTTTTGGCTCAGAACGAACCGGCTGGGTTTCCGGTCGGGCCAGGTTGACCCGGTGAACCGGACCGGATTGACTTGGTTTTGATATTTTTTTCGACCGAAATCGCATAAGTCAACATTCCAAATTAGTAGTTTCATTTCAAATATCATAATTTATAATTATAGTTTCATTTCAAAAAGTCAAAGACCTGTTCAACCCTCCAATCCAACCGATTGGACCCGGTTGAACCGTACCTGGAGACATGGCCGGATCAATCATCGACCCAGATTTCAAAACATTGTGTGCTATTTACGTGACATGTCATGGGATGCTATTTACGTGACATGTCATGGGATAGGTCATAGGGGATTGATCAAGGTGTTTCACCTTACTATTTGGAATATTTTTTTAAAAAGTAACGCTAAATAAAATTAAAAATATAAATTTGAAAGTGGACCTAATTGATTTATCATTTATATATTTTTCTGTTTTAATTTATACATATTATTTAATCACAATAATTAATTAATTTAGATTTATTTTTAAACTTACACTTTTAATCTTAAGTATTCCATAATTTATCATTTTTTAATTATAGCAATTGAATGAATAATACTTGAACCAAACGCCACTTAGGAGTATTTTAAATTATAACTCAAAATGCAAATTTTTTCTTGCGGATTTTGGTCAAACCTTTTCTTCCTCGATCTTACATCGACTATAATCAAGCAACTTCCTCATCTTCTAACGAAAAAAACCAGCAACCGACATTCAAAAATCGTTTAATCTAGCCAAATAGCCAACCATCTCCTTGCTAAATAATACAAAAACACCAATGTAGTTTTCTCTTCACTTTCCATCCATGTTGTCCTAATCTTAATAGCTACCGGTTGCAAAGATAGAGAACTCGACCCGATGCTATCGTTTCTCAAAACAAAAACCATTGGTGACCTCAGCACTCTTCCTTCGCTGACTGCTTCCTTGTCATGGTCGATGGTAGCCCATTTGGCGGACCTCGTTTAAATTATGCAATGGGGTTTGGGTCGAGCAAACCCTTTCTCTTATACCTTTATATAAACAGGTTGCGGAAACTGTTTATAAAGCTGCTTGTAAGGAAGTAGATTTCCAAAACAAGGTCACTTTAAATAAATTTTGCATATTTTATACGTGAACTAATAACTAATTCTCTCTGTTTTCTGTTTAATTACATTAAGGTCGTAAAACAATTGTTGAATGTCCGAGCATAATTAATTGCATTTCCGTGTACTTAACCTTGAATATACTCTAGCCCGAATTACCTCTTGCACCTTACCTCTATTTGTTAATTGAATTAACTAAACATGGATATATATGGGCGATTGAAAGTTTTATTTTTTAAAAACGTTACGAGTAATCCATGGACCAAAAAGATAAAATCAACTTAGATGGCATAATTTTAAGTTACGGTCAAGGCATTATTTTACTTTATGTTTTAAATCATAAATTTAAAGAATAACTAAGTCGTAACCAAGTGTATCGAAAAACCCTACCCAACCTCTATTAAGCCTATTACAATCGGATTTAATACGGTTAATTTTTTTTTAATGCATGTTAATCCGATTAACTCGAATGCTTATCAGGGTAGGATTAAGGGTAACAAGAGAGAAATTTAATCGGATGCGGATTTGACCCGATTAACTTGGTTTAGACAAGTACTATTTTTTTATACTAGGTTTTATAATTAATTTAGTCCACATTATAAATCCATTACGATATAAAAGTCAGACTTACATATTTTCTTAGTCTATTAGGATTTACGATTCATAATAAAAAATTTAACACATTGTCCACGTTAGAAAAGTACATACAATTAGCAATAAATCAAAAATTGGATTTACAGAATAGAGGTTTTAAAAGTTCATACACACAATAGAGTTTGTGTCATAAAACTTAGCCCTAGTTTATATTGATTCTAGTATATATTGAGTGGTGGTAATTGGTACTTAGGAATTTAACTTCCTGCTTTTTTGCTGAATTAATGAGATTAACAATGTTAAATGTGTGAATGATAATGACACTTTTGTAGTTGATCTGTGGTTTGTAACTTAAATTATCAGAGATGACCAAAAAGACCGGTAGTGTAACCCTTCAAATAATGCAATTGAAAAAATCAGTACTTGTTCATACGGGTAAGTTTGGGTTGATCCAAACACTTAGTCCACTTAGTGTTTTCTAATAGATAATACATTAAATATGATAATGAAAAATAACATTTCACTTTGGATGCCTTTTCATGTTCTGATAATATTTTTGAACTGGACTCATATTGTCACCTCTAATATTTGCAGTTGTTTCTTATGTAAGAATTTAGATTCAATGGTGTGGATGATTATATACACTGTATTAAATTTGAACAAATGAGCTCAATCCGTTAGATCTGAAGATCCAAGATTTGAAAGTAGGGATGATTAATTGAACAAATACATTTTGATTCATTTATTAATTAGGCTAACATTTATACTTAATGATTAATAAAGGCTAATGAGGTAGCCAAAGAAGTGAATTTGTGGGTGAAAAAAGCAAACAAATGGCCGTATCAGAGATGACCTTCCTGCTGATGCGGTTAGCGAGGATACCAGGCTCATATTAGCAGATGCTCTCTATTTCAAGGGAGTCTGGAAACAGAAGTTTAACCAGTCAAATACAAAAGACGACAACTTCCACCTCCTTGATGGGAGGAAAGTTCAAGTACCCTTCATAACCACCAATCTGGAACAACTCGTGCATTCATTTGCTGATTTCAAAGTCTTGGGCCTTCCCTATTCACAAGGAAAGATAAACGTCGTTTCACAATGTATAATTTCCTTCCAAATGAAAAAGACAGCTTCCCATCTTTAATACATAAAATAGGTTCTTGATCTGACTTCTTGAAATCTCATATTCCACTCAAGAAGTACGAGTTGGGCAGTTTTTGATTCCTCAATTTAATATCTAATTTGGGTTTGAAGTTTCTGACATGTTGAAAGAGCTTGGTGTTGAATTGCCGTTCAGTTATGGCCCAAGTAAAATGGCAAGGGTGAAAAAGTGCGTGTATCAAGTATCCACCATAAATCTTTTGTGGAGGTGAATGAACAAGGTATGGTAGCTGCATCAGCCTCTGCATTCAAGATATTTCTTTGTGAACAACCTGTAAGGTATTTTGAGATTGATTTTGTGGCAGATCATCCGTTCTTGTTTGTGATTAGAGAAGATATTAGTGGAATTGTGCTGTTTATGGCACAGGTGATTGAACCAAGTGTTACTTTATCTGGCTATTGAAATGTTGGCTCATGGTTGCACTTTTGTACTAAAAACATACTATAATTTGTTTTACGTTAACGGTTGGTATAATTATTATCCATTACAATGATATGAGGATTTTGGTTCACAGCTTTAGAGTTGGTTTCAAACAGAATGTAGCCTAGTTATACTTATGAATGTGTTACTTTATTGTCTTGTGTGTTTATTTAAAAATAAATGTTCTAATTAAAAATACTGTAACTTTTCTAACAATTATTGAATGTTCAACTGTTCTATTTCTTAAGAGATAAGATAAGATTGAACATTCGTTTTAGATGGGATATATCTTTACATATATAATTTCGAAAAGTTTGATTCTAACCATCAAATCAAATCATTAATTAAAAGAGATATACAAGTCCTTATATAATCAAAACGTTAGAAGACAAACACCCATTGTTATTTCACAAAGATGAATCACATCATACAACGTTTAGACAATCAACCATGCAAACCTTCTATTCTTCGCACTTTCACATCAATTCTTAAATCCTCCATCAAACAATCTTCTCATGTTCTAACCAAAAATGCAGCAACAGACTTTTGAAAATCGATCAATCATATCAACAAACACAGGTCTCAATGACTCTAGCCAACCATCTCCTTACAAAAGAATGCAAAAGCACCAATGTTTTTTTCTCTCCACTTTCAATTCATGTCGTCCTAAGCTTAACTGCTGCTGGTTGCAAAGATCAAGAACTCGACCAGATGCTCTCATTTCTAAAAACAAAATCCATGCATTGGTGACCGCAACACTCTTGCTTTGCAGCTTGCTTCCGTGATCATGGGCTGGTGGACCTTGTTTTAAGTTATGCAAATGGGGTCTGAGTTGAACAAAAGCCTTTCTCTTGAACCTTCTTTTAAACAGGTTGCGGAAACTGTTTATAATGGTGCTTGTGAGGAAACCGATTTTGAGAACCAGGTCAGTTTTAATAAAGTTTGCATCTGTTATATACCTAATAAATAATTCTCTCCGTCCGGTTTTTTGTTACATTATGGTATTAAAACAGTTGTTGAACTAAAATTACACTTCGGGTGTTTTTCAACAAGTTTGTTTGATCTCTTTCATTTTTAATTATTTATAGGTCAACGATTGTTTGATAATGTAGGATCCCAGAATTGAAAGTGACCCATAACGCAATTCCGTGTAATAAATATCATATAATACCTAATGAAAGTTATCTACGTTTATTGATGCCTTAGTCTACTAAGTATAAGTAGTCTAGTTGAATTAGTCTAATTATTAGATTTCAGTTGGGTATGTCATATAAAAATGGGCTTATTAATTATATAGCCAGTACCCAAGCATCAATAAACAATGTAACTTTTTCAAAAATAAAAATTTCACCCCTGAACTGTCACCTTTATTTTTTATATTTTTTATTGAACATTTGCGCATTTTTCTGTGAGGTTGTGATTGGTTTGTTGTTGGAAATGACGATAAATATGTGTATGATTATTAAATGGAATAGAAATAGGTACCATGACTTTGGTCCGTTTGGGTATCATTCCTTCCACTATTGTGTGGTTTGTCCTTGAGTTTGGAATCCAAGTTATCAATGAAAAAGTAAATTACATAATATGGATCCTAACATATGTAGTGAAGTTAGCTCAAAAGAAAAGGAATGGATGTAAAAACACTCCTTCCCTTGAGTTTGGATCGATGGGTTTCAATCCCAATTTTTAATTTCTGAAACTTTAAACCAAACAATACTACTTGAGAATCATTTCATCGTTCCATTCCAAAATCATTTCAAACCCATGAAACAAACATGCTTGACATAGATTCAATATAGATAGATTGTCAGCGTTCTTTTTTTGTTATATAGAAGAACGTATTCAATATAGATAGATTGCAAGCGTTCTTTGACTGAACTATTATAAATACTTGGTAAAATCTGCTTGACATACGTGATACACCTAAAAAAATCTTTCATCTTTTAATGAATGATAAAAAAAAATAAAAACAAAGAAGAATATGAAATAAAGGGCAGTTATCGGAAAGAATATATATAAATATTAGAATTGAAACATATATAGGAAAAATAAATATCGGCTAATAAAATAATACTCCATAGCAATAATAATATTAATTAACCAATTAACTAATCTATACATCATCATAATTTATCCTTGACGACGTTATTAAGAGTTTACATCATTCAACGATATCCTCTTTAAAAAAAATTCACAAATTTTAATTATTTTATGATCGATTAATATACGTTTAAGCGAGCAATATTAATTGTACTACACCACCGCATGCATCGATCACCAGAAACCCTTATATTTAATCTATTTCCGTTGTGTTCCAGTTTATCTACAAAATATTAAACACGCTGGTCAGATCTGTACCAAATTCTCATACGCGAGGAACAAATATAGGGTTCTTTTTTGTATCTTTTTGTATTTGTTCTCCAATCTATGTTACGTTTCTTATGCATATACTGCTACCACTGTATAAGAAGGAGAGTTCTCAATAACCCATGATCACCGCCTGATTCGACTTCTGATCGATCAACATTGCGAAAAACATGTTACATCGAAAACACACTTGCAGCCCACATTCTTTCCAACACATCAAAGGTTGTTTTCTCGCCGCTTTTGATGGATACAGTTATGAGCTTAGTTGCAGTCGGTTCCACAGGGTAAACACTCGACCAGTTGCTATGGTATTTGAAAGCGGAAAGTATTGGTGATGTCCATGCTCGTTCTTGCCAGCTTGTGTCCTCGGTTCTGGCTGATGGCAGCCCGTTTGGCGGCCCTCGTTTAAGTTACGTGAATGGGGTTTGGGTTGATCAAACGCTTTCTTTTCATCCTTACTTTGAACAAGCTGTGAAAATTCTTCATAACGCTGCTTGTAAGCAAGGAGATTTCCTGAATAAGGTCAGTTATATAACAAAAAATCAGATTTAAACACCCCTTTTATATATGAGTAATTTTTAGATTTAGTGATGCAAGTGCATTCCCAAATTTTCATTAATCTTTTATTGGTACGTAAGATTTGTATTTAATGATTAATGTAGCCTGATGAGGTAGCCGATGAAGTGAATTTGTGGGCCGAAAAGCAAACTAGTGGCCTGATCAAAGACATCCTTCCTGCTGATGCGGTTAGCAATGAAACCGCATTAATGTTGGCAAATGCTCTCTATTTTAAGAGAGTCTGGAAGGAAAAGTTTGACCGGTCAATGAAAAGAACATACTACTTTCATCGCCCGATGGAAGCACGGTACAAGTACCCTATCTGACCACTTGGAAAAAGCAAATTCTACATCAGTACGATGGTCTCAAAGTCTTGGGTCTACCTTATGGACAAGGTGAAGATGAATGTCGTTTCACAATGTATTTCTATCTCCCAGATAAATGGGATGGCCTTCAAATTTAGTTGAAAAAACAGATTCAGAATCTGACCTTTTGGAATCTCATATTCCATGCGAAGAAGTAGAAGTCGAGGCGGTTATGATCCCAAAGGTCAAGATCTCATTTGGGTTTGAAGCTTCTGATATGTTAAAGGAATTAGGTCTCGTGTTGCCTTTCAAACCTGGAGGCCTAACTAAAATGGTGAACGTACTCTTCCATGGGTGACGACCTATTTGTTTCAAGTATTCATCATAAATCATTGGTGGAGGTGAATGAAGAAGGTGTGGGAGCACTACAGTCGCTGTGGCAGTCAAATGTGTGAAAATGGACTTTGTGGCAAGTCATCCGTTTTTGTTTGTGATTAGAGAAGATACGAGTCGAAGCATTCTGTTTATGGGACAGGTGAGTGACCCAAGTGTTTCTTGATCGGGTTTATTGCAATCTTAGTGCATATTATGATTGTATTTAGATTAGATTTTAAGAGTTTAGTTGATACACATTACGCGGTGCTTGATTGTTATGTTAAAGTAAATAGGGACTTGTCCGTTTTATTTGATATATTTGAAGTATTATCTACTAATTGCTTCATAGCTGTTACAAATTTGCAGCACTTAATTGTATGAAATTAGTTGCTTTTGTTAGCTTTTTACTGTTTTAGTGTTATGAGTCATTGAAGCGTCTTCTGTAATGGAAATCATCTTTAATTTGTACCTATACCAAATTCCAGAACCATGTGAATTCGACTTCAATTTAACATCTTAATAATTTGGGAGCTGTTAATGAGTTCACTACAAGTGACTCCCACATGGTTCAAGACCTATAGATATGATGAACATGATGTTGAAGCTGCAGCTACTACAGCCGCTGTGTTCGACCTGTGATATAACAATGGTAGATTTTTAGGCAGATCATCTGTTTAGAAATCTTCGCGCACATATATAACACGCACAGTGATATACTACTAATAGGTTTAGGCACTGATTTTAAGTTGTTATATCTAGTTATTGTTTCCTTATTCACTGTTACAATTTGCATTAGTTAATTGTATAAATAAGTTTAAGTACGGTTTCTTAGAAGTTAATTAAGTATGAATAAGTTTTTAAATTTAAGTGATTAATCAAGTACCCATATATCACTTATGGGTTAAGTTTGTCTAACACATTAAGTTAATCCAACCTCTTAAATGTGAACATAATTACTGAAAAAAGAAAACTTAGATAATTAGTGGATTTCCTTTAGGGTGTGTCAATATTTGTGATCATTTTAAGAGATAAGATATGATCATTTCGTTTTGCATTTCAACATAATTAATTAGTGGACTTCAATATTCAGTTGATGTGATATAAAGATAAAAAGGCAAACCAAACAATGCTTGATTTGGATGGTGACCTGGTAAAGGACATTTACATAATTCTGATTGATGAATATCTGAATTGAAATTTACAGGAAATAGTTGTAGTTGTACATATATAATGTTATAGATAGACTATAGAATAATTAGAGAGGGAAAATATTCTGTGTAGTTAACTGGACGGATAGTTTCTTGTAGTTAACTGTATTGGTAGCTTTGTGCAGCTAACTGTACAAATAACGTTAGTTATAAATGAGAAGTTATTTGTGTATTTGTAAAAGTTGAGGGTTAAAAATGAAAAATATACAACTTTTCATTCTTACTGATTTGGGCAACAACAGCGAACCTTCATACTAACAACAACATAGATAGTATGCAAGCTATACTTGTTTATGTTATGTTAGATATTTATTGAAGTCTACAAATGAATCAAAATTTGGTGAAATTGCGATATACTTACGTCGATACGTGTTTCGGACCAAAACGGGTTTACATATCAAAAACTGAGTCAATATGAAATAATAATTCAGAGTTATCAATAACAATAGTACAATACATCAAATTTAAGGTAGTTTGCAGGCTGTTAATGAATTAGTACAAGTTGTTCAATATTTCAACTAGCTGTTTCACTTTCATCGATGAAAAGATTAACTCAAAATGTAGAGACTGTCTAACTTGTACCCCATAAGTTAAAGATCATTTATTGACTAAAAGTTTTCATAAATATAAATATATATATATAAATAATATGACTTATAATAAATGTATATGTATAAATGGTAATTGATGAGTTTATTAAATGACTTTTATGTTAAAATTGAACAGTTTTAATGCATTTAGTAAAGCTTGTTTTTTTACTTTTAAAGTATGAGTTAGCGAAACCCTAACTCACTTTTTTTGTCGGTACGTTATTAATGTTTCCTTGCAGTTAACGCACCCTATAATAATTCAATAATGAACCGCAACAAAAATATGTTTTAACAAGTGTTTTGATAAATCAATTAATTGAAAAATTAAATAACAGGTCCCTTACTACCCATGCATTTATCCTTTTTACAGAATGCTAGAGTTTTATAATGTATTGATCTAGTTAATGGAAATAACACATTTTTGGATATTCCCAATTCATACTTATATATTATGGTCATATTTTGAAAGGATATAATATGAATATATCAATTTTTCTGTTCAAAAATAGAGAAATATTCTTTATCCAAACAAAACATGATCTATAATGGTCCAAATGGTGTTCCAGAACCTCAAAAGGAGGTAAATTATTTAAAAAGATACACTTGACAAAAAGCTTGTGACAATATTGTTCTTTCACCTTTACTAGGTATCAAATGTGTTTAAATAAAAACAAACAAACTCTTGATAAACGTCTATGAATTATCATATTTAAGGTGACTAATTTCAAATCATAGTTATTAATATCTGAAAAGAGAATTAAGACTAAAAACTTATGGAAATAAATACCTTTTCACAGTTGTTGGAAAAGTACCATTTTCATTGTATACTTTGAGAATAAAATGCATATTTTGTAGCATATATGTCGCATTAACCGCACCGGTTTATAACATTGGGAAATGTGTTATCTAACATGAAACATATATCATTTTGGACTACTTCTGTTGAGTTGTGTTATATTTTGTATAAGTTCTTATTTGCAGGAAACTTCAAGGGCTACTTTGCGAAGATCATAAAGTGTAAGCCTTATTTTACTTATGTCTTATGTGCAGTGGTTGAAGTGTTAATTTTTTAATTAACGTATAAAAGTTTAAGCCACTCTCATCCGTGAAACTGACTGGTCAATTTCTGCCAACTCAGTATCACGTTATCTTTTTTTCAAAACTGACTGAAACTGACTAACCACTACCATCAGTCATCTGTCAGTTTTTAATTTACATATTTAGAACACAATAATTAAAATAAAACACATTTCATTAAAATAAAATAAAAACATTACATTAATTAAAAAAATATTACATTTCATAAAAAAATTTACAATATTAAAAAACACATTAAATAATTAAAAACTAGTCTAATTGGAACTTGATTCTCCGTCTTCGGCTTTGTTTTCGTTTTCGTCTGAATCTTCATCTTATGTCGGAAACATTGAACCATATGTGCTTACTACATTTTTCTGAGCGGCTTTAATCATTTTTAGCTCATTTTTTGATGCACGCTTCGGTAATTTTTTACATAGAAAATTCAACGCTTTGAAAGTTAACTTTTTGGTTGAATTTTCGGTAATTGTTTGAATTGCGGTTTGTTGAAGGCGAGCGGTTTTCTTAACTTCCTCGACGGCTTCAAAATTTTTGTCTCGTAAATTTCTTGATGAAGTAGCCGCGTCCGATGAACCCGAACTTTTTTGAGCCTTGCGACCGGGTGGAAGACGTAAGAGATGATTTAACCGGTTGGGAGTCACCCGCTTCAAGATTGACGGGTTTCGGGTCGGGTTCGAATGTACGTCTGTTGCTCATTACCCCCGGCTCCATAAAAAATTTCCGGTAATGTTTTAGTACATTCCAACATTGCTCGTAAATGAATTTACATTTGTTGTTTTGTTGCTTGAAGTGCTTTCGGGCGGCTTCTAACACATCTTTATCTCGCGCACTGCTTTGAAGGTGAAGCTCAAAATAGTTTTTGTAGATTGCATTGAATTTTTTGGCATCGAGTAAAATTTTGTTCCATTTGCCAGTAACTTGATTAATATTACGTTTTTCCGGCAATTAAGGAATTATAGTGGTTTTGTATTTATTTATTTTTCCAAAAACTGGCGTCAGTTTGTGAGTTTCCTTGTAGGCCAATTTCGGAATACTGTTCCTACCGTTCGGCTAAAATTCGTGCCTTCTCGTCGATCCACCGAACTTGCTTTCTTTTTTGTTTCGTGTCTTCTTGGATTTCTACGTGGGTTTTAACTTCTACTTCGTCTTCATTTTCTTCAACTTGGGTATTGGGAACAAAGAAATTTGTTTATTGGTATGGGTTCCCGAAGTATGAATTTTGTAGGTGTAAGCTTTGTGAATATTGTTGTGTCTGTTAGTATTGTTGTGTTTGGTACCACCCTTGGTTAGTGTAAGGGTTTCTCATGGGTGCGTATTGTGCAAACCTTAATTGTATATATGTGTGTACACACATATATATATATATATATATATGTTCATTTGTATTCGTTTAGATTTCTTTATGTTCTTTTAACATATTAATGAATGCATGCCTTAATTTGTATATTTATTTTTTTGTCAACAAACATATTTTTTTAATGTACGAAAATTATCAATTTGTATTCGTTCGTTTGTTTAATAAGACATTAATGTTCAGTTCAATTACATACCTATATATGTATACTATTTCGAATAAGAATGTAGCCTCTAATCTCTTGTTTGTTAAACTATTCACAAATAATTAATTTAAATTTAATGAATATTATCCTAAGTTGGAATTTATAACTATTAATAATATTTAATTTTTCTACTAATAACATCTCCAATTAAATGTTATTTTGAAAAAAAAGTTTTCAAAGATATTGAAAGATTTTCTTTTTAAAATAAGCTCTAAAAATTAAACTAGTTAAAGTAATTTTTAAAATAAGCTAAGTGCTTATTAAATGATAATTTATATAAATATTTCTTATATAATTATTTATTATGTCTTTATTTGTTCTTTACATTAACTGATATGTTTAAGCTTTGACTCCACTAATTTTTAATCAAATACTTTAAAAAAATATTACGATTTCAAACTTTAATATAAACTTCATTCGTTATTTTAGACTATAAATTTTTTGACTGCAGCTAAAAATAAAAACTATCTTCAAAAAATCTAACAAGAGTCATTTGTCAGAGTCAACCTGTGTCACTTGTGGGGCTTATCAAAAGTCTGGTGGGCCCAGCAAAAAAATGAAGAGAATGTAGCTTTTAAGCTGCACAACGTACTACTTGTTAATACTATTAGTTTATTACCATACACAGAAGATATAATTTTTCTATACAGTAGCAAAAACACATTATCGAGAAGTGGGTTATAATTTTTATTCACACAAATAGAGATCCATAAATACACATACACTCTCTCTCATCACATGTTAGAGAAGCCCACAAGATTATATTTTTTAAAGACTTGATTTTTCCAACAAATTCCATATACCAGACACTACCGTTCAAGAATTTCGGCTGCCGGAAACGGAACCACATCCGATAATTATGGTGGAAAACGGACACCACCACCACCCACCAGTGGCGGCGCCACCGCCGCCGACAATCCACCAGCCATTAGGTGCTGCTAGAGGACCTGCTTTCCCACCATCCGAACAGCTTACCCAACTTAACTATTGCATCCATTCTAATCCTTCATGGGGTTTGTCTTACTTTTTAAAATCTTGAATTTTTATTCATTTTTAGTCTTTAAACCTTAAAAAGGTTGAATTTTTATGCAAAAACTTGTAATTTTTATTGATTTTAAAACCGTTTTGCTATCTTATTCTTGTTTTCTTTTTTCTGCTTATATATATATGTGTTATATGCAATCTTTGATTCAATTTTGATTCCTTTTTTAAAAGCCCCTTTTTGTAAAAAGAAAAAAAAAAAGGAGTTTATGGTATCTCTCTCTTTCTTTTTTGTTTTTGTATTTTTATTTTTATTTTTTTCATGTTACTTTCACTAGTAATACTAATACCATAATAGAACACCAGCAGAAAAGTGAGTGTTCCTTCTGTTTCAGAGAATAAAGGAAATCTATAGTATGACTATTGTGGAGTTGAGGTCAAACCAGCTAAGAGAATTGCAATTATGTAGTATCTTATTACTGATATTATAATATAGGATGATTATTTTGTTAATTTTGTAATCAATCCATGTCACTTTTTCAAGTTAATATAAAACTACTGTGAAGGAATGTTGAGTTTGACCTCCAAAACTTGTTCTCTTTAGTTTATTATTATTGTTTTTATTATATAATTAGACTAGATTTTTTAATCACTGTAACTTTGACCATACTTTATGTTTCTTATTGCTCAATTAATATTTTTTACAGGCCAAACTGTTTTGCTTGCATTCCAACACTATATTGTGTTGCTGGGAAGTGTTGTTATGATTGCTACTATGCTTGTTCCTCAAATGGGTGGTAATCATGTGAGTCTTTTTACATTTCTATTCTTGTAGTTCCATACTTCATCAGTAAAGGTTGAAAATTAAGATGCAAGAAGAATATAAAATCGTAAACTAATCGAATTCGATCTTATTTTTACTAAAGTTTGTTGCTTTATGTGTTATTGTAGGGTGATAAGGCTAGTGTAATTCAAGCCATATTATTTATGTCGGGATTGAACACCCTTTTGCAAACTTTAATTGGTAGCAGGCTTCCTACAGTCATGGGACCGTCTTTTGCTTATCTTTTACCCGTTCTGTCAATCATAAACGATTTTAGAGATGAAGACTTCTCTTCTGAGCATCAGGTTTCCAATTAGTCATTTTCTAAAAACAATAAATTTGCTATTACACTTGTCGGGTTGTCGTTTACGTTAATCATTTTTATGTTTTGGATGATAGAGATTTCTCCATACTATGAGGGCTATTCAAGGGGCCTTAATAATATCTTCATTTCTCAATATAATAATCGGATTTAGCAGGGCTTGGGGAGACTTCACAAAGTAACGGTTTACTTGATTAATTGTGTATCTTTAATTGTCTTCCCTTAATTATTCAAATTTGATGTTTCTTTTTGGGCTTTACTGTAGGTTATTTAGTCCTGTTATTGTTGTTGCATACGTTTGTGTAGTGGGTCTTGGTTTATTTCAAAGGGGATTCCCAGAGGTACAACAATTCGTTTCTTGAAATATATCATACTCTTGATTCCTCAATTTAATTAATCACACTCATAATCTTAGTTACATGATGTTACAGCTTGCCAACTGTGTGGAAATAGGCCTGCCCATGCTTATATTTTTGGTCGTCTTTCAACAGGTATGTTTCCATATGATGTATGTGTGTGTTTGGGAGTAATATAATATAATATTCCTATGTTATTTTGTAGTATCTGAAGCGGCTACATCATCGGGCTCACCCTATTCTTGAAAGATTTGCTTTGCTTTTTTGCATCGCACTTGTTTGGGCTTTTGCTGCTATAATCACTGTAGCTGGTGCTTATAATACTGTTGGTGAGAAAACAAAACGTAGTTGCAGAACAGATCGTTCGTACCTCATCGAATCTGCTCAATGGTAAATATCTCTTATGTCCTTTAAGAACCGTCAATGGAGTCGTTTTTACTAATGAGTTTTTGGTCACTAAATATAGGATTAGGTTCTCATATCCGTTTCAATGGGGTACTCCTATATTCAGAGCAAGTCATGTATTTGGAATGATGGGGGCTGCTCTTGTTTCTTCAATAGAGGTTTCATGTTTCTGATAGTGGGTTCCTTCGTTCTATTTTCATCATTTTTGTAACCTGCTTCGTTTGTGCAGTCTACGGGAACTTTTATTGCTGCATCTCGTTTAGCGGGTGCTACACCACCTCCAGCACATGTCCTTAGCCGAAGTATTGGTTTTCAGGTTTCTAAATGGTCAATTTCAGTTTCCGATTTCTATTTATGTGGTATGTAGATGTATGTTGTTTAATACAGTTCTCGATTTTGTTTTCTTGATGAAGGGTATTGGCCATCTACTTGATGGGTTTTTTGGTTCCATTGTTGGGAATACTGCATCAGTGTAATGACTCACTGTCTTATTTATATGTGTTTGCGTTTACGTTTGAAATCAATTATCTAGTTATTCTGATTTGAAGTCACATTATACATAAGCGTATGTATTTCCGTATCACAATGCAGAGAAAACGTTGGACTTCTTGGGCTAACTCACGTGGGAAGTCGAAGAGTGGTTCAAGTGTCTGCTGCTTTCATGTTCTTCTTCTCCATATTTGGTTTGCATTTTTCTTTCATAACCATTTCCCCAAGCATTCTCTTGCTAAGCCTACCTATATTCTAACTAGAAATATATTAATTATTTTCAGGAAAATTTGGGGCATTCTTTGCATCAATCCCTCTTCCAATATTTGCAGCCATTTACTGCGTTTTGTATGGTCTTGTTGGTGAGTGTTCTTCTGGTAATGTAATTTATTTCTTACACATATTTTTTCCGCCTGTATATAACAAGTGACTTATTGTTTCACCAGCTGCTGTTGGAGTTACATTTATTCAATTTACAAACAATAATTCCATGAGAAATATCTACATATTAGGATTATCTCTATTCCTCGGAATCTCAATACCCCAATATTTTGTAATGAACACCGATAAACTCTCGGGTTATGGGCCCGTTCATTCAAACGGTGGATGGGTAAGCAATATCCGTCTCTCTTCTCTACTTAATATTATTTGTAATCATTTCAAGATGGCGTGTTATTAAGTCTTAATTTGATGTTGTTGCAGTTTAATGATATCTTAAATACCATATTCTCTTCACCACCAACGGTGGCAATGATTGTGGGGACGATATTGGATAACACATTGGATGCACATGATTCGCATGATGACAGAGGTGTACCATGGTGGGTCCCTTTTCAGCATCGGAAAGGTGACGGCAGAAACGAAGAGTTCTATAGTTTCCCTCTCAGAATTAACGAGTATATGCCTAGAAGATTTCTATGATTTGTTATACCTGTGCTGTTTCTGGATGTAAGTTTTTCTTGTATATTACTACTTCACATGGTTTTAAAATTTTGGGAGTACTATCAAATGTGTAGTGCTAGCCTGGAAATTTATAGAAATCGAGTATAAGTTTTCGTGGGAGATTCTGAAATGGTGGTTGTGATTAGACCTGCAAAGGTGTAACCTGGTTGTTTGCTACTTGTGTATTTCTCAGACAATTAACAACATCATTTAGACATTTACATTTAATAAAAGCAAAAGATAAAAATGTTATTGCAATGGTACTCTTTTTTTCCAACCTACATATGACAAAGAAATTACCAAAATTCAATACGGTGTAAAGTAAACATTTTTCTATTTTGCTTCACAAGCACATCCTTTCGACACAAACAGCACATGGTACAGAACGGCACACATTGCACAGTAACCATATACGATACGCAATGGACACATATGGCAATATGCTAAACCTACACAAATAGCGCCTATCATGACCATTAAGGTAAGTCAACTGATCATGTTGGTGACAATAAACGAGTGACATACTTTACAACTTTGCAACAATCAATACACTGCTAGCATTTCATTAGAATGACTGGCAATTTAACAGAAAAAATGTAACTGATGCTTAAGGTAACATAAATACATAATTAATGGAAATTTTAGTTTGAATATTTATAATTTAAATCAAGATAGAAATTTACATACGTCCATAACCAAATCTTGCAAAGGTTGAAAAATTGACTAATACTTACATCCTCTAAAAATCATGATGGCTCTCACATTTCAACACAAGGATCGTCTATGGATTACCAATAATCATTGCATGAACACAACCCATCTTCAAAGTGATGAAAACGATTTACATCTCTGACAATGATTTTCCTTCCATATACACGAGAAACCAATTTAAAAGTCAAATGACAATCACTGCAAACTCTAAGGTTCTTAGTTATTCGAATAGGCAAACTATTATCAATATTCATAAGCCCAAACGCCAAAGCTAACTTTTCACCATGATAGTAAAGCATAGCATCCTTATCCTCAACTTCTACATCATGAAATACACAAGACAAATCAGGAGCATAACCTGCCATCTTTAATTCTATAACCATTTCCTCCACCTTTTGATAAACGTCTCTTGTGACCAAATCCAACTGCTCCCCAGTGTGAAAACCATGTAACTCATTATTAAACTCAATTAAACTAAGGGCTGCAGGCTTTCTTAATCCTTTACTTTTCATATCTTGTCTCAGTTTTCCAACTTCCTGCCAATTTCTTGAATCGGCATAGATATTCGACATCAATACATAATATCCACTATGCTGCGGTTCAAGATGGAAAAGATTATCAGCAGCAATTTTTGCTAAATTTGTGTTCCCATACATTTTACAAGCCAAAAGCAAAGCTCCCCAAACTTCATCATTTGGCTGTGATGACATATTTTTTATCAAGTCATACGCTTCCTTTAACTGGCCAGCTCGACCAAGCATATCAACCATACAAGCGTAATGTTTTGTGTCTGGTGTCACTAAGAATTCTTTCATTTCTAAGAAGCATTCCTTTCCTTCATTAATAAGCCCCGAGTGACTACAAGCGGAAAGAACGGAAGTGAAAGTGATTTGATTTGGATGAACGTTTTCATTTTTCATCTCGTTGTAGAGTCTAAGTGCTTCTTTCCCATACCCATGCATACCATAACCCGAGATTAAAGTGTTCCATGAACTAGCATGAAGTTGATCTGAAGGTACTTCTCTGAACATTTTAATAGCAGTGTCCAAATCTGAACATTTGGCATACATGTCCATTATCGCATTCCACAACGTTAGGTTGACTTCAATATTGTTTTGTATGATATAATCATGGATTTTGGTAGCATGTTGTCGGGAACCAAGATATGCACAAGCTGAAACAAGTACTAACACTGTAACTTCATTAGGATTGACATCTGATGCATTCATTCGCTCAAAAAGATTTAAAGCTTCACTAGCTAATCCATTTTGCGTATAGCAAGTAAGCATAGAATTCCAAGTTATACACTCTTTTCTCTTTGCATGATCAAACACCATTTCTGCATACTCAACCTCCCCACATTTTCCATACATGGCTAAAATCGAATTTACAACAGGTACCTCAAGTAATAACCCATTTCGAATAGCAAACCCATGAACTGCCCAACCTTTTCTCGCATCTCCCAACTGACCAACAGTAGACGCAACCGTCACAATCGTAACCCAATCTAACGCAAACCCCTCTTCCTGCATGCGGGCAAGCAACCACAATGCGGTCTTACCTCTCTCCGCTTGTTCATAAGCAGTAATCATAGCAGTCCAACACACCATATCTCTCTTAGACATTTTATCAAACACCTTACGTGCATCATCAATTACCCCACACCCTGAATACATATCAACGAGAGCAGCATCAACGTAGATATCAGAACCAAACCCGGTTCGTATCACCTCAGAATGAACCAACTTTCCAAACGTAAACACCAAATCAACCGCACACGATTTAAGAACAAACGGAAACGTGTAATTATTCGGTTTTATGCCACTTTCACGCATAAGCGAATAGAACCATAACGCTTCTGTGCAATACCCATTATTTGCATAACCACGGAGCATCGTGTTCCATAAAAAGGAGCTTGATTCATAATCTGTTTCGTTGAATACAGACCTGGCTTCATTAAGATGCAAGTAATCGGCATATTTGATGATGACACGGGCACCTAAATGAACACTCTGTTTGATAATGCCGGTGGTTGTAAGAACAGAGTGTATTTGAGTGAGTAACGGTAATACGTTGCATGACTGAATTATTTTATCGTAATGTGTATCGATTTCGGAGATTGTATTTTTGTTACATATGTTTACCCCTCGACGAAACATTATTTCGTAGGAAGGTAAAGTGTAAAATATGTGCTCATTAAAAATAAAATAAATAAATTAACTTTTTGGGCCCAATTTTGGGCCTAGTTGATTAAATGCGCATGGCCTTCACCTTTCTAAAAACTTATCATTCGACTTAAATTTCCTAATTATAATTTATAAATAGAAGCTTACATTTTACTGCGCCTAACGATTCGGCCCGAGTAAGCTTAAGACGATGATTAAGCGGACTCGTAGTGGTGTGAGTGGTGGCCGTGTTTTGGCCTCATCACACCAAGTTACCACTAGGGTTTTTGAGTGGTGGACGACTTCACGATTTGGGGTTGCATTATGATGGGCATGATGTCAATGTCTTTTTTTTTTTTTTTGTCTACAACAGTTCAAAGAAATGTGGGTAAGTAAATAAGAAAGTGGCAGAGTTAGTAACTTGTAAATTTTGATTGGGTTTTTTACATAATTGAGTTGTTAATAAGTAGTGCAGATGTGACGCTTATATAACGGATAACGGCCATGACTCATGCATCCTTACGAATGCTCTAAGGTTTTACTTTTATTTATAGGCTAATAACATAAGTATGGAGTAGCAGTGTCAACAGGGCAGGTCGAGACGGGTCTGGGCCTGATCCAGTAAGACCTAAGATCCAACTAAATGAGTCTAGATCTGGTCATTAGTTAATGGGCCGTGATACGACCCAAAATCTAACTTATAAATAAATTTGGTCTAAGTCGATCCATTTAGGGTGAAAATTTTACTACTTTATTTTGATTTGTTATTTATGTATGTAAAAGAAGTCATTATATACATCAATCTTTATATCTTCTACTACTGGTGGGGTGACAGCTAGTTTTGGTATAATAGGGGATATTATTATTGCCGAAGCCAATGCTTACATTGCGTTTGTGGGTAACAGAGTGATTAAACAAACATTGAATAATGCAGCACCCGTAGGTTCACAAGTGACTTTAACGGGTAAAATTAAATTGAAAATTAATTTCTTAGTATATAAAATTTAAGATAGTTTAAAGTACTGCTATCTATGTACCAAAGCATACTAATTTTAACAAACCCCAATATCTTCAATTGTATATTCATTGATTGTTTGTATACTCATTTTCTTAACCTGCCATCGCAAAACTTTTATAAGGTTTACTTTATTACTATAGTTCATTAGAAATTAGGTTAAGTGTTTAAATTCGCATAATCTTACTATAGTGTTAGCTTCTTGTTCATTAGAGATCTATATATATGAGTTGACCTATTGGGTCACTTATTGAGTCCGTAAATCTAATTTTTTGATCCATTGGGTCACATAATGGGTTGGGTTGAACTAAGCTCAAAATCTACTCTATTAACACCCCCCCTAGCATGGAAGCCTCGACCATTATTATATTAGGTGATAATTAACTATATTAGTTAGCTTGATGGAGAGTCATCAAATTGAACCTATTATTACTTCGAAGATAAACCCGAACATGTAAAATTGGTTGTAGTGTAACTATTTGAATGATTCTATATTAGCAACTCTTGATCATTGTGGTTGCAAAGTTCAATGTTTTCTTTGTAGCTCTCTGGACTCTAATTCTAACACATTTCTCAAATGTTCAAAAAAAAAAAAAAAAAAAAAAAAAAACCATATGTTGGATGCCTTCTTATCTTCTTATTGAATGGTTTTCAAAAAAAAAAAATCTTAATGATTCAATGAAGCATCCTTTGAAAGCTTATCTTTAGCGACCGAATATATGCAGATTATATATTTTCAAATATATGCTTCAAAAAGCTTCTTACCTTTTACAAAGAACAACATATATTAATTTGGAAATAAGATCCTTCACACAACTATGGGAAGGTATTATAACAAATGTATTATACTGCAAACGGGTAAACAAATAAGGTTTTTCCTATTCAGATTATTTAGGAATGATAAGTATTTTCATTCAGATGTACGCTGTCTAATCAGGATACCTCCATGACTGTTTTCGATCATTTCCTTGGCGGCCCCAAGATGTGCAACTAGTGAGGTTTGAACCTAAAACTTCTTATGAGATATCATGATGCCAACCACTAAATCAAATTGGTGAAATAAATCCAATTGTATCGTACTACACTTCAATTTATTTCGTAAATATCATAAAACGACACATACAAGGTTCAAAACAATCATTCTTTCGTTTAACGTATCATACACACTCCAAATGCGTAGTAGTTATGCGTACATATTCGTAACCTATTGTCTTATTCAAGATACTTGATGGGTATTAGATACCCTTTTGAAAAGAAGTACAAGAATATATTAATGCATATATAATGTAAACTTGCATCAAAGAAGCACTAGCTATAAATAAGTAACACATATATACATTCATTCTTAATTAAACTCTAGGTGTTAACCAACCACAAACGTTCATCACAAGTATATCAAACATGCGTAAAATGCCAGGTGACAAATTTTCAGCCCCTTTAGATGTGGTTACATCTGTTCGTATAAAACCAGGTACAACTACACGTAATATAGAGAAACTTCCCATCAAACTCAACGAGCAAGAAATGTTAGCATGCTTCAAGAAACACGACGTAAATAAAGATGGAAAGCTTTCTTGGGTCGAGCTAAAACAAGCTTTTAGTGATCTTGGTGTGAGTTGGGTTAGATTGACGGCAGATCGTGCACTTGTGAACGCAGATGATAATGACGATGGATATATTACTGATGTGGAGATGGACAAGCTTATTCAGTTTGCTCTCAAACTTAAACTCACTAGCTAGTTAATTAATGATTAACTTTAGTTTAGCATGCCAAAAGACAAATTAAAGGGATTTAGAATTTTAGTTTAAATGTTATGCAGCTTCCTATGTAAGTGAAGTGTATGGACTTATGGTTCCATCTAACTTTTTATCTAGTATACTTCTTAGTAATCAACTCTCTTTTTCTATCGAGACATGAGTGCATTTTCATGTGTCTTTTATTTGACTGGTTCCATACGAACCTCTTCTTAAACCATACAGAAAGTTATTGGGGTTAACAAACAGTTACATTAAATTATCTACAGGTAGCAAGTAGTTGGATCAAGTTTGGTAATACTACTAATAGTAAAAAATTGAATAGTGAAGATTGAAAACTTAATAAAAATCAGAATTATCGTCCCAAATTTGTAAAAATTTTAACTTATATTTTCAACTACACGCGCTACAAACTATATATACGAAAATAAGTCTCATGATATGTTAGTACGTATTTGTATTATCTCTCTACTATATAGTAAATTAATAATTTATATTTTTGATCATCTAGAAATCAGCTTTTGGCTTGTTCATAATTATACTTCATTTACCACCTTTACTCATACAACAAGCTAGCTATGTTTTCATAAAAAATAAACAAATTACAGTGCAAGAAAAATGCTCGCTAGTGACCAATTTTTATGCCACTTGTTATTTAGTCACTAATATGACAACTGACACATCACATCATTAGCACTAAAGACTTAATTTATTCTAAAAGAAAATTGAACTTATGACAAAAATTAATTATCTGGTAACTGAGAAGGCTAGTGACTAACAAATGGTAACCTGAGTTGAAAGTTAAGAGACCAATAAGAGTAATTTTCACCAAGTGATTAGTAATCGATATAACAAAAACAGTGATCGGTATACTGAAAATCAGTGATTAAAAAGTGATCACTAGAGTCGAAAATTGGTGACAATACCTTAAGCTATAGGTTAGGTTACTAGATTAAAACAATTTTATTTTACATATTTAAAATACGTTATTTTTATTATTATTTTTTAACTTTTTATGAATAATTTTTATAAACTATTTTTGAAATTAGGAAATAGAACTTTTATTATTTTTTTTAATCAAAAATATCACATTTTACAACTTGATGATTATCATGTTTAATTTTGCAAAATGATCACATTTAACTTTATTATTCTATATACATGTGATTACATTAATAGTATACTAATTTTGTGATTATAATGAATAATTACAACAATGAATAGGAAAAGAACTCAGAAAGTTATATAAATAAGTATCTTCCTCAAAAATGTGTTTTTTATAATTAATGAAATTAGTGACGAATTTGTAATGTGTCCTTAAATGAAATTAGACAGACTTTCAGTGAAGAAAGTCCTAAACAACTAGAGTGAAGCTTTAAGTTTGATTAATTTGTGTTACACATTTACATTTTTTACTTGTATGATGGGTTTTGTATTGTATATGTGGGTGTTGGTTTTTGGGGACGTTGAAGAAGGTAAAATTAGGGTTTAAAAGAAAAAGTAAGTTTTAAGTTTTCGAGATTAAAGTTGATGAGTATTTTTATCATTTTACAGTGGCTTAGTAGCTTATTTGTTAACTTTAATAGAAAAAGGACAACGACAGCAGAAATCAAAATCACGGGGACAAAAAAAGTAATAAAATAAGTAAAAGGGTAAAATGGGCAAAATGACAAGATCATATGGACAAAATTGCAATTTTCCCTTGATGAAATTTATACCGTTAGTAATCACATCCATTTCGTCGCTAATTTTCATTTTTCTTGTAGTGAAAATTATGTTCGCACGACTAATAGTATAACGGTGGCATCAATACTGAGTGCTACTAGAATCGACAAGTTGAAAACAATGGACGGATTGGATATAGCATAACGAACCAATAGATTCTTGATGGATTATGATTATTTTGAACTCGATGGAGAATTGCCAGGACAGAGCGTTGACTAGACATCTTGGCCAAAACACTAAAGACATGTCCAAGAACATTTGTACGTATGTTATCAAACATATCATGTGATTTAGCATCATCTTCTAGACTTCCACGTACGTTTCATAAGGTTCACAAAAATTCTTTGCTAAATTATCTTGCTAACTAATGTTGCATGTGTCAAACTACTATATAAAAAGATAGGCATATCGATGAGCTTCTAACACATATAGTTCAATATCGAGAGATAGAGAGAAATAGCTAGTAACATTAAGATGGTGCAATAATACAAGACTCCTGGCATTCGTCAAGATGGAAAGAGGGAAATGACGATTATGGAATTCGCAAAATATTTGGACACACTCACACAAATAATGATGGACGTATTAGCATAAAGGAGCTTAGTCAAGCAGTTCGCAACAATGGAGGTTGGTTTGCGACATGGAAGAGTAACCGTGCAATGAAAATTGCAGATGCAAATGGCAACGGTTTCATTGAGAAGGACGACATCCCTAAGCTTTGCTGCTTAATGTGAAGATTCTAGTCAATGATCGACTCCAATATTGTATGATTTTGGCTTTTGAGATCATACGTTTTTTTATGCTACCGTGCTACGTACCTTCATTGATCTTTCTTCATTATCACTTATACAATGTTGATACAATTAAATGATCACTCAAATTTATTAAAAACAAAAATATATATTATACCATATTTACGATGTCAAGATAAATTTTAAGGAAAATATTTATTTTTAATTTTTTTTACCTTTATTTACGTCACCGAGCTTTATAAAATTAGAAAAACCCCCCAAAATAAAAATTAGGGCTTGCTCATGGACGATACCGTTACCAAATCAATCTCATTCTGCCATACTCAAACTCACCAATCACAAACATCAGTTGACTAAAAATGAAGGATCTTTTGCTTTCGTGTAAACGATAAAACTCGTATCAACTTGTTGGAACTGTAACTGCACGGTGAAACTAGGTACATGCTCAAAACCCTTACCTTTTAATATTACTGGCATTGTGTTTCAAATTTTGTTTTTGTTGTTTTGCAAGTTTCTTTAATATTTGAGTTGTTTAGTGTAGTATGTGTCCATGATAGTCTCAAATCTTAATAAAATAAACAAGACTGAAGTTTGTGCTAAAAAACAAAACTAACTTTAAAATGTTCTGCCTTCTGCTCTGCTTCCCGGTCAGCTTGTCGGGTTGGCTGGCTAAATTTAAAAGAAACCCCGACCCGGAATGTTTAGTTATTCGAATTGTCAGGTTGATGGGTTGGAATGACAAAACCAAACAAGCCCTGTAATCCGTTTATCTGAATGGGTCAACGGGCTTTAAACTTGTTAGATTTAAATTTTATAATTATTGAGTTTTTCAAATGGGTTGGTGGATTCAAGCCGAATACAACCCGTATGTTAAACGGGTTTGAACCATCAACAAGTTTAGTCCAACCTTGGCCGGTATATTTTCATGGGAGGGTTCGTGCTGTGTCAAGAATTATCACCCCTATGTACAATGATATAACCATTTACTATTTTGTATTACCTTGTTCAATAGTGCTTTACCTAGAAAGAAAAAAAATCATGTTTGGTGGTTAAGTAAACTTATCAAGTTATAAAGTTTCAATTACAAAGTTAATGCGTACTCCATGTGTCTCTAGATCCAACCTTCCTATGAGTATAGTCACAAAAATAACCCGTCTTTGTCCTTAAAAAAAAAGAAAAAAACTTTAGTTACTTATTATACAGGAAAAAGAGAAATTTGACATAAGATGACTTGACAAATGAAATTATTATGGTTCTGCAAGTCATGAAGTGTTTGAGATATTAGACTGCTTGGAAAGTTATTGAACATCGCGTACAAAACTTTTGGACTAGAAAGTGGATGAAGTGATAGTATGATGAATCTGTTAAAGAGTAAGTTCGATTTGTGCAGAATCTTCTAATTTATTAAAATTTGTGTTTGTTGCGAAATGAATATGTAGGTGTGCATTTAGATCACCACTTTGATGACTGTAGCTGAAAACACAAATGGCAGAATACGAAAACAGTCACCATAACTTTTCCACGCAAAGTGAGACCGCCTTACAAACAATAAATACCATAATCCAGCTTCATTTCGAGAAGACTCTAGAAAAGAAACGAGCCATTGACCAACAGAAAAAGGAGCTATGGAAGCTATTCCAGCTCTTCTTCATATTCCTAGCCCTCGTTTTCACGGCCCTGGTCCAGTCCCGAAGCCTCAAGTGCCACTACTGCTGGATGCCCATTGGCCTACTCTCCCTTTCCCATCTGGTCTTTTACGTGTCAGTGGCTCAGACCCTTCGGTGCATCAATGGGTTTAAGTATCAAAGGAGATGCCATAAGTTGACGCTTAGGGTAGCCACTGAGCGGGTCAGGCAGATGAGTATGGGTGTAGTTAATAACGATAGTGTTGGTGGTGAAGATGTTACTGTTACTGGTGATGACTTTGAGATACATTATCAGGAACCACCCAAGAGTTACTTTAGTAAGTTCAAGAGGAATTGGGGTCTACTTTTTGGGTTCTTGATTTTGATCTATGTGTTTATGGTATCTTCTTCTATTGTTGTTCTTTGTTTCTGAATGTTGTTTGTGGTAGTCTAGTCTAGGCCAAGTATTTTGAGTGGGAAAGTTGTTAAGTGTATCTCAAAGATTTTGTAGAACATGGTGGCCTCAGAGTTTATTTAAGTTTATGGAACCTGTTATCAGTTTTTATAGTTGTGCTTTCTAAGAGATTAAACAAAATATCAATGTAGCAAAAGCTATCTGTAAAATAGCACTATGGATTATGTAGCAGAACTTTTTGTACCAGTTAAAATGGGCCCAAGTTGGGCTCACTCTATCTCTATGCTACATCTAAAATTTTAGAAGTGAAGTTTATACTTAAATGGTTGTATTTTTAACCAATAATCACAAACCGTTTACAACTTTTAATTATAAAAGTAAAATGATTTCAAGTGAAGAATTACAGGCAACCCTTAAGAGTTATCATTATCAAAATCTTTTTTTCTTCAAAATCGAGTTTTGTGAATTCAAAATTCAAATGTATATGTGATAGTCAACTCAGATCCCATTAAGGTATAGTATTTGATCAATGATCGTTAAAAGATAATAGAATCGTTCAAGTATAGATACTTTATTGGGTCGTTCACATATTGATAGGCTTTAGTAGGCATAATGGGCTTTTTAATTTTTAAATAAGGTTGATTTCCTCACACTTTAGTGGGGGTGTTTTATTTGGGTATTTTTTATTTATTTATTATTATTATTTTTTGTTAAATATACTACGTATTACACCTATGTACTACTTATGTGTACAAACTTGTTAATGCATAACTTGGTCCATTTATAAAAAATTATACTGTAAATATCACTATCCTTTTGATTTTGAGGAGAGGAGATGATATGAGGAGACATGGTCTCTTTTGTACCAAAATTTATCACGTGAAGTGTCATCATTTATTTTTTGAAATGTATACTTATTTTGACATAATCTAAAATAGAAATGTAAACACCTTATTTGAAACGGAGAGAATAAAAACTGGGTTTTCTAATCTTACAACTAATTTGATACTTACAACATTTGATAACGTAATGATGTTTTTCACAATACAAAAATCTTATAGATAAAGAAAACTAAAAATCTTCACTCCTTATGTAAAAAATAAATATTATGAAACTTAAGTTGCGTTTGGTTTACGAAATGATTGGAATTTGATGGAATTGGAATTGAGATTTCATTCCTTAATTTGTTTGGTTGAATGATTTATAAAGTTAGAATCCATCAAATTCATTCCACTAAAAGAATTTTAATTTCTTAAAAAAAAATCCGTGAACGAAACGCAACCTTAGAGAATTGATTGTTTGTTAGGGAAAACTTTTAGTGACCATGCAACTAATTCATATAATAGACAGAGTTTCAACAACCATGCAATTACAAAGCCAGTAAATTTATAAACATGCTGAAAACAGTAATATTATATACTCAATGCAATCATAACAATAAAAACTAAAAAATGTTCAATGCAAATGGATATATGAAGGATCGAGACATGTATGGAAACATTATTACATACGCAAAGTAACAAGATTATATTGTGTGTGTATAAATAATCAACAACACCTTTAAACCTTTTTTTTTTATATCTCAACCTCATAAAATTTGAATACAGACATTACTAATTTTGAGATTAGTTAAATTTTGTCTTCCATTGCAATGGAATTCTTACAATGAGCAATAGCAGCTTGAATAGCAGCATGTAGTTCATCCATGGTACTTTCACTTGTTACACTTTTGGTGGGACTCACAGTTCCTGAAGCAACAAGTATTCCACTGTTCGCCGGAGATGTCCTCATAGACGCCGGAGCTGAGAACTGTCCTCTTTTTTGATTGGTCGACGGTGGTTTAGTTCTCAATGAGTTGCCGGAATATGAATAAGACTGGTGGATAAATTTCCTGTTTGACCTCTTTGACTTTGGAAATGATAATAATGGTTTTACCATTTTCATGTATCTTTTAATGAGTTGGGCTAAATCTAACTTAAGTTTCTTGTTTTTGTTTTGGTCTTCATGATCTTTTTCTCGTTCATCATCACATCTTTTTTTCCATTTGGGTATGCTAAAGATTGAAAAGGATTTCGACTTTGGGTGGTTTTGGGTGGTGGTGGTGACGTCATCGTCGTCGTCGGAGAAGGTGGTTTGGTGGTGGCAGTGGAAGCTTGTGTTTCCGATGGGGTTAGTTTGGTCAAAAAGAAGGTTTGTGGGAAGGGTAAAACTGTCCATTGAGTTTGTTGATGAGCGCGGTGAGATAGGGAGGTGTGAGAGGAAGTGGAGAGGGAGGAGGTGGCCGTGGAAAAAGATGTCATCCGCCGGAGATAAGTCAATGGCTACCGGAGTTTGTGGTGGTGTTGGTTGGATAAGAGTGGAGGTTGATGTTGGTTGTGGGTGGAGTGAAATGGTGAAGGAGAATTCATGGGTGGGAGATGAAGAAGGTGATACGGTGGTTGTTGTTGTTGGTGATGTGGTGGTTTGTGGTGGTGATGATGGTGGATTTTGATTACTTTCTTGGAGTAGCATTGATTCTTGTTTGTTGAAATAACTTTGTTTTTTCTCTAGGTTGTTACTCATATTTATAATTTCCATGCTTACCTAATTATTGATAACCACAACAGAAAATAGGATAACACAAAAATTATAAAGCTAATAAGAGAGAGAGAGAGATAGAGTTTTGTCAGAGAGAATGAGAATAAGTAGAGTTTGGGAAGTTTTGTCCTTATAACATACTGGTTTGGACTCAAAGCAACAACTAAATCTTCAAAATCAAAAATAAATAAATAAATAAAGGGTGTGATGTTGAAAAGACCCGACCCAACTCCTAGCCTTTGAGGTTTCGGGCCACGAGAATTGGGGTGGTTACAACGACGATGTTTAATTTGTTAAAAGATTGTGTAAATACTATGATTAGTCGATGTTTACATTGGTACTAAGCTTAACAAATCAAAAACGAGAAAAGCTAAACAAGACACCGTCACATGATGAAATTTTAGACAAAGTCCTGAATCACACGGTGAGATCTCTCATCGCATGGCGAAATTTAGATTGGCCATAAATAATGTTTTCTTGTTCTCAAAGTTATGTAATTCATCTATAAAGATGTCTTATATATTTGTAATCATTGTGCCTTGAGCTACGAAAATAATGATAAAAACTCACTGATTTTGCTATATGGACTAAACTGATCTCCAATATTGAAGATTGGATATAATGTAAATTTCTTGTGTTTGTATCGTTTGTGTTATTTATCTTGTTACTTATTTAATTGTTTGAGTAGTAATTATATATTCATTCATCTATTGTTTTGGATTTATCTTTGCGATTACACACGTTGTTTGAGTGACTCCATATTTCCAACAGTTTATTTATGTACTTTTGATATGTTTGTTGTGTAAATTATTTACTTACGAGGGTAATTTATGCATATAGAAAAAGGAGGCAATTAACACAGAAAAGTTAAAGATCGCTAACTATAGCTCTAACTGATCTCTAAGTATACCATAGTTGTAGATAAATCTTCTGAAAGTGTAACTAAATATTCTCATAAATATAAAACATTGTTATTAGTAATTATGATAGGAAATTGAGTAAAATATAAAATGTAACAACGTTGTGCTAACATAAATAAATTCAATATGTGATTGTATGTTAGGAATACTTAACCACTGTCCTAAGGATTATAGCTAACAAAGTCCAAAACTTAAATAATTCATAATTCTAAATATCAGACCATCTATTGCATCAGTGTCATGGTAATCATATTTATCTATGATAAGTTCTGCATTTCAAAGTTGCTTGGCTCAAAATAATTGAGTTGGTTTAATGGTCTTAATCAATTATTGATTCCATATATATACATATATATATATATTATGAATTTTCAGTTTAAAAGCTTTATATTATATATATATAATTACATTAAACGATACACCATGATTGGCAATAGATAATCTTGCATTATACAACTTAACACCAAAGGTTCAAGGATCACAAAATCTTATCTCGTGATTCAAGTTATATGTGATTGGTACAGGAATCACCAAAATAGGTAGAAGAAATAGAGTTTAATTTGAATATAAAATATACCTCATTTTGTTTGAAAGTATAATTATATTTGAATATAAATGTTTTATATTTATGAAAAAATATGTTATAATAAATAATAAAGACAAAATAAAAGTCACGATTTCAAATAATAATTGTTAATTACGCACAAAGTTATAAAGAAAAAATGATAATATTTAATCTGATACTCTAACGTAATGTAATGTTGTTACATACAATAAACCATATGTTACCACTAATTTAATTTAAAGTTACGCTTAAATGTTACGACGTTCGTACTTCGTGGTACCCGCTTAAGACAAAAATAAATAAATAGTACTAATAAAACCAGAAACGTAGATTTGGAAGACAATATTTGATGCATCACGAGAAGAATCTTTGTCACAGGTTTCTTTTCAATATTTTATGTTGTTTTTGCACACTTGGGGAGGTGAATCTTGCTTTTATTCGATTTTGTGGGATTATTAAATTTCCCACAAGATCTTCCTTATAGCCTCTATGTAACTACGATCGGGTAATTATGTTTAGATTGATTCACACATTAAATGTTTAGAAAAAAATAGTTTTTGTTGAGCTCAAAGATGCATATAAAATGACAAGTTGAGTAAACATATACTTTGGGTAAAGACAAGGACTAGAATAAAATAAGGTTCAAGATCAATGTACTAATTAAATTTACTTAATTTACTAGTCAATACTTACATGACACAGTTTCCAATGCAGTATCATAATTTTCAATATGGTATTTCCTTTATTAAACTAGTATATTTAGTAATATCCTAAAATAAATTTTGCTCAACTTAAGAACACGTAAGCTTCGTCGTAGTGGCTTAAATGGGTAAGAACAAACCAGTTAGGTAAAGGCTAACTAGTGTTTACTATTATTAAGTGGTGAATGAGTAACACAAATAAGGAACCTAATTACTTCGTAGATATGGTCACATTTTTATGTCTTAAACAATGTTTTTCGCATATTGTTATTGTTATTATGACAACGCGCGTGAACATATAGCGTTATTGAAAGTTCTTGACAAAGTACAAAAATAAAACATAAAGAAACAATCAAAGAAAATAATGTTACAATGATTGACGGACCACAAGGAAACAAATATAAAAATAATTAGCTTATAATTAAATCAAAGAAAATAGTGTAACAATAATTGAAGAAATAGTCATTTATAAATTACCCGTACAAAATACCAAAAAGGAACATCGTGTGCAATGTCGTTTATATATCGAATGCAACTTTTGATAATCAAATAGTATTTTGACAACGGTTGTTTCGTACGTATGGAAAGTACAAGAATCTTTCTTGATTAAAAACATGCATCTTAGAAATTGGAAATGTGACGTGTGCTGATGGAAAGTAAAGCAATTAAGGTTATGACACTATTTTCAATGGACGTCTGCAACCGTCTTCGAAGTTTTTTAAAAGATGCATTGGTGATATCGTTTTTAGCTGGTCATTTTCTGTTGGTGTCTGCGTGAGGACGTACGGAGACGAAACAAACCAAGATTCACTCTAACGTAAAAAAGGAAGAAGCTTTTTTTATCCTTTTATTTTCTAAGGGTAAAAAAGATATAAATAAAAGATATTAACGATAAAAAAAAAATCTTCCTTTCTATATATATACATACAAGTTAATTATCTTTTTACATAAATACAACTACAATTATCTCAACATTTTTTATACTTAATTTCACATATTATCTCTATAATTAAAACATACTTTAATATCGTAATGAATCTAAATAAAAACTACGTTGAAGATTCCGATATTGACCAAAGAATATTACCTCGTTACCATAATTTATCAGGAAATGACGACTATTTTGAAGTCGTTTAAATGTCCGATTTAGGAAAAGACTATGCAATTCAAGAGATTCCAAGAATTTGCAAGAAAAGATGTTGATGAGCATTTGGTGTGCTTCAAGATCGTTGCAAAAAATCATTAAACACCCGACAAGACCATATAACATCAACAAGATACGAAGAATCATGTACAGTTGTGTGATTATACACAAACATAATAATCGAAAGCCAATAGACGCAATATATCTCAACTTGAGGAAGACTACTCCTCAAACCCAAATAATCTTTCGCGGCAATTGTGGTTGAATATGGTTGAAGTGCAACTTCGTATACACAAGGAATTACGAGATTCGAGGGTGCATCATTAACTTCGAAATGCTCTTATCGAACATATTTGGAACGACCCTTCAAATTTTTGTGTTCCAAATAATTCATTTAATCGTATTTTAATTTTTAATTGATGTAATGTTATTTTTATTTTTAAATGTAATGTTATTTATAAAAAAAAAATTAAGTACTAATATTTTATCTAACACCCTTATAAAGGGTTTATACATTTTCTTTACAAAATTTAAAGTTTAAAGATGCGAAATTCCCATATTACCCTTTTTATCAACAAATTAAAAGACCTTTCATATTAGAATAATGAAAAGTCAAACATATCTATAATAGTTTCATTTATCTACTATCACACATTAATTATTACCAAATTTTTATATTATCACAAAAATCATTAGATGACCATACTACAATCGACGAAATACCAACATAATTTAGAATAAACTTAAAATTTCGTTGCTTAGCAAGGGTGTCTGCTAGTTTTTAATAAATGTGTTTTATTTAATGTTTTGAAATTACAATTGTAATTGGATTAATTGAAAAGAAAAATCAAATAAATAGTGGTGTTCGGAAAAGTTCAGTTCTTCAGTCATCTGTTGGTAATGTTCAGTTTTTCTGAAAAAGTGCTCACGTGACGCTGAGCTGACAGTTCAATTCTTCAGTCATCTGTCAAAAGTGACCTAAACAAAGTAATATATGAATCAAAGTTTACTTAAACTTCAAGATGTAAATAAAACTACTTACTAAAAATGGATTCCTAAACGAGTTTAGTTTGGTTAATTTGGTCTACAAAACGAACTTGTGTTCCTCATAATTATAGGGGGTGTTTGAGACGTAGTTATAAGCGTAAGAGTTACTATTTACATAAACTTATATTTGTTATGTTTATTTTAAAAGGGAATTTGATGAACTGAAAATAAGCTCATATTTTTTTTGACTTATTTGCTTGAGTAATCATTTTCTGGTGGCTCTAGTTATCAACTTGGACATGTTTACAATTTGAATTGAGAAAGACTACTTAATTGTATGTTTGTAACAGGCCCATCACCCATGCGTCTGTATTGACAAATATCTTATCTGGTCAAAGAAATATCACAAAAGAAAATTGATAGATAGCGCAACTGATTAAGTAAGTGATTAATTATAATAGACTCGTATAAGTGTTACGAATATTGAGCTTGGTTTTTTCATTGGGATGAACCCGAAAACCGAAAATTGGGATCTTTTAGTTATAGACTCATATAAGCGTTACTTTATTGTTAGTTACAATCGGGGTTTACCCGAAAACTAAATATTTATTCAAAATGGTTTGATTCTCTGTTTGTAGTATTATATAAATTTTTGCCCCATACCTTAAACCTTGAATTAATGACTCATCTAAAAATGTGACAAAAGTATAAACTTAAGGAAAATGGTTGATAATTATAACATAATATACCAGTTTTCACTCGTTGGTTTGACTATGAAAGTCGATATGAAGATTTAAAGTCATAAGCCTTAAAATAGACCTAAAAGTGCATTGATTAATGTGATAAAATGATAGGTGAAGATTAAGAGAGATCAAATATTCAAGTAATATGTGAAATGATGAATGAAATATGTTTACTTTTAAGTTTATTTAGCATTACTCGATAAATAAAGTTCTATATTCATTTGAGTTAATGTAAATATAGCTATATAAATAAATAAGTTTTCATCAAATAAACCGTTAAACGGAGACACGAAGTAGGAACATGGGGCTGTAGGAGTAAAACAAGAAACATGTTAGAAATGGGGGAAAAGAAACAAGGGGTAGGACCTGAACTCGTGTAACAAATGCATGCACCAACAAAGACAGATTTGTTTGCCACACCACTGCTGAGGTTAGCAAGTCATAAAACTTGGCAATTCAAAGATTTGCAACTATCAAATTTACTTATTAACTCTTTCTATTATAAGTAAAAATATCCTCTTTGTGGTTAATGTTGAGATAACATCTTCTAACAAATAATAATAATATTTAGGCATAATATATTAGCCTAATAATAAACCTAATACATCGTAAGATTGACATGCGTTTTAACTATTTTTTCTCTTCTTATTTTTTTCATTCATTTTATGGTTAAGATCATGTAATTAGTTTGATTGTGATACCTATGAAATTAAGTAGGTCATGAGAAGCAAACGAAAGATGGATAATGATATCATCGATGTTATAAGACGAGTGAGGGATATAATAGGCCACGATTATGACAAGAGTGAGTGGAGAGGGTTAGAGAATATGGTCAAGTAAAATGTGACGACTACCCCATACCATGTTGCTTGCATTGCTATCTTCTATGAAAATTTGAGTGGTTATAAAGGAAAACTATTAAAGCAAAAAGGTGGATGACCACCGTATCTTTGTTTTATACAACGTTTCTTTCCTTCTTCTCAACATCTTTTCACCTCACCTAAGATCACAAAAGCTGATACTTATTCAAATGTAATAGATTTAAGGTCTAAAATTATTTATTGTCATGTCACATACCAATCAAATCAAGAAGCCATGACAATCCTATCCCTAGTCCCAAGACGGAGGTAGAAGAAAATAATTGAAGGGAAAAAAAAAAAATTTGTTCATTTTCATTTTTAAAGGCAAAACTCATAAAATATTATTGATACTTTAAATTTTTTTCTTTTATGTGATTTGAAATTTCTCGAGGAGGCAGCAGTAGATTCGCCTATGCCTAGTCCGAAAATAATATTTGAAACCATTAAAACAGGTGACTGTATATGCGAGACTAAATGCGTTTTGAGATGTAAAGTTTGGAACTAGTGAGCATGAAGATATTGAAGTGTGAATGGAACAAATTGACCAGATAACCCATCAAAATCCAGCTCATTTCCAGAACCAATGATTTTATTAAATAGAGAACTTTAAAGGACCCATGTATAACCCCAAATATAACCTCATAAATTGTTGGTATTCAAGATTATGAAAAGCTTGTGTGGCGTTGCGTGTACCAAATCACAAATACTCCAAAGAGAATTCAACAAAGAGTTGACATCCACTACAACAAAGAACATAGCATCTTTTATAAATCAAAGGACATGCCAATTATAAGCATACAAAAACTCATTCACTAGTCACTACCATCTAAATTGGTCAATCATACCAACAATGAATCCACCTTCAAGGGTATAGTACTCTTTTACTTCAAATAAACCCCATCACAAATGCAAGGTTATGTATGAAACAAATAATATTGTTACATGACTTATGGTCAATCTAAAATTTATAAGAACTACAAGCTATGTAAATGTTAGATCTATGTGATAGGGCCGTCGCAATCGTGCATCAAATGTATATAACGCTAATGTGATCTTTTAAGGAAAATACAAAGAAAAATCCTCATGAAACACCAATATTTGTCACAAGTTAAAAAGAATTTTTAGAAATTTCAATTCGATGCCCCTTGAGATGGAAAAGTAACTTATCTTGAAACTAATCTTGCTCTTTAAACAAGGGTAAGGCTCAATATACTAATGTTTTTTACTTGACTTACTAGTCAACACTCACATGATACAATTTCCAATGCGGTATTCTCTTTATTAAACTAGTATGTTTAGTAATACTCTTAAACAATTGCAAGTATCTATAGGGTACAGTGGTTATGTCAATCACTTCCGCTACTGCATCGCCCATCTGACAGCAAAACAGTTGAAGGGATGATTAGCGACTAAAAGTATTATAGATTTAGAACACTAAAGAATAGAGTTGGCAATTCCGACCCATTTACTTATGAATGGGTCGAATTGAACAATGTTTTATCTCTAACAGATCAAATGGGCCAAAGCAAAACATTTAGATAGAAATGAATGGGGTAAAAGTGCATTTGTGATGCATTTAGATTTATGCAAAAATAAGATTAAAGTTTAAAAAGTGCAGTTCTTGTAATAATATTTATCACTCTAACTATTTAGACAGATCGAGAACGAATTGTGTTTCAGGTCAACCCAACCTGACCACTTCAACCCACACAAAAGCTACCCGTTTTGACCTGATCTGACCATTGTGCCACACGTCTAGAGATGTAGGGAAGAAATGTCTTACTCCTGGATGGTAATTTCCCTTCCATGGCGTCTCTCTTCTGTTGGCAGCTTACACAAAGGAAAGGACCATCCCATGGCCTTAACTTTCCCTTTATTTTCTCTGGAGGTAGTATATCAAGCACTATGCAGGTTGTATCATCCCGCAATCCTTTTACTTGTACAGCTTCCTGCACATGGAAGTTGTAGAAGTAAAACTAGATGTTCAGAAGAGGCTAATGAACATTTATGATACAATATGTGTACCCATACTTTAACAATATTTGACATCGCTGCTTCTGGTGCCAAACCATGAGAGCACTCTAGAGCGTCTTCAGCAGAAAGAGCATCCCAGACACCGTCACTTGAGATAACAAGCCTCCCACCAGCAGAGGCTAGCTGCAAGTCACACATGAAAAGTTCATTAAATATTTAATCATGCTCACACCTGAAATTAGTACATCACCCTTCCAAGTCAAATAGGAAAGATTTCTGCGCAACGGAGAAAAATGGAATGCAAAGGTTTTAAACACTCAATCTGAAAAGCCTAAAAAGATTCTTGCAAATCACTGCTACAATTAGAATGGATATTTCTGGAGGCAGATAATAGTAAAGACACTAATGATAGTTATGTCCTGGTTAGAGACATTAAATTAACAATAGGGCGCATACATTATACTACCCAAGACGCTTTTGACCCACCCACACACTTGTATTAATAACCTTCAGAAATAGCTGCCCTGTGCGAGGATTAAATATGAAAATCGCACCATCAATTTAAATGGGAAGTCGAAGTGATTCTAAATTCCAGAGGGAATCAGCTCACAGCAAGCACTTCATAAACCATATTGTCATACGAATAAGTAAACTTCACTTGCTTTACATAAGGGACGGGAATGATGAACTCCCGAACATCTCGATCACCAAAAGATCGTGAAAAGGCATAAGCCCCCAGGCCAACATCTCAAAGGGCCAATTTAGCAAACACATGAGAATAGAGTAAAAACCCACTTTCCATACATACACAACATTCTATGAACAGAAAATTGGAAAAAGGAAAATGAGAATTAAAGAAGAATGAAGCAGTTTCAAACATAACTAATAAGCCCACATAGAGACATGTAGAGTAGTTCTATTCTTCTACAACGTATTTCCAAATAAATCAGAAATAGAACATACCATAAAATTCGGTTAAATACTTAACACAGTTAACATCACGTTAAATTATGAAGTTATCAAATACAGTGAGGAAAACATAAATACCTCTGTACCGCTGCCAGTATTAAGCCAACCAACCTCACCACCACTTGGCAGTGACACGCTCCCTCCTGTCAAACAAGACAAGATAAATAAAAATTTGAATAATAAATACATAAAATAATGTTCACTTCAAATCCACAAAGGGAATGCATCTAATGAGTTTTATCGACTTACTCTTATTCATTGGTGTCAAGTCTATGGTCGGCCAATAGATAATACATTGCCCCATCGGCGGATTCAAGTATACAGCGGGAATTCCCAACTGATGCTACTGTCCCTATTGACCCCTCGATGATTACAAAGGTCACAGTCGTCCCCAACAAGTGGACTACAATCGTAACAATATGTTATAAATATGCATATTAGAAAACATATAGTCCATGCATGCATAAACATTATACTCTGCATAAAACAAATCTACAAGCAGAAGGATCTTAGAGATGAAAATGAAAATTCTGGCCATATGCTACAATTATAATTGTATCCAGTAAATATATATGGTATGTTATCTTGCAAAGATACGATAATACATTAAGTGTCAACGACAACCGTGAGTCATTTATGGAATGCTCCCATTCATAGAGTTACAACTCTTACATTATTTTTGTTCAATTTTCAAACAATTATAAAAAATTAACTTTGTTTTCATGGCCTGAATAGTGACTTTCCTTTTACAAATGAGTAACATTAGCTTTTTCTGTATGACTAATCTACCACTTCTTAAGCATGCTAATTCTTCAGGAATGAGCTGTTTATTACTTTTGTTAACACAAGGTTCTTATAAACGTAACGATCCACACAACAGAATCTCATATTACTTTACAAACAAAGGAAAAAGCTGCTTCGAAATTGAAGACAAGAAAACTGCCTATGAGTGGAAGGGTGGGAGTAAAAAGGTAACAGGGATGGGATGATGTTTAGATAGTTCATTATGGTTGACATCGAAAAGGTTGATATTGCATCTTGAAAACTCAGTATAGCTGAGACCTTAATTTAGTACACAGCGTTAATCCCAAATAAGGAGAGCTCTTAGAGGTTCTACGCCATTATCCTAGTGTATGCATCATCAAGATAATGAAAAAAATATATGAGAAGTATTTTCATTCCTAATCAGTTGCAGTACATTCCATATGAAACCATGAATTTATCAGTGACTTAGGAAATGATATAAAAAACTAGAAACTCGATACGATAATTTAAATAAATGTATACAGGTACATAGGTTCTAGTTACCACCATTGGCCTTGAAGTGGGAAGGTGTTTCCTTGTAAGAAATTGAGATGAGTAGGTCCTTATAAGGTAAGCTTAATTCTCGTACAGATCTCTGACAACATCATCTAATTTAAGACATTCCATGTACCAATCAATACAAGTGATTACATGTTCTGACATTATTGTAGTTGCACTTACTAAGTTCGTATATATGTGCATTTTAAGCTAAAATCCCAGTACTAGCAAAACGAATATATGCTAAGCCTACGCCATTATAATATAAGCCTGGGATACACTACTACACAGGATCTAGTCACAGCCATCCAGAACATGTAATTTCGGAAGGAATTATGAAAGAGATTTGTCTATACCTTTCTGTTGAAAGTCTTTATCCGTTTAACCAAACCTGGCAACCAAAGCCCTAGGTAACGCTGCCACCCATTCCTCGCGATTAAGGTCTTGATTTCACAGCCACCCATGTATTTCGTTTAAAAGAGATCAATAAATCTACATCTCCGCGAATCTAGAAATTTCACAGCCACTTTACGAAGGATTTCAAGCGCCTTTGATGACCTAAGTTTCGATGAAGTCGTTTCTAGTTGCTTGATTGATTTCCTACGATTTTTTAATAGAACAAGCTCAAAAACTCAAAAAGGTTTACGGTCTTGATTTTTTTTCTTCTACCTCTTTCAACTAAACATTTTTACGGTCTAGTTCTACGGCCTTGTATCATTTCGAGAGTTTCATTCTCAAATTTTAAAACTCACCGCCGGTAAACAAACCCATTGTATCATTACCTTTTATTCACATTCACATTTCCACATTCCAAAACCCTTCGTCCAATTAAGGACTAGCATTTCCCCGACACGATTCAAACCCAATCCAAAAAAAGTAAGCTTGGGTCAAGATTTTTGACTAGTAACCCGTCGACCTGAAATTTTTCAGGGTCGAATTTGATCACCCAATGGGTTTTCGGGCTAATTCGCTAACCCAAATACAATTTAGAGGTTATTCATATTTTTTATTATTTTATTTAATTTTAGTATTTTTCGGTTCACTTTGAGTTAACGACCTATTAATATGAAGTTAGATAGATGAAAAAGGTAATATAATTATTTTTGATATTTTATTAGATTTTTTATGTTTATTAATGATTAAATATTTATTTTTTGAAAAATTGACCTATTTGATGCATCTGACACGAAATCAACCCATTAACCCGAACTGATTCAAAAACCTGTTGACCTAATTAAAAATCGGGTTAATTGGGTCGAGTCCGGATTAGCGGGTTTTAAGTTGGGTCGAAATACTCAACCCAGTAATTAAATCGGGTTGGGTTCAGATAGAACAATTCTGACCCGCCAACCACCAGTTAACCCGACCCGACCTAAATTGCCACCCCTAATCCAAATACACTTGTACATCTTCTCTCCTTACTTTTCTTTCAAAATTATACCCATTAACAAACCCGATTTCCAAGTAAACAACCCCTTTTGAATTGACAAGTACGATGTTATGTACAATAAAGGCAAAGTTAATTTTATATTTAACCTCTAAATATATGAAATATTATGAAAGTTGCATCAGAGATACAAACTACAGCTTCGATCTCCGAATGCATGTAACAGGGTTAAAATTTGAATGCCTCGAGGTGAAGGACCTCAAATCCCAATCTTCCACGTTCTTTGGGACACAAACATCAAACAGGATTTGACCAAGTGTGCCATAAGCATTGACTTCTTGCAAGGAAAACTGACGAATAAAACATTCTTTTGCTTTATCTTCCACGAATTCCTCCTCTCTAACATGTTGGTACTCCATGGAACTGGACACAATGACGTGATCCTTCAAATCCAGAGCTATTCTTTTGGAGTTTGGGTGCTCGTTTGAGCTAGAACTTGTTCTTTGAAAGTGGCCAAGTGGGTCTGGGGTCTCAATGTGGGCTTGCCCAATGATGTTGTTTCTATTTTTAAGTTGTTGCACTCTTGTGGCATATATGGATGCAGCCTTTGCCAGTAGCTCGGTTACAGCTACCTTATACTCCTCTGGGTGATGCAAATAATGACCTGCATGAGCAATGATTTATTTATGGCGAGTTTAGATTTGCATTTATGAGATAATCAGAAGTAGAAAGTTTTCATCTAATGGCAATTTCAAGTTGCAATAACCTAATAATCACTTCCAAATGCATTTACCATAATCAATTCCAACTTCCAAAACAGAATATATTTACATTAATATGTATATCTATAGAAATATATGTAACTGAAATTAGAATCAGAGTTAGGAGCTGACCTACATGAGGTGAGCTACTCCATTTGACAAGTGTAACATCAGCACCAAGACTTTGTAATCGTTGAGAAAAATTGTAAATAATTTGGTAAGGAGCAAGATCATCATTCTCTGAGCACAAAAGGAGATATGGTGCTCCCATGGCCTACATTATTTCAATCATAACAAATGGAAATGGTAAGATTCGATTAAAGAACTAGCTGAAATAAGTGGTAATTATAAGGGTAAACTTACTGCAGTCGAATAGAGAGTTTGCCAATATTCTGCACGTTGCAACTCAAAATTGGTAAGGAATAATGCATCAAGACTAGAAGAGATCCCATTGAAAATCCATGTAACTATAATGGGAGGACGGGACACTTTAATCATGGATGGATGAAGAAATAACCGAGTACCCACATCAGTTGTAAAATCCGCAGGAGTTGAGTCAAATATGTGTCCACAAACACACTCTCTAACAAAGTGATATTCATCCTTGATCACAAATTTTAGCTAACAATAAGCCAGAAACACAATTACAATGAAAAGTATTATTATTAGAAGATAAAACTTACCTTCTTTTCATGAGTTTTGCATGTGCCATCGATTATCTACATGAAAAAGATACAGAGTAAATACGAGTACTACTCAAATGACCACGAAACTAGGAACTACTAGATAAGATAGTAAAAGGACAGTAGGAATGTTAAACAATTTGTAGAAGAAATATTATATTCATATCTGCAAGTCATATTCACCTGTAGAACTTTGTACATACAAGCTTTTGGGCCACCAGAAAAAGATGCAAAAACAACAGGGCATGGTCTATCTTTTAGCTCCTTAACACACAAAACCAAAGGATCACTATAAGTACAAAAAAGAAAGAAGTCAATTTATACAGAGAAAATTGCATAGTCAGTGATAAGATGTTATAAGACAGACCTTACTGAGCTCATTAAGAATGTCCAATGCCAATGAGGCTGCCTTATCTGGGAACAACCTGAAAATCTTCACAGATTAATCCCATGAAGCCAAGATGAGAACCATAGTGATACAAACAAAAAAAAGGGCAAAATGCGTAACTATATAATAAGCTTCACGTCTTCACCAAATTTCCTATTAGAGGTCACAACTTCCAATTATTTTATTTTGAGTAGCTCCTAAACTTGTAGAAAGTAACTAGTAACTATAATGTACAAGAGGAAATGACCAGATTCGGCAAAACACCCATCAACCATCATTTAAAATAATGAAAGTTGGTTACCTTATACTACAAAACACTTAAAAGTTCTTTATCTGTTTCTTAAAGTTTTCAAAAGCAGCTTAACTATTTATGCATTTTGCTCTAAAGATCATACTCTTCAAACCCAAGATTTTGATGCCAAAGTCATCATATACTCAATAAATTTGGTTATAACATCTAACTTAGTGATGGAATTAGTCAAATACGCTTCATAAATCATGTCAATATTGAAATTTAGCATATATAAAAGCAAGATCAAACTATAATCAGAAACTTAGAGGGAAAATTCAAAAGAAAATCATACTGTAGTTTGTTAAATAAGTGGATTAAGGAGCATACAAATTAAGAAACTGAGAGTGGCAAACAAGAGACTTCCAACCAAGAGAAGAGTAAAGATTAACATAATTATTCAAGTGTTTATCCTGACTTGACATCCATGCAAATACCACCACTATTCCTTTCTTCAATCCTCTTTTCGGTTCATCTTCATTTCTCATTCCCCAGTAAAATCTCCCTCCAAATCCCCACATTTAATTCTCAGTTTACAACTTGCAATCTTCTCTGTAGTGTGATTTCTGAATTTGAATAATTTATCAAAAAAGCCTAAACCTGCTTAACTTCAATTAGTATTTGTTTGGATCTTTGTCAGTATGAGATCATTTTGTAGGCTAGGATCCTCATCAAAACAATTAGGAATCTGATCATTTCCTTCAATTATTAGATTAATATTAAATATGTTGATGCCACCAAGAAGGAATCTAATTCTTATGTTGGTACAATGTAACAATGAAATTGTCTTATTTATATACATATGATATGACGTTTGTTTTTGTAAGCTAGAAGTTTAAGATGTCAATATCACCGTATATATAACAACAATATGATGAAAAGGTTGTAACAATAGTTGTGGTTCTAGTCAGTGGCGGACCTAGAATTTATAGTCACATGTGGCACAAAAACTTTGAAGCTCAACCCACTTAGTAGTTTATTAAATTTATTTAAACAGTGAGATGTACCGCCTAAATATGAGTGGTAGAGCTCTTAAAGAACCCATGACTTCTCAACTAATTTTACACTAAGTTGGCTAATTGACTGGTGGCACGTGTTACCGTTGGGCGTTGGCTATAACGTAGGTCCGCCCCTAGTTCTAGTCAAATTCATTTAAAGTTAAAGCAATCAAATTCTTGCTTGAAGGTAGTTGACTTTGTTGTTAAATTATTTGTAACTGGTTGCATCAATACATATTTTGTTAATTAGTCGTTAATGAAGCACTCTGACAGCATACTGAAATTTTCATCAAGTAAAAATATTGAGTTCTACATGATCATCAATATAATAGATAGAAAACAGAAGGGTTTCGGTTCAGTTACGGTTCTCATTTTTAGTTTGATCAGCTTTCAGCGCGAAACGTTTTAGAGTTAAGTATATCACATTTACATACCTTCATTATATTACTTCAATTGAACCTGTTAAAAAAAGGTTTTAATTCTATGAAACTTCTGTTGAAATCTTTTGAATATTTCATAATAAGAACATATAATTCATGCAATAATAACTAAACCATAAACAAACTTGATAATGGAAATCTATATAAAAGAACGACTTACAAACAATAGTCCGATAGTACTTGCAAAACTTGATCCTTTGATGATGAAATTTTGAGCGCTCAGATAAAAATATGACTAGAAGATTACAAAATTGGGATTAATATTTACAATGTTACATTTTGAACCTTGACTTCCACATTAGTGCTCTGCTACCCCTGATCTTCTAAAAGTTAATAGCCACATACATTCCTTTCTAAAGTTCTACCCTCATCTTTCATTATGGTTCTATAACAATTCTTAACTATAAATAATATCATTTTACGTTCTGTATATTTACGATTGAACAGGTGAAACGCGAAGAGATTGAGATGATAAAGGAAGTCCAAGTTTAGATTGCAGACTTAAAAGTAGGTCAGGCGAAATTGTTTCCAGCTTGCGAGATGGTGACAGAGCTTTCAAAGCAACAAGTGCATGTTATCAAATGGAAAATTGAAAAATAAAACGTTGTCACCAGATACAGACTACATATGTTTCCTTGTGTTCAAGCTTTCAGAAAAGTGTCACGGGTTGGGTTATCCAGTACTTCGCTGGGAAAACATAGTGACTAGAATCCTTTATTATAAACACCCAAGCCCATGGAATTTAACAGAGAATAGTTGTGTTCCCGAAAAGAGGGAAGATGGATCGATGAAGGTAATTGTCTGGAAATTTAACTCAACATCTGATCTTAGAAATGATGGTATTCCTATGCATTTGAAGTTAATAGCTTATGAAGGAACTTTTCCCGGCCTTATTATACATCGCCTCGATATTAAAAAAATGTAAGAGTTCATGAATAAAATCCAACCCAATTTGCACTTGTTGATAATGGTAGGTTTCTACTTTTGAATATCTGCCAAAGAGTTTTGTATATATAGTTGTTGTCACATTTGAATAGCTGCATTTGATCAAGTTACAGGTTTATGTTCTTTGTCGCAATGACTAATAATATTGGATCTTTCACAAACCATTGGAAGATTTGAAGCTAGTTGGAGCTCCGAAAACAGAGTCTACTTTTCAAATTAAAGTTTTATTTCATGTCTTACATGATTAATGTACATTAAAAGTCATTAAAGTATCAAATATAATATAATTGACTTACATAAAAAATATAATAAAAGAATATGCGGACAAATTACCAACGTCATTGCGTAACTTTATTTTTATACTTAGCCACCCAGGGCCCACAGTGTTAAAAATATACAGAAAGTTGTAACCGAACCCATTTTATGGGTTTAAAGCTTTGATGAGTTGAGGTGATTTTGTTGACTCTCGCAGCTTCTTTTCCTCTGAAAGCAATTTTGCAAATCTGCATACATGTGAAGAATAATATTACTGTAATAATTATTTTAAGTATATTGTTATATTTATTTAACTTTAACCAAATCAATATTATTCCTAAGAATCTTTAATAAATTATATAGTCAATGTCATAATACAGAAAACATTTCAAACAATTACCTGTAAATAAAATGTATATAACTTTTTTTTCTACAAACTGCTAGTCATGACTATATTGTGTGTTTCTTTTATAAACCGCAATAAGCAAGCCCATATAATATCACTATTTTTATAACGTTTAGTCGAATTAAGTCTTTTAATTACCTTATAAGACTTTCAGCATTGGTTTGGCCATTATTTCTTGGCTCAGACAAGCCAGTCCTTAGATTGACCCATGAAGCTGGCTTTTTCAGTAGCTTTTCACCAATTCCCATAAGTTTGGACATGTTATCTTTTGTTGCAATATCCACTGATGCCTCATCACCAGCTAATGTATCTTCCTGCAGATTCATTTCATCAAATATTTATCAAGTTAGTGTGATATTATAAAACATACTACTATAATTACTTATGTAACAAGCTTTAATTATTACTTGGATTCTAAGGTAATTTCCTTGCGAATGAACAGCTTGAAAGAACACTGTTATGTGACTATCAACCATATCTCCGCTTGCTTGAGTGAATACGTCCACTATTGGGGTCGAACTGTTGTGGATCAACCAACCAAAAATCCCCCATTTGGAGGCCATATTAGCGTTATATGGTTTTGATTTCTTTGATGCACCGGTGCCTATTGAGATCATCAGGAATCGACCATAATCCATAGGCTTAACTGGAAAGAACTCTGGATCTTTGCTAAACACTTGTCTCGTTACTTGGCTTATTGCAATGAGCGTCTACACCCAAAAAAGCATAACAATTAATTATTAGGATATCGATAATATTATGTACGGACGATAAGAAATATTAACATATATATGTATATAATATACCGGATTGTTAGCAGCAACACCACCATCAATAAGATTAAATTCTTGACCGTTTCCATCAGTAGCGTTGTTCTTGAAGTAATAAGGAGGAAAATAAGTTGGAGCTGCTGATGTTGCTATGCATATATCTGATAACTGAACATTGTAGCTAGGATTAACTTCTGCCTGTGGATCGTACAAAATCTGTTAGGCTTCTAATTCCAATTTAATAAATAGAACGCCATCTTTGTGACGCCTAACAAGGATTTTTGCACCCCTAATAATGGTCTTTGCAACAGAAATCGTGTCATTAAAGAAAGTTAGATTAAATATTATTGAGATCGAGGAAAATCGAACCTCATAAGTTGAGAAAATGGTGGGTTGTAGAGTTTGGATATCGAATGTAGGAATAACAACATTGGTTAAGGTATCGTTCAAACGAGTGTTTCCAAGTTCCTGCCTTATGATTTTCCTTAGATATTTTCCATTGTACTTTGGTCCAAATAGCATTTTAACCGTCTTCACAACCGATCCCCAAACACCGCTAAACACAATAATCATACAAGAATAAGGTCATATTACATCATATCATAGTTATCACAAGAATGTAAAATGATAACATAATTCAAATAGATCTTAAACAAACCTATTATGTGGAAATATTTTTGGGCCATGCTTCATATAGAACGGTACGATATCTTTGGCCTCATAGAGGGGTTGGTTGTTTTTATTAGGGGCTGTTAACATGGCTGTAACAAGGCCACCGGTGCTAGTTCCCGCAACTACGTCAAAATAATCCGCAAGTCTTGCTTCCTTACCATCCAATTTCTACATATGATAAACACGATTCAAGAGAATTAGCACGATTTAAATAGGTCATAATGGTATATATGCTATTCGATCATGATTAAGATAAAGTTTACATAGGTACCTGAAGTTCAGATTCGAGGAAAGCTAGTATTGTGGCGGGAATGATCCCTCTGATACCACCTCCATCGATGCTAAGAACGGTGATAAGTTTTCCATTAGTAGCAGGTTCGACGTGATGTGTTTTCTCCATCGATTTTCTTTTTAGCTTAAAGTTCGTCGAAATAGGTAGGTGTTTAATTAATATGGTAGAAGTTTAGCTAACAAGAATATATGTGATTTCACTTGTATGATTATGAAAAATTTGTGTTTGGATTGTGTTTAGATACCTACATATATATATACACTATCGATCGATGTAATATTATCGTAGTCATAGACATCCAAATTGGACAGTTAATTTAGAAGATAGAGTATGTGTTCATGCAACGTAAGAGTGGACGTTAATTAGTGTTTACTTGCATGAAAAGTCGTCTTACGTCACGTTTATTAATAAATAGAATAATTCAAAGTTTATCGTCAAACGAATCTACGTCAAACAAAAAGGCGTTAAGCACGTTTATTTTATCTACTACTACTATACACTACAATCTTGAAATATAACAAGTCAACTAGTTATATATAGTGTGGTAATTTAATTAATTACTTCATATATATGTAGTCCACAATATATAACATAGTTATTTCGATCGCCGGGCGGTTTGTAAATATAACAATATAATAACAAAATAAAATTACGAAAGGTGTAAAACCATTTATATAAACGACCAATTATTATATATATATATATTATTATTTTTTAGGTGATTTAAATATATTATCATTGATGGTAACATTATATAAAGGTGAAAGGTAAACGAACAACAAATTACGTCGTTAGTCTTTTCTTTACACAGAAACAATACTTACTTATACTTAATATTATTCGTTAGAAAGTACACGTGATAAGAAATAATATGAAATGCAAACGTTTTTGCTATTAATTATCGTATATATATTATTGTCGAACATTAAATCCTAATTAAAACCCAATAAAGTTATTTAATCCTTAAAGTGTGTAAAGGAGCTTGTCATGATATTAAGTGTCATAAAAGGCCATTAAATTACATCTTCCGTGCAAATTTAATATTTGGAAAACGTCATATGACGTTTTTTATTTATTTCTCAAAAATGTTACATTATGGAAAGTTGAACAATTTATTTGATATGATCAACCTAAATAATGTCAAGAATGTATAATGTATTTTCATGCGTGAGGATTTGTTTTATACTTATAATATATATATATATATATATAATAATTCTTTAACGATAGTAAATTCAACGTTTATGACCAAACGTTATCAATTTGAATCCTTTTGATAATTTAAAAGTAGGTTTTATTGGGTGTATCGGTCAAAGTAATACAATTATACTCCTTCAACTTACATGTATTTGGACATGTAATTTATATCTGATATTTAAAGGGATATAATTTAATTTATTTTTTATTTTTATACGTTGTTTTTTCAACAAATAAAGACTAAACGAAAAAGGAAATGGTAACTCTAAAGGCAGCTTGCATCTATTATTGATAATTGGAAGCAGCCTTATCTTAATTAAAAACTAAACGAATTGAATTTATCTTATATAAATATAAATTAGTTGGCTTAGCTACCCGTCAAAGAAACTGACAAAAACGTTTAGTTTATTATACGGGTATTACGTCAACGGATTCGGGCTGCTAAAGGGAGGTCAATTTTAATAACGATAATCACAATAAAAACCAATAAAACAGATTAGGTTTGGAAAGATAAATAAACATTCTACGTCACCATTTTCATAACATTTGAGAAAATTCGTAATATTTTAATATCGATTTAATTTTTAATTCAATAACAAGAAATAACTATATTGCATCTACATAATTATTAACATTTTAATTATTTCAATAAATATATTTTATATTAATATCTATTATTACTATATATAAATCAAATTTCACCCTATTATCATATATATATAAACACAAAAAAATACAACAAACCTTTAAAATATACGCATATTTTAATCTTTCATCACTCCATAATTACCATCATCGCCACCACTTCCTATCACCATATGAACAGTCGCATTATACGAGTATTATAATATGTAAAGCTAACAAGTTTTGAGGATTAATATTCAGAATAAAACATGAGTTCATAAAAATACATAATTTTTACCAATGAAAAGTATAGTGAAGGACAAAAAGTTCAAAAAAAAGAGAAAAAAAAAAAAAAAAAGGTTACTAGACCACTCACTATGGTGACTAACTAAGACTACAAGACTGACCTCCACATCAGAGCCACGTCAACCTTAAGACTGATGACTAACTCATGACTGAACGCTCCTTATGGTGACTGCAAAACTGAACTTTTTAGTGCCAATCAGTGCCACATAATTTCTTAAATATTAATGCAAATACATTTATATTAACAATAAAAATTACAATAATTAAAAAAAAATCACATTAATAATAAAAAACATTACAATGATTAAAAAAAACGTCACATTAATAATATAAAAAATTACAATAATTAAAAAAAAGTCTACATTTTCTTGCTTTGAGTTCTTCTAGATTGGAATCGTCTTCCGAATTTTGAAAGTGATCCATTTAACGATTTGATAAAAATAGAAAGTGTTTGAATTATATAAGATGTAAAGTAAGTAGTAATTGAGAGAATTGTGTGTAATAATTGTTTGATATAATATAGAATGTAAAATAAATGATAAACAGTTGTGTGTGAAAAAAATGTAAGATAGTTGTATACTTGTATGTAGAAGGTTTTATATTTTTATTTGAGAGAGAATGTTTTATATTTTTATTATTTTCTATAAAAAAGATATACACATTTTTTATTTTTATTTTAGTATATAAACACCATTTTTTCATTCTTGCTCTGTTCCCGCTAGCACGAAGACCATAGGACGGTTCCCTAAAACGGGACCGTGCCTATGATAACTAAACAAGATTAACCAAGATGGTCTTACGTGGCTTCTAAGACGGACACAAAACACTCCCATAAGAAGTGGTCTTACATATTTACGGATATTACGTGGTGCCAAATTTAAAATACTTAAAACTGAAAGGACAAAAAGTGAAAATAGTTATTACAGATATCTGTTACCAATATATACCTGAGCAGTTCCATTTTCCGATTAACCGGAGTGACCACCATGAAAACAACCATAACGTCAGCAATGGTAAACTTACCTACGTTTACACCATTATCTCGTTTCACAATTTACAATTGTTTCTATCCACCAATTTCAAACCGTAATTTACGAATAAAATCATTAACAAATTTAAACCCTAGCGCTAGTACCAAATTAATTAGGTTTTCTTCAACCATCACTTATTGCGAAGCTTCAACAGTTTCATCATCACCTTCGCTAGATGAGGTGACGCCGTCGCAAAAGGAGCTTCCGCCGCCGGTAAAAAAGAAACGGAAGGTGTACCGGAGAATGAGACCTGGTGAATCGAAAGGAATTACTGAAGAAATGAGATTCGTTGCTATGAAATTACGTGACAAAAAACTTAAAGTTAAAGCTGATAAAGTGGATGCTAACGGTAACCGTGTGACGGAAGATAGTAGCAGTGACGGAGATATAGATGGTAGTGATGATGAGGATGATGAAAGTGAAGTTGAGGATGCGAGTTCTGATGATCAGCTTTGGGAGCCTGAATTAGAAGGATTAATGAGGTATTTGGTTGAGAGTAGGTTTCTTTTTAGCACGATTGAACGAATGGTTGACGAATCGCAAGACGTTTCGTGTGAGTTTTCTTTGATTTATCGGTATATACATAATAAATTGAATTTGATATGTTAAATTTCATGTTGCTTATTAGGGTTTAGCGTTTAGCGTTTACAGTTTTGTTACATAAGTAGAATTCAGACATTACATTCCAGTTGAGCAGTTTTTATCGTTTCATTGCTCCTGTTGCCACGGCTTGAATCTTAGCTTTGAATTTCTCAATCTTAGCTCTCCGTAAGATGCTTAAATTCGTCGTCTTGGTTTTATTTGTTTAGTATGGTGGAGTCTATTTCCGTTTGTTACACTCCCTGGAGTCCGTGTTCATGATATTTGGTGATACTGTGAATCTATCTATTGTATCCTAAGAGATCTCTGTTTTACTGTTGCGACAGTTGCTTACTTCAGAAATACTGGATTGGAAAGATCTGAAAGTTTTACAAAGGATATAGAGTTGCTCACCCAATATAATTTATCGATCCCGGAACCTCATTTCACAAGTAAAAAGTATGTCAATTATCTGGAGGATCTTGCAGCCGAAAATCCACCTTTATTTTTCTGTCATCTCTACAATATTTATTTCTCTCATATAGCAGGTGGCCAAGTGATTGCAAGAAAGGTGTGTGTTATGTTCACGTGCTAGTTTATTAATGTGATAACATCAGTAATTGTTTTCGTTTAAGTTACTTTTTGATATTGAATTTAGGTATCTGAAAGATTACTAGAAGGAAGAGAGCTCGAGATTTGCCAGTGGCCTGGGGACCCTGAAGAGTTGTTGAAGGGCATGAGAGACAAGCTCAATGCTCTTGGACAGGTCTTACACTAAAGTTTTTTTCTTCTGCATTACTGTATTACACATGTTTTTTGATAATATCTTATACAATCTTTCATTGCAGCATTGGACACGAGACGAGAAAAACAAATGCTTAAAAGAAGCAAGCAAGTGTTTCATGTACATGGGAATGATAATTCGTGTCATCATCATGGCTTAAAGCAAAACCTTCATTAGTTTTGTATTATCCTATTGTATGGCTAGACTAGAGTCTTGATGTTTTTCTCTGGTGAGGCAACCGGCTGATGTTGCTGTAACATGAAGAATTTTGGCGACAAATTATGTCAATTTAAAGAATATTTGTAGGTAGTTGTAGCTTATATATCGATCACTTGGTTGTAGAGCTTGGTTTAAAGAGGATCAACATTCTGGAGAGCTTAAGAAATATAAAGCTTTCTATCATTATGGGTTACAAAGTTTTGTTTCCAGTTGAATGTGAAGTGAATTAGGAATATATTTGGCCTGTGTCTCACACGGTTTAATAAAAATAGTTTTAATTTGTTATCTCAGTGTCTCATTTTGCTGGTAGTTAAATTCTTCCACTTAATAGATCTCTTAGACCCAAGAGGTTTTCGGTTATTCTAAAACTCTACCTCACCTCATCTTAGTTATTCATCTCTTCTATATTCTTGTGTTTCAAATTAATAGTATAGTTCAATGTATGTGGAACTTCATATATGTATGCCAACATTCGTGTACTACTTGGTACGAATCTTCCATATCTTATTGATATCTTTAACTTTATATCCTTAGAAAAAGTTATATATAGCCAATTTAGGCATCAACGCGAGAAAGTCCTCTTCCACACAAAATCTTGAGCATGTCAAATAAATTTGCAATTTACTCTTTAGCATATGAAATATTCACATTATTCTAACATCTCTGGTATACATAACCTACATCATCCCATTGGCAACACAAGTATACATTTGTAACTACTATGACTAACCTTCTTCCATCTCTAACTCTAAAAAGTTTTTCCAAAAGATTTTAAGCTACATTGTCAGTGAGACGCTGACCCGTTTACTGCTGCTACTTGCAGTTTGTTGGTTTGTTGAATAACAAAATGATCAACAACCCGCACAGTATTTACAGGGTCCTGATGAAAAGCATTTGCTCTCCACTTGCTTGGAAACTTTCTATGGTGACTTGCCTGATGCGGCTGCTTCACCTCATTATCCCACTCTGGATCCAGCTTCCATTCCTTTGGGACCTGCATATTTTACTTATTATCAACCATGCTATAGATGAGTGGTGACACAAATGAGTTTGGTGTTTAGAGTTGGCAAACAGACACTTGCATGTAACACCAACAGGTCAAATAAAGTAAATATTGACGAGTCGACTCGCAACAAGTTTGGTTTAAACTTTAAACAAAAAAATGGGAATAATTTTTTTTGAATATTAGTCAAATTTCAATAAATTTAATTTACTCTATGGGCGTCTTTCGACCCATTAGACGTTTCCATTTCAGCTATAAAAACCTTTGCTGAGCTCGTTTGACCCATTAAAGATAATACATAGCTCGAATTGACCTGTTGTTCATCAGTAGTAAATGGGTCTGTATACCTTTACGGGTGTTAAAAGTGATACCTTGTCAACTGCAAGAGTGAAGATTTCAAGATCACCATCCTCCTTGATGTGGAACCGTGTGAATGATTTGTAATTAGCAATGCGTAGTGAGGAAAAGGCTTCATCAAAGTGCAAGTGAAGCCAGTTGATACAGATGTACAGGTAACTTCCAAATACAAGAGAAACCACAGGTGTAGAGAACACCCAGAAATAAAGAAACACGGATGCATAGTATATGGCTGCACCCCCTCGTGAGAGTGAAATCATCCCGTTCTTGCATATATTAGTCCGTGTTACAGCCATCACCTGATTATTTGCACAAAAGTAACATTTAGTACATTCCACGAAAAAAAAATATAAAAAATATAAAATTATGAAACTCGGACCTCAGGAACATCAAAAGCCGACATGAGATACTTGATACATGCTGGATAAAGGCCAAAAGTCCATTGCTCTATACGTGTCCGAAGACCGGTTGGGTCGGGAAAGTGCTCACTTTCCACTGATCGGTACCATTCATATAACGTGTGATAACCTGAAGTTGCTAGAAGTTTATGTTGAACACATAATTCAACTCCCAATTCCATTAGTAACATGAGAATTAAAGCAGCTGAAAGGTGTGCCAAAACATGCAGAATACCAATTACTACTCTCCTTTTTCGTGACACTTTGGAAGGAACGAATGCTATTGCAGACACTAATAGTAATATAGCACCAACAGATGATACATAAGATTGCCCAAGCATGTACATAAAAGCATCCCATACGGTGCTAAAAAAGTTCCTTACATGCCCAGTAAATGTATCATCTTTCTGTAAAATATGGCCAAGGTTGCACTGAATAAAAAAAAACGTGACAAAAATTAATGAAATAGTCTTAATCTCCAAGTAACGATTAACCGGAAATATCAACAGAATACATACCTGTGGGAACATTGAAAAGGTCAATATGAAGTAAATGAACCCGCCAATAAAATCAAACTGCCAGTTCTTCTTTCGAAACTTCAAGATATTGCCAAGAGCAATCTGCAATTATACATAATTAGCACTAAATAAGATTCATTTGGTATTAACTCATATTGTTTTATCAAATAAAACAGAACACTTACCCTGCTCGAATCTTCAACTTCGGGATAAGCGGCTTTCATTTCATAAGTTGTACCGTATGCTTTATCGAAATTACTGAATACGTGTGTAGGATGCAAGAAGGCCCCACCGCAACCGTTCACAAGTAAATGTTGTATAGAGTCAGGATTCTCAGATGGAACACAGGAATGACGCATGTAATGATGTAAATCGCCAGCCATTCGGAGTTTACACCTTCCTTTTAAATGATCTTTAACAAGATGTGAAACGTTCTTTCCAGTAACATCATTCCAGTACCAATCAAGAATCCAATTAGGTTCATGTGTCATTATAATCACAGAATCATTTTCTTTAACCTGGAAAATAGATACTGATACCATGAACAAGATAACATACAACATGTATTTAAAATATATATCAGTACGGCTAAATATTTACCTTTTCTATTATCAACTCTGCAAAGAATTTGAACTGATAAACATCGATGTCACAATGAAGCGCTAAATCTAGACCGAAAACCCACCATCCCTTTGGTAACTGCAAAGCAAAGTAGCTTTTCTTTTGTGGCATTAACCATCCACCTAACCAGCTCTTGTGACAAATGTACCTCATAAAAGTTTGAAGTCCATCAAACCAATCTGTAAAAAAAAAAAAAAAAAAAAAAAAAAAACAAATATTAGTACAACAAACCCGGAAACATTTAGGTGTCACAGCTTTGGATTGCATGAAATTATGAGGAAAAATGTGTACGAGGTTTCATAAATAGAAAGAGGTACAAATTATTTGGAACGAGACCAACCGTGGTTTCCTGGGATAAGAAAGCATTGGGGCCCATCATATTGTTTCAAATTAGACACACCAGAGGGTAACTCAGGCTTGTCTACAGCAATATGTACGTCTTTATACCATGATGGTGGCTGAAGCGCAAACTCAAAAGGACGAAAGAAACGCTTTTCATAAGTGAATGCTGAGGGATTAGGATACCTGAAAAAAGAAAAGGTAAGATTGACTAAAACAAACATTCTTAAGTTAAGCGTATAATCCTGTAAGAAAGGGTAAATGTGGAACTTACGCTAGATCACCTCCAATAAGGAGGAGGTCTCCACGAGGCAATGGTTGTATAGAATCATCTTTGAAGGCGTAAAGTATAGGTTGAGCGAGAAGTCGAGCAACAGAGTAGGAAGAGTTCCCACCATCACCAGTATCAGCCATAAAATCAAACCACAGTTGATTTTTTTCACTAAGATGATCATATAGAAAATCTTCTTTTGCCCCTTCGTGGACCCTACTCATTGCCGCCTATGAAAAGAAACAAAAATACGGTCATAAAAACACTGGTTAATTGATTCACACATAAAGTTATTGCATTGACTCGGGTAAAAAGTAAATGGAAAGATATTGAACCTGCATCATTCGCATATCAAATCTTCCAACAAATACAGTCACAGATACAAGGAGGTCAAACACAGTCTTGAACAAATCAGCTGATGTTCTGCAACATATATATATGTACACATATATAAATGTAAATATACATCTTGAAAATACCTGTACATACATACCTACATGCATACACAATATATAAGAGACAGGAGAAGAATATATACCCGGAATACCAAGGAACCATGTCCAAAAAATTAGGTTTTATCAGCTTGTTCTTTAGTTTCTCGGTTTTTTCAACTGATAAAGGATGAGTAAGAGCCCATCTGACGATTAAAATCATTAATTAGAAACCGCCAAGATTTTCTATACTTTGGTGTAGAATAATCATCAACTGCCTTACCCCGTGGATCTTTCCACTACATAATTAGCCATATAAAGACCTATAAATGTTGCCCATAGTGAATATATTGGAGAAATTTCATCTGATGACTCACATGGGCCAGTGCAAGAAAACTAAAACAAGAAAAAAGTGAGAGACAAGTAATTAAATCTTCAATGAATACGCATAAGATGAAAAACACAAGTCATACTTCTCCATATATAACCCACTTAGAAAGAAGTGGATAATCACTCGCAGACCCAACTGGAGCAAACCATGATTTGCAGATTTCATCTTTTAATTCATAAATTTTAAGAAATTTCGACAGCCATATACTTGGTTCACCCTTCTTCCAAAGAGAAAACAAGCCAGAATCTCTTCTTCCTAATCGTTTTTCATTCAAAGCGTGATTACCACAGTGGCTATAAAACACACAACAGGCCACACTCAAGACCTACACAAATAATCACACCTTCAGAACTAATACCATAATATGATATACAGTTATACACAACTTATTGCGAATCTAGAGAGCCTAGAGATGCCAATTTTGACCCATTTACTTATAAATGGGTCAATTTGGGTTATATTTTATCTCTAGCAGGTAATATTTGTAAGGAAAAAAAATAGTTGATAAGGAAACAGGTGATATAGGGTCAAATGGGTGAAAAATGAAAAATACGAGTTATTTTTATGCATATATCATAATATCATAATTAGTCATCTTATCCAAAAAGTAGATCAGCATTGACATAATCGAATTTTGTAATCGTATTTGAGATCTACGTATTTATATAAATAGTTTAGATTTTTTGACCAGAATGTTTTTCTGGTCAACCGGACACAACCCGAACCATTCTGATTGCACCAAGAATTACCCATTTTGACCCGTAACACAACTTGCCACCCTGCCCAGTTTCCCACCTCTAAGAGAACCTATAAACTTAATTCTCCTAATGAGACTTACTGCACAATTTTGAAAAATGGTCAAGATCTCAGGTCTCCTCCCTGCCACTCGAGAAACAAGACCCAAGTACCAAAGGCCCAGAAAAACTAAGTGGAAAACTAGGAGTACAAAAATAGATGAAATGTATATTGTCAAAAATAACGAAACATTCATCCTCATATCCACTCCCATTGACTGAAAACTGGGAAGATGGTATACAGCCGCAACTAATATCCAAGCTATATACCTTCAAAAAAAGCAAAAAAAGAGAGACCCTTCAAAATATCAGTACATGCCTGTAAATCAATAGAAAATATTAAATAAAACATAAAAGTAGTTTACCATCGACTGAAATTCGAATAGCTTGGCTTAATTGTCTTTCCTACAAAAGGCGATGAAAAGAAATAGAAAAACCCAAGTAAGCACGCGTACATTGACCACCATTTGATGTTGTTGTCTAGCTTCTGGATAAGTGTATGCATGTTGTCTGATGAAATGAAAAACAGACAACCAATAACAACTGCAATGATGGCATGTCGAGAATGCTCATGAGGGTAAGGGTATGTATGGGTTAATATAGTTCTGACTTTGTCCATGTTTATGGTATCTAGTAGACCACCATGCTCTCTATCTGAGCCCATTCTAATGTTTTATCTTTGATTGAAGGCAATTGATTCGCAATACTTTCATATACTTGATAACAATCTAATCCAATGTAGCGAGCTGCTCCAGGATCCTGTATACAGTCCAGCATAATACAATCAGATAGAAATAACAAACTGACTATTGTTTTTTAAAGTCGCAAAAAGTTGTTTCAAGTGTTTGGTGAAGTGGTTATAACTTATAACTATGGAGATTAATTAGGAAGAAAACAGTTTGATTATCAAGATATATGTAAAATTACCCAACTATTTCTATAAGTTCTTAACTATCTTATTATTTGGTCATGATTCCTCAAATCTCAATAACCATTTTGAAAACACACATCCAAATACCCTCTAAGTAATTAATCAATATAATCAAGTTGCAAAAAGTAATTTTGTGCGACTGGTTAATGTTTTGCTGTTTATTTAGGGTCAAATAATCAGATTGGGAGATATAAACAGTAAACATGAGAATTATCACTAATGATTGAATTGTAAAATACCTAACTATACCTAACTTTATGCACATGCTTCTTTAATTACAATTCTTCACGAGTCGCAAAAACCGCTTTGAAAATGCAGGTACAAAATTCATTCTTAGGAACTTAAGGATATCATTCAATTACAAGATACAACAATAGTTACAATACAACATCCAAACATATAAACCCTAATGGGTATGCCATCCTAGAATAATTTTAGCCCACAAATGTTAACTGAAGTCCTAACTTCAGCCCACAAATGTTTACTAAAATCCATGACCCAATTACTATATTATGATAGTCCAGTAATTTCGATAGCCTTGTACACACACAGGTAAGTACTGAAAAGCACATAGGCAGGCTGCTCAAGCACACAGGCAACCTGCACATACACACTGCCTAGCTGCACAAGCACACAGCCATGACGAGGGTTCAGGCACAGATACTACTACGTAAACTCTATAAATTGGACACTTTACATACTGAAAAAATCATCCTCTTACACTCCAATATCATGAGTTATGATCAAGTCTATATCTCCTCTTAAACCTCCTATAACATGAGTTATAACCAACTTATTACCTCTCTCTAAATAACCCTTCTACTCACGTACCTAATGCATGATCTTGATCCCTAAACACCATGATGTGGTTCTTGTACACCTAATAACTTTGGCTCCAACCATTTAGTGGCGTAAAACCGTGATACAACACGAGTTACCAAAGAGGGAATCGCCGCCAAAGTTATCAAACCTTCCATCACTCCGTTTTTACTCTGATCAACACCTCATTATCCTTGAGTGGTACGGAGATACAAGCCTATCATTCTAACTTGTAAATTTACGTCATCAAACCCTTACTAAATATATAAGTGATATACAGAATCCAAATCAACATCATGTTCAGATATACATCAATTACAACTAATAACTATAAATTTTAAATGATTCAATTACACCACTTTCCTAATCTTCTCAACGTAACTTTTGAATTACACCAACTAAACCTCAAAACCATGGACCTAAAAACGGTTAAAACTGCTAAAGACAGTATTAAGATCATGCATTTCACATCAAGATAAAAGGCACAAAGTTAGGGTTTCCAAAACTAAACCCAATACAAAAAACACTAATTCAAAGCTAAAAGCAGTCAAATTTATCAAAATCAAACCATACCCATTACACCTTTATTCACTATACATCAATTTCATTATTATATCAATTGTCACAAGAAACACAAATAATGAACAGAAGTGAAAAGATATACGAAGAAGTACCTTGATGAGTCAAGAAATAAAGAAAGAAAGTGATTTATGTTGGTTATATATATATATATAAACTGTTATATATCTACACAAATTTGGGGTAATTATTGAAAGAGTATCAAACAATGTCTGCTGCGAACAAATTTCGATACAATCGCATATTCTTTTTTTCTTATTTTTCACATTTTATATAAGACCACACCACAACAACTGCTTTTTTGCCTTCTTCTGTAACTTGGATTTAAATAAAGAAAGTGGGTCGGTTAAAAATTACTCTAACTTTTTGTAAATTAAAATCAAGAAAATAATTATTTAATCAATTGGGAATTTGCTTACCCATGATGATAACAATTCGAATACGCATATGATAAGACCAAAAAGCTTGTTGGGCGTGTATGAACATTGAACAATCGCACGAGGTCTCATTCACGGAAGTTGCTTTAATTAAGGAGTTTGATTATTCAGTTTTTGACTTTTTGTGAAGATCAAGAAAACATGGGTGATTTTACTTTTTGAGGTTTTTTGGTACTTGATTGGATACGAGGGTTTGTCATGGTCGGTGAACACGACACCCTTTTGTCCTTCTCTCTTTAACTTTTTCTTATTTCGGGTTAAACATTGTTTTCATCCGATTCAAAAATAATGTAAAAATTAAAATAGAAGCATATTGATTTAAAAAAAAAAAGATAAATGTTGTTGGTCTATCGAGAGGAGAGGAAATTTCTAATTCTCAACGAAAAAATCTCTATGAAACAAACGTAAAAGTCGTTTTCCATCACATCGAGTCTCAGGGATTCATTCTAATTGAAATGAGGGGTGAGTTGCCCCCCCCCCCCCCCCCCCCCCCCCCCAACTTAAAAATTGGAACTAGCTTCGTCGTTCTTACTTGTTTTAGAGTTCCGAACCTCCTAATGCCCAACCACCTTGAAGAAGGCTACTTTCTCTTCTTTGAAGTCTACAACAAACAAATGGGAGAGACAAGATTCGAACAGTTGGATGGTAGCTTCTTATGTGTTAATTGTGGTGATGTACATGGTGATTTTTCTCCTTTTCTATAGGTCATACAGGCCCATTTCTGTTGCTTCATTTGGGCAAAAGAATGTAACTGATGGTTCTCGACGTTCTCTTGCTTTAGGGAACGAAGAACTTGCTTGAATCTTCCTACAGAATGGTATGAAGCGGCCCAGTTTAATAGATTCAGTATGGACTTGCTTGAATCAAAGAGGAAGAGCCCACCTTTATTTGAATTTCTGCTTTCATTAACTTATTGGGGGATGGGTTTGATGTATACGACCACTAACATTTAACCGTTCTTCTATACCTCAGGTCTACACTGAATGACCTCTCATCTGTTTTCCAACATGCTAGTTCTAGTTCATTAGGTATCCTCAATCAAAATAAAAGAGAGAGTTGTTCTTACTCTTCCAAATCATAAAGGCTGATTTCACCGGTTTGTCCATGATCCGTGACAAAAAACAAAGATGAAGTCAAACAATGAGTGTGGCTGTTGGGATTACAATCCACGTTCAAACAAAAGCCATAAAAGATATCATGGAAGTCACCAATCCAAATTTCATGGAATGCATGGATTAGTGGGTATAATTTATTTTATGCATGAACCGATGTTCCCATAACATTTGCGGTGTAACTTGGAGAAGGAAAATATTGCTTTTCATATGTATTCTATTTTGTTATTAATAGGAAATAGTGGAAGAGAATTGGGAGGTAGCATAGAGAAATAAAGCCATTGAAACAAAGAATTCAATGTTCATTTTATGTAATCTCTGGAGAAAATGTCAATAGTTAAAAAGATATATTATTCCTCCAAATTATTATCTGGTCTTTCATCTTCTATTTTCTATTCATTTTGTTGCATTCCTTTAAGATCGTCATGTTATCAAATCTTGAACGAATTAAGTGGTATAAGAGTGGTTCGTTACTATGTGTGACCAACTATAAAGCTTCCGCGAGCTGTTGCAAATTGCGTAGGAATGACCGACAAATTAAAGAATCGGGCATGATCTTACGCGGTCAAATCCATCAAAAAGAAAATAAAAATAAGATAAAAAAAGTATGTGTACGTGATGAGTTCCCATGAGTCTATGCATTCATGTGTAAGGAGAAAAAAGAAGCTACCATCTCATGTTGATACGTGTCTAGCATGAAGAGATTATCAACTTCTTCATTTTTGGAGAAGGAAAATATTGCTTTTGATTTGTATTTTATTTTGTTATAAATAGGAGATAGTGGAAAAGAATTAGGAGGTAGCTCAGAAAAACAAAGCTATTGATATAAATAATTCAAATGTGCAATCTTATGTAATTTCTAGAGAAAATATCAATAGAAAAAAATATATCATTTTTCCTATTTATTAGTTTTTCTTTCATCTATTTTTATTCGTTTTATTACATTCATTAAAATTGTCGTGTTATCAAATCTTGAATGGATTAGTCTAACCAAGAACGACTCGCTTTTAATTTTGACAAGATACACTAGTCCTTTTGATAAGCGTTTTTTTGTTCTTTTGAGACTTTTAGAACTTTCATTCTAGAGAAACTTTAATTCTTATAAATAAAATAAGTTTCATTTTACAAGTAAAAAAAATGAAACATACTAAAAAAATGAAACATACTAAAAAAGTAAGTCCTTATAAACTCTTAAATTACAAATTTTCTTATATTAGCTTTTAGAAATAAGATCTTGCCATCAGTTCCTGCTCAGAATAATTTTTGTCAAAACATACCCTAGCTAATTCTAGATTCTAATCCAAACTAATAAAGTAATAAAATGAGAATGATCCTTATAGTAAGAAATAAATGAGGTGTCGTTTGTATATACGTACCTTTTTTATTTTTTCTAACTTAAACAGCACATTTTCTCCCCTTTGAAGTCTACAACTAACGAGTGCGAGAGACAGGATTCGAACATTTGTGATGATGTATGTGGTAATTTTTCTCCTTTCTATGGGTTCTATGGACCGATGTCCGTTGTTTCATCTGGGAGAAAAAAGGTAGCCGTTGGTTCCCGACGTTCTCTTGTTTTCACAACTGTAACTATTTATCTGATTACTAGATTCCGGGAAAACACATCGAATTATTGACTATAGTCTGTTTAGGGGAAATAAGGAATTCTTCATGCGGAGAGGGAAGAAGCGGCCTACCTTAATAGATTCAATAGTCGAGTTGCTTGAATCGAATAGGAAGATCCCACTTTCATTTGAATTCATGCTTTCATTGGTTCATTCAGGATGAGATTGGCGTATAGAATCACTAACAGTTAACTGTTCGTCTACCTCATGTCTACACTTAATGGCCTCTCTCATCCGTTCTTCACCATGCTAGTTCATCCAGTATCCTCAATTGTACGTTGTTGTTGAAAAATATATGGACGAGTACTTCTAATAGAATGAGATATTGCATTACTTCCACTATCAAGTAGACTATTACGATCCTTGATACTTCTCACTATGGGAGTTTCCCCTTATCCTTTTATTTCAATGCTGTGGGGATAGTGCACAAGAAGGAGCTATGCTTTCATCCTTAGCGCATACCACACTAAACTGATCGGACGACATACGACACACATCAAAGCAATAAAATTGATTTAGCATAAATAGTAACCAAGTCTTTTCATTCTTTCTTAGGCGCCACTGATTTCTCTAAAACAATCAATCGAAGTGATCTTTCTCCGTTTTCACAATAAGTCAACCCCCAACCAAATTCATGTTGACGCCACCAACTTCCTGGCAAAATGTCTACGGATATAAACCATCGGCATGTTAAGATCAAAATCCAAATTGGTTCCCAGTCCTGGTCAGTGTTTGCGTCGGCGATCTAACAAAAATGCGAAAGGTACGATCGCTTGCCTACACTCGCTTGCTTTGTTGACTAACATATTTTAGTCTCACTAATGGTTGACAGTTTAATTTTCCTCCTCTGGTCATTCCCCCAAATACTAGAGAGACTTGTTCTTGCTCTTTCAATTCATAAAGACTGATTTGGCCTGTTGTATCAACGAAGAAATACTCCCTTTTGCTTTTGACAAGATGCCCTAATCCTTCTTGTAAGCGTTTTATTTCGTTGTTTTGAAACTTGAAGAGGTTGGACTTTTCATTCAAGATACCTTTGATCCTTATGAATAAAGATAAGTCTCATTTTACAGGAAAAAGTGAAACATACTGAAAAAGTAAGTATTTATAAACTCTTAAAATAAAAAATTTCTTGTATTAGGCTTTAGAAATAAGTTTTAGCCATCACCTTCACCTATAAAAAGTTGTTGGCCAAATATACCATGATTCTATATTCTAATTCAAATAATATAGTAATAAAAATAAAATGAGAATGATCCTCGTAGTAAGAAATAACTGAGGTATATTTTGTATATATGTATGTTTTGTTAACTTAAACATGTGAAAATTAACTCTTTATAATTCTTAAGAACAGTTATCAGAGTTTTTAACATAACGACATGTAAGAAAGTCGCAAAGAGTCATTATATAATAATAATAAAATATTGGCATAATGATATGTGAGAATGTGATCATTAAAAAGGTTGAGAGTTCAAATCTTATCAAAGATATTTTAAGTGTGTTTATAAAGGTGGAGCTAAAAGTGGTAGTTGGAGCTCAAAGATAGAGCTTATTTTTTCTGTAAGTATTTTATAGAGTAGCTGAAGCTAAAACTTAAGAATGTGTGACATAAAATGACAAAAAAAAAAACACAATATACATGATATTTATATAATTTAAGTCCCATCTATGCTACATAGTTTATAAATTGCACTAAAGGACAATTCAACATATGTAAATTTGAGTCCGAAATCCATTAAGTTCTACTTTAAAACTTATTCGTTGGATCAACTTGTCATATTTGTTTGTTTACTGATCATAGTTGCGGTCGATAACTCACAATATTGTTTTGGACTTTTGGTGAAATAAAGTTATCATATTTTGGATTTAGGAACTAAAATTAGAATCAAGCTTAGATTAGAAATGGGCCTCATCATGGCTTATTGGGTATTTAGGTATTTCTGGGCTTCTTATACTATCAATACTTGTTTGGTTTGGGCTTCTTTAAACTTTAGCTTGACATATATCCTTTACAAAGTACAGCTACGGAACTACCTAATTGAAACAAAAGCATTTGATATGATAAAATTGTTTTTCATGAGATGCTCGCAAACCAAAACAGCTTTTAAAGGGGGTCATATGGAATACTTGATGCCGATAATGTATTTCTTGACTATGAATTAAATATCTAGGTCAGAAGCCCAAGCTTCACAATTATGGGTATTATGGAGGGATGTTATTCATTCATTCACAAAGTTGATCTATCATTATAAACATTTTCTTACTGAGCTTTTCATCTATAATATCTTCTTAATATATATTTTGACTATTCTGTATATAGTATTGTTAATTACTCATCATCATAAAAACTCAAATTAATGTTATACAAATAAAAATTAAATTAATCCGTACGTATATAAAAAATAAAGTTCAACTAGGAAGTGATACTTAAAAGTACAATTATATATCTATCCCATAAGTAGGATTTTAAGGATTGCAACTTGTGTTTATCACAAATAAGTAATTTCTCACTCTATGCTTCTTTTTCAATGTATGGAAAAGTATATGCTTTTTCAAATATATATTACCACTCTATGCATTTTCTTTCTAAATAAATGAAAAGGGACTCCTCTCTCATCTCTTATCCATCTCAGACCTCTTTTTTGTTTTCCTAAAATTAGAAAAACATCATATATTCACACTTAATTACTTAAGTATTCTTTTATAAAAAGAACATGGACGGAAGTAACAAATATAAATTTAATATAAAACATAAATATTTAAAATACACCTTCTTTTAATTTTACAAATAATAAAAAATTTAATATAACTTCAGCATGTAATGTACGTACGTAGAATCTATATATATACTAAAAGAGAATAATTAGTTGCTCCATATTTTGTCACATAAGCAAAATGACACGTGGCGGCCTCTCATAATTTAAAAAAAAATAATTACTTAAATTTAAAAGATAAATCAAAAAATAGATTTAGATAGAGTTAAATAATATTTGAATGTAATAATAATTAAAAAATTTATGAATCCTACTAAAACACTAATTGAAAAATAATATTAAACTATTAAATTTATAAAAAATGTAAATATGAAAACTGTTTAATTTAAATTTCCGTGCATCGCACGGTTTAAATCTAGTATATATATATATATAGTACTAGGATATAAAAATAAGAAAATTTTAAAAAATAAATGAGAGAAATATATATTTAAAAATATGATTCAGAAATCTATATTTGAATTTGTACTTAAGAGTATGAATATGTTTTGTGTTTTTACGTTTGGAGAGAAAAAAAAAAACAGATAGATCGGAGAATAGAGGATTAAAGGATTAGAGAAGAGTAGAACAATTGGATTGTTGATTCGAAATGAAATACATAAGTTGGGAATGCATATTTGAAAATGACGTATACTTTTCCATGTATTGAAAAAGCAGCATATATTGGGAATTTACTCCAGTTTCGATCTTTTGCTCTACACCAACAAACCAATATTGGGTCTAGCTTGTGGACCTCCATTTAGCGTACAATTACATGATGCACGTTGTACAACTCTCTGAAGGAGCCATTGATAATGTTTCGTTCTGCTGGCATAGTTATGCAAAATTAGGTTTAGTCAACGATTTAAAGATCTCATAAGTAGCACTTAGTATAATAAAGTGGAAAAGTGCAAAAATATTAACGATGGAGGGATTTTCGACACCAACACCCACATGGAAACCAGTGCGTTCGTTGTCGTCCCTTCAAATGAAACGTCTATAATTGAATGCTAATTTCACTTGCAAGATAAAAAATTGTGTACCGTCAAATCTTGGATCTATTAACCATCACCAATATGGCTAATGGTCCTAATCATAGGTTTCAAGTTCGAACCTCGCTAAGCATACATCTTGAAGATGTTTAGGAAAATGGTCGAAAACGGTTATTGAAATATCCTAGTTAATTAGGCCGCGTAATCTAGGTCAAGACTCAACCCAATTTACTATTGCTCGCATTTTTTATTCATTGGCATATTATCATCGCATCACTCTAGCTATTAAGCTATGCACTTGATTAATAAAATGTTCATACATGCGACACGTTACATGATTCTGAAAGTACATTATTTTAATTCTCGCTTGTATAGCAGATCGACTTAAATGTTCGTTGCTATCCGTTTTACCGCGACTTACTTTTTATTTGACCTAATGCTAGAAAAAACAAGTTATAACATATTGCATGCATGTAATGTTTCATATGTTTATCCTATTATTATTGAATGTTTACATAAACTACTGTAATTTCCTCATGAGAAAAGTAAGACACGATTATATCGTGTTTTTAGAAGGTCACAAGGTTGTGATGGGTGTATGGTACATATAGTTATATATGCGTATTGTACGTACATAATATGAGGTATGATTATTATTATTAGAATGTATATATGATATTCGAGTGTACGTGTATTGAAGGGTTGTTGATGAACACACAATTTGCTAGTAAAGTTGACTGCAAAATCCACTAAGTCCTTTGTGTTGCCGTATGTTAGTTGAAAAACCTTAATCGAACATCATTTTCCTTTGCCTATATATACTTGTCCATAATAGGCATCTGTTACTTGCAAGCAATTGATATACACCACCCACTCGTCAATATTACTTGTTGGCCTCTATTATATACACGTACACTTATTTGGTAGTTGCAAACTTGCAATAGACTGAAAATGAAGTATTATGCATTTGTTGTACTACTATGCATAGCAACGTTATTCCTTTTCGCTTCAAGTGAAGGAAGAACTCTAAGCTTGGAGGGCATCAAGGGTGCAACAACCAACCATGAGACCAAAGTGACGACGACGATCGCTAAAGACAAGAATTATGGACAAGATTCGGATTCGGTAGTTACAACTGAAGGAGACTACCGCCCTACAACACCAGGACATAGCCCTGGTGCTGGTCATTCAATTGGTCCAACCGCAACCGTTGATCCTCAACCTTAAAGGTCTCGATATGATCAATACAATACTTCTACTGCTTCTATTACATGTATTTAAAAATTGTTGCATGCATGCAAGCTTTGTTTGTTGGTGGTAGTCGCGTATATATATGTACGTCCTATTAAGGGGCTATATCATATATCATCATATCGTGATCATCATAATCATATATATATATATATAGGTGATAAGATGGCACGGAAGAACGGAAGGGTAAGTAGGGTGGCATTTGATTGTTCTAATCAATATATTGGTTTTTTAGTAGGGTTAAGTGTATGAAAATGTAACAAACTATGATAAAAAAAAAATATATTGTGTGTATGAAATTTCAAAACCTCTATTGTGTGTATTCAATTTTTAATCGTTGTTAATTGTATGTAATTTGGTTGATGTATCATCCATATAAAGCACCCACGTTGCATCCAGTCTCATGTCAAAAAATTACATACAATTAGCAAAAAATCAAAAGTTAGATACGCACAATAGAAGTGTTGAAAGTTCGATCACAATAGATTTTTTTCATAGTCTATCACATTTTCATAAACTTGATGCTTTTATGTTTTCCTTTTCTTTTCTTTAGAAAATAAACCAAGATATGTCGCTTGTACATTATATACTGATTATGTTTTATGCATTACATTATGTTCTATTTATCATATTAATGATTATGAATCTATCGTATACATCTAACCATTTCTAGTTTTTTCTAAATGTCTTCATAGTCTTCAATAAGCTTTATATTAAACTTTTGGTAAGAAGTTTTTTATGCACTAAACACCTGTCCAAATACAACAAAAGATTGCCGGTCGAGGATGGGACGTTGGGTTTAATATGAGAGGGTACCAACTTGTTTTATGATTGGGGGAGATTTTATCTAAGTGTACCTATGATTTATCAAGTTCTTTAGAGCATGAATTCATATGCTTTTCCTTCGATCAAGTCATTCTTGACTTTCTGTCTTTGTTGTACCATCAATTCATGTTTTGAGTTTTGACATCTTATGCTTAATTTCATAAAGAAAACGAGACCTCTTGTCAGTTCAAACAAAATAAGAGAAACAGAGTGTATGCTTATTTCAAACTATGACAAAAGGGGAAAGAAGATAAACAAATTGAAGTTGTTCATCATATCTTCATGGTACATATAGGTTGTTTATCATACAAAAGAGAATATTGATGGTACATTTAACATGTTCACTTCTTGTAAACATTATTTGCTTGATGATATTTTTATAGGAATCTGCAATAATTGTATATGTTTATAAATACTGTTGGTATAATTACCGGACTTTCAAATATATCTTTTCTAAAAGGGAAAACTTACAACTATCTCACACATTATACAACCGTAAATAAGTATTTTGAATGTAATTATATGATACTATTACCGTAAGTAAATATGTTTCATATTCATTCAAACACAATTTTAGAAGGGAATTGCTAAACCTACCAATTTAATAAGAAAATACCGTCTTGAAAATTGTGATATCATTTTGGAAATTGTGATATCATCTTGGGAATTGTACGTATGTGAGTGATGAGTTGATAGGTTGAATAAATTCAATGGTACATTGAGTGCAAGCTATTTAGAATGTAATTTGACGCAAAATATTTCGTAAAAATCTAAATACTAAAAATAATAATATCTAAGTGTTAAATTTTGTATTGATATTCACTATACTCAGAAAAAGGATTCAATATGTATTATTGTTATATTTTATTTTAGATCAAGTAAATGGGTGCATATCCTCCTTTTGATATAGATCCGTCCGTGGCACTTAGGTAGAATAAGTCGTCAACCAAACAAAATATAATGGAATATACATAGATCTTTTCTTCTAATTAATTACTTATTGTTTGCATAAATATATTAAACATGTAGATATAATTAAGGTGATGCTCGCACTACCAAGAGAAGCACCCACGTTAAGCATGGTACATATTCTGTTCGTAAAGATGATGGATTTTTATATATTTTTTCCGTTATATTTGATCCCATTTTGTAGTGCAATGTTGATTTGTGTTCTATTTCTATATGTAAGGTTTTAATCATATTAACAACTATTCTATAGTAGTGAAAACATACTAAGTTTTTGTTAATATGTTCAAACTAAAATCTACAAGAATTTATGTTCATTTTATTTTTGTAACTAAAAGAAATATCAGAAACACATACCTCTCTATTAGCCAAAGATCTCCTTGGTTGAATTCTCGTTCTTGCCACTTTGATTTGAATGCAATGATCCAAAGGAGAATCCCTCTAATGGAATCACACCCAAAACGACAACCTTCATATTACCGGGTATAACCTCTAAGCTTGATTAATTAAACCAAACCCTAGAGAATGATTTAATAAATCGAGAATCAAGAGAGGGGAGAGAGTGGTCGACGACCACAAAGGGGAGAAAGAAAAGAGAAATGAGCAATTAGGGTTTTCACCCTAAGCCTTTATTTATAGAGAATATAAAATCTTAATTGAGATCTAACTGGAATTTCTTTATTCTATATTTACCCCATGAACTTTGTTTCAATTAATTTAAACTATTAGTTAATCACAAACCAGTCCCTTAAGTAATCATTATGTTGTGTCTTAAGGGCAACCCAAAAAGACTATATTATTATATCGAATATTACCGACTCATTTAATGACCTTGGATAATATATCCAACAATTTAACCTCAATGAAGATGAACAGTAGAGTTAAGGCAACAGTCCATGATCACTAAAAGATTCTAAGGTAATCAGTTTCCCTTCTTTTAAATGTGTAAAAAACATGTATAGAATTCAACATTGAGAACATTTCCATGTTATGTGAATTAAGTAACTGATTAATTTAATAAGGTGTTTGATGGATACAGAAAAAAGTTGAAAGACAAATGCAAATTCGGCCTGATTAGAAGATTATGACATGCAGACTAACAATTATTAGAACTCATATTACATTTATCTTTAAGATCAAATATGTATAATCCACCATTAACTCTACCGGGGTAGTGTTGTGAGTGGACTACCGCAGTGTCAATGTTAGGGTGTCAATCAGGGAAAATATTTTATATTTGTAGATTGTTGGGGCCTAAATTATCTACTACATCTTAACCTGATGGTGATTAAGTGGTAGATATAATCTAGGGTTGTTCTTAAAACCGAATAAATTGATACAATGACGTTTCAGTCAATCATATTTATCTAGTGAGGGTTTTTAAAATTAGGGGAATTCTTTTTTGGTTTTCTAAATTAAAATACGAAATTAAAGAAATTAGAAGATAATGGTGAATCAGTTAGGACAAAAGCAGTGTTAGTTGCGACTTTAAGGAATGATTAAATTTTAGAAATGTCATTAATAGATTTGTATTCTATTTTCATAAATACTTCGTGGAGTAAACATTAGATTCACTATTAATTGATTTCTCAATTAGCATGTCACCAGAAAATATGTCTGACTGATTCAGATCGAAATGACCTGCTCAACTCTCAACACTAATTGAGTGACCCTTTTATAGAATGTGAGTGTTCCTGGATTCATGAATAGAGTAGCAGCAGACCAATAGTAATCATACCTTTCCTAACACCACATAATATTTAATTCAATAGTCATTTAAAAATAAGATTTAGTTAGTGCTTTGAATTACTTTCTATAAATGGTTTTGATATGAACTAGAGGTAATAGACAAATTAAAACATTAAATAATTCTATGTCTTCCTTTTTAGATTTATAGACTACATTTGTATTAGGGAATTCCATTTATGATTTAAATCGGCCTTATTTAAAACTATCCAATAAATCACGTAGTCATTAACTATGTACTTCACTTAAAGTGATTCCATAGTTTCTGACCTTGGCTATGTTATAGAAACTTTCTATGGTAATTCACGATATATTCTACTGTTTAACAGTATTTTCAAAGTTTATCTTAAGTAATTCACAATGTACATTATAATGTTTACATGGTGTGTTACGATGTAATCAACTTATAGTGGTTTACTTCATAGTATTTCCTGATGTACTTCACAGTATTTTCGTAGTTTATACTTCAGATAATTCACTAGGTACTTTAAAGTGGTTCCATAATATCTCACAATGTAATCTCCGATGTTTCCTAGTGTCTTGTAATAGTTTTAATATAGATAATTAATTACCTCGTATTAAGGTTTGCGACGTCTTAATAACGAGGTTGTAATCATGTTTACTTGTGGACTAATTTAGTTAACTTTGTTTATTGTTTATAATTAATTTAGTTTAGTTACGTGCCTCTAGCCAAGTGTCTTAAAAGTTTATATGAAGTTTTTTTCATCACCCACTGAATTGACAGAAACATAGTTTTATTATTACAGTCTTAGGAACCGATAATTTTTGAGCACTTTTCGATATTAATTTTTTAAAATGAAGGTAAGAGTGTACACTGATTCTGAAGTTAAATTTGAACTTGAAGTTGTGAAAAGAGATTACTTACAGGCTGCAGTTGGGGTTTCAACCACAACGAAGCTATTAGCTATACCTAAACTTTTGGATTGGTATGTGCTTGATTTTGCTAACGATATGGAGTCGTTTCTTGAATGGGTATGCCTTCAGTTACTTAATGATGTTCGGAAAGGAGCAATCAATTGTCTTGAAAGAAAAACGAGTGGATCACTTTCAAATTGTATTCGGGTTAGCCCTTATGAGTTTCATTTCAGGTACCTTTTGTACAAATAAAACTATTTTGCATGTGTTCTATCATTGAGTTTTCTACAGCTATTAGCTAGAGATTTTTTGAGTTACAGTTTTGTATAGACAAAAGAAATACAGTAGGTGGAGGTAGATCATTACTGAAAATTTTAGTTGGCTAGGTTGTTAGATTGATCCAGCATGCCAAATAAAAAAGTTCTGTTTTGAAGACATTAAACATATGGATCTGGGATTCCTCATAGAACATATAAATATGAATTTTATCTTATTTTATGTTTATTTTTATTTTTACTAATGGAGAGAATTTTTGTCCGTGCTGCAGGATGCATCCTCATAGGTATATTTACAACCAAATCTAAGATTCTTTTTAATCAGATGTTGTTAAATATCACAACAAAGATCGCATCTAGTAAGCCAGTAAGGTACATGAGGCATCAAATGATAACAAAGAGAAGCCTCAACAATAAATGGGCCTAAATGGATCCAATTTAAAGTGGGTCGATATGGATATTGTAAGTCTGTCTAACTGGGCCTGTAGTCACTTTCAGACATATAGTCACTTTAGTAATTATAAAATAACATCCTAATATTCTATATTTCAAGTGTGTTTAGTAAAATTAGTTTATATCGTTGTAGCTGGTAGTTGAAGATTTTTCTAAAATTGAAAGTTAAACTCATATTATTTTATAAGGTTAAAAGGACAAATTTGTTACTCGATACATTTAAAAAGAGCAACTTTGTCATCTAACTTTTGAAAGGCTCAATTTTATCGTTTAACTTTAAAAAATAGGGCAAATTTGCCATTCAACTTAATTAGTAGCATTATACTTCTTAAAACGAACAATTCCAAATGCATTTTTAAACTTATAAACCCTAATAATATTTTTTTGTGTTTGAAATTACTATTGTATAAAATGTAACACATCTTGTTTCACTTTGATATATCATTGTCCAATTCATCAAATGTTGATATTTGTGAAGTTAATATTGTTTTCTATAAGTTTTTTTCACTATTCTATTATATAATTTACTACTTTAGTACTTTGTCTTTAAGTTTAAATGATTGAACTTGGTTAAACTCAACCATGAAGTTGGAAGTAATTTTAACATGAATCAACTAGCTCCGAGGTAAGATATTTGATGAGCTGACGATAACATAGTACTAGAGAATATTATATTAACAAATTAGAGAATATAATTTTCTTTTATTGAAAACAATATTAAGATCACAAAGATCAATTAAAAGAAACACATTTAAGATTTCACAAAACATATTATATTACTTAATGTATACATGTTTAATAATAGTAATTTTTACATAGATAAATTATTATTAATGTTTATAATTTATAAATTTGACTTATAGTTATTTGTTTCAAAAATATAAATGTTATCGTGGTAAAGTTGTACTAATTTTCAAAGTTGAACGGCTAAAAAGAGTTTTTAATAGTTAGAGGGAAAAATTGCTCATTCATGTGAGTTGAGTGACAAATTTACGATTTTAACCATTTAATAATTATTTGATAAATTAGTTAAAGTTAGAGATGAAAAATGTGAAATGAAATTAAATGAAACGAAAGTAAAAATTTAAAAGAGGAAAATGATTTAACTATAGGGTACTTATGTAATTACAAATTTTATAAATCTTATAATTAATTAAAAGTTACTTTAAGTAATTTATTTATCTAGACCTTATTCTTTTATAGCACTTAATTTTGTGTCTATCAAACCGCGAATTATAGTTTGAGTTATTAAAAAATATAAGTATAAGTTTTCATAAGTTCCTATTAACTCCATGTCAAACATAGATCTAATGTATAATTTATACATGATTTCGCAAGATAGATTAAGAACTTACTCTGTGCAAAAAAGTTAAAGTGTATAAACATAACTTCTTATATGTTTGTCCTTTGATAACTTGATTCGTTTAAATAACACCCACAAACATGTTAGCTTTGAGTGTAGAAGCTCGATCTTATAAGTTTAGACACAATCATGTACCATCAAATAATGCAAATATTATACTCTGCCAATGAACTGTTCCACCCTAACTCTTTAATTAACTTTGAGTCTTGACATCGTACCAAAATCTCGTACATCTAAAGAGAAAGCATTGAGGTTGACCAATGCAAGATGTAACAATTATACAAAGTCAACATTCATATTTTGAGTATATGATATACATATAATCTGTGTTTTGACTTTTAGAGAGATTGGGATAAGATTTTAACAACATTAACTAAGAAGATCATATAATTGTATCGGAAGATACAGTTGACCTTTTGTGAATTCAAATATTCTTAGAAATCGCACATATGAATAGCCAATAAACTGTTATTTGACTTGGAAATTATGTGCAACAAGTACAAGTCAAATACTCCAAATATACATTGACTTTCTAATATTTTAGTTAGAGCTCCAGGGGAGTGTCTACACTGTGACACAAATACAATTGATTTCAGCTTAAAAAGATTCATGCAAATTGAACACGTTTTTCTAAAGTTTTAGCCTTGCAGAACAATCAATTCTTTAGCGAATTCTTGAATATAGAACAACATTGTTGTCTGGTGAACATCTAACTAAAACGTTGACATGAATACATGATCAATTAGTGCTCAATGAATGTGTTTGACAATCGCCGGAAATGGGCTTCCTCGTATATGAAATGTGCAAATAAAAAGGTTGGAAGATTAAGGAATTCAACGTGTTGATCTTTTCACTGCTGCCCAATATATATAAAATTACAAAATCTCATCTATTAGGAAACTACAACAATTATGGAGCTATACTAGGAAATAGGTTATACATGGAAAATTTACAGCTAATGACAAAAGTCTACTGTTAATAACAATAATCTAAATTTATATACTCCGCAGTCGTAGCGGGAGAAGGCCAGACGTTAAGACTGTCCTGAAAGTCATCAAATAGAACTTGTGGTAGTCCATAAGTGAATATATCAGCAATTTGGTAGCGAGATGGGACATGTGGAACGTGAACTTGTCCACGAGCGACCTTTTCACGAACAAAGTGGATGTCCATTTCAATATTTTTAGTGCGTTGGTGTTGGACAGAATTGCCGGCTAGATATAGGGCGCTAATGTTGTCACAATAAACGAGTGTGGCTTTGTTGATCGGAAAATGAGGCTCAAGAAGTAAATTACGTAACCAACACAATTTGGAGACAACATTAACAACACCGCGTTATTCGGCTTCTGCACTCGATATTGATGAAGTTAGTTGTTGCTTAGAGGACCAAGAGATAAGATTATTGCTTAGAAAACATAATAACCCGAGGTTGATCTTCATCTAACGGGACACCTTCCCCAATCAGCATCAATATAGGATACAAGAGATGATGTAGGAGTTTTGTATATATGAATCCCATGAGAAAGAGTTCCTTGAATATAAAGCAAAATGCACTTAAGAGAGGTTATATGGGAATCATGTGGGGCATGCATGTGAAGACATATTTGCTGAAGTGCGTTGGATATATCCGGTCTCGTAAGTGTAAGATATTGTAAAGCACTTGCAAGGCTACGATAGTGAGTTGGGTCACTACAAGGTGAGCCAACAATAGAACTTAATTTAGGATTGGTGTCAACTGGAGTGGGTGTGGGCTTGCAAGAGGACATCTTGAATTTTTCAATGGTTCCTTCGGCATATTTTCGTCGAGATAAAAAAAATACCATCCGTATTGCGGGTCATGGAGATGCCGAGAAAGAAGCTAAGTGGTCCAAGATCTTTCATAGAAAATTCCTTAGCGAAAAGGTTCATTATAGAAGTACGAAGAGTATCGGAAAATGTTATCAAAATAATATCATCCACATAGAATAATAAATACGCCATATTAGACCAATGAGAATAGATGAACAAAGAGTGATCCATTTTACTATGTGTAAATCCAATTGTGGATGCAAATGTGGAAAATTTATCATAAGACGCCTTTAGGGCTTGTTTTTAACCGTAGAGAGATTTCTTCAAGAAACATACATGATTAGGATAGTTTGGATCACGAAAACCCATAAGTTGGTGCATATACATTGTTTCTTGGAAATTTTCATGGACAAACGCATTCTTGACATCTAGTTGAGAATAGACCAATATTTAGATAATGTGAATGTAAGAACAATACGTATAGTTTTTGATTTGACCACGGGACTAAAAGTTTAAGTACAATCAACTCCAACTTGTTAAGACCTTCCATCACCAGCTATACAAGCTTCGTGCCTTTCAAGAGTATCGTTAGCATGAAATTTATGTCTAAAAATACACATTGAATGTGCCTTTCAAAAGTACCGTTAGCATGAAATTTATGTCTAAAAATCTACATTAAACGATTTGTTTTCATGTCTGGTTTTTGTGGTACAAGAACCCACGTCTTATTATAAATTAGAGCTTCAAATTCATCGTTCATAGCGAATTTCCATGTGAGCCAGACAATGCATCAGTCGGATTGCGAGGTAGAGGAGGAGAAGTGACTGATGTATGTAAATTAAAGAAAAGTAGTGTGACTGCACATGATCATCAAATATTTGGGGCCTCAAAATTTTCAAAAATTTATAATATACGAAGAAAAAATGTATTATCTTTTCGATAATATTTGTTATGTTAAACTATCACTTGTTAACCTATTTTTAAACACACAAAGTTCTACGCTCATAATTTTTCAACTTTTATTTTTTTATTATTTTCTTGCTAATTTGTTTAAATTTCCACTACATAACGTAATTAGACGTCTAATTAAGTTTTTTAAGCCTTATTTGTTGGAGCATCAATTTTACATTTCAAAATTTTCATAAAGGGTCTAAAAATCTCAAAGACAGACCTGAATCCCCTTATTGTAATAAGTAAGCCGGCTGTGTTGCTATGAAGGTTTCATGTCGTTGTATCATGGAAAATAGACGTCCATAGAGACCATGATTCCCGAGCGCATCGAAGAAAAACAAATGTCTTAATGAGATTGTGATTGTCATAGATTTCAACATTTTACAGTGCTCCCTGTTATTAAATTTTATGTATCATTTGCTTCTTAATTAATTAACTGATGATGATTAGTTCGGTCTCTTGTAGCATAATCTCCCAAACATCCATTTCCATTTTCCAGCAATGCAGGATTCTTTGTAACTCTAAACTAGTAACTATATGCTACTAATTAGTCTAATGCATACCATAATCAGTTAATTAATCATAATTCAACGATTAGTTGACATTAATCTTTTAATAATCTTTTTCATGAAAAAGGCCTTTTAACGCAAAACTTCTATTTAATAAACATCAGCTCTATCTCGTGGAAATAATTTGATATTTAATATCAAGCTTATTAACACTACATGCATATACATCAAAAGTGGGTTGACCTTCAACTTCCAGTAACATGTTTGATGAAACGAGATAAGCCTAATTAAACACTGATACTAATTAACTAATCCTCATTATTCGTATACCAAACAAACATGTACATGATAAACAAAGTAATAAGTACACTCATTACAAAGAATTACGAAATATAAAATTCCTTCATAATACGCATGAGAGTGACACCACGATAACTTCCATGTCATTGGTCGTACGTCAAATATTTCACCAACTAATCCTTTATTGGGTTCAATCTTTAGGTGAAAGTGTGAGATAAGAGCACTAACTATATTAATTAGACATTCGTTTTAGGTATTATCTCTGTGTCACATTCAAGATATATTTAAAAGATGAAACTTCATTTTTACTGTTCAGATGTAAACCATAACTTATCAATTGACATACATGTTTATCATTAACACATTTATTTTATACCTAAAAGAAGAAGCAAAGCGCTCCATCTCTAGGACACAATCAAGAATGCCAGACCAAGGACATGACGTGCTTGTGTCAATGGTAACGGTTTGTTCTGAACTTGAAAATGAAGGAAGATACTATCCACGTGGAGTACTTTAAGTGTTAATATACTTCTTTTTATAGATTGAGATTCTTTCACGTTGAATACAACCTAAGAGATAATATTTCTTCACATCACAAAATTGTAAGTTTCATTTTCGTTATAAAAATAGATTATTTGATAAATTTAATTTGTAATGTGAAGAAACACGACATGTTATGTTAAATATGAAAAAATATCAATCCCTTTTCTATAGACATTATTATGTTGATTTATTTAGTGTAATGTATCATTGCTTTATCAATATGTCTATAGATCATATAGGTCTATATGTTAAACATAAAACATTAAATTTGTCGTAAATATGTAAAATACTCTTTGGTCCTTATAAGAGAATGCTACGTGTCTTAAAGTTGGATAACCACGTTGCTAACATGAATGGTTGAGTTACTTATTTTTGTATTAAGCGGTTGGCAGTTTGAGACAAGATTAGCTGTGTCCTCTAGTTCTTGTCTTTCCACATTACTCCTTTTAACTTCACAAAATCAATTGTAACATAATACTAGTGACACAAACAATCAGTTATTTCTTTTTATTAAAAAAGAGCAATCATGTGGTTTTAGTTAATTAAACAAACGAATATTTGAGTGTAAGGAAAATGTTTTTCTGGAGTATAAGAAGATATATGCAGTATTTTTAAATCAAAATTCAATGTTCCCCATAAACTCATGACAAAGGAAATAATATGAAAAACAAATGTATTGCCAATGGCTTATATTTCTATTATTTATTTATTATTTATTATAATTATAAATAAATAAAAAATAAATAATAATAATTCTCTATGGTGGACGTAGGAAGTGTATATAAAAAAAGGAAAGCCGACATGAAGAGCTAGAGATCGTGCGGTGCAATTCCCAAAGGGTTACAAAAACCTTGGATGGAATGTGAATTGAAACATAAAACATGTATTATTATTTATTATATTATATATAAAATATAAATTTAGTAAAGCCACAAAAATCGGCAGAATGAATGGGTTGGGTGAATGGTCAATTTGGGACTAGGTTCAATTCACATAATCTGTAATAAACCTTAAGGTTGGTTTAGAGATCATAAACTCAATAAAATCTGATATGATATCTTCTGAGTCATAGTATTTTTTCTTTGATTTTTTCAAAAATGTTATATATTTACTTGCTAAGATTACGATCGTATATTAGAAATCTAAACATTTTAAGGTTTCAAATAGTTCGTAGAAATGTGCATTTCATATAAGACTTACAAAGTAGATAGAGAAAAATAATATCAAAAAGTAATTATTATAACGGTAAATAACTCATCAATCAAAATGGTGTGAATTAAAGTTTCATTAAAGATAATGTATTATATATATGATAACACTTAATATGTGAGACAATGTATTATATATATGTGATTGAACCTAAAAATAGTTTAGGGGGTACTATGTAAATGTTGGATACTTTTTTAGTGTCGAAATTTGGTGTATAAGTTAAAGATAAATTGCATTTAGTGTAAACATATTCTTGAAAAGTTCTATTATTATACTAAATTTGATAAAGTATTTGATACATACGTTAAAGATACGTTTAGAAACAAAAGTGCTCATAGATCATATGCTTGGGGATTTACAAAAATAGAAAGAAATACCTCTTGTCATTTGGATTCTGTTTCGGTTTGTTTTTTCTTAATTTACTATGAGATATCACAGCTACTTGTTGTCGATCTATGCCATGGATGGATCTTTACCACCAATCATTCCTCTTGTATATTAGTTGTTTTGGGAAATATAATAAAGTATCATGGTATCATTATTTTACCATTTTATGAGATGTTATAATGATATAGCATATAGCATATGAAGTAATACTTAAATAATTGTCTGTTTCGTGTAACAAAATGACTACATAAATCAATTTTTTAGAACGCTGAAGATAATTGAAAGAGTTGAAGCAAGATCCTTAGCACTGAAATAGTATATAATTATCAATTATATACATTGAATGCTTAATTATATATGATATACTAAAAAAAATGTTATAGTAGTATAGCAAACGATGATGATATATATACTATATATTTTGATACATATACTAGACTATCATACTAGTAATACATATGGAACAATACATCAATGTATAATCTTTGATGTGTGCATCAAAATGTACGATATATTTATCATCACCCTATAGCAATTAAGTATGTGAGACATGGTTAACAATATAATGTACCGACCATAATGTGTACATCTAATTGATATAATTACTCTTATATAATCAAAATTGACAAAGCAATGAATCTTTTTCTCATTATATTGTGAGAGGTATTATAGTAAACATATGTTAAAGACCATGATAATTTGACGTCCTCAAAAAGTCATTATCAATTACTATTGCATACTTAGTGAAACTGTATATTTCAAAAACTACTTTATCACCTCTGTTGCATTTATACTTATTACGCAAGTTTTCATTTAACAATCACATCTAGAAATGATCATTGATTGAAACTTCATGTATATAACTTCTTTAATATAAATAAATGAGTTTTTTACTATTCAGATTATTTGAAAATGACGGATCTCTTTGACTTAGATGCACGAAGCCTAGCAGAGGATTTTGTAATTGTTTTTTCCTAGCAACTCTCAAGATAATTACATAATGAAAGTCGAACCTAAAACTTCTTGTGAAAGAATTAGAATTTTTTACCACTAACCACCTTTGGTGAGGTGATGGTTATGCATATAACTTCTCTACTTGCAAGTTAATTTGTTATTATTTCAGTTAAACTTTTCCTTGTGAATGTCATCGTGTAGGAAGCTAGGTAATTGACCAACTAGCTACATTTGAAACTTGTAATTGTCATGACAAAGAGTGGTATTCATTGAATGACTTTAAACTATCTCTAAGCATCTTTAGGGATTCACATAAATACGCTTAGCAATTTCACAATGTCAAAGTGGACCTTCAATTTGTTAACTAAATAATAACATGAACACAGAATTGAAAACACGTCTTGTAAAAGATCCCAAATCTCTTTATACGGATTGGATTAGGTTTAAGAGTATCTGAGGGGACAAAGAACATTTTTTTGGTTGTAATGTCCTACTTTTAGCAATGAAGCCGTCCTTGGATTTTAATCTTTCGTTTATATATCAAACTCAAATTAACTATTCAATAAAGCTTCCTACGTCATACATAAGCCCAAAACTATCAATTAAATAAACAATTTAGGCTAACAGGATGCATTATACTATTATAGTTATGAAAGTCGTATTGGAAAATGGGATGATACGATATGATGTTTGTTGCAATGACTTGAAATGAATGAATGAGCCGATCGAGTTAGATCAAGATAAACTTGATACATTTATTTTATACTTTGTCTAGTGAATCTAATGAATGTGTGATTGGATGATCAATTGAAGTTTCTCTCATTGTACTTACATATACATACTAATTTTCAGGAGAGAATGTTAGTGTTGAGCAATGAACTCATGTCCAACAAATGTGAAGGTCTTAGTATATGCTATTTGGGAGAATTAAACGATGAAATGATATGTTAGTTTTGTTCTTGTTTTCTGTTTGCCTAAATATCTAATATAATGTATTTTAGATGTTAAATCTTAAAATCTTAGAAAATAAATGAAATTATTTATTTACTTCTATTAAATTCATAAATAACTTTTTTTAAAATTACTTAATTACCTCTATTAAATTTATAAATAACAATGATTTTACATAGAAAGGTTTTTATTCTAAAACTATTATTTATATATTTGTTACGTTAATACCAAGTTGATTCCTTGACTATGATCTATCATGTGTATACAATTTCTTTTCAAATGTAGATACCAAGTATCAATCGAGCATTTAATTTCTACTCTCTTTATTTCATCTAAAGTGTTTACCTTACTATTTTGATTTAAAGTGTTTACCTTACTATTTTGATTTGTCTTAAAATAAATGTTCACGTCATATATTTCAATCAATTAAAAGAGATTTTGGTTGGTATAGATAATATTTAATTAGTGAATAGTGTAGTTAGTGGACATTTTCAAAATTACATACATTTTCAAAGTAGACAATTTGACTAAACAGAATAAGTAATTGATAAGTATGAAAGTTCCATTTAATAAATTATATTACCTATCAACACAAAATATATTTGGTGGAGCAAATAATTTATATCACTTATTTACTAATGACAATAAAGTATATTCTGTAAAAAATGATTATTGACTTAAGCATAATCAGTGATAATACATTTATACCTTTTTTAACTATGGTTTTGGCTTTTGACTAACTAATCTATGAGGTCTGAGCCCACCGCCACTCAAGCTCAAACCGAGCAAAACCCTACCTTTTGCAGGATATTGATATGGCCACTTCAGAGTGTTTGTATCAAACGAGATTAAAAATGTATTCCTAAATACATGCCTAATAAAATGATTGATATACATTTAAAAAATAAATAGTATAAGTGTCGTATATTACATGCATTTATGAGTATTGTAATTTGCATTGATGTTTAATATTTCATGCTATTATCTTTAACTTGAAGTCATCATCAATTTGAAGCTCTAGCTATCTTTAAGTTTTAGTTAGTTTTTCTTAATTATACTTGGGTTATTTTTTCACAGTTATTTTATCACCAGTTGTGTCCAGATTATTATTAAAGCGATATTGTTTTGCATTAAGGCATATACTATGCACAAATTACAGAGACACCCGTTTCTGCATTTTGGGCTACTTTACATTATTTTTTTTCATTAAGACTTATCATACAATTAATTTGTACTAGTCACTATCTAATGATTGAAGCTAAGACTCTACTTAAGACCCTCCAATCATATTATATCATCTGTGCTAATCTCCTTTAAACTAATTAAGCTCGTTTAATTGATGCTTTATATAGTCAATGTTTTGTTTGTAATTATGATAGTTCAGTTTGATATAATATATATATGCGTAAAAAGTTCAAATGCATTCATGTATAATATTCTAGTTTATAACTCTAAAAAGCTTAATATTTTAATCAAATTTGACATTAAAATATCAAATATTGACTTTGTGTTTTTGACAGCTGGGTATCATCCCCTTTGATTTTGGAATCTCGGTAGAACACAAAAAGACAGTTTTTATCTCCATGTATCTTACATAATCGTTAATATTTTTCATTCTTGTTTTAAAAGAAAATTTATTTAAAACAAATAAAAACACACATAATTTTATCACCATTTTACATCATCATCACTATCGTCAACTCTTAATTACCACCATCAACTCATTATTACTATCGGCGACTCTTAATTACCACTATCAACTCGCACGATTACGATGCTAGTTGTTGGTGTACTATGAATACTTTTAACTTTATAAGTTTCTTTACAAGTCCCCTTATGTGTTGTACTTTGCTTAATTGGTAGCTATGTCCCACAGTGGACTCATGATTTAAAATACATAAATACAGAAAAGAACAACCAAGTACCAATAATCGAATGATTAGCAATTAATTAATCAAGTCAAACCACACTAGCATTCCTCATAAAGGGTATAAATATGTTTCTCAACATGTCCATCTCCCAACACATTTGAAAGCCTTCTTTTTCAATCATCATCATCATCATCATCATCTTGTGTCCTCTAATCCATTTTTATAAAAAGATGGAGACTTTTGGAAGCTTTTCCAATGAAGAATGGGAATGTTTAAGCAAACTATTCACCGGTGATCAAGATTCAGACCACTTCTCCAACCATGGTTTCTTTTCAAGTGATCAACAAGATCATGGTTTCAACTTTGATATTCCTTCCATTGTTTCATCTGTTATGACTGAAGCTAACATTACTAATTCATCGTTCATCGAAGAAAATGGTTTTAGCTATTCTTCTGAAGATATTAACCCAAATTTCTACCATTATTTCTCTCAAGAAACTAGCAACAATGCCAGTGTTGGTTATGGTTCTGCAGCCTCTCTTCCCTACCCATCTTCTAATATCATGCACTTACCAACAAATGGCGTATATGATCATGATCAAGTCGATGTTTTTGATGAAAACAATAACATTTCTTCGTTATTAGCTCAAGTCCTTTCTGATGATTCGATGGAAGAAACTTGTTGCATGACACAAGATGATCAGTTGGTCCCAATTTCTGATCAGCACAAGCGTATTGCCTCAAAAAGGAAACTCGAAATGGTTGAATCACCAGATGCAGTCGACGATAAAGTCAATGACGAAAAGCCCAATGAGAATCCAAAAAAGAAAACTAGGGTTACACGAGTTAATGTGAGTGTTGGTATTTTATTTAGTTATTGTGAGGGTGTGGAATTAATTTAATATATCTTCAATCATGATATCTTTAGAAAAAGTCTAATAAAATATTCTTCTTCTTATGACAGAAAAATAAAAAGAAAGTGCAACCAAAGAAGAAACAAAAGGTGATGGATGCTACTGAAAATACCAATGAGAATGATGCAGAAGATACAGATAACAAAAAAGTAGGAAATGCACCAATCGCGAGCTCAAGTTCTTGCAGTTCTGAGGATGATTTGAATGGTGGCGCAGAAAACTCGACCTGGAAAACTAGAGCTGGTAGAGGTGCAGCGACTGATCCACAAAGCCTTTATGCAAGGGTGAGTTTCGATCACTTGATTTTGTTGTCTATGATTCTTAGCCAAATCAATCGTTTTTTTTTTATGACATGAAGTAAAATTAATATGGCATTTTGCTTGGTTTACAGAAACGAAGAGAGAGGATAAACGAGAGATTGAAAGTCCTTCAGAACTTGGTACCGAATGGAACTAAGGTCGACATTAGCACAATGCTTGAAGAAGCTGTCCAATATGTCAAGTTCTTACAACTTCAAATTAAGGTATGCTAATTATACTAATTATACTAATTGTGACGTTCCCCCATTGTTTTAATGATCGTTTCAACTAACTATGTGAACTTAACTATATGCAGTTGTTGAGCTCAGATGAAATGTGGATGTATGCTCCAATAGCTTATAATGGGATGGACATGGGTCTCTACCAGAAGCTTTCACAATCTTAAAATTAGGAAATTTTTGTTCATTTCCTAATTGTTAAATAACTTAAACTAAAAAGCAAAACAAATTTATACATATGGTCTGACTAATTGTAATTATGAAATTCATTCTTTTGTCTGGTCATGAGAAGTAATTTTCATGGTTTTGTTTTATTATTTATCAACAAAATGTTGTATTAATTGAATATTGATTAATCAAATTTGTGGTGACTTTACATATTTATAAGAAGATTCATTATATTCTTCAAATTCAAGATCCATTGATATGTCAATTTGGTGGCCATATAGATTTGATTAACTAACTGTATTATCAGTCTTATGTTATAAACAATCGAACAAATATGTTTATCTTTCATCTCCGGATAATGATCAAAGTATATGATTTTTCTGGTAAAAAGGTTAATAATCGACAAGTCAGATCGACTCTACGTCGGTAAAAGTATATGGTTTTACTACAAAATTTATACATCAGACATACAAACATCGATCTAGTGATCTACAATTATAAATAGTATCTATAGTCAATTTTGTAACACAATTTAATTTTTCAAGTTAATTAGTTTGTTAAAAATTACTTGTATTTTTAAACCAAAAAGTTGGTGAGTATTTTAGTTTGACATATTATTTTGGATAACTGAAATAACATAGAAAATGTAAGTTGCCACTAATATATAATCTTGCATGTTACTTCCACTTCCTTTGATATCTTTTATAAAACTTGAATAGTAAGTAACTAATTTAATTTCTCAAATAAATAAATGAATTATTAAATTAACTTTTATTACATGTGAAATTCATTTACATAATCTGCTAATTATTCGTGATTAAATTTAATTAATTTTATAATTTTCAAATATACCTATTTTAGATAAGACATAATTTGTTTTTATTCCAAGTGAGATGAAAAATTGGTTAGTTGACTTTATCTGACCTTGCTGCCCAAGTAACAATACGACACCATTTTACGTCGTTTCCCACTTCCAAATTCAGATTTACAAATCCACCATCATCATAATCTTCATCACCTAAAAACCTAATTGATAAGACACATACTATTTCACAGTCACGCTGCATCTTGTTATAATAATGTCGAATCATCAACGGTACTCAAGCAGCAAGGGTTTCTCTAACCGAACGCAACAACAACAAAAATTTGTATCTAAATCAACGACATCTCAATCGCTTAATTCGAATCAAACGCTATCCAATACCCTACGAAATCAACAATCGTCTTCATCTGGTAGTAGTAGTAGTAGTAATTCCGATGGTCAGCGCAGGCATCACGTCAGTGGCAATTTCGTAAATTACTTGCCACAAGACGAAGCGGTTGCGGCAGGTTTAGGTGCAGAAGAAGGTGGTTTAGATGCTGTGGAATCTCAATCAGTTGTTGATTTATTAAATCGAGAGTGTTCTCGTTTGCTCAAATCAAACCCAAAGGATTTTTGGACACAAGGTTTATTTCTTATTGCAGTTGATTGTTGTATTATAATTATAACTATAATTATATACATGAGTTATATATATCAATAGGATTTAAGTTAGGCAAAAGTAACATTTCATATTCAATTTTATGAGTGAGTAGCATTTTGGAAGTAACCTATTATTTATTTATGTTTGGTGGTCAGTGGCTAGTGATACATCCCTTCATGCGTTTTTGGAAAGTTTCTTGAAGTTTAGGAGTAGATGGTACGACTTTCCATATCGCGGAGCCGAGGGTATAGTTGCAGGGGTGATTGTTGGCGATCATGAGCTAAACCGACGTGTGTTTATGATTCTTTATCGAATGTATGTTAGACTTCCTTTTATAATTGTCACAGAGATTTTGATAACTTTATTGAGTTCATGGTTGCATAATTTTGTTGTGAAGGTCTTCAAATCGGGATCCTGGTGCCAAGGTGTCTGATAGTTTAAGTGTAAAAGATCATGCAGGTGTGTTTACTCAGATACTCTTTTCTAGTTAAATGAGCATGCACGTATGTACATCATCTCAAAATAAGCTATGCAAATAGTACTAAAACGAGCATTTTTGACCCGTGCGTTGCGGCGGAACGATAATATATGCCGCATGTGATAACTATATTAATATACAATTTAAGAATCAACGTATTAAGACACACTGTTTCGTATATAGTTAAATTTAAACATTCGTATATAGTAATAGAAGATATACATGTTTTAGTTATATTGAACTTCTTTTAACTTTCATATATCCAAGGAAGATATTGTGGGTTTAATCCCTTTCATTCTAGCACTTGTTCAGATATATTGGTTTCCGCTGAACCCATGTTTTTTACTTATATCTAATCTAAATAACTTTATGATCACGGAAAAAATAACAACATATTTACTACTTACGTGTGTGTAAATGTATATAAAGATGTATACATCTAAGTTTATAACCACATAACTGATTTTTTGTTTTGTTTTTGTATTGATAGAGATATATGTTTATGACATTATTATAGATTTGGTAAGCATAACAATTAGGTAACCAACTTTTATTGTAAAGCAATAAAGGGAAGTTGTTCAATAAATATAAGTTCGAATTAGATTAAATCGACTCAATCGTTTTTTAATTAATGTGTATTAATTCTTTTTTAAATTGACATAACATTTATTCAAGAAGCTAAAGTATTTATAAATACAATAGTAAACATAATAATTCTTTAATTAATTTCTATTAATTGAAATATCTATTTATATAATATATATATATATATTGAAAAGAGGTAAAATAACTATTCATTGAATAGTTATTTACCTCCTGGTAAATACTAGGGCTTTCTAATATCTGCCTACTTAAATTCATGTCACATTTTTTTTATGAAAGTTAAGAGTTTGTTGACGGCAAATACTTTGTGGCATCCTTGTTTACTAGATATACTTGTAGTCATTTTGCAGGAAAAGAAGTTGCTCGACTTGCCTAAGTTGCTAGACATATGTGCTATATATGGTCATGAGAATGAAGAATTGACCCGATCAATTGTAAGTGTTAACAAAATAAGTGATTCCTGTGGTACCTTGGTTTAGATTTTAAATGCTCTATACTTGAATATGATAATGTTAACTGATTAAACTATGTTGACTTGTGCCAAAAGCGACTTGCACTGTTTGCTTTTAAATTACTGTATTGACTTGTGCCAAAACGCAACTTGCACTGTCTACTTAATTGCTTCTAAGTTAACTGTTTATCTTAAACTTTGTGTATTCCCTGAAGTTACCATTAGTCCTATCCTAGTCACCTTTGCTGCATTTAATTTAAATTATTATTTTATTTATATTTTCTCTCAGGTTACCAATGCAATACTAGCTCAGCCGTCGATCCACGATAGTATCTCTGCAGCTATTTCTCATTTTCTTAACATAGTTCATACCATGTATGAGCGTTGCACCACATCTGTAGAGGTATTTTTCCCTAAAAATCTGTTTTGCTGTTCATATGCATATTAAATAGTTTCATCTGCTGGGTTGAAATATAGGTTCTATTATCATCTCCTTTAGCTCAAGATGATGGTTCCACTCAACTTCACTCAGACTATCTAGAGGTGAGAACTTTCCATAATTGGAATGCAATTAGCTTATCTGTTTTCTGCTATTTGTTAACATCATCATTGTCTTAGCAGTGATCATGTTCATGCAAATATTTTTTTTTTTTCATTCCTTACCTGTGTACTTTCTTTATTCTTTTAGGTGATGGATTTTATAAATGATGCTATCGTATCAATGGATGCCTTGGTTAGTGCTTACAAACATGCAGCCCTCTATTTTTCCTGCCCTGTTTTGACAATGTATGTTTCACTTTTGCTTGTTCTGTTTTCAGCCAAGAATTGTACAACCATTTTTTCCAGTGTTTTATGATGCCGAATGTTAATTTATTTCTTGTTACAGTTATGGAAGTGATGAATTGCTTAAAATCCTTGCAAGACTGCATGATTCCTTATTGCCAACTTTGCAACAGGGGTTCCAAATAATATTTTCAACAAAAAAAGATGACATGTTGCCAAAAGTTGGCATTAGTCTGAAAATGTTATCATCTAGAATAGCTAGTTTTTGTTGGAAATTACTAAATTTATGTTACTTAAGTGAAGAATTGTTTAAGGAGAGCATTCTTCTTCCATCTGCTTCAAAGATATTTCCAGCCCAAGTGGAAGACCCAATCATCAGGGCAGACATTTTAATTCAAACATTTCGAGAAATCAATGAAGAATGTTCAACTATTAAAGATGGAAGGAATCACAATACGTTGCTTCAAAGTATTGAAAATAACTACCAATTGATAGGCAGACTTGAGATCTTAGGGAATGAAGGGTGGATCTCAATGGATAATGAACAGTCACAATTTCTTTCTGGGATCATGTCAGTTTCGACAAGCAAAAGTATACCACATTTGTCATCAAATAAAGCAGTGGAAATGGATGAAGATAGTGCAATAATTGAATCAAAAATCAGTCAAGTGAAAGATTTATTTCCTGATTATGGTAAAGGCTTCATATCTGCTTGTCTTGATGTATATAATCACAACCCCGAGGAAGTCATTCAGAGAATTCTAGAAGGAACCCTTCATAATGATCTACTTAATCTTGATACTTCCCTAACGGTAGTCCTACCCAAAACTACCGGTCCTCATGCTAGCATAAAAGATAAAGGAAAAGGGAAGTTGGTTGAAGATTCAACACCCACACCCACACCCACACCAACACCCACACCCACACCCACATCCACATCCATATCCACACCCGCACCCGCAAACCTGTTGCCTCAATCTTCATCATCGTCCTCTTCAGTTGGAAGATTTATCAGGAAATCTACGACAAATGTGCCTGATAATCAAATTCTTAATTCAAAAGATAAAACTGCCAATAATTTTGCTCTTCAATCGCTGCGTGAGTATGAAGACGAGTATGATGATTCTTTTGACGATCTTGGTCTAGGTGTTGGTGATTCAGGACTGGATGATTTGAGTGAAAAAGTAAGTGCTAGTGAGACTTCTGCTTCAAATGCTGTTCAATGGGGGTCAAGACAAAAGCCCCAATTTTATGTGAAAGATGGTAAGAATTACAGTTACAAAGTGTCAGGTTCTGTGGCGGCTGCAAATTACAATGAAGCATCTATAGTTAATCAAACACAGAAAGAGTTAATTCATGGTCTTGGGCGTGGAGGTAATTTCTCTTTAGGTGCAGCACAGAAAGTGATGGAAGTAAGTGAAGTAAAATATAGTGGTGAGCACCATCTTACTGGAAATTCAAATAGGAGGGGAGGGGGAGGAAATAGTAACAAAAACCACAATGATGTTTCCATGAAATCAAGCGAAGCGCATTATGGTGAGCAACATCAAATGGGTGGACGAGGGAAAGGGAGAGGATGGGGTCGGGGTAGTATTGGAAAGGAACAAACTGAGACAGGGTCAAATGAATGGGAGGATAGCAACGAGTCTGCTAGTGAACGTGGAAGAGGGGGAAGAGGGAGAGGGAGGAGAGGAGGGGGTAGGAGTATTATTGGACAGGAACAAACCGTGACAGATTCAAATGAAGGGGAAGATAGCAACGAGTCCGTTGGTGAACGTGGAAGAGGGGGTAGAGGGAGAGGAGGGAGGAGAGGAGGGGGTAGGACTAATCATTACCGGAAAGACCAAGCTATGAAAAAACACTTCTCAGGTCTGGGTGGAATTTGAGTGCATTTATGAAAGAATTTTGTTGATGGTTTTTGTATAGAGTAACTATGATGTTCTTGGGTCCATTAGATACTATGGTTACATAGGTGGCTTTTTGGTTACAATGGGGCAGTTAATCATTACCCCAATAAAATATACGGTGCAGAAGAATCCCTGTTTCCTTTTGTTGCCCTTGATTTTAGATTATAATGTTAATCGGAAATGGAGTCTCATACTTATCTGAGCTGAACTACAGAAGTGGTATAGGTTGCTTTTTTTTTTGTGCAAATTTTATGAGTAGGCTGAAGCTATGTTGGCTTGGCTTACAATTTTATATACATTTATAGTATGACAGTTTTCTTGGTTTAGTTTATCGAGTCTCTTGTTTGCTTTAATGCATTTATCAATTTTGCTGCACTGTTACTATTAAGGATCGGTCTAATACTCTAATGCTACATGCTTTTAATCCATCAGCCCTAGAAAAGATGTCACTATCTCCAATATTATTGATAAATAAATGCCATCTAGTGTTATGTCGAACTGCAGATCTATCTTTAGCCATTTCTACCATTTATCGTTTTATATCATTTAGTTTTACATATGTTGAATCAGAGTATGGAAATTTCAATTAGATATTTGTCGTTCAAATGCAAAAACATAGAATGCAGACAAGCAATTCAAGTGAAGCCTTTAAATTTACATAAAATTGATTTGAAGTACACTTTGAAGCACCCCTTTTATCACCAAATATTATGAAGTTCATCATTTTGATGATCTGTGTATCAATGAATCTACCCTAGCAAAACTCTAAAATTTGGTTTATAAATCAACTTGTATAATGAGGTTACAGATCTGTATCCGCATGCTGCAGTTCATTACTCGTCAAACCCTGAGGCAAAATGGCCCACATTCTTATCCTGTTTGGAGAAAAAGCAAAGAAGGGTGAATAAGGTATTAGAATCCAAACTTTAAAGTAGGTGTTCTTATTATTTTAGCGTTTATAACAAAAGGAACATCAAGTAGTACAATAATATGAGGTTCAAGTGTCGAAGTTAGCTTTTCAAGGGTGTAGAAAATGTAGAGGTGGCCATTTTGACCCATTTACATACAAGTGGCTCAATTTCGTCTCCAATGGACTACTAAAAAAAAACGGGTCAAATGGGCCAACTGGCCTAACAGGTGGAGAGTCATCTGGTATTTAAGTGCATAAAACCACCTCAGTCGCTTTACTAAAAAAAACTTTAGGTAAATCATTTACATATTACTTTTCTTTAAAACTAAATGAAAAGTGATTACCCTGACCCATTTCAAACCACAGTAGACATATTACATGTTTTCACTTGAACCTCTTTTGATTGGGTATCCAACCCACCTGACCCACCCATTTTTGCACACCTAACAGAATCTGATATTTACAATTAATTAAAGAAAAGCTGCTGGAATATAAAAGTTTCATAGATGTAGTAAAACTCAAACATCTACCACAAGTTTCAATTTAGAAGGTACAACGTTATATTTTAATATCTAAACGAGGACGGGAAAGGCTTACCTGCGACTTCATCCGCTGCTTGTTCAGGTACTGTGTCCTCGCCTTACTGAGGGCCGAATTTGGAGATTTGTACATCCTCTGTTCCACGAAGAAGAAAAAAACAAATAAAAAGTGCTTCTAAATATTTGCAATGATATCACCAGTGTTCACAATTACTAGTTATAAAGTTCAACGTAATTATCAAAGTTTTTAAGTAATTTAAGCTTCAAAATCTTCCCAAGTTGATTATTCAATATCAAATCATCTCTCTTTCCTTTGGAAGGAAAGTTGTACTAAATTACATAAACAAATATTTTGATTGAGAAAGAAAAGATTTATATTGAGGAGTAAATAGTATCAACTAACCTTCTCAGTTCCAGATACATGATCCCTACCAGAGAGAAGCTTTTTCTTTGGTGTGAAGTCAAACACCTCATGAAGAAATTCATTATCCTGGTTAGGTAGAATTATTCATCAACGGAAATTATCGAAATAAAATGAAATCAACTATTCATACGAAGTGAGGTTCACAATTGAACCAATGAACCATTAATTGCAACCTAAAAAATGTCTACGCTTTATATCATTCTTCATGTAGATACAAATAACAAGCTTTCAGGGTAGAGAAATCAAACCTGCATGTGTTTGATGAATCCTCCACGAAGGAAACGCTTTAGGAAGTTAAGCTGTCAAAAACTAAAATATGAGAACACGAGACAGAAAGGTCATTCGCTAGAGGAGCACCTAACGGCAGACAACATTTATACAAACCTGTATTAATTGGCACCATGTGGTGGTAGTAAATGAGTCTCCACCGATCTTCACAGAAGTTTCTGGACTATAGCCATCCTATTTATAACAAAAGAAAAAAAAAATGACTAGTGTGAAACCATTCTACACGATTAAACCGATTTTAAATATATTGATACAAAGAGTACCTCAAGAAATTCGAGAATGTCCCGGAATGTGTTACGTTGGTTACTAAGATCCTTTTTGGCAGAACCTTTGCCACCAGCCTCAACAGAAAGGTCCCTAACTTGAATCAAGATTTTAGATCTCAGTCCTTGTAAATGTATAACATCCTTAGCGCTGTTCCCCTCTTGGACCGAGAACTTTTCAAGGTTCCCAACTTCAAAAATCAAAGCAAGTGCTTCACCAGCAGCAATACGCACAGATCTGTCATCCTTCTCTAGAAGCATTGAAAAGTAAGAAATTGACCTACATAGTAACATAAAGGTTAGCCCACAGTTCTCTAGAATATTTAACATTTTAGTGTTTATCACATTGTGCTTATTTCAGGAAGTAACAGAAAGAATGACAAAAAACCACATTTTTGAGACAGAAAAAAAGGAAGAATTTATTTTGTAACACGAGAGTATGAGTCCCTTAGGTAGATTGGATAAAAAAGTAACTAAATTTTGTTCCGGACAATATGAAACTGATTATCCTAAATTGATTACTTAACCCTAAAATAAACAGATAACCAGAAATTGAATCTCTTATCCAAAAATTATATAATGTTCATTTCCAAAATCTGCTTACCCTTGCCAACTTTTAGGATCAAGTGTCCACCCATCCATAGTAGTGAGAAGAAATGACCAAGCAGATACCATAGCCGTTATTACTGCTGCAGATGGTTTGGTGGCAACTACCTGAAAGTTGCAAAGCTTTAGAATCTCATCATCGTAAACTAAAACAACAATAGATTAGTGAGCATAAATGCATTAAAGAAAATTTAACACAACTGAAAAAAGATTTCAAAAGTGAAAAAACATAACTAAAAAGGGTAAATAAATGAGATGTATACATTAGGACCCAACTTGTGATGGACGACTTGCCACATTATTTGCATGCACTTATTGGTTTCTTCCGGTTCATTTGCACCAACAAAAGTGATCACAGCCAAGCATTCTAGCAACTAGCATGTTTGTCGCCCATAAAATAAGTAAATCAAAATAAACATCAGATTTTAACAATATTAAACAGACATAAAGCATACAAATGGATGAAATTATATGCAAAAATACCGATGCTATCTTTGATGAATCAGAACAAGATTTGAGAGCCTCTGAAATAGGAGAAACTGCTTCTTCTACTATTTCCTGTGCCTTCTTGCCAGAACCAATGGTTAATGCCAGTAATCCTGTGGGAACCAACACAACATTTTGTTTAGTAACCGATTAAATTTTATATATTTTATATAAGAAGCGTAAATATGCATATACCTATGGCATGAGATGCTAAGGCTATCTCTTTTGCAGAACCCTTTTTAATACAATTCAGACACTGATGAAGCAGAGTTGCAAATCTAACAGAAAAGCAAAGAAAATAACGATCATTTGTGAAAAATGCAAAAAAGACATTTTTCATACATGAACATGAAAATATCCTAGGAGCGTAACATAAATTCAAAAAAATTCCTACTTCTTTTCGACAAATTCATGAGGCAAGCTGCTATGAAAAGCTTCTATGGTAGCCGCCAAAGCCTTCTCCCTGGTTTCCCCCCTTCATACACAATAATAGTTATCGATGTTAGATAGGGCGAATCTAAAAATGCATTACAACCACCATGATTACTAAAATTGAAAAGGAGCATTAATGTACGTCGGTTTAAGCAATTTCTGGTGGCTATTTCCTGATGAAACTACGAGCAACCTTTTTTAGAATCGCTCAGTATTATTTTGCAATTTTACGAGAATAATGGTTAGTATAATGGTTGCAATTTTAAGTAAGGTGCAATATTTGAATACTAATCTACTAATTTTAAAATTTAACAAATAAAGAAACACCTTTTCTCAAATAAAGCATCTAAGCTTTGATCAAGCACACTCTCCTTATCATCTTGCACTTCCTCCCCACTCGTCCCAAGTATTTGATCTGACAAACTTGTCGAAGAACTCACACTATCCGTATCATCACTATCCAGCATTACAGCATTCTTATGCTGATTACGACCTATAAAACACCACGACAATAGTTTAGGTTAGCAGATAATGACTAAAAAGTCAAACTTCAAGCCAATTAGTGGGAGCAAAATTTGGTATGGTCAAAACAAATTTAAGTCACAAAACCACAAGTGGGTTTTACATAGATTTCAAGACTGTGAATAGATGCATATGAAAGTAACAAAATTAAAAAATAATACGATCTAAAGTCAAACATATGAGTAAAAATTCAAACTTTAAGCCAATTAGTGTATGGAAACACAAGTTCCCAATTGGGTAATCACACTTTATATTTCTAAACCAATTTTTCCCTTAATTTTTTTTTTTTCTTAAAAAAAAAAACATAATTCAATAAGACCAATATCATATAAAATATTTATAAACCAATGTTTCCCTTAATTTCTTTTTTCTTAAAATATAAAAATCAAAATTCAATAAGACCAATATCATAGAAAAACGTAAATATAAAAAAATTAATTACTTACGTTGTTTACCCATTGATGAAAGCAGCAGCTATTAATGAATAATAATAAATATCGTTAGAAGGAAATATAACAAGGCTGATGATGAACAAAAAAACGTACGAAATCTAACTCAGAATCAATTGAAGAAAAATCAAGAATACAATAGATAATCGATGGGTCCATTAAAAAGTTTTGATCTTTGTGAAAAGAAATCATATGAAATTTGTATCAAATTTGCCGATTTTAATTATGGGATCGGATGAATTCTTGTGGTTTTCCCGGTGGAGGTGTCGGAAAGAGATGGGTATTATGTAAGGATGAGGTGGACGGATCCTGACCGTTGATTTCCGGAAATAGTAGAAAAGCGAATACACCAAACCCAACAGTTACCGGTTGGGTTGTGGGCGATGTCGCCGTCTTTGACTCCACTGCAAATATTCAATTCTTTTAATTTAGGATATTATATTATTATTATTAGCGTAAGAAGCAAGGGTCAAATGTTGTTTGCTTTTTGTAGCCAATTAATGTTTTTTTTATTCTTCTTTATATAATTAGATTAATAGATTAATTAATTAAATTAATGGACGGTTAATGGGCTTTTTTGCAACTTAAATAACGATATAGGGGCGATATATCCTCTAAATTGTGATTATGATTATCCTAAATCATCTATAATTTGATTTAATAATTACAAATTTTAATGTAGGAGTTGATCATCGTAAACTATTATTAATTTTTGAATCCATTGAAACACTATTTGTTTTAAACTACCTATTTTACTCTTGATATTATTTTCCATCATCATTATACACTATTTTTTCTTTTATTCATATTCACCTTTTGTTTTAACTTACCTATTTTACCCTTTAAATATCTTCCAATGTCTTTTTAGTTTTTACCATATGAAAAGTGAGTAATGTGTTACACGAGTACACAATCTTCCAAAAAGACTAGTTTCGTGATTTGTTATATATTTTCATTAAGATTAAGAGATACTCAATGAAAAAATTAATTAGCTAACCAACATGTTTTTTAAATTTGTATAATCATCACAATTTTATCTTCTCTTTTTCATTGTTAACACAAAAAAATGATAGAATCTTGATTTTATCTTATTTTATTCTAATACTAAATAATAAATATATTAGAGGAAGTGATGCGCCGATATTTAAAAATTTAATTAATCAATAAGATTGCTTGATATAAAATAAAATATTTCATTTAAATAATTATTTTAAATTTTTTATTATATAATTAAAAAGGATACAGTAGAAAAATCTGAGCCTTCATTGTTTTTCACCTTTTACGATCCAACGATATTAATTTATTTCATATAATTATACTTTTGGCCCCTGAAATATTTGATGTATTAAAGAGTTTATAAAGTATATAAGAAAATTGGCCACAATATTTTATTCATTCTATTAAAATTAAATTTGTCCCACATTATAGCGAATCTATAAACTTTATAAAAGATCGTCCAAATAAAAATTAAAAACTACTTCGTCATCGCAGGTCTATAAACTATATAAAAAAATCGACCACTCACGGGTCTAAAAACTATATAAAAAATATGTCACAATATTTATTTCGTTTATAAGAATTAAATTCATCTGGCGTTATCGCAGGTCTATAAACTGTATAAAAAAATTGACCAAATATTTTATTCATTTATAAAAATAAAATTCGTCTCGCATTATCGTGAGTCTATAAACTATATAAAAGATAACCACAATATTTTATTTATTTATTAAAATTAAACTCGTCCGGCGTTATTACGGGTCTATAAATTATATAAAAAATTGACCAAATAAAAATTAAATTCGACCATGTTATTGTGGGTTTATAACCTAATTGATTATTAAACTCGAATGTAACATTTAATAAAATAAAATTACGTGCTTATACTTTTACTAAATTATTTAATATTGGATGGATCTTGAAATAAATCAAATCAAATAATGGTTCTTTTCTTCTTTCTTTTATGGTTTTCTTTCTAATTTCTTGTTTTTTGAAGTTCTAAGTATTATTGATATAATGTTTTATTATATGTCTATTTTGTTTCTTTACTGGTTTCCTTGTAAAGTTTTGTAGAAAACATTTTTGAACAACGAGTCAATTTTGTTGTATTAATTAATAAGTCTGTAAACCATTTTTAAGTATATTTTTTTCAATTGTTAAAAAGCAACTAGAATAACATAGTAAGTATTATGGATGGATGTAATAATCAAAATATCTCAAATATTTAACAGCTACTTTTGTATTTTTTTAATTTTTTCTTTTATATATCATGTGTGTCATGTATATTTTGTTACATTTTTTAGAGAGGAAACACATTTAAGAAAGAAATGATTATTGCAGTCTTACAAATCACACTTATGAGTCAATACATTTGAAAATAAATATTAATTTATTTTTCTAACTTGTCCTTTTTGAGATGGCCTATTTATAAGTATATTGATTAAACTACCACCCTACTTTTCTTAACATGTTAACATGGTTAGGCGGATGTATTAAAATTTATGTAGTATATTTGTCACTTCTTAAAACACAAAATATAACGAGAAACTGGGGCCACGTACACTAAACTAGTATACTGAACTAGCATTTTGACACTGAAGAAGCATTTAATTATTTCAGATATGATAGCTGTTATAAGATCAAACTGTTGTGATTTCACTTAAAATGTTTAGGTTAAATTGAATGAAATCATGGTATAAATGATCTTAGAATAGTTTTATGAATCAATTAAGAAGCATTCAAATGGAAGTTATGCATTTCAAAACATACGTACATGTTCTATTAGCGACAAGTTCTGTGAACATAATCATCAGTTCTAAACACTAAAAGAGCTAAGGAAGAACAACATTAACATGATTTTCATCATTCGGTTCGGGAGGTGGAGGGTTGGGGAGGTAAGGGATAAGAGGAACATCATGTTGAATGGGCCCATGCCTTATCGAGGCCTTTGAATTTGGAACCGGATTATTCTTGTGATAATCGAGCAAATCAATTTTGTTTGAATCATCCTTGTAACCATCAACATTCATATTCTCCTGTGGGAATTATTTAACATCATGAAAGAGACAACATATCTAGACTTTGTACTTTTTTTTTTAATTATGAAAGAAAAATGTTTACCTTCAGTTTCCTGCTCTTGTGTACTTTCAGCTTCATGCTTGCTTCTTCGTTGCCTTAACAGGAAAAAAGAAGATACATGTAAAAAGGTGGAAAGTTGAGGCTACTATTTTGATAAGTGGACTGAAATTTTATACTAGCATGTATATGTGCTGGTATATCTTTAGTATCTAATCTAATCGAATCTAATATGTTACTATATAAAAGAAAAAGATGCATTTAATTTAATATACTTTAGAAAAACAAGGAACAGAGAGATAACCAGGATCCGAAGATGAAAATAGGCTAGTAAGAGTTGATCCAAGCACCAAAAACAAAATCAATAATCCAAAAGTCTTCATGATCGATAGGATAAAACCTAAACCGCTTAGAATAAAAGATGAAGCGTCTTTTCCATAAATACCATCCAAAACGAGTGAATAACTGAATCAGAACACCAAAGTCTAGCACAAAATCCGGGAATTATTTCAGCCCATATCGAGTCTAGCATAAATATAAATATAAATATAAATATTATACTAGTAATATATAACCCATGATCACTCAAAGTAAAACCATATGGAGTATTGCGTATACTTATGCGTGTTGGAGCCACCGGTGGATAGGATGTGATGATGATGCTCCATTACTGGGTGGCAATAACTAAGGTTGTAGTAATAGCTAGGGGGGATGGCTGTATTTGCAGAGATAGAGAGAGCAATTTAACCCGAATTTAATGGCATCAGAATTTGTGCACTGTGTCGTCTTATCAATTCTGGACATTTGATATCGCACGCGCACGTTTCCAAAGTAATTTAAAGTTAATGTGATGTTAAATTCTGTTCGGACGGGTAAATTCGAAAACCTGAATCCAAAATTCCAGATTGGGCCAAACTTACTTTTCATAATGTTAGTTTTTATTCTATGATTGAAATTCTTTCGTGTTCTATTCTCAAATAAAACCATTTATAAATCGGCTATGAGACTTTTAAGTTGTACAGTACTGCTTTTTATGACATGAAAACAGTATTATTCTGTCACGTCATCAAAATATGTGACGTAGACTTCGACGGTTACAAGTAGTAAGAGGTGATATACATACAATAATATATACAATAACATTAAGTACATTGAAAGTTTGATATATACATTAAATGTTTTTGAAATTAAATACATATTATGTTAGGTGTGAAGCACTAATGAGATGATGTGCCTAAGTGTTGGTCAGCTGTGGAATTTGTGAGAGAAGGCTCCATCCCGGCGGGATGGTTTGGTGATCCCAACAAGATTATCAGGTCGATCAGATTTGAACTTTTCTTATTTTTAAAGTTTGTTACTTCCCTATAAATATAAACGCTATATGTTGCAAACCCTTCAATTTCGAAAATAATATAAAATACTTTCTAGTTTGACCCCTTAAAAAAAATCAATCTCTAAAATTAGAGATCGAATATAACCACGTTATATTCTTGTTTCGTTCGTTATCTTGATTGCTTTTGTTTAGTTTATCCGTTTATTGGTTGTAGGTGTAACCTCGATTACAAGATGGACTGTTTGAGTTTGTTTTTTTACTAAAGATTTATATCAGCATAATAAACTTATTGTTGTTAGTTATCTGGTTCCAGAATAATTCTTAACATATTATAGATTTTGGAATGAAGTTATATATAATTAGAGACAGTAATCCCAAAATGGTGGAACGTAATAAAACTTTGTAGTATACCTATTGTGATTAGAGCACTTACAATACTAAAAAATTAAATAAAACAATCAAGCAATAAATAAAGACACAAGTATTTACGTGATTAGGCATGAGGCCTAGTCCACGGGCGAAAGCGGTGAAGGATTTTACTTGCAAATATGACAAACTGAAATTACAGTGTATCACTCAATTTATGCTCCGAAAATACTATCAAAAGTATTTGGACAATCACTAGTTATAACACTTCCCTCGTAAGTCACTCGTATAGAATTTTAAGTAACAATTTTATATTTCAGTCTTTTCTCTATAATATTTTTCACAAGAGTTCTAAACTCTTTCCAAGAATGGGACAAATTTTGGTGGGTTTATGTATTCATGCTAGGTGGACAAATTTTAAGTAACAATTTTATACTTCACTCTTTTCTATATCATGTTGGACAAATTTTGGTGGGTTTATGTATTCATACTAGGTAGTTTTTAAGGCTGTACAGCCCGAGACTTTCAATATTGATTTTCTAAGAGTATATAATGTTTACTTTTACAAATATACATGGCAGTAACCATAAGTTGAAAATTGCCTTGACGTGATCCTCTGTTTAATAGAATGTACTCAACCATTTTCTTCATCCAATGTAGTCAGGCAGTCGGCATAAGAACCTCATAGATCTACAAAAGATATGTACAAGGAAGGAAATCAAGATTATTATACTTCTAAGGTCCAAGGGCATATACGGATTTTTCAGCTGATGGGAAGAAAAATAAGAGAAACAAGATTAGTACTTGCAACTAAATCAAATAGGTCATGGTTATGTTTGGTTGATTGCAAATGCCTCCCTCATACCAACATGTAATATGAAAAAAAATCAGCAGTGAGGCAATCGACTTATCAGGTGAAACTTGTATCTAACTTAAATTTCAAATGGGCAAAAAGAACTTGATAACAACTATGTGACAATGAATTCTAGCAAATAACTCAAATAAATGCTCAAAATGTAGTTTAGAGTTGGCCTTGAATAAGGAACATTTAAAGTTGAGTGGTTTAGAGTTAGCCTTGAATAAGGAACAGCAAAAGTCTATCCTATTCAAAATGTAAATCAGATCGCTATATTCATCGTGTCAAATCTACATAAGGAGTCATTAAAAGTACAAGGGAAAGAAGTCCTGGTACCATCATACAAACACCATCAACATTATAGAAATTAACAATCTGTTTTTCAATCAAGAAATCGAGAAGGAAAACTCGTCAAGAAGATATTAACTTCACATTTTCTCCGCATGAGCATGAGCATCAGCTTTGCAAATGCTATAAAATGAAAGCTTGCTATAACACCCTTGTTTTGTCCACATGATTCACTCATTTAGTTTATAATTCTTATTGATCCTTCCCTTTCCCGATGTACCCCACCTTAAATTTAGATAATATTTGATCAACCTCAATCTCTCATGAAGGTTTTGCTGATAAGGGTTTCAAGAAGACCCATCAAAGGATAAAAACAATTACATGACCAGGTGACCAACCAATTTTGCCACAACCAAAAGTATAAAATTCTTAGTCAAAACATAGCAGACAACCAACAAAATCCCAAACCTTGTCTACTTCCGGAATCACGAGTATATGCACGAATTCCATTACTTAAGCTAAACTATTGTAAAATAGTGTAGTTCTCTTTAAATCAAGAAACGTACCAGAAAGCGTAAACTTCACTTACAATTTGAAGTTTACAAGTGATTGAATCTAAAGACAAATAGATAGAAAAGTACTGTAAGTATGTAAGTACGTGTGAGAAAAGGAGATGGATAAGAAAAGCTATTAAGAATCCATAAAACTCTTTAAGATATTACATGTTAGAAGACAACATTCCTCGAGAAGTATTTTTTTTCTTCCCAAAAAATCAAGATAAGAATAAACAGGGCTTGCATTGTATCAGTTCCCTAATTAGCCTAAATTACAAATATCCATTAACTTCATGGCAAAGATGGTATCAATGTCAGCCTTTTTCTTATCGCTGTTCTTGTGTACGCATAGAAATTTTTACCTTGCATGTGAAATCAAAGTCGTGATGTAGTTAAGAGCATGTTTCTACCTTAGATAGTGTTAGTTCTTGATTATTTATTACGTTTTCATAGCTGAAAAAAAATCTAAGAACCTTTTAGAATCGGAGCACTTGAGCTACAAGTATGAAACTGGTAGTCAAACATATTTCCTCCAGGCATATAATCAAACATAACTAAATCGCATCATGATATTCTACACTTATAAATATATGCATAAAACTAATGAACACAGAATAAATTAAGCGAGATACATTCATGCCTAACACAAAAAAGAGCAAAAGAACATGAGTTCTGAGTACCTATTTCAAAACGAAACAAACTACAAAGTTAACAAATTGAATGGTTTTAAATTCATCCAACACATTAAAATCCAATTCCTACTACCATATCATTATAACAAAAGCCATCTACAGAAACACATACCTTACGACAAACCAGTATGGAGAGGATCAGGGATGGGCGTGTATAGTAGGTTAAAAGTGCCGGAGATGGTGAAGGCGTGTATAGTAAGGTAAAAGTGATGGGCCGAAGAGTGTTAAAGACTATTTGAATCCACTGTGGAAATTTTCAAGCCCATGATAGGAAAAAGAGTTTTCTTTCTTGTAAAATAGGCTAGATAGATAGATGCAAAATCATATCTTAATGTTCAAGACATGAGACTAAAGCTGGTAATTAGGCCCATGGGCCATTTGAGTGCAAGTCAGGCCCGTACAAAGGATACAGTGATATACCATTGGCTCTCCTTTACTCCTTTTATTGATTGAATAGTTTGATTAGGAAAACAAACATGAGATATGTAGTTATCTAATAGTGCTATTGTAACGTATCAATATGCCACGATACGACATTTGATAAACCTTCACAGTTGGTATGTCGATGTTTATAGAATTAGCTTAGAAGGTGGAAACATGTTAAAACCTGTTTGGTTTAAAATGTATTGATTTATCTCATTAGAATTAAAATGGACAGAGTTAATGCGAAAAGGATAAGCAACAATGACAAAACTACACTATTCTCCCATATATAACAATATTATAATAAACATCATTTTAAAAGATACAACAGCTACACCATATCAACTACTTTATTAAATAATTCATCTGTTCATGACCATTACAAATCATATTTCAAATTCGGGTAAGAGATGATAAGATTAGCGTCGAAATGGTGTTTATAATAATATTGACTATGAATAATAATTGCGCTCTGAAAGAAAAAGGAAAACACATGTGCCTAAACAGATTACTTTAAATATATCAACATTTACATTATTACATTCTGATTTATGCGGTCAATGATGATTCAAATTCTGCTCTAGTACATTCTTCACCTTTTATTTTTCTATACTTTTTTCCAATCACCAATTGTATACTTATTTTAAATTTAACGTATCTTTCATGTAATTAATTGTATAAAGAATATATATTTAGGGTGGGGATTAAGAGGGAAGCAAAAAAATTAGGAAAGAAGGGAAGCAAATCTCAACCTTTGATTTCATCATAAATGAATTTTAAAAATCACAAATAATTTCAAAATTTAATACTCATCACAAATAAATGTTAAAAACGTTTTTTAATAAAAAAATCAAGAGTTAAGGTCTGTTTCCCTCCTTCCTTAAATTTTGAAGCTTCCTTATAAATCCTTCCCCAATGTATATATATATATATATATCAAACTAATATGTGTATTCAAATCTTTAATATGAGACTAACTTTAAAAAAATATTAAATATTTCTTTTATTGGTATTCGATACACACTCATAAAGTAATTCTAAATTCTTATTTATCAATCTTAAACTCATGTAGATAAATTTCAATTCAAAAGTATTTCTAAACCCTATCAATCAACCCCTGATGGCATGTTTTAATACAAAGTTATGATTAATTTTCGTTGTGTTTTTATTGAAAGTAGGCCTTTAAATTGAGAAAGTAAAAATAGATGAGAAAATGATAGAGGATTTGTGGTTGAGATTGATGTTTATAATGCGATAATGATTATTTGAACCTGAGCCAGAGTTATCTTGAGTGATTCGATCAACACTTCCATTAATTTGGAGATTTTAGGTATTTAAATACACTAATATGTACAATGTCGATCATTGAACTGAAAACCAAACCGAGTTCAACCCGATTGGCTTTAGTTAAACCATTTCGGTCTTAAATCGAATTCGTCTGAAAAAGTATACGTGATTACTTATCAAAGAGTTTATAGTTTAGCAGTATTAGAGTAACATAACAAAATTAAACAAATCTACCCCAATATATTTCTCTACTTTAAGGTTTAACATATTCATGAAACATCTTTTCTAGCCTTTCTAAAATTATTTATATTACAATTGCCATTTAAACATAACTAAACTATATACTCGATCAAAAGCGCTATGCCATTTTCACGTGCCAACATCTCAGACTCATTCCTTTCGGTCCTTCCCAATCATCGTCAACATCTTCCTCTCAATCAAATCCATTTTATCGTTCTCTCTTTTGATATTAATATCAATCAACATATGTATGTCTAGACATTCTGTATCCCGGTACGTTGTTAGTCCACATATTTTCTTGGAACATAATCAAACACAATATATAATCCTTACGCTACAGTTTGATCATCATAGTCGTCATCAATTTCCAACCATTTTTGTGCCTCGTCACACGGTAGATTTCTTTGATTTTGAATACCATCAAACAATAGTTCCCGAAGTTCAACATGAAATCCAAACTCCTTGCACATCATCAACTCTTCTCCGATCCAATTAGCACCAAGATATACCTCGTTCAAATCATAATTTGTGGGACCAAAAGTTTGGTTCTTCTTAGGTAGATCGATGGTGCCCAATTTCACAAGCTTATTGTTGACAACAATTGCAATCTGATCATGGACTGCAAATCGAACCTTTTTATTGTTCTTTTTCTTGCTCTCACTTTTTGTATTGTGAACTATGGTCCTCTTTGACTTCCGTTGATCTCCATTGATGGTAACACAAGCAAGCTTTTCAACTAGGATCGAGAATACAAAAGTGGCAAAAGCAGCCATGAAAAGTTGATGTATCATCTCCATCTTTATTTGGTATTTTTGTGATAATGAGAATGAGGAGATCGTTAGAGAATTTAGAGTATATATAGAAAGAGGGAAGAGAGTAAAAATGAGCATTTTAAAATTGGATGTTGGTTGAGAAAGCAAAGAGCCAAGTATATTCTATGTGTTGTGATTTGTCCATCGATACTTCTTTTGTAATTCATCGAATATCATACGAATATAAGAATCAAAAATTAAATCATTTGGGTTGTCTTAAACATAATAAGGATAAATAAGAATTCAACTAACATCCAAAAGATATAAACATAAGGGGTTTCAAATCAAGGTTAGAAATTACAAACATTAGCGACCAAACAAAATCTCTTTTGTTGTTTACATATAATATTTGCTTGTATGGAGTTTACTATGCTGCCTTTTGTTTCATGTGTGTGTTTTTACTTAGTTGGATATTCTATATAATGTTATTATGCGCATCTTAGAAAATGCCGAATGTCACTAAAGGGAAAGCAATAGTTCTATATTTTCACTTGTTTCCTAGTAGTTGTACATAATTTTGTTGTTATACTAATTATACAAAGATACTATATTTTAATAGAACACTAACTGTTTGCTATTAAATAAATACTCTATTTCACATTGTTACAGAAAAACAGCTTGGTAAAATCAGATTAATCATTTATCGTTCTAAGAATCAACATTGTATCGTGCAATGGTTAGCAATCCCTACGAAAATATAAAGAAGTTTTCGTTTAAAAACTATTAAACTAAATAAACGTATAGAAGTGCAAAGACAAACCGAAAATTTGACTTACTGTTGAGGATTTTTTTCAAGTCACAGCGTTTTGAAGCCAGAGAGCTCTCTGGAAAAAGGAATTGTTATACATGTTTGTAAATGTTTAGTAACTGATTATCAACGAGATGTGCATATTAAACTTCTTGATGAACGCCTATGCAAGCAATTATTAAGCTAACCCATAACGTTAATGCTATATTGCTATACATGTTTGACTGTTGGTGATGGAATTGGATACCTTGTGTTAATAGTAGCCCATATGACCCAAACCTAAATAACCAAAGCCAAAAAGCCCGAATAGCGGTAAACCAAATATTTAACTATCCAAAAACCAAACACATATGGCTTTTTGAGTCCAAAAACAATACATGCTATCCGGGTTTCGGTTTTAGGCCAAACCCAATAAACCGAAGCGGTCCATGTTTAGCCCTACTGAAAGGTAAGTAAATATTAATTTAAGGGCAAATTACATAAAAAGCTAACCAACTTCGTATTCGCTGCAGTTTTAGATAACCGGACTTAAAATTATCTCTTCCAGACCATAGTGTTTTAAATCATTGCATCTGGAAAGTGCCGATCTAATCTTGTCTAAAAAAGGTTTTTGGACTACATGAAGATGGTTTAATCATAACGTTTAAATAGTTATAATTGACTTAAGTAAAGAATCCAACCACATAAATAGTGATAAACTGAAGTATGTATACACAAGAGGCAGCATAATACTGAAAATGAAGATTCATTTTTATTTCAGTAGAAATAAATACTAAACAACTCTTCTCAATCCATCTTAGGTCAAAATATATATTGTTCACCGAAACATGGAAAGTGCAGCAATTCAACAGCTACTAATTCAATAAAAACAAACAATATTGCTCAGAGTTGTCCAAAGAGGCAAAGACTGACATACAGGAAAGTAGTATGTATCTAATTGCCAATATTGTGTTTCACACCCTCCCATATTTCTTGCCCCAAACAATCGTTAGCAGGTAAGGGTATAAGTTGTGTCAAACGAGGTGTTTCGGCCCGCGCGTTGCGGCGGGATATTAGAATGATATTTTCATTTTAATTTATGGTGAAAAAATAGTTTGTAGTAGCTATCAACAAAAGAGAGAAAATATACAAAACTAATGCAAAAATCAAGAAGCCAGAAATAAAGAAGTGTACCTACTTATAACACATTAACATTTTCTAATGCAAAAATTAAAAAGCCGAAAATAAAACATTTTATCATTAAAAATAATATACGGTCCAAATAACGACATTCATTAATAAATGAGCCGAATTAACATATTTACTATGATACAAATATGCAGTGCCAAAATCTATGAGCTTGTAAATAAATCAACATCAACATTGTCATATAAAGAGTAATGCCATACTTTTTGAGGTCAAACCATTTCACTGAACCATAAAACTGAAACCATTTTACCAACCCGCCAATCACCATACCTCTATTAACCAAAATTTTCACTCACACCTATTCTACTTTGAAAATTTGCAAAAGATGATGATGCGAAATTATTACAAATTTCAAAAAACACGCAATTCTACCATAACAAAACGATTCAGTGGAGTAGATTGATGAACATCTAGAGTTTTACCACAACAAGTTTTTTGAGGTCTCGAGTCTCAACAAACTTTTAGAAGAAAAAAAATTGTTATTATCTTATTAAATCAACATGTAGTTTATGATACAACATTGTGATACTTAATTTAAGTAATTTTCAAGTTGTTGTTTTGATACTTATATCTATATTCATCCATATATCCATCTTCAATCTTTTGATCATCGATCTTCGAATCCATCTCTACATATTCATTCATATATTCATCTTCAAATTTTTAATCATCTCTTATTTTTCAAGTTGTTCTTTTGATCATAGATCATCATCCATCTTCACATCTTCTTAAAATTTCGATCACTAACACCTCACAAACAACAAATCAAATTAAAAAATAAATCATAAATTAACATACAAAATCTTAGTTGCAAGTTAAAATAAATCATATATTAACATACAAAATCTTAGTTACAGATTTATATAGTCTGTAGGACCTTGTTTTAAAAATATAAGAAAAAAACAAAGTAACAAACAGACTCTACACATATATATATATATATATATTAGTTAAACGATAAATCAATGGTAGAAACTTGTCCTTTGGCAAAAGTATCATCGTCGCCCGGCCTTCACTCGGTACACACACATGATCAATCACCATCTGCTAAATATCCTGGATAAACACCAACCAAAGGTAAATCGACCTGCATTTTTGGTTACTTAATTCAAAAGCAAATCCAAAAGATAATAATCAGAACTCGTATCTCAAGTTATCAACCATCAAACAATCATATAACAAAAACCCATACACAACTATCACCATCAAACACATATACAATCATAAGTTAGAAACATAAACACAGATATGCATACATAAATCAACAAAATATAGATAAGCAAATTTAGACCAAAAACAGACAGAGAAAGCAGAACAGTGGCATAAATGAAGGGATATATGAGAACCTTGTGAAAGTGTAAATATTGAGAACTGGAAATTAAATTCAGATGATGTGAGCTTTATTGAATTTTGATTTATAAATACTATTCATTAACTGTAGTTTTAATAGTTGCATTTACCTCATGGTATTTAATAACTTACTATTTAAAGAATAGTAACATTTACGTTGGTAAATGTTATATAGTATAATATAATAGCCCAAACTCTCTAGTTCCCTATAAAGGTGGATAAGGATGTGTTTAGTTGTAGAAATTTTTTTATAATTTTACATCTCTAATTTTTTTAAAAATGATAAGAGTTTTCATTCTCTAGAAAAAGTGATAAAAATTTGTAAAATATGTTCAAATGTTATTGAATTTCATTTTGAAAAACTAGTTAAGCTTAAAAGGTTTTAAAAAACGTACAGTTTGAATACATCCTTTGGCCCAAAAATGATAGTTGACGGTTCTCCGTATTTCTTTTCTAAGCGTTATTTTCTCGATATACCGGTCGAATCCAGTTCTGGTTTCCGGTTCTACCCGGTTCGACCTTTGAACCGGCCAGTTCTTGACTTGGTCAAACATGCCTGAAAACCAGTTTACAACTGACCGGAAACCTTTAATTTTCCGGGTCGGACCTGTTTTCAAAACATTGTCAGGGGTGGACATATGTACATATTCGTGAAAAAATGTATATACTAGTGGTGGAGTGTGTGAGTTTATTGCATTTATAAAAAGAAGATGTACAATTTATTATGGATATGTTTTCTATCAAGAGGCCCTTTAATGAAGTTCTTGTAGAAGGTAAACTATTTATGGATCAAAACTCGTGTGCTTGGACAAAGTGGCAACTTCACAGAAGCCTTCCTCTATTATCGATAACAGAACTCAATTGTGCATCGTGTCAACGAAAAAAAGCTACTGAGCTATCAACCTTGTAGCTTACACATGGGCATTTGCAGTAGCAAAACAAAGAGAAGTGTTTAACACACTTTAGCACAAAAACAAATATTATTTAGGCCTAATAAATTGTGTACATTATGCTTCTTTTTAAGTGATTATTTTTTCTAAAATAAATAGATAAGCAGTTTTCAATTGTGTGATTGAATTTTCTTATGTGCTATAAAAATAAGCAATATGCAGATAAATAACAATCCCAAACGCCCCCTAACAGCTCAACTCATAAGGTATGTTAACCAAATGAATGAATTACTTTTGTAGCTATTAATTTTACGTCGTACGGAGATTACATATTTGCATAGCTTTCCAGAAGTAGGGTTCCATTTCTGAACACATACAACCACGGCGAGTGTTATACTGTAAAAAAATTATATACATACGGTAATTACAAAAGTAGTTCCATATGAAAGACCACAAATTTTAGTACTTAATATAGATGGCATAAACACATATTGAAGAAGAAAACAGAAATGAACTTGTTACTACATAATAGCATGATATTACAAAGCAACTGGAGATGACTATAGAGAAACATAAGTCTAACTTATACAACACTAAACTAGTCTGAAAAGAACAATATTTCAAGGTATGTTTTGAAAGTTATTTGTACTGAAAAGTGAACATTGAAATGTTAACATCAACGATAAAGGGAAATTAGCCATTCGCTCACACAAGCCCATTAGTAGAGTATAATAACAACAGTACAGATTCATCTACTTCAAGATTGAAGTAAAGGAGTGTATACAGCGGCAAGTTATCCCTAAGTTTTTAAAAGTAAATTAAGTTTAACACATCAAGAACAACAAATTCATTACAAACACAACATATGTATGTATGTGAGACACACATTAATAACTACATCTTAGTTGAGGTATTCACAACTTCTTTAGATACCAAGGATCTTCCTTTTTTCAAACCATGCTAGTATCTTTTTACCATAGAGATTGCTTCTGATGGACGACATGTTGTCTGAGATGAGTTCCAGTAGACAGTCGTATACAAACCCCTGTTCTCACAGAATCAATACACAAAACATACAACAGTTACTAGCAGGACTTGCTACACCGAATAATAATATTAAGCACTTCAAATGTACACCATGTATATGTTTTCCCTTTGATAATCAGTTTAGTTGCTGCCACTATGAAACTGAATCAGATTATCCAAACACTAAAAAGCGATAATTGATTATCAGTTTCGTATGGCACAGTGCCAAGTATGACGGGAGAAAAGACAAATATATGTTTATTGCCATAAATGAGTTGAAGCAATTTGAATTTATCTAATTTTGAGAAAATCATAGGAAAAGATTGTAAGAATCATGAGTGAAGAAATTTAACTAACCCTTGAAACCGTCAATGCAGACTGGATGACAAAGTTTGCATAGGGATCTATAAGAAGCATTGAGGGGTTTGGGCTTGTGATCAACTCCATAACTATTAGTCTGGAGATCTTTTCTCCTGATTCGTTCAAACATTTCTCAACGACATTACTAGCATACTTGTTGCAGGAAAGGTAGGCAAAGTTCCCTTGAAGCTGCTTCACAAGCTGTGCAGTAAACTTTGGTACATTCAACCCCACCATGTGTTGAAGTACATAGTTTCTAACCATTAAAGTAAATTAGTCTTAGATGAAGCAAGAAATCTTAAATATAATATACGAATCGGATAATGATGTCATAAAAATTCAATTGGCCAATAGGATTGTTTGATTTTGTTAAATTGATTAAAATTAAGGAGATGATGGGATCATAAATTATAGTTTAAAAAAATAATTCAAATGATTATTTTAAAGATAATCATAGTAAAAAAGATAATTAGTAAAGAATACTACTAACATTATCTAATTTATATCATAACTTTACCGTAGGTTTTCAACAACTTTAAATGATAATCTTAGATTCTTTTTAAAAATTATGAAAATCAAACATTTTAATTAATGTATTCTAAGTACTTATTTTAATTTAAGAAAATCGATGTAGCATACTCTATTATTTTTTGACAAAATTATTAACCCTTAAGATATATAAAGAAGAGATATGATGTAAATTAATTATCTTCTTATGTTAATAGTCTCATAGGTAAATCCTATTTAACTTGCAAAAAAGTTTGTGTTTAAAATCACTCTAGACTATATGCAATACACCATCTTCTACTATTTGTCTTTTTCTTCTTCATATTATTTAGTTGCTTAACGGTTTCTTTGAGGTTTTTAATAGTTCTATATTGTTTGTTATCTTAGTGCTTCAAATTTAAGTTTACTAATCATATTTCACGAATTAAACTTGCAATTATTTTCAAAAATGATCGAATAGTATTATTTCGTATCTTTCAAAAGGATTTAGAGACACAAACCCAAAAGGATCTTCTGCTAGAGGTATTGCATTAGACAAAATCTCAGCAACGAGACGGTCTCTCACTTCTCCATGGGAGTGCTCAATACACGCCTGTAGCACACAACAGCCACTCCTATCTGTTGCAACTTCATAACATTTATCTGCTATTTCATTCAGAATAGGCTGCCAAAAGCAAGATTCATGTTAGTTTATTGATATTTTTTTCAAAAAATATTGCTTACTATCATGACAGATTAACATATATAACTCATCAAATAGTATCCGCTATGCTGTGAATTCATAATCAGTTCTGCATCATCGAAAATTTAGGATATTGATGGTGGTCATATAGGATCAGACATGCTGCAATTTACAATGCATGACTCGTTAGTGCCAGGATTCAAATAAAGCACAAAAGAACTATCTCAAGCAACATATTCAGCCTATTTAAGTTGAGGTTTTACTGCTTCTTGACTTCTTGGTCTTACATTAATTGATGAAAGTGCACTCGGTGAGCAACACCAGAAACACAAATGATGTAAAAAGATAACCGCAAACACTCAACGGTATAAGCAAATACTATCAACTATTAACAAAGACTGCCTTTTTGTTCAATGAACTTAAGTTGGTGGCTAGGCATGGTCATAGTCAAAACTCAAATAACGCCTTGCTGGCTGCTCTAATAGACTAATACCATCTGTGACACCCACTCGGTCCACAGCAATAGGCTAGACTGATAAATCTCAAATCATTATAAATCAAGGTGGAAGTTAACGGTAGCCCACAACTTATAAGGCTTATAATGAAATCGAACTTCTCACTTCTCTATTCATGTGTGAAGACTGAAGAGTTGTTATTAACTTCTGCGACTTAAAATTCTTCTTACTATTGTATCTGTATGAGAACAGGGACTTGTTACAACAAAAGAAACGTATGACTATCATGGAAAGTGGAGTTCCTAATATTCAAGTTCCGCTTCTGAAATATCTTAATGTAAACAATTTTAAACAGCCTCAATAACGGAAGGGCATTATGAATGCTCTTTTAAGTCAAGTTAGTAGCCTCTAGTAACACTTGTAGACATACTTAGAGTACCTTGAATGAAACATGAATGAACATGATACCTCGTTAACATTACTTGGAAAACGAGTCAAGCAATACTGAATAACATGGTGACCATTTGGATCAGTAGCCAATCTAGCAGCACCGGGACATAGAGCAGCCATTGCTAATGCAATCTGATACGGATCAGTCAGGTTCTCCAATAGCTTCTGCATAGCTCTAGTCCTACAAAATTAACAACATTTTCATATTAACTTCAATATAACAATTTACACACTAAAACAGTAATAATTAAACAAACATACATACCCATGTGGGCTCATACAAACAAGAACTATTTCAACAGGAACATCAGTTAAGGAAAGAAGTATCCTCAATTTATGATCATCATTACAAACAGCAATAAGCTTCTGAATCAAATAATTCCCAAATTGATCCTTCATCAAATCGCTAATCGAATCCAACACTTCATACAAAACAATATCAATCTCTTCACTTTTCGGATTCTCAAATTTAGCTTGCAGTAACCTACAACCATTTTGATCTTTAGCTAGAGAACAAATCCTACCCCTCAATTCTTTCAAAGACAAAATACTCACAGTTTGTTGATCTCTTAATTTACTTGATGCCACTATATTATTAACACTATTATCATTACCAAATCTTGAACAGTTTGAGCTGTTTATGATATTGGGTAAGCAAGTTTCATCAAGGATTGCAGCATTTGAGTACAAGTATGGATTCAGGTGTGATGATTTACAATACAATTGTTCCTTGTGAAACAAGTCAGATACTTGGTCAAAGTCAAACTTTTGGTCAAACCGAGAAGAACCAACATCCTGTAAAACATTATTTTGCCACAGAGAATGATAATACTGATGATAGTGAGGGTCCACCGTAAGAGGGCTAGGATGGCCCACACCAGAATAAACCCTTCCACTTCTGTTACAAAAGGGGCTCACGGAACCCTCGCCTACGCCGATCGGAGTTCCGGCATCGCCAAATTCACCGGCGAGAGTTTCCGGTAAAAACGTCCGGAGGTTCAATTTCTCGGTAGACGAGATATTGAGTGAAGAAAAGATATTAGATACAGCTTCATCAACATCGTAATGTTGCGGTGAGGTTTGTATCATTTGTGTGTTTCTTTTATGCTCCATTGCTTAATAAAACAACAACTGTGTTTTATTATTCTAATAGTAGGTGAAATTAATTAATATAAATGTGTTGATTATGAAAGTATGAATTGAAGGAATGAAATGGGAGAATGAATTTTGATTTGATGAGAAAAATGGGGGAGATTTTAGAGAGAGAAATAAGGGGAAGAGGGTGGGGGTTGTATGTATATATATATGAGATATGAGATGATGTATGTATAGGTGTAAATGTATATGCATGCAATATAGGGAAATATATTTTCATGCGTGAAGAAGAAGGATAACCAATAGCTGCCGTCTGTCACCTTAAAAGGGTAACCTACCGTTACCGTTAAATATGTTTTATGTTTATAGGACGTGCCATCTTAATTTGTGGGGCCCATTTGTACTGGAAGAAATATTTTTTCTAATTTTTGTCCATTACTCATTTACTCATACTTTCTAAAACATAAAAAGGATACAAAATAAGGAGTGATATGATGAGTAATCTGTAAACCATCAAAGCTACTTTTATAAATTTCGTGTAATTTGTTTTTGTTTTATTTCATTTGTTGATTGATGTATAACGTAGTTTCTATGGTGTCAAAATTGAGAAAATAGATAAAAGGAATTACGTATATGGGTCTTTGTTAAAACTATATAACAATCCATAATATGCTATGTGTCAAGTACATTGGACGTGTTGACTTGAACCGTATCAAATAAGCATATTACATCACCATCATTTTAAATATCAAACGTAAGAGCATACGGAGTGGGGAGTAACGCACACATCTCTTGACCTGAACGTTGTCGGGAACGTCATTCCCCCACTTCCCGACAGCGTTGCGGGGAACGTTCCGGAGACAGCATCCCACCGGACGTTATGTTCCGAATTTTTCATATATATATTTTTTAAAATAACGGCTACTTTATAATAATCAAAAATAGAAAATTTTGAAAATAACGGATGTATAACCGTTTTTTCAAAAAAAAAAAAATTTAACCCTATTTTCTATCTATAAATACAACACTTTCAACACAATTTTAAACACATCAAAATACTTTTTCTCATCTATAATATTCTCAAATACTCTCAAATACTCAAAAACTTCATCATTCTATATAATTCAACTCTTTCATATCTACAATACTCTCAAATATTCAAAAACTCCACTATTATATATAATTTATCTCTTTCTCATCACCATGTCGAACAACCAAAACAATCCATTCAACCTACAATCTCAATGGAACGCGTTTCAACAATATTCATCATCACCAAACCCGCAATCCGACAACCAAAACATACCCACTTTTGGCAGTCCATATCAACCCTCGTTTGCTACTCTGTATCAATCATCATCCTTTCAAACACCTTAATTTTCATCCGATCAATTTCAAGCCTTTCTAATGTGGCAAGCGTCACAAAATACCCAACAACCCGTCACCTAATAATCGGTTGAGGACGAGGTCCCTACACCAACATCCCGTATAAATAGAACTAAAAAAGGCAAACAACCCGCGGTGGAGTCATGACAACCGAAACCAAAAGAGGTTTACACTAATGTCTCCGGTTGGGAACCCGCAGACGAGCTTCGGTTGGCCCAAAATTGGGTTTCCGTTTCCGAAGATTCCAACCGAGGAAACGCGCAAACGGGCGACTCATTTTGGTATCTTGTTATGGAAGAATACCACGGCCACAACCCTCCCTTTACCCGCAGCAAAGATGCGTTGACATCCAAATGAAAGAAACTCAACGCCGATTGTCAAAAGTGGGGAGGCATATAGAACCGGCTCAACTCACAAAGAAGTAACGGGGAAGATGACGACGACTTTCAGATTCGGGTGGAGGCACAATTTAAGATGGAAACGTTAAAAACTTTTAGAAGTTTTCAAGCGTAGAACTTCTTAAAGGACCACCGAGAGTGGTTAACTCCAGATCCTGTTGTGGAAACGTTCCAAAACGCCGCGAGACGGTTCACTTGGACGAGGAACCGGAGGACAACCTGAATGCCGTGCTATTAGGTGATGATGCGTTTCAACGTCCACGGGGAAAAGCTAGGAAATCAAAATCTCAGAAGACGACATCCGGTTCCAACTCTTCTACTCGCGCTTCATTTGACGAGTCTCTCACTAGTACCTTTGAAGGCATTCGTTTCGACGAACAAGCCTACTATCGGAATAAGGATTTGGAAACACAACTTTGAATCTTGGCTATGATGACGGACCACTTGTCGAGACGAGAAAAACAAAAGGCGAAGATTCGGGCGACGAACCGGCGGAAGCTAGTTCGAGAGACCATTGATTTATATCTTTAGAACTTGTTCTTTAATTTAATTTTGAATACTTGTAATCTTTATTTTTAATGCACTTTTAATTTTTAGGACTTGTATTTTTTTTTTTATAAATGAAGTTATTTATTTGATTTAAATTAATTTGTTATTTATATCTATTTATTATATTATTTTAATTTTAGACAAATAAAAAAATAAAAAAAAATTCATGAACACTGCTCCCACTCTCCCATTTTGCAGCAACAATGTTCTCCGGAAACATTGTTCGGGAAACACTGTTACTGAACACTGTGACGAGGAGATCACCACTCCCCGTGCTCTAAATAAGTTTATGTTTTATAGTACCGGTGCCTATAACACCAACAAATATTACATTTTATCTATCCAAAGTATTTACATTTTGCATACTAAATGACCCGTAATCCGGGATATCACTGCCTTTGATATAGTTTCTCCCTTGAGTATATTGATATTTGTTAGAAGAATAGTATTACAAAAACTGTGTTTTATAACAATCCATGATATAAAAATCATATGACATCACCGTCACTTTGAAAATTACACATAATTATTTTTTACTCGTTAGTGATCACAATAATAATCGGAGCCTATATAAAAAACAGTTTAACAAATAAAAAATAATAATTAAAGGTGATCTTTGGGTATGATCCTATCAACGTGATCCTTCTGTCGCTCCGGGACCATACACCATACTCGATGCTCTTACGTATTAAAGAAATGTGACTTGTATAACAAGTGTTACTATTAGCTAAATTATTTGCTTGTTTTAGTTAGCGACTAGTATACACCTGCAGTTGAATGGTTGTCATATCGATGGCTCAATGTTCTTAATTGATATCAAATCGGTTATTCTGTATAACAGTTAGCAAAGAAAAAAACCAATAATATGAAAGTATAAATGTATGCTACATGTATGTATCTATCTATCTTATTTATTCAAAGAAAAACTACGAGAAATCAAAGGCCCTCGTGTATCAACTTGCAACATCCAACCCAACCCTTCATTGATTTAATGACATACAATTACTGTAAATAACAGGCGTTTAAAGACTAACATACTCTTACTTAACTCAAAAATCACAACAAAACCACATGTTTGAAGTTTATACCTGATGTAGTTTTTGAATGTGCTAATATCACGGAACTATCCAAGAGTATTTCGATCATCAAATTTGACTCTGATTTCTCAAAAAAGATTTTGCCCTCCCTAAATCAAAACCCTCATTCAATTAGTCAGTAACCTAAATTCTGATATAAACACCTGTTTGAATTCGTTAATATCACTTTGTTAAGTCATTTGAAATAGGTTAATTCACGATTAATCTTCAAAGATGAAATTTAGGGTTTATGTCCTTCAAATTAGGTTATCATTCATTTGCAACTCTAATTTTTTGGTTGAAGATGTTTATTTGATATTTGAGTTGGGTTGGGAAGTTGATCTTTTGAGGTGTACGTTGTCTTTCAAATTCATTTACTTATTAATCTTTTGTTTTTTTCTTTAATTTCATCTCAATTAGTATGCTTTCCTTTTCATATTGCAGTTATAATGAAATCTCATAAGGGAATCAATGGTTAAAATCAAGCTTATGCACTCATAAAACAATGCTATTACCAGTTTAATTGTTTGGTAAGTGATAAACATGTAAATTCATGATTTCTAATGCAAATTTAAAATTTTGGTGAATTTTGTAGCCATTTGAATTTTTAATGTGTTTGATAACAATGTTGATGAACGGCACCCCATGTGTTTGATAAAATGTGTAGCTAAGTAAATTAACCTTTTCTGCTTGAAATATTAACTATTCTTTTGTGGCATATACAACAGATTATTTTCCATAGTAATGAATTCTTTTTTTGGTAGCTATGCACATTTACAGCAGATTCTTCTCGTAGCACATCCCCAAACTCTAATCAGTTAGCTGCTTCCGCTTCTGGTATGTATTGTATTGAGGTGTACTTCTTCTGATCAGCTAGGTGCAGTTGACGCTTCTCGAACGCTTATTCAATTGGAAATGAAATGTGGTGGGATCCGGTTTATGCCATTAAATGTAGAACAAGTCACAAAATTGAATTCAGAATTAGAATTAATTTAAATAGATTGCATACTGGTTGGTTGAATAAATTATTAGTTTGATCGGTAAATTTTGTTATGATTTTAATAAATGCAGATTAGTTATGTAAACAAATTGTAAGTTATGTGACTGATTTGTTATTAGTATGTAGCAATATTAATTTCTTTATCCAAACAATGTTATGTGCATCTATGGGGTTTGGTAGTCTTAAGGTAGTTAAGTTGGTGGTTATGCTATGCTTGAGCTTCTACGTGAATGGTAATGTTTGATCGTCTTGAAACTATTTGTAATGTAGAGCTTAGCAACTAAGAGCGGAAGATGACGGTGACAAATGATATTATGGAAGCTATGAAGAAGGAAGTGATTGATATGGAACTGTGACCTATATGGCGCTGTGACCTAAACCTTTGTGTGTATGCCTATGATTGCTTTAGTCATATATTTTGATGTTAATGGTGGCTTTTCTGGACTACATTGTTGTTGTTTCATTTAGAAATTCATAGTTTTGTTTTCTTGCATCCATCCATCTTATATATTAAAAGAAAACTGATGAGTGAGTAATTTTGTTTTTAAATTTCATGTTATTTGATTATTTGATCTGAGTTCGCACAAAATGATCACCATTTAAATGATATATTGATTCATATCTCAGTTTTTATTCACTAAAAATGCTCCATTTTTTTATCTTCCATTATATTTGTCTATTCAGATATCATGCGACTCACAGAGATGTCTATAAGGTTTAACATAAGTTTTGACGAATTTGGACGAACTTCAAGTCCACAACAGACTGAAATTTGCAAGCAATCTTTAAAAAGTTGATAGAGAACAATTGGCTTTCTGAGAACACTATGCAACAGGTATACATACATATGTATTATTGTTTTTATTCAACTTGTTATGATCTTGTTAATTTTCTGGCATACAAAGATATCTAATGAGTTACTTGTGCGTTTTACACTGCTGCTTTACTATGATACATGCCAGAAATTTTTAGCTGACCGGTTTGTTATAGGCATCTGCCCCACACCAGCTTGTAATTATGATTCTGCACGAGGAGATCGATGTGAAAAATGTGGCAAATTTTTAAATGCAACAGAACTTATTACTCCTAGATGCAAGGTAAAATTCCTCCCTATTTAGTATCTAAATTGAGTCTTTTTTCTAAATTCTATTTTTGACTTTCAACTTTGATCTGAGAATAGGTATGTGCAAACAGTCCTCATATTCGTAACACGAATCATTTGTTTCTTAAGCTCCCATTGTTGGAGGGTAAACTGAGAGAGTACATCAGCAGCATGTCTGTGGCAGGATCATGGAGTCAGAATGCTATTCAAGCAACAAACGTGGCTTAAAGAAGACCTGAGGCAACGGTGTATTACTAGAGACTTGAAGTGGGGGGTTCCTGTCCCTCGTGAGAGATTTGATGACAAGGTAAAAGAATAAAGTTACGTGTTTCTCGCCGTGTTTATCATAGAAATATACTTATTATTTTTTGTTCTCATATTGTGTATTTGGTTTGGTTTTCTATGTTTGGTTTGACGCGCCAATTGGATATGTGTCAATTACTTCAAGCTACACGCCTGAATGTGGGAAAGTGGTGGAAAAATCCTGAAAATGTGGATTTGTATCAGTTTTTGGGCAAGGATTATGTACCCTTTCACATTGTAAGTGCATTTGATTCAAGTACCTAGTCATTTAGTATTATTCCAAATATAATTTATTTTTTTTGTTCAAAGTGGGAATGGGACAAAGGGCTGTTAAATGATGCTTTTATGCTTTATGAATGTTGTGAAATTGCTACTTGTATCACCTATTTTTGTACAAAGTTACTTCTCAACTAGTATTTGGTATAAGAAAGTGCGGAAGGCAAGGCCTTCTATCTTACTTTGGCTTTTCAATTGCATATACCAAAAGACTCTGCCAAAAGAATTATGGGTGTCTTAACCAGATCAAAGATATGATACGAGTGGCTTAAAAAATTATTGTCAGGTAGACATATCTGTCTTAGGTTTTAATGTCATGTTCGCTTATGAAGAAAATTTATCATCTTGATCCTGCTATTTGATATTTTTGAATTTTCACGGATATAGTGTATTATGTAGTAGGCATTATAATGATCGATTAGGGATGATAATGATTCTTCATAAAGGTTACATGCTCTTAATATTGCAAATGTTCTGTAATCTTAATTCAACCATCTGTCACAAGTTGTTGGGTACTTGGGTTTACCGCTATGCCAAAGAAGAAAATAAAAGATTATTCATTTCTATATGTAGTTCTCGATGTTCCTATTTACTCATTGTAATGTTATATACAAGAATTCCAAAGATATTCATCGCTTCTTAAATGTGAAGACTTAGAACTTGTGAGTTGTGCTTGAGGAGGAATCCAATGACCTTATGAATAAACTAATAAACTCATCGGCAGACCAGGTAGGTTATCCGGTTGTTTGGGTTTCAACAGTTTATGGCTGAAACAGATCTTAGTACTGTTTACTTTCAATATTGCCACTTTCAAAATGTACAACCAAGAAACTTGATAGCTATTTTGTCAGTCTTTTTCTTTTGTTTCTTGGTTAATGGTTTCATGATTATTGACCAAGGGTGTTTTGTTGACCATTCAAAAGGTTCTTTGGCATTTGTAGCAGAATATCCATGTTGGTTAGACGAGCAAAGCAAACATATAAGTGACCTCGAGGTAGAATTTACTTCACTTAGAAGTTACTGTGAGATTCGTCCTATAAGAGCAAAGCAAACATATAAGTGACCTCACATTTTAATGTCATTTTTAGACTAAAAAGAACTACACCCAAGGCTGCCGTCCATCATATCATTAATGGAATGTTGATCTCACCTGTAGAACGATGTTTTATTGGTGGCTTCCGTTCATCTCAACTACTTAAGGTAAGGCCCATTACAACAAATTAGGAGAATTTTAGGACATTGCGGCAAGTAGAATACACAGTAGGGACTTTTGACCCGTTTCAGCTTTTGCTAATATGTTATATTCTATCCTTTTGACCGCGTATCTGTAAAGTACAATCCGCATTAATCTGTATACATGTAGTAGGTTGAAATCGCCACCTTCATTATTAAGTATAGAGAAATACAATAATTTTTTCACGTAAACATTATTTGTTAGGTCATTCTCCAAGTGCCACCTTTGAAATGATCTCAAAGAGGTATATATATGGGTGTACCTTTACACTCTCAAATTCTCAAAAAAACCCCAAGTTATCTTACCCCCTTAGTCAAATGAGTCAATCACTCTTCTAACTAATCATCTTTTTGTCTCTTTCTTATTTTTTATTTTTTATTTTTTTAAATAATTGCTTTTACAAACCCCCCAATTTTTTCCAGAAAAACCTTCAAATGACCTACCTTCTTAGTCAAATCAATTAATTCATGTTTTCCACTACTTTTTTTTGTCCTTTTCTTTTATTTTTATATAATTAACTTCACAAATCTCCATTTTTCATTATAGTTTTATTTCTATGTATATCAATATTTATTATTATTATATATTAATATTAAAAAAAGAAAGAAAAATACAAAAAGACAAAATTGATAATGCAGGGGGTTTTTTGGGAATTTTTGAAGGTTTGTATAGAAAAACCCTATATATATATATATAGGTTTTGGTTCATGTGAGACATCTCATGAGACATGAGATAAATGAGACACCATGTAGACCTAACACGTGTCCTTTGGCCCACAAAGGTAACTTAGATATTTCTATAATAAATTAAATAAACATAATATAATATTCTCATTTATTTATTTTTAAACCCTAAATAAAGTAACTTCCTTCTCCCTCATTTAGATCGGCCGTTCCCATCTCCTTCAACCCCAATACCACTTTCAATCCCTAAATCGTGAATCAACCAAATACTTTGTAGGTACAAGCAACACAAAATCGTGAATGATCATTAGTAACGCCAAACTTCAAAAACCACCAAAACTGTTTAATCTTTACGCTCTTGTTTGGCACGAAGCTTTTAGGAGCTTTACTTTTAGTTTTTGAACAAAAAGCTCCTATGAAAATAGAAGTCTTGTTTGACATGTACAAGTTGTAGCTTTAGAATCAAATGAAAAGCTCAAAATCTCAAAGCTACTGGAACTAGCTTTTCGCGAAAAGCTCCAAACCTAAAGCTACATCTGCAGCCTACAGTTATTTCACCAAACATACCCTACGTATCTGTTGATGCATCCCCACCACCCCTGATATAGATCTGCACCACCTCCGTGAGAAACCATGGCCGCCATTTATCTCACCATGAAGGAGTAACGTTTGTTTCATATTCGAATTTTCTTTCAAGACTTTTCTCCGATGATGTTTTCTATATATCAAATAAGTTTGGGTTTCTTTCGGTCATTCGGAGCCCATACCCAATTATCGACAAGATCTACTCATTGTTAGTGTGCATCAATTTTGAACAAGATCTTCTCATGTAGGTCTGCATCAATTCCAAACAATGTGCATCACTTCACGAGAAGTCATCACTTCATGAGTAGTCCGCATAAAAACTTTTTTATGTGTTTGTATGGAAACATTGTTGTACATCAATTATATTGATCCATTTGTATTATTTTTGTAATTTATTTGTATAAAGAAGTTACTCGGTGCATCGATATTAATTTAATTATACATTGTTTTAGTTTGTGGTGTTGTTTAAAAGTTGTGTGCATCAGTATTTTATTTATGTACATCAACTTTAATTTTTCCGAGCCAAAAGACTAATCTGAATGTTCAAGAAAGTTTAATCCAATTGTGCACCATCTTAATTACGTCGGATCTGATTCGACATATATATATATATATATAATTTATTAGAAAAACCCATTAACTAATAAATTAGTAATCAGATCCGACGGTCATCTTGTCTTACTTGTTTTAGGATAAAGTTTATTCTACAATAGCTGATCCATATATATATATATGTAGGGGTTGGTTATTGTCGAACAATGTTTATCATAAACTAAATACGATAGCATCTTAACCGTTAGATATCATAATTACTTATTGAATTAAAATGATTTTTTAACTTTATTAAAATGATTGTCAGGGGTATCAAGGTCATTTACAAACAACATTTACAAAGATTGCATAAAAATGGTTGACTTGACTGTTACGAATCTACACAGTATGAAACTTGATTCATACGTCTTGAAAAGTTTGTGCACGTTAAGAATTTGAATACATATATTAAAGAATTGATGCACACATTTTTTAAAAAGTTGATGCACAGAGATTCTAACGTTGATGCTATAACATCCATTTTTCCTAAATAGTTAGTTTATATGCTTGATATAGGATTAAAATGCTTAAGTATGACTTATATGCATATTTGATGATTAATTATGAGCACTATTGTGGAAATTAGAAAGCAAAACTTGTTTAAATGGTTACAATAGTGAAGTAAAGGTTGGAATACCTTATAGTAAGCTAATGTAATGTGTTAGACTTGAAAGATATCAATAAAACAAAATGTAGTAAAATATGGGCATAGATCTGTATATATATATAAATGAAACTGAGATTATTGAGGATATATTTTCTGGAATATTATTATTAAGGATTGTAGATAATTTCATTACGAACGCATAGGCGAAAACCTCATCAAAAACGGAGTTCCGAGCGAAAAGTTATGCAAGTTTTAGTATTTAGTGGTCAAAATGGGTACAAACCGGGTCAAACCCCACCCAACCCGGATTTTAACAATCCTAAGCTTCAAAAACACGATTTTGACCCTCTTTTCTACCCCATTTCATTTCTAAAATCTCTGGAGACTTCTAGGGCACCAACTTAGGTGTTTATACAAGAAATTGGTAAGATTTTGCAAGATTGTTGAAGATTTCAAATGTATACTTCCATTTTTCACTATGTAATCGATTTGAGTTCAAGAAACCATAAAAAAATAGGGTTGAATGTGAAGATGATGAGCTGAAATCCTAAGATTATGTATGATAGTGAGTAGATCATGTTAGGTATCTTGTTATCTAGCTATATACATGGGTGAATTGCAAGATAGGTAGAAACATTGATGCATTCATGCTCTTATTAACATGTTTTAAGCCCTGTTATAGAATAATTATATAAAATCAAAGAAAAATCGTTTAGGGATGAATCCAATGGAATTTGAAAGGTATAAATGTCTATTTTGTTTTGTATTTGAACCTTGTAAGCTAATTTTAGCCTTAGGATGGGTAAAAGTCGAACTTTCTACAGGAACCTGCTGCTGAATTTAATTATGATAGCATGTTGTTGCTGTCTTGTAATAGTCATAGAAAATCGAGGAAAAATACTAAAAATATGTATAAAGAGGCCCTGGAAAGGTAAGAGAAATATCTATAATTCATATTTAGAAATCAAATGATGATTTTGAGTCTAAGATGGGTAAAACAAGTCTGCAAGTCAAAGTTGTACATGAGAAATTAAAGTCGGTTTGATAGAAACAAAAAGGATTAGTTATGTTGAGGTTGTGCAATGCTTATGGAATTTGTTATGTGAACTCCAGGTGTTATTTAAGACTTTTGGAAGCCTCTGGAGTGTTATCCGATCATTGGGTCGATGTTGATGCAAATCCTTTGTTTTGGCATTCGGTTTGACTTAACCGAATTAGACAGTGAGTTTACTTGGATATATGTTAATTATGTGTTATATACGTATGTGTAATATCCTTTGTGCTATGACACTTGTTGTATAATGCTCATTACATGAAATAGTATGTTTGTATATTGTGGATTGAGTCGGGCGCCGGTTGGTCAATAACCCATGGAGGTCCGGGTGAGACATCCGGAAGGGCTGTTCCCTACTCATCAGACCCGGGGAAGGAGGATGGTAGGCAGGGGGTGAGTAGAGGGTTTGGGCAACATCTGGGGACGAGGATTACGGATTGTAGTGCCAAACCTTATGTTCTTTCTCTTGTGTTATACATTGATCTTTGGATGATAGACGAGCTATGCATAGCAAGATCTTGAGTAATCGTTTGTGCTTGTTTGATGCGTTATGTGATTGAGAAGCCATGGAAAGTAACTTGTTATTTTTTTCTGCTTATTTTCTTGTGAGCTATGCCCTAATTGTAATCCGTTATAAATTGATCCTTGTGTTTCTTGAATACCCTTGTATGTGTACTTATATGAGACATGAGGAACATGATATCCATTTGAACTCACCAAGCTTTGTAGCTTATCCTTTTAGTGGGGAACATTTCAGGAAAAAGAGGATAAGGGTAAAGAGCGAGTTGTTGACCGTGAGTGTTCGGGTTAGAAGCAAGGATAGTCATCTTTTGGTGCATGGTAGTTTATGATTTTTCGGAGCTTTTGGTAAATCTTGGATTGGTAAGTAGCGTGTTACAGATGCACATCAATTTCTTTATACGAAAACCTTGAAAATTTAGTACCTGAACCTAAAAAGTTGATGCACACACAATTTTTTTACTTGACGCGCAATGAAATATAAACATTTATTATTGAAACTCGAAGATTTTTGTTTACATGCACATACAACAATAAGTGGATCTTTTTATATAAGATCAAAAAAATATCACTTATTGTTGTAAGGGGAGGCCACGGATTTTAATTACAAAAATAATTAGGAGATCATGCCACGTAATTTTTGTCACTAACGTTGATAAAGAAAATAGAGGGGAGGCTCGAAGTTTTCAATTTTCATAGAAGATGGTGAATGGTGTCTGCCGATGAAAAAGAGTGAGAGAGATAAATGCAATTAGGGTATTTAACAATTAATACTATAAATAGGTTAATTAATCATTATTAAATCGAAAAGTCTAATATATCCTCAAAACCCCCTTGACATGTGTCACTTCCTTATTATATAAATATAGGGATGATCAAAGGAAGGAGGAATTAAATCTGGGCCGCTCGTTGACATTCACCACGGGTGAGTTAACATTCATGAATTTAACCGCATGTGATGAATGTTAGTTAACATTCATGATGTTAACTCACCCGTGGTGAATGTTAACGAACGGCCTAGATTTAGTTCCCACAAGATTACTCATTCCTTGTAGATCAGTCCCCCATATATATATATCCCACCATGTATCATTTGTCAAGAGATTATGGGAAGCACTTTGGTAGATTATTTAGAGGTTTAGGCCCTGATGTTACACATCAACAGAAAATTCGAAGATAGCATGCTTTCACCTGTCAAGCCTTATTAAAGTGAAGTTTTTTATTATTTATTAGCGTGTTGAGAAGGCTTAAACTTTATAGAATGTTTACCCTAACTTTAGTATATTTTATAACCATTTTAAGGGTCTTAGATTCCTAGCTTAAAATGAATAGCATACGAATTCATTTCTTGAAAGAGCTGCAAATGAAGAGCTTAATGTCTCATATTTACTCTACCTGCCAGGAGATTAGAGCTGAGTGGAAAGCCACATCAGCACAAAACCGTATAGAACTACATGTACTGTTAGAGCAGTTGAAAGCTGAAAACGATACAAAAACAACTCAAATGGATCAAGGCAGGACGCGGATGGAGACCCACAACCCAAAGAATAACGTGCAATCGCAGTTTAGGGTTAGAATTGTAGGAAGTGGTAACAAAAAACTGTAACGCACAAACATAAAACAAAACAAATGAATTAATGAAATAAAAATCGAGACTTGTGTTGCACACGTTTCCCTCGCGTATGTTTCTCAGGGTACAACGGTAGCAACAGTTGTACAGCCGGAGTTGTCCAAACTTGACTGAGATTCGCAACAGAAAACAATTGTGTGTGCAGGTATTTTGAGAGAGAACGAATTTGGTATATTATGCGCGTGTTCAATGAGAATCCATCGTTATAATTGAAATGAAATCTCATAATCGAAGCAACCAAAATCGTTCTTTAATTACGAAGTGTAAACTGGATCGAACCGTGGGTCATGGGTCAGGTCAAAAATTTGCGGATCTCAGCAAAAACCGTTGTGCAGGGTTTTTTGAATTGCATTCGTGTCCGCAGGAGAGGTCGCACCATAATTGTATGAAGATGGTGAAGTGGCTTTCTCAATGTACTAACATGTTTTACTACATTACAACAAATTTAATGCATAATTCAACGAAGACGCGGGTCTTTAACTAGGTTATTTATAAAGGTATACAAATATATCATCGATATTATCGCTATAACTTGTTCAAATATGGAGAAAAATGATGTAAATGTTATTGGGCTTGAGTTATATGTCCTAAAACATACGATTACGTAACCACAACAAAAGTAACCCAATAGCAACTATATCTTAGCCCAGAATCCTAAATAATCAGACTTGTTGTAGATGTAAAACAATGTATAAAGCTAGCTATATGTTAAGAGAAATTGGTTGCATTACTCAAAACGAATTATGAAAATTTAACATTATTAATTGTGAATTAAGTTCAAATGAGAATGAGATTTTTTGTGATAACGAAGGAATCAATCTCAATCATCCATTTCATCAAGAAAATAATACCCCCAATACTTTTAAAAATTGAATATCTCACAAACGGCTAGTCAAAAAAATATAAAAGTTGCACCATAAAAATCAGCATTTTCTCTTCGATTAGACATCTCACAAGGTATACTTTCGACAAACTTTTTTTTTCTTTTTTTGGTGGGTTTCGAAAATTGGTAACACATGTGGTAACCACTAACACGTGTTACTGGTTTTCAACCCAAAAAAAATAAAAAATAAAAAATAAAATATTTTACCGAAAATATATCACGAGGGATGTCAATCGTAGAGAAAAGAATGTTGATTTCTATGATGCAATTTTTATAATTTTTTGATTAGCCGTTTGTGAGATATTTAACTTTAGATGAAAATTGGGTTTTGCAAAATGGATGGCTAGAATTCATTCCTTCATTCTCACTAAAATTTTCATTCTCATTTGAACTCAACACTACAATTGATACTAAAAATATTGTATGCTTTGAGAACAAATAACAGTAAATTTTTCATTACATAAGCACATAGAAAAGTAACAAGTCAGTCACATGCATTTCTTATTTAGAATCATAAATACATTGCTTTCGGATTATTTTTGTTTTTAAAAGGGATAAGCAAATTAAAGCAAACTTAATTAGGCCTTTTTAACTCGATCTGGGATAAATGATCGATAAAGATTGAACGAGTATGATACTTAGCCATCAGAGGTTCAGCCTTAGGTGCAGTGAACCCACCAGATTCACTCATATCAACCAATTCCTCGGTAACACGTTTCCAATCAAAGGATTGAATTATAGACGCTAATGCCAATCCCACAATATGCAATGCCAAGTTCTCACCAGGACATCTTCTCCTCCCTGACCCAAATGGCATCATAGTCAACCCTTCTTTCGCTTTACCAACATTTTCCTTACCTTCAAACCTCTCGGGTATAAACTTTTCAGGACAATCCCATGTGTTGGGATCGTTTTGCAGGGCCCACACATTCACCAACAACATTGTCCCTTTTGGGATATGGTAGCCTCTAACCATACAATCTTTGGATGATTCATGAGGAAGAAGTAAGGGGACCGGTGGGTGCATCCTTAATGTCTCTTTGATGATGCACTGCAAGTAAGGAAGCTTCGATAAATCTTCTTCAATGGCTAGGCGATTGCATCCCACAAGTCCATCAATTTCCATCTGGGCCTTGTTTAAAACAAGCGGGTTATTTAGTAAAAGTGACATTGCCCACTCCATTGTCTCAACTGAAGTGTTGATCCCTCCATGTAAAAGTGACTGTAACCAATATAAACGTATTAAAGTTTACTAAGTTACGATTGCTGTTTGTTTGTTAATTCTTCTTTTTTGAATCCATGAATCCTAGTTCTTTCTATAAGTACTGAATTTGTGATGTCAATAAATTTTTTTAATTTCTTCACAAAGTCAATTTGATGATGACCATTAAGTATGATGGAAATTAACATTTTATTCTGTACATACAAATAATAATTTATATCATAATTATACTGTTTTTCTATAAACAATTGTAAGAGGTATAACAATTACTAGTATAACAGAAAAATTATTGTAACAAAGATATATGATGTACCTGTGAAAGGCTTTTGATCACTTCGTCTGTGTAGTATTCTGGATCTGCATCTTGTAATGATAACAGAACTTGAAGGAATGTTTTCTCCCTTTCTCCATTCTCCAAACCACTTGCACGAAATTCATCGATCCATTCTTGCATAAACTCATCTCGCCTCTTTTGCACCGCGGCAAACCTTTTCTGTACTTTTCTAGCAACTAACCATCTCAAATATGGAAACATATCTGCCATACTTGACTCTGCGTTAACCCGATTTGTGTCATGAACTATATCGTGAAACCTCTTCATTTCTTCTAATTTTCCACTCTTCAAACCATAATATTTCTTACCTCCCATCATCCTTGTCATTACATTAAACATGAATCCAAACAATTCAGATCTTAGATTTATTACTTGATCTGGATTCTCATTAGCAGCCAAAAACAATCTGTGTGTCAGCAGCCGAATCTCATCTAGACGAATGTGAGAAAGCGAGGCAAGACGAGCTGAGGATAATATTTCCATAGCTGAAATACGACGTTGATTCTGCCAGTGTTCGCCATAAGGAGCCCAAGGAAGGGCAGTGTAATTGTATCCGAAATATTGGCCACTAAGCATATTTGGTCTGTTAGCAAACAAGATGTCGTTTTTGGAAAAACATTCCTCGGCCGCCAAGGGGGACGAAATATGGAGAACGTGACGCGACCCGAATCGGAGGTAAAGCACCGGGCCATAGTGGCCCGATAGCTTGTCCAATGTTCGATAGAGCGGTTTCTTTAAGAGGTGAAGATGGCCTATTACAGGAAGTACTGGAAATGGAGTAGGGGGGAGATGATAAAGTTTGTGAAGTACCTGTTTTGATAGAAGATATACAACCACAAGAATTGGAATGCAAATCCATGTGTTCACTTCAAGTGCCATTTTCTTTTCTTTTTTTTTTGGTTAGGAAGAAGATGTAGCTACCAGTCATATATATGTAAGTCAAATGTTAGCTTTGTAAGGATAAATATTGTTTAAAAAGTTCCAACTTAATACACCTATTTACCTACTACTCTATTTTAATTATCCGAATAAAATAAAGAACACCGCATCAACTAGTACGATTTCATTACTATTTAAAATTTAAATTTTAAATATACGAAGGGTTAGCGGCGCAACTTATTGCTCATTTGCTTTAATATTATAATCATTAAAGAATACAAATATATGAAATAAAATTTTTTAAAATATGAATAACATATAATGGAATCCAGTGGTGGGTGATGGCTTAGTTTTTGTAATTTTTTAATAAAACTGTAATAGAGTAAGTTACGCATATATTAAAAGGTTAAAAAAAAAAATTTCTCTTCTTTTTATTAATTTTTTTTTTTTTAAACCCACTCCATTATATATATATAATTAAATATGTTTAAAAGTAGATCTAATTTATTTATTAATTGATACATATATATATATATTAATTTTTCTGATTTTATTGATTCAAAATAATATGTGTTATGTTTACATTGTTACATTTGACTTATATTATTAGATTTATTAATAAATAAACTTGGGATATCTATGGGCTTAAAAAATTAATAAAAATAGACTATTGATTATTTAGTCACTATAGTTGTCTTGGCATAAATTATTGCAAAAGTCAGTAAGTAAGATGTGGTAGAATAAAAGGAGGGAATCAGGCAACTTGCCAATTTGAGTTTTTAATTGTTAAATGATTAAAGATGTTTTTAGCTACCGTTTCTTACAAAACCTCTAATAAAGATTAGGTTATCTACTTTTTCATTAGGCTTTATAAAGGTCTTTAATAATATAATAATAATAATAATAATAACAACCATTTATTATCAAAATTTACTACATAGATAAATAGATAGATGAAACTCAATTATGATCTTATTAAATATTAATTAACATTTATCGCACGAAATTAAGATATATATATATACAGGAAAAGGATTCATATGAAAGTTTCAAATCTTCAAAAAAGAGGGAATCAAATCTTAACCCTTGATTTTTTCATAAATAAATATTACTAATATTTCTTTGTAATGAATTTTAAATTTTAAAATTATTTGTAATTTTTAAAATTTATTTATGACAAAATCAAGGGTTGAGATTTATTTCCCTAACTTTTTTACTTCCCTGTTGATCTCCACCATATATATATAAATATATAGTTGCTAGAAAATCGAGGCGCCAATCCCGAGCTGAAGTTTATGAATCAAAAATAATATTTTTGAAATCTAGCTGATCAAATCAGTTCAGAACCCTAGCTAATTGTGCGAATTGATTGAACACATAAACGGTTATAAATTTCGAAACACATTGATCAATCAATTTACCTGGTCAAATCGACTTCTAGCTGATCAAACGAATATCTGAAACCGACTGATAAAGAATTTGGAATGGATTTAGATTTTAAGGGACCGATTGAATCGCGTTGTCTGTACTCTGTACCACCGTTTCCATTCCTTCAAAACGAATTAAGCCGAAAGTTCAAAAAACAGGCCCATTAAACTTAACAATTAAGTCTGTGAAGTGTATTATATGTAAGGCCCAAATATTTAACTTTTTATTGATTCCTTAAACTTTCTTCACGTCATACATGATATAACATTCACATTCATATTCACATTCACACAAATAATATAGGGTCACACAAATAATAATTGTCATGGGTTTATACACCCCTAACGTGACTATTATGTGTAGGTGAATGTAATGATTGAAGTGATATGAACGTAACATTTGTATTTGTGAATATAATAATTCAGAGGTATAAATTTTAAGTTGGTAAGGTATAACCCACATACCCATAATATATAGCACCAAATTATACATCTGTAGTCTATACTCTATAGTAGTTAACAAAATATATGTGTAAGAAACCGTACGTACTATTCAAATGTAGTTTTTGGAAAGGCATTCCTCAGTAGTTAATGTCTATAACGGAGTATAATATTTCAAATGGAATAAATAAATAATCGACTAGTACGTTTTATAATGTTTAACCGATATATGTGTGGAATAGATCATAATGGAGCGGCTGACAGCCATGTTTTATAGTACTAATGAATATATCGAGTTTGGTGATACACTGAAGAGTGTTTGAGGAACCATCTCTATCCTTGTACCTAACTAGAGTTAATGCCTTGCTTTGCTGGGGTGCTATCATCTATGTACATCGTCATTTTAATTAATGTGATCCTATTAACAATATTTACAAAAATAATTCTTGTTCATTTGTAATTTAACATATATTTTACCAATAAGGAATTTTAAAATAGAAAATGGTTTACTTAATGAAGTTACTTAATTCAAAACGAAAGAATAAAAACACAGTCACATAATATTATATTAAATAAAATATTTGCTTTTGTGATGATAATAATATACCAATTGTCTTACTTCACAAAATAGGTTCACTATAAAAAAAAAATATATGTAAAATTGAGTAATACTATATAAATCTAACAATATAGACCTAAATATACGTGTAACAATGTATTTTTAATATTTGTATTCTGCTATTTTTTTCTCTTAATCTCTATCAATAATTTTAACATGTATTCGATAAAAAATTTAAACCGGACTTTTACACTTATGTTAAGATATATGTGTCATTTTTACCTATGCATATACAAGTTTCATAATATCTTTTTCCTTTTGCAACTAATTAGTGTTATATTTGAACATAGGAAGGATAGCTTATTCTTATTTACTTTTTAATATGATTTAGTTTGTAACGTTACAATTTTAATGATAGAGTTGATGTGTTAACATTGTTTGTTAAATAATAACATTATGATTTATGACACTTAACTAAGAATGTTCTCCTCTTATAGCCGTCCTTATATATTGGTAACCTTAAACTGAAAGCATGTCTCGATTACTAACTTTAGTTAAAGAATTTTATCTAAAATCTCATAAAAATAAACAAACTATACTTATTGAACTTATTTTGATAGCTAATTTGCTTAATTAACACAATAAATTCTAGTTCTAGTGTTTGGATAAACTTATCTCCTTAAACGTACTTTCTTATTCAGAGAGTGATTTCATATGCTTAAAATAAGTTAATTTTCTAAAAAATTATTTACTTACAAGCAATAAGCTAACCAATCTTTTATTGAACCTTTTCACTTTAATTATAAATGTATAAAATGCAGTAAATGAAAAAAGTTACTATTGATTCAACATCAACTCCATTTCATATATATTGTATAACTATAACTATAATTATAATATGGTTTAAGTTATTCTATCATATGAGCATATGGGAAATTCTTTTTTCTGCAACTGTAAGTTAAAACAGTCTTATTCATAAAATATAAGAGTTCTACATACATTGATGATCATGTAAGTTCTTATCATCCATGGCAAAAAGACAATGAACTTGAAAACCAACCACAGTCCGTTTAACTTAGATTTGAGATAGATGATGGACAACAATTGAACGAGTCCGGTACTTAGCCATTAGGGGTTGTGCCTTGGGTGCACTCAAGCCAGTGGATTGGGACATATCCTCCAATTCATCGCTAACACGTTTCCAATCAAAACACTGAATCATTGATGCTAATGTCAAACCCATGATACGCAATGCTAAGTTCTCACCAGGACATCGTCTCCTGCCTGACCCAAATGGTATCATAGTCAACCCCTTACCTTTCGCATTGGAAACATTTTCTTTCCCTTCAAACCTCTCGGGATTAAATGTGTTTGGAGAGTCCCATATTTCTGGGTCATTCTGTATGGCCCACACATTCACAAACAACATTGTACCACGTGGAACATGGTAATTTCCTACCATACAGTCTTTGGATGACTCGTGAGGAAATAGTAATGGGGCCGTTGGGTACATCCTTAATGTCTCTTTGATGATGCATTGCAAATAAGGAAGCTTCGACAAATCTGATTCATCTATTAAACGATCACTTCCTACAAGATTGTCAATTTCATTTTGTGCCTTGGTTAAAACCTGTGGATGATTAAACATAAGTGTCATTGCCCACTCCATGGCATCGACTGATGTGCTTATTCCTCCATGTAACAGAGCCTGTAATCAGTGAAAACTTTTTGTAGTTTATTAACTTTTTAAGGCAAATACACACACCCTAACCCACATTTTATACACTAATTTTGTCTCTATTGAGAGTTAGAGCTCACAACCTGTAGTTGATGGGCCACCCACGTGCCGACGTACCAAATTACCAATTGGACAAAGCCCTTTGGTAGTTTATTGAATATTTATCCATTGTAATTCATAATTACCTAGATATATTGAATTAAATCCTTTGAAATACTTTACCAAATTGCGACAGCCTTGTATAATTTTAATACATAGATCTTAATAATCTATACATATTTGATAAAGGAAATCTTATAGCAATTGCACGCACACTCACACATACGCAGTCAATTAAAAAGTTGTAGGTTCAAATCCAAATAGAGTAAATGTGCGTGTTTTTAGTGTTTCCTGTTTCTTTTTTCTTTTAAAAGACCCTTTCATACCTGTGAAAGGCTTTTGATCTCTTTGTCTGTGTAGTATTCTGGATCTGCATCTTGTAGAGAAAATAAAACTTGAAGCAGTGTTTTCTTTGCTTCATCTTTATTCAAACCATTTGCGCGATGTTCATCAATCCATTCTTGCATAAATTCATCTCGCCTCTTCTGCACCGCAGCATACCTCTTTTCTAATTTCCCTGCAACAAACCACCGCATAATTGGCAACATATCCGCCATACTTGACTGCCTATTCAACTCATTTGTGTCAGCCAGTATATCACGAAACCTCTTTGCTTCCACTACTTTTTCCACATCCAACCCATAATATCTCTTTCCTCCCATCATCCTTGTCATAGTATTAAACATGAAATCGAACAGTTCAGATTTCAAATCTGTTATCTGATCTGGAGTCTCGCTGGCTGACAAAAACAAGCGACGTGTCAGCATTCGAATCTCATCCAAACGGATCTGAGAGAGCGAGTCAAGGCGAGCTGAGGATAATATTTCCATAGCTGAGATACGACGAAGATTCTGCCAATGTTCACCATAAGGAGCCCAAGCAAGGCTCGTAAAATTATAACCAAGATACTTTCCTCTAAGAAACCGCGGTCTATTAGCAAACACAATATCATTTTTGGAGAGACATTCTTCGGCGACCAAGGGTGAAGAAACATGGAGAACACGACGTGAACCAAAGTAGAGGAAAAGAACGGGCCCATGGCGGTTAGATAACTTGGCTAGCGTCCGGTGAAGAGGTTTCTTTAAGAGGTGAAGATGGCCTATTAAAGGGAGTGATGGAAAAGGAGTTGGGGGGAGATTACAAAGCTTGTGAAGTACATGTTTTGTTATAAGATACAAAACTGTAAGGACTGGAATACAAATCCAGGTGTTGACTTCAAGTCCCATTATTGGTCAATGGTCATGAAAACAATCAAGTGATAATGATGTTAAATATATTGAGCAAGTGTAGATTCCTTTCAAATAGAAAAAGTTTAATACTCCATAATTATATGTTAATTATGTCGGATCGAATAAGATATATCACCACACAAATCCCAAGTCATTTAAATATGAAACAGGCGGCATTTATTAATCATAAGATGTCGGGTTAATTACAAATTTAATCCATTGATCAACTACAATTAATAGACTAATCATTTGATTAAGTGTTTTAACAAATTAATTCACATTTGATCGTCAAAACCTTCAATCTATTTGATCATCAACTAATTTTCAAAATGTATCCGTTAATTACAAAGTCAAATACTGATTAATTCATTTTTAACACAAAGTCAACATTAAACAAATTGAGAAGAAGAAAAAAACAATAGATCAAAGTGAGCCAAGATTCAATCACCAACCAAATTGTGACACGTCGACATCCAGATCGAAATTAAAGAAATTAAAAAAAAAAATTCGATCATTTATGATCGAATTTGATATTATAAAAAGGAAAAAAAAAGAAAAAAAAAAACTTGAACTGACATACGATCGAAATTCGTATAAATATATCGATGATCAAAATTAAACAAATTAAATACATTCAATCATCAAAGAGACAAGGTTTTGATACATTTAGCAGCTTTGTTTCCTGTACATTGTGACTAAGCAACATTTGGGAGATAGCAATAGTAGGATAGTAGGATGTTGACTCTAAAGGTTTTGATACTTGATTTGATGATCGAACTTCATATGTTAAATATGCTTGTGATGATCGAATTGATCGAACTTTTATCATAAATAATCGCACCTTCTTTTTTAATTTCGATCATGGATGATCGAACTTCGATCTGAATGGTGGCGTGTCACAACTTGGTTGGTGATCGAACATGACCCACTTCGATCTATTTTTTTTTCTTCTCAATTGTTTAATGTTGACCGTGTGTTAAAAATGAATTAATTAGTATTTGACTTTGTAATTAATGGATACATTTCGAAAATTAGTTGATGATCGAACAAATTAAAGGTTTTGACGATCAAAGGTGGATTAGTTTGTTAAAACACTTGATCAAAGAATTAGTCTGTTAATTGTAGTTGGTCAATGGATCAAATTTGTAATTGACCCTTATATTATTCGCATCAACATTATTTAAGTCAATAAATAATTACATGTAAATAAGTTATAACTGTATTTATATGGTTGATAAACATACAGAAGTTCGATAAACATCTTAGATACAACATTAACTGTATAGACATGTTATTTTGACTGTGGATTTAAGATCAGAAATTTGAGTCTGCCACTCTGGCATATGTACTTATTGTTGAACAATACATCATTTTTACTAAATAAGCTTTCATGATTGGTAGCAAAATTAAGGAATTTGATAGCAAAATGGATGATATGGATGGAGCTCCAGTTTTGGTCTGTTGGATCTTTTTAGTAACAAGTTAAAGTGAAATAACAGCTAAGACATAAATCTCACACAAACAATATAAGTTATAATAAAAGTATAAAGCACTCTACTTGCACCCAGAAAACAATAATGGTAAACGTGCTACTACTAAATAAAATTAAAAATACATACTTTAATTCTCGAAAGCCATGAGTTGCTGTTCTTACGGACACTGTGTCTGCGAAATTATATACGAGAAAGAAGATCCACCATTTGAGGGCGAAGTCTATATTTAGCAATCAAAGGTTGGGCTTTTGGCATCGTGAGACCAGCCCCTTCAGTCATGTCTACTTTCTCGACACCAATTCTCTCCCAGTCAAAACACTGGGCAAGTGTCCCTAAGATTCACCCAATCATTCGCATAGCTAAAACTTCTCCGGAACACCCTCTTCGTCCTGACCCAAACAGCATAAACTTAAATCCATCCCTTTTCCCTTCAACATCGACTAACCTCTCTGGCATAAAATTCTCGGGCTCCTTCCACAACTTTGGGTCATTTTGAATAGCCCAAAGGTTTACCAAAAGCATTGTTCCTGACGGGACACGAGAACCGCCTACAGTGCATTCTTTTGTGGATTCATGTGGTGGAATGAGTGCTCCAGCTGGGCACATATGAAGTGTTTCGTTTATGACTCCCTGCAGATATGGACGATTAGAGAGATCCAAATCGTTCATAAGTCTTGATGAATTCACTTTGTTGTCAATATCATCTGTGATCTTTTTGAGAAAATCTGGATGGTTAAGTAGAAGCGACAAAGCCCATTCCAGCGTTCCTGCTGAAGTATCAGTTCCGTTGATATCATGACCTTTACCTTCAAAATTGACCAGTACAAGGGGTTAAAATATCAGCCCGTCTATGTCAAAATGGGTTGATTTGGATTTTCATTTCATGCTACAGGGCCAAGCAAGTAATATTAGAAATGAATAAGAAGCAGAAAAATGGGTCAAACGTGTTCGAGTGGGTTAAAAGTAGTCTATGAAAAAAATCTTCAATTTATATTATTTTGATTGATTTGTTAAAGGAATATGATCATTATTACAACAATAGGTCTGATAAACACATAACTATGATATGAGTATATCAACTATTTATCAACTATTTATATAAACTTTTTCTTAGAGAAGACAAAAATGGTTAGAGACTCAACCCAACTCAGCCCAACCTGACCCAACTCTTTGTGACATGTTACGCACTCGCTCGTTTAACCAACCTATAACAAACACCTACAAAACTAACTGATCGATTCAGGAGATATGAAAGAAAAGTTACTAATATCAAGCCTCTGATGATTTCATCTGTATAATATTCGGGCTAGGTTTCTTGGAGGGATAAAAGGACATCGATGATAGTCTTACTCGCTTCCAAAGAATAACGACTAGTTCTTCTATGCAATTCAATCAAGTCTTGAACGGCGGAATCCTTCTTTCGATTTAGTTTCTCCATCTCCTTTTCCATCGAGTTTAACCCAATCCACTTCATGATCGGCACAAAATCTCCAATATTTGATGCACCACTCAACCGAAAATTATCTTCCACCATTTCTTTGAACTTTCTTGCCTCCGGTTCTTCCTTCCTTCCCATGATCATCCTCATAATCATATTCAACGAGACCTTAAAAAAGCATGACTTCATATCAACAACCTCAAATTGACCCTCTTGAGACCAATCTTTTAAGCTACAAATAAGAGAATCAATTTCCTCAAAACGAATATTTGTAAATATCTGAATACGATTATTTGACAAAATCTCAACGGTCACAATTTTTCTCAAGTTTCCCCAGTGGGGTCCATAGGGGGCCCAAGTAAGAGTGGTGTAATTATAACCAAGACGCTTCCCAGCAATCAAATTCGGACAGTTTGCAGATACTTGATCATTGGTCGTAAAACAGCCCTCAGCTGCAGAAGGAGATGAGACAAGAAGCACGGGAAGGGAACCAAATTCAAGAAACACAACTGGACCATATTGGTTCGAAATCTTGGCTAGGGTCCTGTGCATCGGTTTCTTTACAAGATATCAATGCCTAATTATGGGTGTAGAGAAAAAAGATCTAGGTGGGAAGTTTCGAAACTTATGAATGAAATGTTTGGTGATCATGTATATGATAACCGAATATACGATAATGTAGCCCAAATTCTCAATGGAAATAAGTAGTTAACAAGAATCTATTGGTTTTAGAGCTATAAACTCAAGAATTATAAGATGGTATCAAGTAATCGTTATATATATACTCGAGAAATTATACATGCTAATGTCATAGACAATGTAATAGTTGTATACAAGAACAAAAGGTCAATGTAACGTGATCAAAGATGTGTGGAGTACATTCTTGTAGCCGGCTAACTGAATTTTATAACTGAACAAATGTACAAATCTATGACAAACACACCTCAAAAACATCAACCACAAATAGGTGATTGAATACTTAATATCAAAACAATACTACAGGACCAAGATTGCTGTCCAGTATTGAAAAGAGAACAAGAACAACAGAGATATACAAGATCAACCAGAAAGGGATTGAAACCTTAATCTGGGAACAAAATATGGACCAGAGAAAAATGATTATTTACAAAATAATAATCAATGATAAAAGGAATAATATAACCCTTGTACATTTACTTCTTTTACTAATGTGCAACTCTGGCTCTTCTATCTTCTATGCTTGCATCAGGACCACTAAACTTCACTTTATTCACCTATAGCCACCAATTCTTCTTCAAGCTATCCAAGCAAGTCCTTTTTTCCGTGATATTATTCCAGCATTGGTCCTGCACTTAACCAAACTAAGTTAGAAGAACATTATTAAGCTAAGATTGGTAATGATCATACATTTATCAGTAATATTTTCAATGCAATCATTTTAAGATGGTATCATTTTCATTATGTTTTTTCTAGTGAGCTTTCATTTTCTCGTCACTATAACTTGGATGTTGATGTTTATATGATGGAGGGCTAGGAAACAATTGTGTTTCTTAACCTTCGGACATTTGGCCTAAAAATTATAATAACAAGTGTGTTTGCTAGCTCAAGGTAATTACATGTATATTGGTTTTTATCATCTTAGATGCAAATATGACTTGGTGTGATAATGATGTTGATGTCCAAGTAAGAGAGCCTTAAATTCATCAAGAGATGTTGTATTTACAATTTTTATAATCTTAAAGGGGTTTACCTTTTGATTAGCCAAAAAGAAAAAGGAAAGAGAAGTTTTGAAAGCAATAATTTAAGGCATAAAAAAAAGAGCAAATTGCACGGATCGTTCATGTGTTTTGTCCATATTACACGTATCATCCCTCCAGAATTAAATAGCATACAACATTCTTATGTACACTATTTTTGATCAATTAACATCAAAAAGGTAAGGGATTATATACTTGGAGGCCACCCAAATATATCAATTTGTTTTTGTAGGCCACTCATATTTGAAAACGATTTTGTAGGCCACCAAAATATATCATTTTGTTTTTGTAGGCCATTCATATTTGAAAACGATTTTGTAGGCCACCTAAATTTGTATATTGTTTCATATATACCAAATTCGACTAAAAACTCATCAAAAAAATTGTGAAGGGACACAAATACCCCTATATTTGTTAATTAATATTATTTATATTATTTTAGTTTTATTCAAATACATGGATATTTGTATCCTTTTACACTTTCCAGATGAGATTTTAGTCGAATTTGGTATACATCAAAACAATATACAAATTTAGGTGGCCTACAAAATCGTTTTCAAATATGGGTTGCCTACAAAAACAAAATGATATATTTGGGTGGCCTACAAAATCGTTTTCAAATATGCGTAGCCTACAAAAACAAATTGATATATTTGGATGGCCTCCAAATATATAATCCCAAAAGGTGATTAAAAACTCTAGAATAAAGGAATGAAGAGCATTTGGGTCATTTGAGGAGCAAAAGACGACGATAATTGATAAAAATAGTGAACATAGACATGTCGTATACTACTTAATTTTGAAAGGAACGATACATATAAAATGGATAAAATAAAGGGATGATTCGTGCAATTCGCTCTAAAAAACTTGTAATTTGATATCTTGATTCGGATATGTTAAACGGGCCTCAAGAAAAACACAATGGAGGTTGGTCCATTAAAACCTAATTTGGGCGGATATATAAGTTATTTTGTAGGCCCAGATAAGTGGCAGGAGGCCAGGAGCCCCTTCCCCATAACCCGATTCTTCTTTTGTCAACAAAAACATAAATGAAATAATAATAAACGGAACGGACTAGCGGAGTACTTTCTAGCTTCTATACAAACATTTTGTTTAGGGTTTAACTCCCACTTCGAAGACAAACGTTAGGGTTTCTGTCTTCCAGCAACAGCAACAGCAACGATGAGGCCATTAGACGAATCAGAAACCACACAAGTTTTCGAAAAGCTCTTCAAATTCACCGGCAATAATCTCAAAAACATCGTCGAATCACCGTCGCACGAAGGTCCCGACCAAACTCCAGGTCGTTACTGTTTCCGTCTCCACAAAAACAGAGTCTATTACGTTTCTGAATCGCTAGTCAAACGAGCCACAAACATCAAACGAGAAAACCTCGTAGCGTTCGGAACAAACATCGGAAAGTTTACAAAAAGTGGAAAGTTTCATTTAACGATACAAGCGTTGAATTTGTTAGCTGGTAATGCGAAACATAAAGTATGGTTGAAACCGACTTCGGAGATGTCTTTTTTATATGGGAATGATGTTGTGAAAGGTGGATTAGGAAGGATTACTGATAATATTAATGCCTATGATGGTGTTGTGGTCTATTCGATGTCGGATGTGCCGTTAGGGTTCGGAATTGCGGCGAAATCGACTCAGGATTGTAGGAAAATGGATCCTAATGGACTTGTGGTTATTAGGCAGGCGGATACTGGGGAGTACTTGAGGAGTCAGGATGATCTTTGAAGAAACAATTATGAGTGTTTGTTGTAAGTTTTTGAGTTAATTTGTTTCTAATTGTTATGAATTATGATATGGAACTGATTATAATGCTATATGTGTTTTTTTTTTTTCAGTTAATTTGTAGCTGCATTATTAAATGCTATAAGCTTATTTGATTCAGTTTCGAACTTGATTTTCATAATTATAAATTTATCAGCTTTTTGTTATTGATACTCATGTATGTGAGTAGAGAAGCTGATACTGTATAAAGTTTAGTGCTGATTTTAGAGAGTCATGTTTAATACTTTTCAGATTACAGTTGATTTTTTTGTATCCTATTGGTTCTATGCTGACCCATTGTTTATTGAATTTCTCGTCATGTGTGAAAAGATTAATGTTGATTTTTGAGACAAAGAAAAACTTATAGAACACACAATAGTCAAATATGATACCATAATGTCAGATGTTTCATCAAATTTCTGAAAATAGATTAATAATGGAATAGCCAACTTGGGCAGCAAGTGAATAACAACAGTTGTCGTATAATTAATAGAACTGACCCATTTATGCAAGATTTATATAGAGTTAACGTCATTGTGTCAGTTGTGTTTATAATTTCTAAATTGTACTCTGTAGTGAAAGACAAAGGGTTGATGATGTGGTATGTAGTTTAGTTTATTGACCACAGAATACATAATATGTTTCTTAATAAAGGGGTGTTTTAGGTAAGTTTAAGATGTGCAGCATATTCGGAGAGCTCGATCCTAACACTTTCAGAGTGCTTAATAGCTGCAACATAATGCAATATAAGCTATTAAGCACTCTGCACTCCTAAAAAAGCTAACCCAAACACCCTCTAAGATAGAATATAGATAAAGCCATTGTGTGGAGGGCATTAGTATGCCAGTAAGACCAACTTACCAGAATTATATTCTCAATCCTGGCTAAAGATTAGTTGCTTAATTGTCTTCTGCTTCTTTTCTTCTAATTGGGACATTATTGAATACAACGGGTCAATTTCTTCTAACTGGGAGAGTTTATTGAATAGATTGGGTCAATGAACGTAGAAGAAATGTGGCCCCAGTGGAGTTAGGATAAACTGCATGCTCCAATTGCAAGAACAAAAGTTCTTTTGAAGTTAGATTGTGAAATTGCAATTGGAATAAACCTGCCCATGCTCTGTATCAGTGGAACACTTTATTTTGTACTCGTTTGTTGAGAAAAATCTTTTTCAAACTAACATTTGAACTATTGTTGTATTTGCTATTCCATAATCACCAGCACCTTCAGACTATTTTTTTACCGTCTGTATGTATGTTTTTAATATCTGTATTGCTGGGTTCACTAATATCATCTACAGGATGTATTATAAACTTGGTGTTGGTTTGTGATGATTAATATCGATATGTTTATATGATATCCATGATCATATGTTTATTAATATCAATATGTTTGCGTGATGTATTTGATATACTTACTAATTATACATCAATCCTACTATTGCAGGCGTATCCAAGCTGCCTTGGTTTTGGAGAGCATAGGGTTACAATGGTTACAAATGGTGAACTTGCATATCATTATGGAAGTGATGTATTGAATTTTAATTGCAATGATTTTTTGGTATTTTGATTGCATTATTTCTTGTATCAACCTATTTGAAAGCTGTGGTGCCCGATGATCTAATCCACCTTCCTTATTTTAACATGCTATGTTTTAAAGAAGCGCTGTACAATCAATTATGGGATTAGACTGAGCCGTGTCTCAGGCACTGACCTGTAAGAACGTAATGCGCTTTGGTTGAGTCTCTAGATTATACAAGTGAACATCAATCTTAATTGAAATATTTGCACATAGCTTTGAACACCACCCCTTTTGTTTCTCTCCACTATCTGACAATTGAGGGTACATGAATGGTGGATGGAGAAACGTAAAATGAAACTGCTAAAATCAAGTTAAAGACAGACATATTGTTTGCTTATTTCGCGTGTGAACCCTTCAACCAACTACGCTTCGTATGAATGCTTGCTTCACAACTGCTATCGTGAAAAATAGATCGGCCTTTGCTTCAGTCTACTTCGTATGAATGCTTGCTTCACAACTGCCATCATGAAAAATAGATCGGCCTTTGCTTCAGTCTACTTCCAAAGTGTCACTTCAAGCTCTCCTTGTGCCTGTTTTATCTACCAGTTATCTTAAATCATTGGCAGCCAAAGCAAACCAGTTAATATTTTCCGAAACCAAGTTTTAACCGTTGCAATTGACTTTTAGATCTAACAAAATGTTAGATATAACAATAGGGTGGGGATCGAGAGATAAGCAAAAAAATTAGGGAATGTTCATATGTGATGAATGTTACTCAAAATTTAACATTCATCACAAATGAATTTTAAAAACGTTTTTTTATGAAAAAATCAAGGGTTAAGATTTGCTTCTGTCATTTTCTAAGATTTGAAGTTTCCTTATGGATCATTCCCCTAACAATATGTTCGTATTTAGAGTCCTCATTTTCAAGAATTCATTATTGCCTGTGAGTGACACAAAACGTAACCATTTGGTAAACTAGTAATGTATACTAAGTGCGAATATCATTATTATTTTTTTAGTATGATGAAGAATAGACTCCTAAAGGCGTTAGGAGACTACCAATGCATATGTACAACACTCTTAATTATTATGTTTTTCAATGAGAAGAAGAAAACATGTTATTGTTGATATTGGGAGGTGTTTTTTTTCATGTTTGAAAGTAGAACTTAATGACTACTACCGATGTGATTATGATCTAAACAGACAATGTACGACTTTTTACACACATACACAAAAATAAACGAACAAAAAAAAGTCAAATCCCTCGAACTTTAACTATTAGTTGGAGCTATAATTTGGAGTACTTGTAAAAAAATAAAATCTTAGAACATTTATTAATCTAGTAAGGGTTTTAGGTAAGTGCTCCCTTAAATCGCAAATTCCAATTACATAGTGTGATGTCAAATTGTATAGCAAATTTAGTGGATTTAGAGCATCTCGAATCTCGAATGTACTCAGTCATTTGAATTAAGCTATGTCACCTTACTACCATCTCATCACTCTCATTTTCTATATGAATCTTTACAGTGCACTTATATAGGTTAATATATTTTCAAGTCATTGAATTATTTTAACATTTATTGTATTGTTTATAAAACTTTTTTTATCATTTCCCTTTGAGCACAATTTATACGCACAAATATGTAGCATGCCTATAGTAGTTTGAGCATACGCTTCAGATAAGAGTCTCATGAATGCTCTTATGAATTATGACTTGTAGTGGAGATGATTATATAAAGTAAAATCTCAAATAGATAAATGGACACAGTAGATGCAGAGTCATTAGACACGAAGATGTGCACAATGTATATTTATTAATCGATTACCAAATATGAAAGAGCTAAATAGTTAACATGTTTTTATCTAGAAGCTTATATATTATACCGATATATGTTCAAGCTTACCCCATTGTGTGATTCCCGCAGTTACATACTCAATTGTTATGACATATCCATGGATCATGGCAAGTAGATCGATGGCTACATCAATCTATTTCCAAAATGTCACTTCAAAGTTCAACATGACTTGTTTTGTTTAACCAAAAGGTTTTCGTCATTATCATTAAATGAATTCAATATCAATCATTCACACCTAACATGGTCCATAATTCATTAATATATAAGCTCTTCCATATAAATTGACCTTTTTACTAAAAAATATTAGATGCAACAATTAACAAATATGTACAAATCTGGTATAACTTAATACGATATAACTTCAATCATCTATTCTTGTTAGCAACTTGGCCAAATTAAATCTAATACTCAAAGGGATTAGGGATATATATTTGGAGTCATTTTATGTTCAAGAATATGTTCTTGACTTGGTAAATAAGACAACTAAATACAGCCTTTTTGCTAAATAATAATTGAATCTAACTTTTGTGTTTACTTTCAACCATAAGTAAAAACTTACCAGTATACTAATTACCAAGTTTGAATGTAAAGATTAAAAAAGACACCAAACACTAACAACACCCAAATCATTTGCATTATTTTTTGTATGAAAATAATACAGTGACTGGCGCGTTTGTATTTGCACTACTTTGTTGAGTAAAAATGGCGAATTTGAAGGCTGATTCCCCTCTTTGTCGTCGCATCGTCCTATCTTTTCTCGACTTTCTTAATTCTGGTTCGCTCGCTCTCCCTATCATCTAGAAATAAAGAAATACAGATACTCCATATACGTATATAAATTATTTTATTTTTGTATGATTGTATATGTATGTATGTATGTATTATATGTAGGTGTGTTTGAATAGTGAATTATTGATTGCAATCGGATCGGAACTAGCGATGCTTAATTGACGGATCTTATTTAATTTCAGTTCAAGTTTACCTTGTAGGGTTTGCAATTATAACTAATGATCGTTATCAGGTTTAACATCTTCTGTAAGATTGATGATAGCTGCTGATCATTTCACTTTAAGTGTGCAATTAGGGAAAGTAGGGAAATTAGGGTTTTTTGGATCACAGTTGAGACATACATTTTATTTGAGATTGTACAAATGCAATTTTAGGGGATAATTGTCAGATACGTTGGTATTAAATGTATGTTTTAATTTTAGGTGTATTTCAATGTTGATTGCAATTGAACATGCTGAATTGACCGGTCTCATTAAAATTTAGTTCAATTTTTTACTTTGTAGGGTTTGCAATTATAAGTAATCATCGTTATTAGGTTTACTATCTTCTGTTAGATTGATGATAGCTGCTGATCTTTTCATGTTAAGTGTGAGATTAGGGAAAATGGTGAAATTAGGGTTTCTATGACAATTGAGACATACATTTTTGTTGAGATTGCATAACTGCAATGTTAGGGGATGAACGTCAGATACATTAGGTATAATTGGGCACTTACCTGAGTAGAAAATGCAATTTACTTAATAGTGTGTTGAATATGATGCCTTTTTTTGCTTGTGAAAGACTTCATCATGATTCAGTTGCTTGACTTGTATTCTTATTCCGAGCAAATTTTGAAATAAAAGAGAAATTTTACAGTTCCTAATATGTTTTGCCATTGAGACATTTGATGGAGTGTGGTCTTAAATGAGGTAAAAATCTTTCTAAACATGATTGGCATGCGTGTCTTGAATCTAGATGGTTAGGTATGATAAGAGGTGTTTTTGGATAGTAAACATAAAAAATGAGAGCTTTCCTACATAGCAGATATCTGATGTGAATTGACCAACCACGCTAATGGAATATGAGATAAGTGGCCGTGTAAATGTGACATAATTAAGTTTCCTGCTATGTGTATCTACTTATTAAGATCACGAGGACTCTTTCATCTTGAGGCAAATGTAAACAAAATTAGACAAGTAAATCTACTAATTTGCACCCTTGTAGAACGCATATAGAAATGGATATAAAAAACATTCTTTTTTGGATAAAAAGGTATACCTTGTTACGATTGTGAAACCTCTATCTGGAAGTCATTCAAGAGTCGTCAATCGCTCTCTTTAAACATTAATGCCTTGATGATCATTTCTTGTATGTATTATGCTTTTTTCATAACCACCAACCAAGACAATATGTTTGATGCAACCTTGTATATATACTTTAAATAGTCATTGTCACTCCTACTCCTGCGAAAGCAACTAAAGAATCTTAGAGAAATGGTAAAACCAGGCACTAAGAGCATCTCCAATGAAAGCTTTTTACTATTCAAAAAAGCTTTCCATATTTTATTATAAGCTTTTTACCAAAGCTTGAGATTTCTCAAGTTATAGACATACTAGACTTCACGTTTTCTTAATATTTAATACATCTTTAATGGTAAAAAAGCTTTTGAAAAGCTATTCATTGTTGGAGCAAAAGCTTTTTTACAAAAAGCTATTGAAAAAATGTTGGTGTGGGTGCTCTAAGAGATTGCTACGATTACAAGTGATGCCTAAGAATATAAACTTTAGAATCCGTATCAAAACTTTAAAACCAGGTGTTGATCCAACCATCAAGTATACATCTTTGTTAAGACTCAACCAATGAGTAAGGTCTTTTGATACCCGATTGCAGGAGATGTCAATGTATTCAAGTATGGGATCGTTTTATAGTAACTTTACGAGAGCATGAGCTAATAATACCATTATATTAATGCTTTATGTATTAGTTTATGTGAGGTGGGGGTGGCTCCCAGGTACATATGACTATTGCAACACTGGTTAAATTGCTTTAGTAATGTATTTCCCAAAACTTATATTTCCTGATTTTTTTATGGTTAAATCTTTGTATGCTGATAGTTCCTCCATAATCCATTTTACAGTTGAACCTAGTTTCGTTAGTGATGTTGAAAGTCTTGAAGTTGCAAAAGACTGCTTATCAGAGGCTTTTAAGATTGATTCATCTTCTACATCCAGTGTTCCAAAATCTGATTCTCTGGTCAAGATTTTCAGTTCACAACCAGGACAGAATAATGGGATTACGTCTGATCAGATCCGTGAGAAATCTCAAGCGGATACATCTCATGCATCATCCACAATTAATGCTCCAGCTGATTCCAAAACTCCAGGGGCATCACAAACTCTGGCAGTAATGTTCTGTCTTTCTTCCTCTGATTTATTTTATTTTATTTTTATTTTTTGACAGTGTGTGTGTATGTGCGTGCGCGCAAAGAAAATGGACGGTAATTCAAGTGATGATGGCTATTCTATGTGCTTTTTCTGATGATTTACTTCTTATGTAGGGTGACACCGACAACCAGGATAATCATACCATAGGTAAGTCTTGATTCTTGTATATATATATATATATATTATATAGTACCAGGATCTAAAAAGAAGGAAATTTTGGGGGAGAAGGGGGATAAATATATATTTAAAACTATGATTCAGCAAAAAGCAAGTATGATTCAATAAAAAATAAATATGATTTCAAAAAATGCATTATCTGATTCAACAAACATTCATCTATGATTCAAAAAACATTGTTATTAATAAACATTTTTCCTGAATCAAAATGATTAATTTGCTGAATCAAAGGATTAATTTGCTGAATCAAAGGGTTAAAAAACTCTTCTCGACCAATTTTTCCTTCTCCCTTGAACCCACTCCTATATATATATATATATATATATTTGCAATGACAAGCATATGTTCTCTTATTATATTGCTTTCATTTATACTTGCATGTTATACAGTTCCTCTTATTGTTGAACTTTCATAGTAAGTTTTCAAGATAATAATCTAGGGTAAGAAGGCATGATATCAAAGAATAAGTACATGTTATATATGGAGGTATCATAGATGGGTTTGTCGCTGAGACATAGAGAAAATAAATTAAAAGTACAACTCCGTTTAATATCCTCAAGTGGCGCCATGGATATAATCAATGCACCAATCTCACACACAAGATTAGTGAGGTCATTCATATGAGGCTTTATTAGGATGTACTTCTATGAATATTATGACGTCATCAATTGCACATGTATATCTTGTGTTGTACTTATATGAATTGAATTTGTTATAGTAGAATTTTCTCCCGGAATGATTGAGGTTACACATCTTTCATGATTGACAGAGCTATGTGAGGATGAACTTTTTGGTCAGTTTTTTGGTGCCCTTGAAAAGGTTCACTATTTTGGGACTACAATGAACGGAGATGATGAGCAGGCACTAGAAAGAGCTACACATTTGTTCCACAATGTTTTGATGGTATGGTATTAACTTCAAATCTCTTGTCATGTACTTTTATCATACTTGTAATGTCGGTGTTCTGCTAATTTAGCTGAATTACAGTGATATTTATGTTTGCCATGAACTTAATTTCGCCAATTTTGAATCTTCTCACCCTTGAGGAGTGACAATAGTATTTTTTTTTTTTTATTTCCTGGGGGAACTCGATGAGTCTATATTTTTGTTGATAAGTTCCTTCTCATATTATCAACTCTGGCCTAAAGGCTATCATTAACACTTGTGTTTTCATCATATTTTACCCAGAACATATAATTTTTAATTATTTTAAGTTTCTGAAAGTGCCATATTTTTAGGTGGGGTAGAACTTGAATTTCAAGAAGGTTTGCATATTGAGCTTAATGTTCACATCTCTTAAATTATAAATATTAAAACTATGATGGCTTGTACTTTTGTGCTATGGTTTTATACTCAACCAGTTACCCAAATAGGTTCATTTTTTTTTTTGCCTGCTTGAAACTTACTGTCTTCTCATGCTAGTATTGAAGTTGGAAGGTGTCTTATTATTTTTGAAAGTCACAGATGGGCTCGTTTTGTTGGAACTAAATGACTACTTATAGTTTAATCCTGATCCATGCAGACAATTTACTTTTTCAAAAATGCATTTTTGGAAGAGAAAGAAAGCACATTATTTGAAGATGCTCTGTTTTTTCAAATTATCAAACTTTAGCTATCTAGTGTAAATCGTGAAAAACTGAAAATTATAAAAGTTTTCTAGAATTGCGTTCAAAATTCCACAGTTCATGCTTAGATTTAATAATAAGGGCCCTGAAAGGATTCTATATATGTATATTTCCTTGATGAAATTTATTGCTGTAACTTACTGTTGTTTTGTTTATATCTTTGTTGTGTACTCTAAGGAAATGAAAAATTCTGGATGTGAGGCATTTGATCTTAAAAACTTGGCTGATACCTTCAAGTTACAAGGTAATAATTAGTCAAACTTTGTGAACTTGTGATTATTATGTCTTACGTGTGTATTCCATACCATCCATGTCTCAACATGAGCCTGAACTTTGTTAACTCCTTGAAAAAGTTATTCTGTGATTTATAAATTTAAATACTATAATAAGCTAGTGAAGTACAAATGTAAATAATTTATAACTGTACTGCATTCATTTATGTAATTTGTTTCCATGTAGGTAACAAGGCTATGCAATCTAAGTCGTACCCGGATGCAATTGAGCTTTACAGTGTTGCTATAGCACTTCGTGATGATAATGCTGTTTATTATTGCAACAGGTGACTTATTTACTCAAACAATTAGAGTTTTTTAGTATTAAGTTAGACATTTTTATACTCTAAAAGTACGTCATCTTAATTAACTTATGGTGAATGAGTACTTTTTCAGGGCAGCTGCTTACACCCAGACCAATCAGTATGCAGAAGCAATCCATGACTGCCATAAAGCAATTGAAATCGACCCGAACTACAGCAAGGCTTACAGTCGTCTAGGCTTTACTTATTATGCTCAGGGAAATTACACGGACGCCATCAACAAAGGATTTAGGAAAGGTTTGTACATATTTTACACATATAATTTTACCCATTGTAACATTCAGGATGACTTTTTTGCGTATTATGTTTAATAGTCTTTCGATGGATTAACATTATTTAGTAAACAAGAATCATCATCTAACTGGTTTTTCCATTTTTGTTATGGAATCACCATATGAACTCGTTAACACTAGGATTTTGAAGTAGGTTGATTAAATAACTTTTTATAAAAAAGAAAAAGGAAAATATTAAAGAGAACGTAAAGAAAAAGTCTTTTAGAAAATGATGATGATGTGTCAATGTTGTACATAAGGTGTCAAAATTTATATTTTTGTTCTTAATTCCATGCAGCCTTGCAATTGGATCCAAATAATGAATCTGTAAGGGGAAATATCCAGGTTAGTACATCTTTGTGTTTGATTGCATAGTTATATTTTTGTGATGATATTTTCATGGTTCTCATATAAGCTTTATTTCACTGTCTTTATTTGTAGGCAGCTGAGCAGAAACTCAGAGAAGAGCAACAAAGAGGTGGACGTGGCCAGGTAACGGAAGTATAAGAAACCAAATTTAGTCAGATACCATGAAGTTTTCTATTCTGTTTGTTTCTGACGTACATTAGGTAAAATTATCATAATTTCTCATTAAAATTCATCACAAGAACGTTTGCTCTTCAACTATTGTTGTCATGCACCATACACTCCAGTTTTGTTCAAAGTAAATACGGAGTATATACAAATCATTAACCAAACGCATGGCTTGACCAGATTCAATTCCATTCTAAATTCTAAATTTTCTGACCATTCCATTCCCTCCAAAAATCTACATGTCCGTTTTAAAGTTTAAGTTCTCTGACAATTCCATCCCCTCCGAAAAATTATGTGAACCAAACTCCCCAGTACTTATCAGTTCGTTCTAATGGGTGCACCAACATGTATCTTCTGTTTCTTTGTTTCTGCTGCATTTTTACCACTTCAAATGTTATTTGGATTCATTGATACTGATTGATGTTTGCTATTTTGGTATCAGGGTTCAACTTCATTTAGTTTTTCAAATGGGGGGTCAAGGAGTCATGGGCCGATTCCAACTTTCACAGGGTTTCCAACTAATCTGACTGAACCTTTTAATTTGTCGGGCATTATGGAGGGCATGCGTTCAGGAGGGTCTGGTAACAACCCTGATGGTGAGCCAGGAATAAGAGTAGGAGTCAGTCCTGGAGATCAAATGCCAGAGGAGCTTTATGGAGTTCTAAGATCTGCATTTCAGATGTTCGGTGAAGGTAATGGAAATGGAAATGGAAATGGAAATGGAACACAAGACAACTCTCATGGAAACTAAACACCTGACGCTTCTGAAACTAGGTTTCGTTGTTCAGAATTTGTTTTTAAATAGGTTCTGCTAAATTTTGGTAATTGTTCCTTATGGGTTATATTGGGAGTAAATTAATGGTCTCTAATCTCTGGTTACAATTTGTATGTTTAACATCAATATAAAAGTACAGGGGATTTTGGAAAAGTTTAATACCTGTTTATCTGGTAATCATTGATATGAAAACTTGTTATCTAGGTCTTTTTAACATAGAAATGAGGAAAAAGCCAACTTGGCTGCACTATTCCTGTATAAATATTACGAATCCCTAACATGATTTAAAATAGAGATAATTGTTTCGTTATGTATTTAACTTTACATTTTTTATTATGGTATGCAACTACCTTTTAAAGGTCTTATTGTATGTATCGGACTTTACAAATATGTATATTGTATGTAACGGGTGACCTGAAAAATAGGTACCTGGGTTTTTCCTATTGAAAAAATGTCTATTGTATGTATCAAAACCGGTGTTCTCCGGTCACCCGTTACATACAATATATAAAATTTGTAGGTTCCACGTATACAATAACAAGTTTTAAAATTAGTTACATACAATATTAAAATATATAAAGTTAAATATATAACAAAACAATTAACCATTTAAAATAAACTCTAAAATTAGTTCAACACAATATTTGATTGTGGATTGTGTAGTTTAAATCTCAGAATCCTGAAAACAATATTGAAAAAAATACATAAATTGCCTTTTTATTAAGAAATATTCTATTTGTGAATAGTGTAGTCTAAAAATGATAAGTTTAATTTTAAATAATTAAAGTTAAAGGGTTAAGAAGATAATACTAATACTTTACAGTATAGTATAAACAAAAGTAAATGTAACATGTTATGAACATAGGGTAAGTTGTTTGCATACTACTGGAGTGAGCTCGGGATGAAACTTGTCGGCACCAGAATCCTTTTTGCGTCAAAGTGAGCTCCAACATCGAACCGTTTGAAGCTGATTGATATTGGTTTGATTCCGGTACTAATTCGGTAAAAATAGTAACATACCTTATTGGTACTAAAAATATATAATAAAAGGTTCTAACCTGATAAATATTAACAAAAATTAAAGTATAACAAAATCTTCAAAAATTAAAACAACAACCATCTTCCAACAAATATCACACCTTACAAAAATACTAAAGCAGACAAGTTCTAAACAACGAGTAATACGAAAGTTTCAAAACATAAAGTAATGACCCGCTTTCAAAAACTCTTAATCTTCAACGATTTGCTTCTCTTTTCCTTTTATAAAGTAAAATACTAGGTGATTATAAAATTTATACTTCATAACAATTATTACGTACACATACTAATTTGTAATTAAATCAATACATATATAACATTAACAATAGGGTTAATTCATCAAAAGTGCAACGTACTGTCACCAAATGTTCCATGTATACAAGCTACCCATTTTATGTTATGGGTATGCAACAAACTAGAAGAAACCGTTTTCATATCTTAACATACTTAATTTTTATTTGTTGCGATATGCAATTTGCTGCTTAGGCAGCCACGTCACTTGCCATCTAGACAATTTGTTGCCATGTGTGTATGGTTAATTCATCAAAAGTACAACGTACTGCCACAAAATGTTCCATATATACAAGTTACCCATTTTATGTTCTGGGCATGCAACAAACTGGAAGATTTTTGTATCGATGTAAGTAAAATGATGCTATTTCATCAAATTTGTAAAAACCTACTTCTACTCCCTTGTCTTTTTTTTCCCGACCAAGAATCATAGCCGGAGTGTGATTGGGTTTGCCGGAGTTCGCTTGGGTTTACCGGTGTTCGTCGCTAACTCCGTCTCCGTTTCGTTTTCGTTATGGGCCATCATGAGATTCATATCTACAATTCCGAAGCTTTCAAACTCACCGGAGATGAAATTGGTGTAGGAAGAAATTAGTAGGACGGTAGGGATGATAACAACAAAACAAAACGATGGATCTTGACGAGAATTGTGTTCAACAGCATCACTGGGTCGACTTCCACCCTTACCAAAAAAAACCTGCAAATTCTGACCCGAATCTGCTTGTGCACTCAAATTAATAGTGGGTTTGTATAGTTTGAGTGATATATACTCAAAATTACATTCACCTACAATCTCAATTCTGGTCAGAAATAAGTGATGAGTGGTAAGGATAGGAAGACGAACACGAACATTTTGTTATTAAAAGTATGTCAAGATATGGGAACGATTTCTTCCAGTTTGTTGCATACCTAGAACATAAAATGGGTTTACAATCTTTTATTGTGTTTTTGAATGTGTATTTCTATTAAGTGTAATTGTGTTAGAAAACTTATAAATGCTAAATCTTAACTACCTATTTATACTCTAAGCGCTAATCACTAAATAATGTTTACAATCTCTATTTTATATCTTAACATTTTTATTGATGTATTAATTGAAAAAGATAAAATTAAAATAATTTTTTTAAACTCAAAAGTTGAAGTGATACAATTACTTTTGACAATATAGGGTCCGTTTGAAAAGTTTTAAGGTGACAACAACATAAGTTAAGGAATGGTCTTATATTATTTGTATATAGGATACCTTGAGCTATTTGACTAAGGTCAATGCGTGGAGTGTAACCTAATCCATTGGTCTCACAACTCCCAGGCGTGTCAGACAAAATCAACGATCGATAGGTGGAGCGTCTGTAACATAAACACATTTTTTAAAGGAATAAATGCACTACTATTTGGGCGGGATTCTGCTTTTTACACTCATAAATTCAAACTAATTTAATATTTCAAATTAATATAATCTTTTCCCCTTTATTAGGACCCAAGAAAAAAAACAAGAATGAAAAGCTAAAGTCTCCATACTCACTTACCATCACATGCTTCCTGTCTCTCTATATCTATAACTCATGTTACATCTGCCAACAATGTTTTCTGTACCAACACAAACCTTATAACTTGTACGCTTTTTCGTTAGTTTTCGTCGCTCTCTGAAATTTCACCAATCTCTGCAATCCTGTTTCAACATTTAATTGGTGTTCTCCAGTAAAAGGTAATTATGCAATCAAATTTTATAATTTATCCTTTTAGATTAAATCTATAATTTTAATTTAATTCCAATTAATTAATGATCTGATCTATTCTAGGTTAGTGTGAAAACTTGTATTGAATTTGAGAAACTTTATTGTTTTATTTGAATGTTTGCTTTGAATATAAGTTACTACAAGCTACTATTTATTTTTGTTAGGTTAGGTTATATTGTAATTGGTTTAAAGTTTGTTAGTTATGATGTATTTAATTTTAAGATAAGATTAATTGAAAAATAAAGTGGAAATAATTATGGTGATTGTACTTGATGCAGAAGTAAATGTGAAAATGGTTTAAAATACAGAGATTGAGTGAGATGGAGAAAAAGAGTTGGTTGTGGAAGAGGAAGTCTTCTGATCGAAGTCCTGGTGAGACAGAAAGTTCGACGTCTATGTCTTCACATTCTGAAAGTAACTCTGATGAAAAGGTAGCTAAACAGTTTGTTGTATTAGCTATTTAGATGTGTAGTGCATTCATTTATGCTGTTTTATCTTATGTATATGTATATATTTGATATGGGAATTTTTATTAAAGTGTGTATGTTTAAATACTTGATATATACTAAAGCGATTTTTTACTTCAAAATGGGCTTGTGTTAATTGAGTACCTGTTGATGTTGATGGCGATGATTTGACTAATCTTAGTGATTAATTAATGATAGTATTATTCATGATTTTTTAATCCCTTTTTTAAATCGTATGTCAATAGACTGTTCTTTGAGTTTAGAGACGTTAATTTTTATGCATATTGAGTTATTGATGTCAATTAATGTTAGTATTGCTCCAATAAGTTCATGTGAAGCTTCCACCTGCATCTTGTTTAGCTTTCACTTTTTTCTCCTTGATAACATAGTTAGTATGATCATAGGATTTTGATTCTCATAGATCCTTTACTTCTGTTAGTAAGAATTGCAATGTTTTATTGCTTGAGACACTACAAAAGGTTTGCTGCCCATACAACTCTTTAAATTATTTTCAGGTTAAATCACCTAATGTAGAATTTGAGTTGCTAGAAAAGTCGTAAGTTGTTTTGGTCTACATGATTTTCGTTTAACTCGAATGTATGCTTGAACATTTGGATCACGTTCAACTAATTTTTTGATGAATTGCAGATAGAGTAGCACATTCGATAGAAATATAGAGTTTTCAGATTAAAATGATCGTGTTACTTGATATTATTATCTCTATTTTTAGGTGGACACAGAGAGTTTAAGGAAATCAATGAACCGATCACAGTCACCTGAAGTCACTTCTAGAGCATCAACCCCAAACTCAGAGGTTAATGACAGCTATAAGAGTCTGACGGAAAAGTTATCCGCAGCTCTGGTCAACGTTGGTGCTAAAGAAGATTTAGTTAAGCAACATGCCAAAGTTGCAGAAGAAGCTGTTGCAGGTACTATTGTCTACAATCCAACCTATACATATGAATTTATGAGGTGTTTGAACTTGGGTTTTGAAACTGATTATCTTTTGGACAAACAGATTTGGTTCAAAATAACATAGTCACTTTGAATAACGAACTTTTATCCCCTATATTATCTCAAGTTACTTAAGTTAAACATATTAATGTTAGGTTGGGAAAAGGCAGAAAATGAAGCTAGAACATTAAAACAACAGCTTGAGGCTGCTGTGCAGCAGAATTTAGCTCTTGAAGATAGAACGAACCATCTGGATAGTGCTCTAAAAGAATGTGTGAAACAACTTAGGCTAGCAAAAGAAGAGCACGAAAATAAGATTAACGAGATTGTAGAAGAGAAAACACGTGAATGGGAATCGACTAAAAAGGACCTTGAAATCCAGATCTGTAATCTCCAGGCAAAATCACACTCCAACAAACCCGAACATCCTCCACCTATTGATCCAAAAATCCTTTTAAAACTAGAGACTTTAGAGAAAGAAAATTCAACCCTTAAGTTTGAGCTTAATTCCCAGTCCGAAGAATTAGAAATCAGGACCATTGAGCTGGAATTAAGCACACAAGCAGCAGAAACAGCTAGCAAACAACAGCTAGAAAACATAAAGAAGGTGGCTAAGCTTGAAGCCGAGTGTAGGAAGCTGCAATCATTGGCTCGTAAATTACCTTCAGTTAATGATAACAATAAAGCTGTTTCAATCTCTTCATTCTATGTTGATTCTCTTACAGACAGTCAATCAGTTGACTCGTTTAAAATGAACACTCCGGAGAATAATGAAAACGAGCAAGACTCGTGGGCATTGGCACTAATGGCTGAGCTTGATCAGTTCAAAAGTGGAAAGAGTGTGGCAAAAAGTTTGAAACCTTGTTCAGTTGAAATTAATAATATTATGGATGATTTCTTGGAAATGGAGAGAATTGCTTCAATATCAGAGGGTCAGAACGAAACTTCTCATTGTAATTCTGAAACTGAAGATAATTCTTTGAAAACCGAACTTGAGGTAATGGGTCGTCGGGTGTACGAGCTGGAAGAGAAATTACAGAAACTAGAAGCTGAAAAATGTGAACTTGAAAATGCTTTGAATACATGTAAAGAATCTCTTGCGTTGTCAAATGCTGAACTTGCTGATACCAAAAGTCAACTTGCTGATATGCAAAAGGAGTTGACTTTGGTCAATGAGTCAAAGGAGTTGCTCGAGTCTCAACTTGTTAATATGGAAACAGAGGCCAAAATCATGTCTACAGAAGTCGATTCAATAAAGGCAGATGTTGAAAAGGAAAGGAGTTATTCATCTGAATTAACAAATAAATGTGCACAATTGGAGAAAGAACTTGTGGAAAAAACCGAGGAAGTAGAGCTTCAGATGGCTGCTACTGCAAATGGTGAATTAAAAGTTAAGCAGGTAAGCTTTCTTTATTGAGATATAGTTAACTGATGACACATAATATTGTGGGAGTATGTAATAAAAAATGCTTTACTTTCAGGAACTTGAGGTAGCAGCAGCTGATAGACTATCTGAGTGCCAAAAAACGATATCATCACTTGCTAGACAGCTGGAATCATTAGCGACATTAGAAGACTTCCTAATTGACACTGCAAATCTCCCTGGTTTTTCTGGAGGATCAACTGTCGCAAAAACTGGAGGCGAGCTATGGAAGTTGCATTCAAATGATACATTCATGCCAAAGAAGACTATAGTTCCAACAAAACAAGCGGAAAACAACTGTAGCCCTTTAATAAATGGTGATGATGACGAGTCACCAGTATCATCTTCTTCATCAACTTCATCTGCTGTTTCCTTAAACCATTTTGGTGGGAATTCTAAAAGTAAGAACGGTTTTGAAAAGCTGTTTTTGAGGAGCAAAAATGGAGTTCATGGTGAAAGTCATAGTGGATAACAACATATTTAGTGTCTAATAGCTGTGAAGAGACTGCTCATTAAATTCTGTTTAGTTGCAGTGAGTTTATTACTGTTTTGCAACAACTGAATTCTGATGTATGAAGTTGAGGAATTTTTAGAGGTGATGGAAATTTACAATTATAATTTAAATTTTGAGGGGGTCATAATTATTTATTATGATTTTTACATCTCTATTTTAAAAATATATATATAAGATTGCTTAGATCAATTTTTAGACCTAGCAGCCACTTTTGAGTTTTGACCCTGTCATTGGTTGCATATAATTTAACAATTTGACTTGCTTGACTTTTTGATCATTTTAGATAACTTGATCATAGAACTACAAAGCTTTAGAAAGGCACATGCTAATATTTATGATCAAGTTATCGTTTTCTTTTTGGGTGAATTAAGCTTTGTAGTTCCTAAAATGCATGAACAAGTGGTTAGGCAATTATCGATCGTTACTTTTCACATGTTCTGTGTCATTTTTTTAATATTTTTTTTGGTTATATAACAATATTTTAATCAAATATTTAATCTTTTATTTCTTTAATAGTAAAATTGTATATGAACTCCAAAGTTAAGCATAGATTATTCGATAAATCCAAATCATAACAGTATCTTTTCACTTAATTAATACAGAGTAGCATACAGTAATTAGTTTTAAATAAAGATCTGTGCATTAAAAGTTGATAATATCAAATTATCAATGACAAATATTGACAGTTCACCACTTAATTTTATAAACTTGAATTGTATTTCACAACTTTTTATAAATCGATCGACTACCCATATAATATAGTGAAAATTTTTTAACAATGTTATTATTCACGTTAAAAAATTAAGAAACTAATAATATAAATTTCTATTTTAATTCTTAAAATTATATACAAACAATGTGAATTCACTTAAAAAAATAAAATAAAATAATTATTATGTTAAATTTTAAATCTTTATAGTTATATTTAATATATAAATGGTTTTATCATGAGAGTTAACGTAAGATCTAGTTATCAAATAAAATAAAAATATTAAATAAAAGAAATTTTTTTGTTGTTTTTGATCTTTTACATTTAATCTAGTAAGGAAAAAATAAAAATAATTTATAAAGAGTCGCGATTTTAATTTTACAAACGTAAGACAGTCTTTTACAACGTAACTTGATGAGAAAAAATTTACATAGTTGTAAAACTGTTTTGACCCCAAACATGGATCCGGGTCGACCCGAGATATAAAAAATGAACTGAAGTCGGTCATACAAATTACGAACCACACGAATTCCATATAAGTAGGTCGTCGTCGACACATTACTAAATGAGGAATTCTTCCCTACTTCAAATTCATCAATTTTCATCATCATCATGGCTTCAGGTACTACAATTATATCTAACAATTTACACAAAATACATAATTTTATTCCACATCACGCGCGATACATAAAATATATCTTACGTTTGCAATTTGATTTAAAATTGGTATACTATGATTTTTTATCTTTTAAGTATTGTTTAAAATTGCAGATTATGCTACAAATATTGTGGCTGAACTTGAATCAGCCTCACAATTACGGGCTGCAGGTTTTTTTATTACACGAAGGCCATGGCTTGGTAATTTTTTATTTTATTATAATCTTAAATGAATGATTTTGTTTCGTATTTGATATCGATTAGGGTTTAGTACTTTTCTATACCTTATAATGTGGAAGATAGACAATTGCTATTAACTTTTGAAAGATAAATAGATGTGAAGAATATATATTAGTTTTAGTATGTTTTGAGAAAACGGAAATTGGTAACGTAATTTAGAATGAGGTATATCTGAATGACTGCAGATATGTATGGGGTTAAACTAAGACCAGTAGCTCCTTTCGGTAGCACGCATAGTAAACTGGTTATTGATTCATCGATGATACATAGAGTCTTGCCGGATGAATTACTGTTCGAGGTATGCATTGTTTTCCGTTTTCGTAGCATCATAATTAACTGTCGTATATTGAATGGTAATCAAGTAATGGTTATTCTAATGTTGGTACAAATTTTTACATAGATTTTTGCTAGAATGACACCATACAACTTGGGGAAGGCAGCCTGTGTGTGTCGAAAATGGAGAAATACTGTACGTAATCCTGTGTTTTGGCGCAACGCATGCTTAAAAGCTTGGCAGGTATTATATTTGGATATTAATGTGCATTCCTAATTTACCAATTTTCGTTTGAAATAATGCTCTGATATATGTATATGGAATTTTTCAAAGATCTCTGGTGTGGTGGAAAATTACAAGCTTATGCAATCTATTTATGATTCCTCATGGAGAAAGATGTGGCTTTCGAGGCCGAGGGTCCGCATTGATGGTATGTTGAAAGTATTTGTTTCTTGTTTCTATAAGCCATGTGTTTTAAGGTCAGTTACAACATTGTGAACATTGTAAATTCATTCTTTACTGCAGGTATTTATGTCAGTAGGAATACCTATATCCGTGCTGGAGTAGCAGAGTGGAAGGTCACTAATCCCGTTCACGTGGTATGTTGTACAGTAATTGGTTAGACCTATATTTGTAGTTCTAAATCTTCCTGTTATTGAAGCGTCTGCCAAAAGAATCCTGAGAAGGGTGAACCATGATGGGCATGGCAAGATAATATCTATGTAAATCAGTATATAACTAATGAGAGTTCATGTGTAATGATATAAGTAGCAACTTAGTTAATACTATTGTTTACTATTTAAATGCTAACTGTTCGTGTTGAACTGTGGGTGGTAAAATATTTCCAACTCTTATGGATGTTGCTCGTTTTCACCCTTTTTTGTAGGTCTGCTATTTCCGGTACCTCAGATTTTATCCTTCTGGCAGATTTCTGTATAAGGTTCTCCATTTTCTGCCTTCTTTCATGCAACTTACATGATAAACTTATTCTTTCAGGCATTTCATCTGATGGTGTTTTTCTTTTTGCCATGCAATGATTAGAACTCATCCGATAAATTAAAGGATGTTGTGAAATTCATGAAATTCCGCTCTACTAAAGCTGAGATTTGTCATAGTGGCCGCTATACAATGTCTGAAGACAAGGTTGGTCGCTAGTCCTTTCAGCACTTTAGCATTTGGATTATTCTGCAATAAGTACAAATCATACCATAGCATAGTTGTTGCATAAGATATTCACTGCCAACTAATTGATCATGATTTGACTTACAAACCATCAAGTCATACTTTAAATAGTCCTTCTTCGTCTTTGAACTGTTCTGTTCTGTTGAGTGTGTGTCCAAGCGGTTGTAGATTTTCATGAGATGATTCTATTTGCAGGTGGAAGGTGCTTTTTTGTATCCTGGTATGCGTCCCACTATTTGGAGAATCCGCTTGAGGTATTTTTATTTGCCTCAGAAATTAACGTACTACTATAAAATTTTGGTACTTAATGTTATACTATCACGGATTAGTTCCTGCTTGGTTTTGAGCACATGGGCACTTTATATGCTATTGTTAGTTTAACTAAGGGGTATAATGGGAACATCAGAAAGAGACAACTGTAAGAAATGGTGTATGGCACCTAATTACACTTCAAGTTATTGGTAGTTTGACCGAGGCCGAAGTGCAGGGCCGGCCCGTAGTTTCAGGAGGCCCCGTGCGATAAATACAAAGTAGGCCTTAAATACATAAATATTGAGATCATATAAAGTAACACAAAAATTCTTACAAGTATAAATTATTGAAAGTAAACGGGGGCCACCTATGGTGAAATTTATTATTGTTCTATTAACCTATTAAAAATTGATGTTGTTTTTAATTTATTTTTAAATACATTTTACAATTCATCATAAACTTTTTTTGATAAAACTAAATCATTAATTTTCAAAATCAAATATATAAAATATGGTAACTAACAAATATATACAAAAATATAGACTGTAAAAACTGAAAAATATAATAATATAATAATAACAAAAATAATAATAATTTTAACAAACATGTATTCTTAATTATTCAAAACATATTATTAATAAATTGAGTAAAAAAAATACGCGCAGAAAGAATCGAACATGCGCCATCTAGTTTAAATGCTAGTACACCAACCACATGAGCTAGATTACACTATGAAATTTATTTCCTATTATCAAATAAATATACACAATTCGCAAGTTGGGGGCCCTACAATATAGGAGGCTCTGCTCGGTCGCACTAGCCGCACACCCAAATCACCAGGCCTGCCGAAGTGTTATAATGGGAATATCAGAAAAGTTATATTGGTTTTACATGTTTCCACCTTTTAAGTGAACTCTTATTAAATGCTCAAATTGCTGGATCTCCACTATCTGAAAGCATTCGTCTCTACTACCGCTTAAATATTGCTTAGCGATAATGCTAAGGTTTATATAATGTATGAATCTTTTGTAACTTTGCTGGCAAAATGGAATATCCGTATTAGCTCCTTGCGTGATGGCGCAATTAAAAACCCAAAAGCTCACATGCTTGGAGTAGATTGTACATTGCTGCTCAACCTTATTAGGCACTCATACTTCTTTTAAAGTTTCCTCAAATCCTCCATTAAGTTTAAGTTGTCACTTTCGTTAAACTTCAAGTGTATACTACTCACTCAATTAGTGTGTGTTTACCACTTTACCCTTCCTCTCAACTCCATAATGTCCACGGCATGGAGTGTTGATACATACAAACCCCTAAGATATGGGGCTCACACACAAGAGTATAATCATGGACAACATGAAAAGTAAAACACTCCACAAATGAAAATACAATGATTGCATGGTTCAGTCTGGGAATGACTTGCATCCATAGCTGCAGTGGTGAGTCAGTATTATTGATTCCAACTTTTGGCTTATGCCTTAGGGTTTTACATAGGATTTATATTTATAGCAGCTTCACAAATGCGGGTCAATATCAGACTCCACGACTCATAACAGTAAGTCCTCAAAGTTGCGCTCATGTAATGGATAGCATCAATCTTAGGAGCTCTCTTAAATCTGGATCGTTTGAAAGATTTTTGTTTTTGTTCCATCTGTTGAACAAATATAATTCGATTGAAGCAGTCAGTTTGTCAAATTATCTGAATTTTTATGTTCGTATATGTAGCCTTTAGTTGATGTATTTTATGGAATCTATTTGTATAGATATCATCAACTTATTCTATCTATCTTTTCAAAAGGTTACGAGGTACAATAGCAGGGGCTAATAATCGGATGGATCTTCTTTCAATTGTTACAAGTGGCGTGCAAGACAATGAAGTCCCTGGACCTGATGGGGACATTCTTGGAGTGGTTGAAGGGTGGGAGGACAATGAAACTCACAATCCCGAAGTACCTGCTATTTCTCATACAAGAGGTCTAACACCTTTTGTCTTCGTTCCATTTGAAGAGGTAAATTCACCTTTACTACCATCTAAGTTCTCCAAATCTTGCATTCTTGATATAGAACTTTTGGAGGCGGTTGGTTACTTTGGGTAATGGGTCCAAACGAGTTCTGGTGAAAATGGAACATTCACCTTTTTAGTATGGGCGGGTTGACTCACAAGCACTTCTATGTCAATTGTAAGTTCTGGTGGAAATGGAACTTTCATTTATCTTACAATAATAATTTGACCTAAGGAGGTTGTATGTATTGAAAGTAGTCTCCTACGTATTCCAAACCATTCAGCACATTTCTCTTTTAGCTATTTCTACTTGACCTATTTGAGATATAATGCTAACCAAGACAACCCATTTTAAGTAAAACTGATTAAAATTGCAATCTCTAGAAACTTTACGTACATTGCTTTTCATCAGATCAATGAGAGTCTTCAAATGCATTACATAGAAGTTTCTATATATGTTTATTTTACTCCAACTTGTTCATGTAAAACTTTTATAGGCGGAAACATCAGATCTGAATCTACCTGTGGAACGCATGGATTATTACGTACCTGGTTGAACGGTATGGACAGCTAAGAAAAGGAACATCATTTGTAAATAAAATTGTTTATTAGTTATGCTTGTTGTAAGATGTATGTTATATAATAATGTTAGTCATAAACTGAAGGGTCTTATGTTTTTAGATTTACTATATTTGGGACAGTAAATTGTGTCCAAGAACAACTAGAAAATGTTTCTTGAGGTCGTGTCTCTCTTCTGAACGATCATTTGGTTGTTATCTATGATTAAATGATATTTATGATATAACGCAGGAGAGAATTGTGGTGAACATCTGTAATTGTTATATTCTGCGAATGTTGGCTGTTAATGTATTCACCTTATAACCTTGACTTGTCTTGTATAATCTTCCTATAAATCTAGAACATCGTTTAGCGTTTGCTCAAAATGACTATATATGATAATATGTCTAAGTGTTCTCATTTTTTATCCAGTCTAAAAATGGTGGTGCTGCACAAGAATTAGTCTAGGAAAATGACAGAATAGACCTAATTTGATCATCAAGAAAATAATAGTCCGAACTGATTTATTGGTAAAGGTAAGGAGACCAAATATATGTCATATATGTTCAAAGTGATTTGATTTAAGTCAATTTTTAGGCTGACTATGTGAGCTTATATATCATTATTCATTTCAAAAAGAGTTAATTATGATTTAGTCCAGAAGTTTTTTTTTTTTTTTTGTTTTTTTCATTTTAATCATTTAAGTTTTTTTTCTAAGGACTTATTTTTTCAAGTTTTAAAATTTTAACGATTTAATTCGTTATAAGAATAGTTGCTCTTTATACTTTTAAAGTTAATAATAGTTTGATGGTTTATCTAGTTTAATCATTTAACTTTCAAAAGTTTAGTGATTTAATCCTTTAAATGGTTAAAGCAATAAGTCAATGTAAACTTGAAGGGTCAAATCATTAAAAAAATTAAAAATGCTTACCACATTAAAAAATAAAAAACTCAAAAAGATTAAATTATTATTGACCATTTTAAAAATATATAAATATTGTACCATTGCCACTGTTTGATTGTAACATTAAAATGTGGGGTGTTACAATTTATGTAAAGATTTCATCATCATATATCAATCTGAAGTCGGAAATAAGATATACTCAGTATTACATTTCAAATTAAAAAGATCTTGACTTGGAAGGTGTTTGAATGCGAGTAATTTGATAGTTTATTCTTATTTTGACCTAATTTAATCTCATATTAGTGTTTGAACAAGCTTATTTTATGAACCTTATTTGCTTATAAGGGACATTAGCCTACCCAAACACCCCCTTAGTGATATGCGAATAAGTGTCGTCATAAAAAAAGTGTAAGTCAAGTCTTATTGGAGATAATCTACATATGTGTAATATACATAGTTGTGGAATTGATTGTTTGATCTTTTGTTTTAAAAACAAACAATTTTATTATCATAAATTTGTAATTTCATGTGTAAAAGTATTAGTAAAATTATATATTATTCTTTCATCAACCATTAGTTTTAACGTGTTACTAATAATTTAGTAGTATTTCTATGTTATCGATTATTTATTAGAAAGGGTTTACCGCATAAAAAATATACACACTTCAATTAGCGTAATTTAAAATATTTAAATATTAAATTTGTCACGTTAGAGTGCCCAAGTTTTTAAAGAAGAAATTTGATATAAATGTACGTGGAACTCAAAATTGAGGAATAGTTTATTAGTTTTTAGGATTTCTTGTATTAGCGAGTCACTTTATTTCAAGTAAAACTTGAGTAGTTCAAAGTAAAAAGTGTAATAATTGTAATTTTTTTTACATTATTCAGTTCAATGTAAAAACAACAAATCATCATGTCTTTTCTTGGCTTTTATAAACACTACGATGAGAATGAGGTATTTTTACCAAAATATTTATATTTATTTTCAAGGACATGATTATAATTATAAATATAAATAAAATTAAATTAATAAACAAAAAATCAAAATCACTAGACTACGGGAGAGCGCCAAACCTACGTTTTGAAATTGGAAACCCATCAATCCCTTTGTCCCAGTGTTCTATCTGATTAGGTCCGCCACAGAATTCCGGTGCCGTAAATTGTTCTCAACTTCTTCTTTTTTCTCAGTTTCCGGCGGTAATATATGTATATGTATATCTATATATATATGCATATATATAGATAGATAGATATATATGCAACAGAAATGCCTGTGAGATCCGTCAATGGACAGCAACAGCAGGGAGGCTAACCTTCCAGCAGACCACAACCCAACGACGTCGTCTTCCTTCAATTCTTCTCCCCCTCACTTACTCCGTAATATTCAGGCCGCCTTCAAACGCCATCGTACATTCTCTCTCTGTATCTATATGTGTGTATATATCTATATGTAACTTAGGAGTACAATGCATATCTTGTTAGTAAATCTATTTCTGGCTGGATTATGTGAAGTTAGGGTTTTATTTCGCCCGAAGGACATATGAATAGCTGGAATCATAAATTTAGGGTTACTTAGGGTTTTATGCTTGATGCAGGTATGATGCCACAGGTGAACAATCTCCAACCGAGAAGATTAGCGGTTCCTCGACGGGAAACTTCAAAGAGCTCAGGATCGATAATAGATTCCAAAATGGATGAATCTCAATGTGTTCCGGTGGAGCATATAGTTCAGGATTATAGTGCATTGACTAAGACTATGATGACTGTCAATCATGAGTCTGTTTCACTAACACCGCCTTTGATTTCACATACACCTACTGAAGAAGGGAAGTTTATATCAATTGATGGTCAGAGAGGTCAAAGCAGTCTCAGCTGTGATTGTAGAAACAACAACAGGAGTGATTTGCCATGCTTAAAATGCCGACATGTTTTAGATGGTCCGAAGAAGGTTCAGTTTGCATCAGGAATCGAGACAAGATCTCATGGTAAAATTTTTAATCTTGCTAGAGTTTCAGCTGACTATTCATGTAACTTTTTTGAGATATTTAAAGTTATTCAATTGATATTATCTTTTTCTTTTAGCTTATTTAAAATGAGTTGTTAGTGGGCATTTCTAATATGATGATATACAGACATATATGTCACATATCCAATTTTAGATTGCCAACTATTGTATGTACTGCACAATGTTTATGCAGGGTCTGATGACCACATGGACTCGAGCAGAGCCAACTTATTGACTCATATGGGTTCACTTGCATTGACAGAAATGGAAAGCAACATAAATAATCAACTATACGCCTCGACTGCTCCCCGTCACGATGCGAATAACACGAGTTTCCATAACATGGAAGTAGATCTTAGCTCAAGGTCTAATGATGAAATATCATCCTTGCTGGCAAAAGGAACAACAGGAGTTCATAATCAGGTTAATCCCTTAAGAAACTTCCTGCAGAGTGACTTTGGCCACCACATGACTTCATCTTCAGTTGTTGGCTCAACTTGTGCTACAACGACACTAGTGAATTCAGTAAATGCTCCCATGCTGAGTTCAACAACCCACAATTCTCAATCTTATCAACACGAGAGCGTTCATGCTGGCAATTTATCTGATATGAACTATCAGCGAATGACACAAGTTGATATCGGGGTTAAAAGTAGTAGCAAAATAATAACTGACAGTGATCAGAATCCCTCTGTTGCAGTGGATTCTTATCCTGAAAGAAAATGTGAGTTCCCTAGGGATCAACAAGGCATACCTAAAGATCCCCCTCCCGTTGCTGAAAATTCAACCAAAGGGGAGCTATTTGCAGGTGATAATATGGATTTACAGTCCCAACCTCCCATGTCAAATGATCAAAATTCCACAGTGAAATCAGTAACTTCAAAGTCTGGAAAAAATGAAAGGCCTGCTTCCAAGAAAGATGCATCAGCACCTCGTAAGAGAAATTATGATCCTGATTTGTTTTTCAAGGTTAATGGAAAACTCTATCAAAGGCTTGGAAAGATAGGAAGCGGAGGAAGCAGTGAAGTCCACAAAGTCATCTCTCAAGATTGCACAATCTACGCTTTGAAAAAAATAAAGCTTAAGGGTCGTGACTATGCAACTGCTTATGGGTTTTGTCAAGAAATTGAATATTTAAACAAACTCAAGGGAAAGGACCACATTATCCAACTCATTGATTACGAGGTACGTGCTCTAGATAGATAATCACCCGGAAAATAAATAAATAAATATGATCATTTGACGTATATGCTTTCTAGACTTGAGCTATGGGTAATGTTGCCGTTATCTATTTGAATTCATGCAATCATATTGTATATCGTTCATTAGACTTTATATGGTCATCTGGAGGGAAAAACCTATGAGACTTTCTATGGATAAGCACTCTTGGTTCCAAGATCATAGAAGTTGCAAGATTACCAAAAGATAAAATAAATGAGACTTAGATGCCTGCCAAGTAATATCCTAACTGATAAGTCTAAGAAAAGAGGCTTGGTAGCTTTATATTCATAAGAGTTAACCTGAACACTTTCCTGAAAGCATCCCATGCTATTCTGTTGAAAATTGCAAACTTATTTATCATCACATCCTGTTGACTTCTAAGAATATCCATTAGTCCCCTTGTCTTCCTCACACTCTATATATGCCCATTTTTAGAAAGCTCTCCAATATTCAATAAAGTTTCTGCGAATGTTTACGAGCATGAGGGTGTAAAATAACACCTCAATATAATTGATTAAAAACCTTCTCCATCATACTAAGTGGATTTGAAGTAATATTCTATGAAAATATGGCACTAATATTTTTATGTTATGCCATATTATAGTTTCCAGAAACTTTGTATCTAGGAGATTTCATTTTTACATTTGTCTATATTAATCCCATTTGTCAAATATTTGGGAAAAAGAAATTTTAGAAAATGGTGTTACTGTGTATGATTCATGGCTACTTCTAACATCCATCTTCTTCTTAGGTGACAGATAAGGCTTTGCTTAAGGAAGTCTTGAGTGGCTCTATGAGTAACAAGGATGGCAGAGTGAAGGATGATGGTTGTATATACATGGTACTCGAGTATGGTGAAATTGATTTAGCTCATATGCTGTCCCAGATATGGAGGGAACTGGACAATTCCAGGTCAACCATAGATGAGAACTGGCTTCGTTTTTACTGGCAGGTTTCTATCAAACCCTTGGATCCTTTTAGTTTGAGATTCGTAAGCATTATTTTGGTTTATATCGCTTTACTTTGAAACTAAAAGGCTAAGCATATTAATTTCATCTTCTTAACCTGAGAAAGAAAAGGTTTGAAGTTCCAAAATAGCAACTAGATTTCCTGGCAGGGTGAAGTGGGTAATTTGATTGTGAGCAATGTCATAATATTATGATCACCTCTTTCACTGATCAGAGAAAATAGTAGAAGATTTTTATGTCGTGTTCGTTAAGTTCCAAGGGAGGTCACTGATCAGGGCATGATGTTGCTTTACATTGTTCTATACATTTTGCGAGATGTCTCTCCGCTGAGTGCTTCACTTATGTTACAATTGTACCTGACATATTGCATCCAACTTTTGTTAGCGTATCTAAGATTGTTATTGGAAATTAGTTTGTTTAATTAATCTTTAGTTTACTTTGTATTTTGTAAACTTAGCTACTAAGAGAACTTAGTTATTAATCATCCTTACTTCTTAAGGGACTTTGATATTTTAGAAGCTTATCTCATAACAAATCTTAGCTAGTATGAACATTTAGAGGTTAAGAAAGTCTATGTACTAAGCTTTGTAAGTCTATAAATAGAGGTTGTAATCAAGAGTTGGAATATACAACCAACCTTCAAACTATATCTATTCTACACTTCTATTTCCATTCTGAAATACTTAGCAACAAAGTCTTGTCTTTCAAAGTGTAGATTTCAATTCTATTCTTAAACATCTACAATTTTCAATAAAACCACTGTGATCGGAAAGAATCTCAAATGTAGTATTAGCAAACATGAATTGCAAGTACTTCATCTTGTCATCGAAGTATAAACCAGTTAAGCAAAATTTGGGCAACAATGTTTATGCTTTTCTCAAATATATGTCTTCTTTCTGGGGATTTCTGAGTACAGTAGTTATACAATTGTTACAAAGGTACCCTCGTTTTGCCATTATTTGATCAACAAATCAACTTTTTATACCCACTAGAGATCTTTATAACTATTATGGGGAGACAGGATTATGGTCATTCAACTTCCTTGAAAATCTTTTTTTGTTGTTGTTTGTTACTGACAATATCAACTAATTTGCTTTCTCTTGGTACAATTAAAAAAAACATGCATGCTATTCTTTACTTGTTATAAAATGGCCAAGTTATGAATTTGCAAATAATGCAATGTGTATTTTCTTTTGAATGAATGACAGCAAATACTTAAAGCTGTTAAAACCATACACGAGGAACGTATTGTGCACTCAGACTTGAAACCAGCAAATTTTCTCCTCGTCAGAGGCTCGCTGAAACTAATTGATTTTGGTATTGCAAAAGCTATCATGAGTGACACTACAAACATTCAGCGAGATTCTCAGGTTAGTCAGTCAGCAATTCCATTTCATTTGTATTTAGAGACTACTATTTCTTGCTTATTAATTGTTGCAATAATAAGGGATATGAGAGGTGGCATCTTCGACCCCTTTCTTTTTTAATGGGCCAATTTAGGATATAATGTATCTATAGCGGGTCATATGGGTTGAACAGGTTACAAAACTAAGTGCAACTATATTTGACAATTGTTTTAAAGAAAAAATTCGGTTTGAGGCAGCAAACCCAACAGGTTACCCGACTTTCCGAACCCTCTCATGTTGCCCCATTTATGGGATACACTGACTTACATGTCTCTTTGGTCCTGAGTTATGAACTTTGTTGTTGCAGGTGGGTACTCTGAGTTACATGTCCCCTGAGGCATTCATGTGCAATGATACAGATGCAAATGGAAACATAATCAAATGTGGTCGTCCATCAGATATTTGGTCACTCGGGTGTATCCTTTACCAAATGGTATATGGAAGAACACCCTTCGCTGATTACACAACCTTTTGGGCGAAATTCAAAGTAATCACAGATCCTAATCATGAAATCCGTTATGAACCACTATCAAATATTTGGCTTCTTGATTTAATGAAGAAATGCCTTTCATGGGATCGAAAGGAAAGATGGACAATCCCTGAACTTCTTCAACATCCTTTTCTTGTTCCCCCAATTCCCCCTCCATTGCCTAGCCATAATAGCATTCAGTTGGTTGCTGATTCTAGTAGTGAAGATCCAGGAACAAGAATTTTATGTTCCCGACTCCAACAATTGGTAAATGGACAAATACCAAGTATATTTTCTGTGGGTTCAAGTTCAGTTCCAATAGATCAAAAATGTATGTTGATTGACAAAATTATGTCGAATCTCTGTCTTCAACTTAAGGAGCAGCTAGGTAACTCAAAATGTGATTAATAGAGATGTGGAGTGTAGGCTCATTACTGTCTAGGTATTACCTGGTGAAGGTAAAGTCTTTTTCTATCTGTACAAGTTTGTATTTTGTGATTATTGACAGTGGATTACGGATCATTTGTTGATATTTGTATTATGAAACAATTGATGTTGTGAGAAAATGGAGAAAGATGGTGATCTAGCACATTGAGTTTGTTAGCAAATTAATGAAATTTACATAACTTTTGCTTCTTGTCGGATATTTGTTTGAGACTTGTTGAGGTGTGTGTATTTTAACTGTTTAATGTTAAATAAAAACGAAGATACAACCAGCAGAAGGTATGTGTATGTACTATAGCCTATCTAATGTATTAATGAGGAGCCTTAGTTTCTTCCGAATAAGCACAAGCTGATCTTGCATTTCTGAAAACTCAATCCTCATAATTCTCTCTGCATCTTGAATAATCTCCTCATTTACCCCTTCTTCCAATAACTGTGGCTCTTAACTTTTCTGTTGACACCATAACGCTGCTAATAGGATTCAATTCATAATTAGACATTCGTGGGAACATCCGCTTCACTGCCTTTAAAGCTTCCATCCATTCCATTTGATCTTCTCGAGTGTTTGCCTTCAAATGCAGCCTTTTTGTGCCTGTGAAAATTGAAAAGCTTCTGTCATCTGATCTACATTCCAGAATAGACCTAATGACGCAACAAAAAAAATCATGATAACTTGCTGCACCAAGCAAAACCATCAACCTTGAACTAACTATTTTAAAAGAATATTATTTATATTCACCTTGAGGTGAAGTTTGCCTAGTGGCTTTCGATGGTGGGTATACGGCTTCCAATAACTCGACATCCTTGATCCCTTTCTTTTGAAACAATTATATTGAGACCATGAGTCGTGTAATAGGAATGCACACCATCTTGTAACACAAACCATCTTGGTTTCCATCGTTTTCCACAATTGACCCATTTATGCAATATTTCGTCATATATTTGGTGTCGCTTCTACATGGTGGTTGTCAATGGTGAAGGGTGGGTGATGCATGATCAGTGATGGAGACATAGCAAAAATGTATGGATGTATGTTAGTGAGGAAAGAATGGTGTACATTTATTTAGGCTAATTACCAGTTAACGTTAGCATAGATCCAAAAATGTAATTTCTGAAATGTATTTGTGGTTCTAAATCAGCCTTCATTTTTCTATGTCATTGTTGTGTTGAACTTAACCATATAAATAAGAATGTGTTGGTATCATTCGAAAAGCAAAGAGTAATAGATGGGCCAGCTTAGTTTTATGATTAACTAATGCATTTCAGCTAATTATATAAAATTATAACAATATAAATCTAGCTTCTAAGATACATTACACATTCTAATACAGTTTAGACAACTTTTGATCCAATTACTCTTTAGCTGCACACATGTATAAAAAGTATTGAGAAAAAAAAAAACTTTCACATTAATAAATGAGGATGATCTCATTTCACACTTGAACACAACCTGAAGAAAAACGACTTCATCCAACAAAAAAGAAATGAAACAAAACAAGAAGTTTCCGAAAACCCAAAATTGGGGACGAGCTCCATCCAATTATAGCATACAAGCAGCAGAACATCAAACATCCCATTTACAATCAAAGCTAGCTGATTTTTTTCAGGTACCTGTTTAACGTATACGGATAACATAAAGCAATGTTACTTCAGTTATTAGTTGTATCATTTTACTTGAGATTGAACTATCATATTGATATCTAACTTTGTGTGGGTTCATGAACCCTTGAGCTACATTTGGCTCCACCCCGGTTTGGGAACTTGAATACCAAAACAGTTGGGCATAAATGTGTAGGTTAAATATACTTGAAACAATAATGAACTTGAGAAGATACAGAACGTATAAAACTAAAGCATTCTAGATTTATGGTATGATTACAATCAAGTACTTGTGAAGAAGACAATGATTTCTAATGTACAAATTGGTAGTCAACAATTTTGACATCATATAGTTTTTAAACAATAGCTCAATAGTACGAAATAGGATGAAAACTTAGCCGAACCTAATCGTCTCGATTCAAAGCCGCTGCTAACTTTGTTTGGATGTGGTCAACTCCAGCACGAGGAGAAAACCTGGGAATTACTTCCTGCAACAAAATCATCATTATGCAGATAACTTAGAAAGTCCCAAAGAGCAAATTCAACAATTAATAAAAAAAGCCATAAGAAATCGGTATGTATATCATCCAGTATCTAAGTTTCGACGAAATTTTTCGTTCAATTGTGTTGGCACTTGAATGATTTTTTAAGCCTATAATCTAATATCAATGTGCATCTTAATACTAAACATTTCTGCCTTTCGATAATTGACTAACAATTTCAACACAAACATGTACCTAACTTAGAGACAATCAAACAACATATACAATTGAAAGGTTAAAACCAAAGGGCCATTGGCCTAGCGGAATCGAGGTGCCCTCCAACCATGAGGTTGTGGTTCAAGTCCAGGACACATGTATGTATTCGTGGAAAATGTATATATTCGTGGTGAGGTGGGTGAATTCATTGACTTTCTTAAAAAATAAAATTGGAAAGTTAAAACTTTAACATGTTTGACATTCAAATATGAAGATGAAGCAATAAAATAACGAATACTCATAAACAAATTACCTCAGTACCATCAGAACGGAGTCGAGCCAAAACCGGAATCTCATACTGGTACGCTTTTTCCCATTCAGGATTACTATTTATATCCCTAATCTGATAACAATAAACCCTAACTCATATTAACCACAAATTACACACACATTATCATAAAATTGAAATGATAATAACGGAGTAATTAAAAATACCTGTAACTCAACATCATGTAATGAGTTTGAATCGAAAGCAGAATTAAGTTTTTCTTTAAGACCATCACATAAACAGCATCCAGGTTTCGAGTAAAGTATCAGCTGCTTTTTTGAAGCAGATGACGTCACATTCATCCGGCGAGTAAAGTTCATCAACGTTGCCGATGATGTTCGTCTCGACGGTAACCGTAAAATCGCGGCGGCAGCTGCGGCGGACATATTTTGTTGATTTTATTAGTTCTCGTGAAAATGCACAATTTTCCAACTATTCCAAAAATATAATTTACAAAGAGTATATTATTAGGATAAGTGCCACCAAAGTTTGATTAATTTCGTTTTGTACCCCACAACTTTAAAGGTTAACTAATGTGAAACGCTTATTTATAGGTTCGTTTGTGGTTTGTTTGTTTGTTAAACGGATGAAAATGGATAAGATTCTATGTTTATTTAACTAGATAAACAGCAATGAAAAGAGGGTCACTCTTGTGGCAAGAGTAGGGCTGGTAATGGATCATGGATCGATCCAGATCTAATACGATTCAATCCACTTACATAATTTATTGGATTAAAAAATATATTCATTAGTCCACTAAGCAATTCAACAAATTAATCCAAATATCCAATTAAATACTTGGATCGATTCATAATCCATCTAGACCGATCCATCTATCATTCTACCAAAATAAATAAAGTACGTCTCTATTCTCTTACTCTCGTCTCTCACTCTCTCAGTCTGTGTGACACACTTTGCTACTTCACTAAACAATCGCGCCATTACTTTCTTCTTCTTCATCATCGTAAGCATCATCATTATCAGTAAGCTTCTTCTATTTGTTATTCAATTTGTAATTGTTCAATTTCATGAAAATAAAATGAGCTTGCAAAGTGGTGTATATATAATTGCATGCAGACAATGGGTAAACACATGAAAATGGGTATGCATGCATGAACAAAGTGGTGAGCTTGCAAAAGTAAATTGGTGTAGTAGAGTGAAAGTTTATGTCTAGAGGTTTAGAGAAATTTTCTTATTGTGGGAACTAGTTAAATTTGGAAGGTTATGTTAGTACATATGAATATTAGAATAGATATGGCATGGGGTGTAATATGTATCTGATGTTGAGTTTAGAGAAATTTGTTAATGTAATCTTTGTCAGTTAGTTATTTGTCCGAGAATTATGTGTTTTAACAGCTAGTCATACCTAAATAAAAGATCATAAAAAAACATAAATGAAGATGATTAATATGTCTATTTTAAGTGTTCATAAAGAAACGTTATACAACAAGTTTAATTATTAACTAACATTTTTCAAGTACAAGAGTCAGTTGATGATTCATGTTTCTTATGCCCTTTTTGAAATAACCTGCCCTATAATCCAAGTTCATGTGTTCATTTCTTGTATATGTTTAGTAAGTATGCAACAATGGAACACATCATATAGGACTTGCAATTTTAAGTTTCATAAACCCATCACATATATTTTAAGTGTAACTGAGGTTTCTTAAAACCATCTCTAACAGGGTGATAGATCCAAAAGAATGAACGATTTATTGCACTTATTTAAGTGAATAATAACAACAAACAACAAATAACATATAAACAGAAAATAAGGTGTGTAAGAATCAGAGAAGCATATCAGATTTAGAAGGCAATCTCTTGAAGAAATTCACAGGTACAGAAGGCATCCTGCTTCTAAACCTCGGATGCCGAAGCCAGTAAAGCCCGAACAAGACCGCCACCACTTGAAACGGAGTCACATACAAAAACACCGCCCACACCAACGCAATTATAATAAAAATAGCAGTAGCCCTTGAGTCTCTCCAGCTAAGTAAAGCCATCGCTCGTTCTCCTTGTGTCGCCAAATCACCAACCACAGACTGCACTCGACCTGCAACACTCCTCATTCGATCATACCTCATTCTCACAATGTCCGTGGGACGTGATGTTGGAAATGTGTCGAATTCCTCATCTAACTCATCAGGATGAGTCGTTTCCGCCTGCGATATTCGAGTATCCATATGAGGCGGGTTTCGTGGTCTAAATCTATAATTCCATAGCCCAATAACAAACAGATATAAAAAGATTGTTGGGAGTATCAACTCGGGGTACCAAACTAGTATAAAGAACAGAACGTGAACCAGAATCGTTGTCAACGGATTCCTCCATTGACAAATCCCATCAAGCCATCGAAACACAGCTGTAATTCCTGACATTAGAGACATGATACGGTAGAAGTTCGCTTTGCTCCTTCGCAAACTCCACATATGGTAATCCACATCGAGCATATACTGAACATTTTCAAGTTTGAGTGGCGGCTCGGCTCTTGAAAGACGAGTCGCCACAATTATCATCGCCTGGTGACGAAGCCAGTCGATGTGTTTAACCGATATGGGTTGGACATAGTGCATTTTTGGAAGTAGTGGTCGACCGTATTGAGCCACCATGTTGACCCACGCGACACATGTGAACCGTACGGCTAAATGGAGCTCGCCATATTTCTTTAAACCCGAATTTGTTAGAACCAACAACGGGTAGTAATGTGTGTAAATCCGATCCGTTTCTAACGTCGATAACCGGATTCTAACTTTACCGATTCTTTGGTCCTTAGATTGTTCCTTGTCATTTATATGACAATTGTCGAAAACACCCACGGTGATCACGGTACACGGGTCATACACTTCCCAAGTGTACTGCTCGTTCCAACGAGGTGTCAGCGTGTTTAAAAGGGTTCTAGTTCGAATCCATTTGTTACCATATTTCGCGACACAATACGCATCTGTCATTCTACCTTCGCGCATTTTCATCGGGAGAAGATTCTGAGCACTTAAAATCCCGAGTTCGAGAATCCCGATACTCTGTTTCCTTAAAAACTTCGATGATGGCTGCAAATCGCTACTAAAATGTGTGGCCTCATCAAGTACATGATAACCCGCATCCAAACACAATCTAAGATGAATCTTACTCGAAAACTTCACTTCCTTTTTTTTCTCCCCTTCTTCCTCCCAGTGAGACGGTCTCCCAAGATCGAACCACGAGGCTTCTAAAACCTTCTTGGAATCGATCCTTTGAGGGATTCTTCTCACTGGAATACTCGTCCGCCCTACACAAACGTCCTTTCCTTGTCCTAACCGATCCTCAACACTAATTACAAGAAACTCATCAAACGGCTCAGATGCAACAAACATTAATTCTTCTTGCCAAGATGGGTTCAAACTTCGGGCCGAGGTTCTAGTCATTCGCATTTGATTCCCGAGATTTATTCTAACATAAAACTCTGGCATCCGACTGCGATCCACTGGTATAAGATCTTGAGCTTCTATAACTTGAATCCTCAAGTAATACAATTTCGGCGAAAAATACACATTTGATCGCGTATTCGCTAGATTGTGATGACTAACGCCATGAGCATCCGAATGCCACGCTCCCGGAAACGCCTCATCTGCTTGAGTCCCCATCCAAACTGCGAGCATAATCTCTCCTCGTACTTTCATACCGTTTTTATCATCTAACCGATACCACTGCGGAGCCAATGGACTATCAGGCGGGACTCGAGTTGGAACATCAACTATATCGAACCTAATCTTCCCAACAAAATCATCTTTCGTCACTAAATCCTTATCTTTCACTACCACTTCAAGTATAGTAGATTGCAACCTTTCTTTCGAAAACGCGAAAACCTGATTCCAAACCGGGTACTGATTCTTCTCATGATGTTTAGTTACACCTTTATAATTTCCAAGCTTCACCTCTACATACGGATCGAGACTTCCGGTAATATCCATCACCGGCAAGTCTCTCGCTTTCACTACATTAACATACAAAAAATGCATCCGCTCAACAAGATCGTACGTTGTCGCGGTCTTATCAGCCCCATGGTACCCCATACGTGCGGCCACCGGCGGCCGCGTCTCCACCAACCCGAAATTTGGAGGTGGTTTTTGCCCCGGAAACTGCATATGCATCATGTTGGTTGGTCCGGCTCTCATGAAATTACTTTTACTCTCAACCGGCCCGACACGCGATGGGCCGGGTCCAGGTCCGGATCCGTGACCAGGACCCGGACCATCTCCGCCCTTACCGACAGAAAAAAAAGTTCTGACTTCTTTTTCCTTCTCTTTCTTCTTTTTATCGTTATCATTATCGTTATCATTTTTGTACCTCTCGAACTCGTTTCCGAATGGGAAATCATTTCTTTTGATTTCTTCTATAATTGGCACTTGTCTCGTACTTTCGAACTGATGGTGCTGCTGTTGTTGTTGGTCCTCCTGAGAAGACGGTTGGTTAGTGAAATACTGACCATGAACCGCGTGGATTTTAAGAGCGATATCGCCTCGAATATTCGAAAACAATCCACGTTTATCAAGTGGATATCTTTGACTAGAAGATTCATTTTCAGAAAACGGGACTGATGCACCAGATATTCGAACACGGCCTAAAAAGTTTTTAGTTCCGTTTGGTTTACGATCATTATAAACAGAAACTTCAATAGTTGAAAAGGGTAAATTTCTGGGTTCATCAAGGTTGAAAACGAGTGTTTCGTTCCAAGCAGGGTAAAGATCTCGGGTTTTGGTTTGGGTTCGTTGACGTTGGCCGTCGAAATTGACTTCAACAAAAGGGTTGGCGGAACCTTGGCCGTCTTTTGGCATGAGATCGGCGGCGTCGATCACTTCCACTATAAGTTTGGCCATGTTTTTTTCCGGTGGCCGGCGGGAGAATTGAGAAAGAAAACAAGTCGGATGGAATGGAAATAATAGAAGGAAATGACGTAGAGGTCAAGGGATGAAAGTTTGGTATATGCGGTGCAATTGTCGGAAATTATTAATTTATTAATATATAATATATATACGTATGCATTGTGAAAAAAACAAGGAAGAAAACATTCTCATATAACAGAAAAAATATTATATTGCATTTTGTCAAAAACTTGAGCAAAGGTTATATACATAAAATAGATCGATGAAATGTAAGGATTTTTTATTTAATTACTTTTTTTATAGAAAGTTAGTTATGTTTTATGTGATAAAAAAGTAAGGAAATACATGGACTGTGAATGTGTAACAACACAGCTCCCACCAATTGATCAAAGTGAAAGGGATGTGAGGTGGTGGGGGCCTACCATTGGAAGGGGGTCCCCAATTATGGTTTATCGTTTCGTATATCTCTCTTGATTCTGTGGTAGTGTGGGTGGGAGTGGGGCATGAAAGCAAGTGAAAGCGATTATGTCTTTTTGAGTAAGAAACAAACAAATACGTTTTCGAATACTCCTTCGATCTAAACACATTCTTAGAATCTTGGTATCGTATATGCTAAATAGAAATAGAACATTACCATTACCGCTATTACCACTACCACTGTATACATATATATATATATATATATATTGAAGGATAAACGTTATCGTATATGATAAAACTATTGATTTCGATTGTAATGTGTTCTAGATTGTATGATATATGAATCTAGATTAGTGTCAATAATCCGTTATTAAGATAACATGACCACATTAGTGTTTATATTGAAAAAACTACGTCTAAAACTATATAATCTTGAATAATTCGTGCAACTATTTGAGATCCATATCTGTCAAACCATATTAAACTTACAAATTCACTTGAGGTTGAATCATTAGAACCTTTACTTTGTTCTTTTATGACTTGAAGTCAGTTTGAAAATACATACTTTAAAGCATGTTTGTTCATAATTCTTTTTTTTACTTGGAACAAAGGTAGTGTAGTTGACTTTTAAGTTCATGTATTAAGTTATCAGATAAGTGAAAAGAATATAAACCTTAACTCTATTGCATGCTATTAAAATTGAAAAGAATTATTTAATTTGTCTTCATAGTTGTAGCACTAATAAGAATTGTACAATATGATTATTGTTGGCAGGATCGTTTGAGCTACAATGAAAAATAAGGTTTAGTTAACGATAAATATTGACTTGAAGTTAAGTATGATTTATATATGTTAATATAATATAACCTAACACAGTAATGTAGTCGTGGATCACACGAGTAAAAAAACATAGTTTTAAAATAAGATAATGGCAGTTTTGTGATATGTACTTTTCCGTATTCTTTGAATTATATAGCTGCTGTTTATTGACTCTTTTGAACTTTATGAATTTGTTTCGGTTAAAAGATGCTTCCTTATCTGTTATTACTTTAGTTCAAAAGTTATTTAAGTTATGTTTTTGCAACTATAAAGTGTAGGTTTATTCTCAAAGATTCAAAATATATATATCCCAAAATTCTTCTACACAAATCATCGTCATATATATACGGGTTCAAATAGACCATCAAGTCCTATCGGTCACTATGGTATTAGGAAGAAAGAACGAAAGAAACTTGTAACCATAATTCCATGGGTTTTGATTTATGTTGGTCCAAATTTAGATTAGAAATACTTCCAAATGGGCTTTATGTACAACTCCTAACCTAATTTGTCTTCATATCTTTGTAAATGCATATACATGAAGTGTTGCATTTAGGACTTAACAAATCCTCAAATTAAAGTAAGCAAGAAATATGACAGTGTTCACCACATACCATTTCATACCGAAGATTACGTATGATTTTTTTTGTTTTTTGTCTAATATTGTCGAGGCTCAAATTAAAGTTGGAAACCTACCCTCTTGCAGGCAGGGCGGTCTAAGCTAATTAATTTAAAGTGCTACGTGAGATTATAAAAGAAGGCAATACCTCTATAAAAATAAGTCTAATCTAATACATATAAAATTTAGAATCCTTTTTAAGGTGAGGCACAGAGTGATCGCTCACCCTACCGCTCTCAGAACCAACCCTACTTGCAGGTTTTATGTTAACCACCAGGTGACTCAACAGTGCATCTAATTCGTTATTAATCACTTTCTATGTTTTGAATACAGCACGAGTTGTATTTTTTTACCAATGAATTGAACGAGCACGGGTTGTCATTATTATGAATATACTGTTGTGTGCATGTGTGTGCACATGTTACTTTTCAAATGATATAAATGCCATTTAATAAATACTAGAAAGCTATTCTACGTAAATTAAACTGGTGTTTCCCTTTTTATTTCTTTCAGTCATTCAAGTTTGTCGTCCCCGTTTTTGAAAGTTACAGACTACTTTTTGTGATATTTGCTTCTTCTTATAAAAGAATTAAAGAAAAGAAGACATTCCTCACGAAACACTTTGATGGGATCAATCTAATTGCTAGATTATAACGAGCTTAATGCATGGCTATGTATTATGCAATGCTATTATCAATACGGAGTAACTTATTATTTAAAGAATGTGTATCGTAAAGTTATACATGTTAGATGGGTTATTATTTAAATAGAAATATTTTATGGACTTTATTTATTTATGTTTTGTTATGTATTTATATTATATTTAGTACAATTATTAAATTCATGACGATTATTCAGTTTAGTGTGGTATCAAAGTGGGTTGGTTTCGGTTGAACGGGCCTTTCTCTATGATGGTCGCCATCTTTATCCATTCTAATTAACCCCCTCAAATCTATCTTCTATTAAGTTATATTTTCTTCCTCTTTCTTTGATTTTCGACAAAACCCTAACGATAAATCTAATAAATCTCAGCTCATCTACATAATCGAGCTAAGCTCTAATATTATAATCTAATATATGTAACAAATAAAAGCACTAACAAATTGTAAGTGATCACATGCTTAGTTTCCGTTTTTACATGATTAAAAAACAAAAAGGTCCTCCTTTTCCTTTTGTAACGATGTCCCAATTGTTGATAAGCCAATCAACTAGACAGTAGATGCATATATATATATGTATATGCTATGTGTTCGATTCTAGGTGATTTTATGGATGTGCAAAAATATTGAATAATAATTAAATTTTTCTATAACAGTCTGTCCAATTTTTGTTTATTTTGTGAAAAATATTTGAATAAAAATTGAAGTATCAAATCGTTTAAAAGCTTAAAACGGATTTAAATCACGAATTGACTAAAAACAATACCATTTAGTTTTAATGATATATAATTAAGCATTTTAAGAAGAATTATACAAACAATCAGTTGTTTATATAATTTGTTATACATATACAAGATAAATGAATAAATATAAGTGATTGTAAATAGTACGTTGATGTATCATCGTATTAAACATTATAAGATTTAATGCACTGTGACGATTTTTGTAGAAAAATAATATGATAATGTGATAGTGATGTGACAATACTCTCCTTATCTAGCCCTATTTGTTTATACATTTTTCTTTGATTACTTTTTGATATTTAGGACAAAAAAAATCAAATAATTAATAAACAGGTATACCCTATAAAGAGAAAATAAATAGATAAAATAAAAATATAGGGTTTTTATTTAAATTTTACTTTTATTTGTTTATTTATTTATTATTATTATTTATAAAAAAAAGGTGTCCTATAAATGAAGGGAAGTGGTTGGCCGCTTTCTGTTGACGATCCTTGTTTGGAACTGTCAAAAGCCAAGTTTAGTTTACAGCTTCTAAGCTTACAAATGTTTCAGAACTCAGACCATGTCTCTAATATAAATAAATATATTAATATTAATATTAATATTAATATTAATAAATAATTAAATATTTGTATATATAACATGTTATCCAAAAAAACTCAATGCATTCGTTTGCTTTTTATCATAATAAAAGCTTAAGGCAGGTAAAAATCTTTTCTAGTACTCTTTTGTTTAATAAATAATTAAATAAATATTTGTATATATAACATATCTGTTTCCATGTACTCTTTTGTTTAATTATACATGTTTCACTTTCTGCTTTTGCTTTTGGAAGTATGTAAACAAATATATAATATTTATTTAAATATATATTATTTATTTAAATATATAATACTATTTAACTTTTAGGCAATAATGTTTTTTTGCTAGCATCGCAAATTACAAAAAGTTAAATGTACTTTCAAACTATTTTTGGTTGATAATTATACTTTCACAATTAGTTTTTTAAGATTGACGGTTTAGTTTTGCAACATTTTATTATCTATTTATACACTTATATTGTAATGTTATTATGTTGTTTTATTTATTTATTTATAATTCCGGTCGTATTTAATAAAATAGTGTATAGTATATCCTACATTTAAATAGATAGATGTATGGTGTTGAAATTTGATTAAGCAGAATATGAATCATAATTAAAAGTAGTCTCAAAAATCATTAATTGAATAAGATATTAATAAAGGGTTGACGAAATAAGTCAAAAGAGTGACACCAACAACTCAGAATAGTGAATAGAATGGGTCATAAAAAATCAAGTGCACTTTAGAAAGTGAGCAGTGAGTTATGGGGCTGGAAACATCATGTCTTTTTGTGGATAAATTATTGATGCATATCTGGATTTTATTCCTTTTCATAAACTTTGCACCACATAAAATAAATATTTTTAATTAAATAGTTATTTAATAATTATCCATTTACACTCGAGATGAATATGGAAAAAGTATTGATGTAGAACATAATCATCTTGGTTATGAGCGAAAAACCAAAGTAACCATGTTTTGCTTGGTTATGATTTCAGAAAAACAGTCAGCATTCGGTGTCTTGTGTTTTCGTTTTGATTTATGACCCATTGAGCAGCAAACCAACGCAGCCTTAGTGTTGTGTTTTGTGAGATACAAATCGTTACCCGTAAAAACAACATTACACTTTCGAGTAGATTTCTGAAAAATGTGTCTGGTGTTTCAAAGGATACCTTGCTAAAATACCATAACACAATATCTTATAGAAATAAAATTAATTACAAAATACACCAATCATACACTAGTTAATGGGCTTTACTTGTATCTATTTTCTTGCTCAAAAAGAATATCCTTGTTGTTTTCCGAGACAGTTAATGGGCTTTGCTTCTTAATATGAGAACACATGAGTTTGGCCCAACAATGTCATGTCGCAATTCAGATAGGCCCAAACCTAAAGTTTGGTCCAGGACCAATCTTCAAACCCACAACGAGCAAGTGATCCAAACTTTGTTCAACTTCAGCTTACATATTGTACGAATTTACAATTACAATTCCACACTTTTTTACATGAATTATCTATTTTCACACAATCAGTTCTTTTAATTAATTGAAATCCTTATACTTCGTATATAACTACATGCTTTTTTTACTTCGTATGAGTGAATATTTCTTTCGTTTTTTGTTTTCGTTCTGATGGTGTTACCTGGCCCCCCGGGCTAAGTGATCAAGTTTACCCTCCTTGATTGCCTTGTATATCTGCACTTTCAGCTCCCTGCAATCGTTGGTATCGTGCCCATCCTCATTGTAGAATATGCATAACTTTCCATTGTCGCTTGCTTTTGGTGCCATAGGAGGTGTTTTTCTAAAAGTCTTAGCCACCGGCTCCGTTACCAGAATTTCTTTTGGCAATTTTGACAGGGAAATCTACCGCCCCTGTTAAATCTACTGCCTCCTGGGCCTTTTCCTTTCCCCATAAACTGTTGGCTCTGCTGGTCATTTCTTCCCTGACTATTACTTGCCATTTGTTTGTTTCTTTTGTTTTGCTGTCTTTTTCGAGAGTGCAAATGTAATCCCTAGTTTGTGCTACTGCAGAGGCGAATGTTGGTGGATCGTTTTTCATAACTTTAAACATGCAAGAACTTTGCATGCAATCCGGCCAGAAAATTTGTCCAACTTTGGGAGGTGATATCTACCTCAAAACTTGACCAAAATCAACGATTCAAAAGGGTTGCCCTATTAATTTGTCAACCAAGGTTTGATAAAGGTTGTCATCAATACATGTAACAAAACTAGACACATGTTGACTCTCCGGTAGACCTGGGGTCTTTAAACATTCATATGTGTATCGATCGATGAAGTCTTTTAGCGATTCATTGAGGTATTTCTTTAACATGTGGGCCTCGATGTGGGACCGTACCTTTTTCTTTTTCTGATGGAAGTGACTAACAAACTTGCTTCGGAAATCCACGAAGCAGGTTATGATGCGTTCAGGTAGGTCCCATAACCATGCCTTGGCATATGATTTTAAAACAGACGAGAACATCTAACATGCCACCACGTCCTCCCAGTGTTGCCTTTTAGTTACGTGATCATTTGATTTAATGAAGTCTTTGGGATAGTTGCTCCCATCATACGTGCCAAGTGTGGCGTGATCATGTTGATTTGAATATGGAATCTTTTCCTGCACGGGGAGTGGTTTCCCATGCAAGATGGATATCAAGTTAGCAACCATTAGCAGTAGGAGAGGCGGCAGTGGGGGTACCACTTGTGGTTGCATTACTTGAGTCAGCAGTTGTGCCAACAAGTTTGTTGTCTCGTGTATTGGGTTTTGCAGCTGAGTAGTCCCCTGTTGGTATGCTTGTTGGAAAGACTGTTACAGGGGCTACTGGAAGGCTTGTTGTGTGGGTTGTTGAAACGTTTGTTGTAAAGGTGATGGGACACCTGCTGCAATGTTTGTTGGAACACCTGTTGGAACGGTTGTTGGGGAACCGACTGCTGGAACAGCTGTTGGAATGCATGTCGCATAGGTTGTTGGAAAGCTTGCTACCCGAAACTATGGGGTGTTTGATGGCTTCCCTAAAATCCCACACCCAACAAAGCTTGCTTCCCAACGAAAGGTGGAGCAAATGGCGTGGTTTGTTGTTGATCCTGCCGGGCGACTAGCCACCTGGAGTAGAAAATTCCAGCTATCGTCTTGACTGCTCCAACGGCTGCCTTCACTTCGATTCTTGTTGTTCACCATAAATTGTGTTTGAGTGTTTTGAATTGTGAAGTGTTGTATGTTCTTCCTAGTCGGCGGTGGTACGGCGGAGTTAGACGCCATAGTCAGTAAGTGTTATATGGATAAGTATGAGTATATTTTACCGGAAAAAATATAGTTGCTCCGATCAAAAAGTTGTAAAAAGATGGTGTTTCTACACGGATAACGCCATTTAATCAAATATATTTCTACAGTTGAGTGTGTGATGGTTTGGATCAATTCGTTACACTCCAATATACGTGGCTAACCCTCAAGCTTGTATAGAACAAAGCTAAGGGTGGTAAGAATCGGCTTTAAGATATGTAAATATCTTGTGTTTTTAGGGTTTCGGGTGTTTTTAGGATAAAGTTGCTTGAAAGATGAATGAGAAAATCATCCCTTACATTTATAATATGACCAACCTTCAACCTTCTAAAACATTCTAGAAGGTTCTGGATGGCCATGATCCCTACAGCGGGATCCAACTGTCCTACGTGGACCAGTGGAAGATGAAGGACAAAATAATGGTTTGTGCATGTTGTAGTGGCTAGGTGGCAGTTGTACTATGTTGTCGTGGATATGTCGAACATACCGTTGGTAGGTCTGCGTGGATTATGCCTGTGGACCTTCCTTTGATTGGGCTTGCAGGCCCATTAGGATGCTACACCATTACATTACATTTAAATATATAATTAAGATAATAACTTAAAACCGATAGAGAAGAAATACAAACACATTTGATGATAGCCTAATTAAAGATGATACATCTCACAATAAGCATAAAGAAACACAGATTTCTTCATAGTTAAGTGGACACGAATATAATCTGTTGCATGAACATCAAAGGTTTGCTAGTTGTTGAATGTTGATGGGATAGACAACATCAGGAGTACCACTGAAAGCCTTCTTTCCTATCAACACATTCACAGCTTCTGTTGGATGAAATGCGTCCCAAAACACATACTCGTCTCTGTTCAAACATGGCGCTTGCATTGGTAAACATGTTATCTGCCCTCTATTTCTCCCTATTCCACAACATCCCCTGTTCACCACTCGAAATCCTGCATTCACCACACCATCATACCTTAAATAACTTTGCACGTTTACAATAAATTTTTAAAGTAAAACTTTAGATCGAATATTGTAGTAGTACCATAGGATCTAGAGTTTTCAAGGATATCTTGGAACATGTTATGAACATCGATGAAAACGAATTTTGAACCAGGAAGATTGGTGCTTAAATTATTGATCATAGTCTTCATGTTTGCATTAAAAGGGAGCACAAGCTGGTTCACTTCATTTGAGCATCTTCCTGATGTACCTTGTGCTAAAATACTTGGAATACAACCCATTAGCCCGATCCCAGCTAGAACAAACTTCCGGGCTCCAAGATTGTAAAGTTGCTATTCAACACAACAACATAAATCATAAAATATTCATATTTCATGATATCAACAACAAAAATGCAACCATTTGAAACCTGCACAGTTTGGAACTTACTTTTAGCTGTGTAGTGTATTCTTCGGACAAAAGATCAGCGTATTGGTTACGATCATATTGGTTGCGAGTATTGTAATTAGGCATGAGATAATTGTTTAGGTAGTCATTGCTACCCATTCCTACAAAGAAAATGCATCTGGCAAGTGCTTCACCAAGATTATTGGAAGCACCTAACGCAGTAGTTATTTCATCCAAACTGTTTTCGAAGTTCTTTATCTGCTGATTAAACGGAATTCGACCCACCTACATCACAGAAATATACGATGAATGTGATATTATATGAGATTTCCTAACATGCGCCGTTGTGATGCATGTTAAGACTTAAGAAGGATTAGTTGCATGATAATTAATTGTTCACTAATTTTTTAATACACCAAGTTTGCCTCTTGATTAATTAGTTCATTATTCTGTTTTCCCAATTATAGAAAGAAAAATATTGACAAAATACACAGAATTGAGAGTGTTAATGATACTTAACAATAATGGAAAGTTTTATCTAATTAATACTTCATAACATCAGAAAAAACCCATGCCATATATATACCACTTTTATAAAAGTTGCTATTATTCCCATCAATTATGATCAAAACCTTGTTCATGGACTTTAAAACCTCTACCAAAATAAACAAACTTGACCCAAAATGGCCAAATGCATTAAAGTTGTTAGCTTGAACCTATTATCTAGTACAGCTATACAAATGCAACAACTGCAGACCATCTTCTTGTTTAGCTCACACAATTTATGAGAGATTTTAAAACTTACGAAGTTTCTGCCAGTGATATCAAGAATTCCAGCAGCAGCTGAAGCGAAATTGACACCATGTAGCATTTGATCTGCTGAATTCGACGCTTGCGAATAGGCCGGTATCAACGGCAGTCCAAGTAATTCGGCTGCAGTGATGGTAAAACATCTTATAGATCTATACTAAAAGAAAAACAAAACGCATATAACTACATGGGAATTGAAGTTTCCCAAGTGAAATCAAGTTTGTTTAACTAAAAAAATAAATAATACCAACTTTAATATATAACGTCTAAGCATTATAACGTAGTATAGAAATAGCGCAAACGTTGTAGATAAAAAAATATATATATTAAAAACTGATATATACCTATAGCATCAACCATGGTATAACCATTTGAAAATCTACCAGTAGGACCTCCATTAAAGTCAATACCATAAGGATAATAATTAGCTTTAGCTAGAGAAGCTAAATCATTATTATTTCCATTATCAATGAGTGAGTCTCCAAATATGAACATCGCCGGCACCATCTCTCTCGCAGCGGCTGAAGCTGCTTCCGGTGAAGATGCATCAAAACCGCCATTATCACCACCATCTCCATAACCTTGTCCATAAACTAAACTACCATCATTCAATAACATTGTAGCAACCAACATGCAAAATAAGAAAGAAAACTCAATCATGATTGGTCTCTCATTGTTACCCATAATCTAAGGTTGTAAGTATTTCAGTGAGAAATAGAAATTAGTGGAATTGGGATTCACAAAAAAAGTTGACAGGAGGTGTAAATAAAGGGAAGTGTGCGGTGGTTGGAGAGTAGTAAATGAGCTCACCTGTAAACTTTGAATGGTGGTAATAAGTGTGGCCTGCACCTTCACTTTAGTTTATTTCTACCACCGTTTTTGATCATGTTGGGGGGTAAGTAATTGTTGTCATGTGTGTCTTTATTTGAACCAGGCCACTGATACCATCAGTGTTTTAATACTCGGGTCGGGCCGGACGGTCGGACCGCAACCCGAGGGGAGTCACGGGTGGAAAGGTGCCAAGTCAACTTGGAAGTCAAACTCGATCAAACCCGGTCGATTTTTCGGTCGAATTGGGTTGACCCGGTGAACCGGACCGGATTGACCGGGTTTTTTTTTTTAGGGATTAAATCTGAATATTTTTAATAGTTTGGGGACTAAATCGCAAAATTTGGAAGTGGGGTTGAACTGGTTAGCTCAGTTGGTCGGGCCGATCGAACCGGACCCGGGACCCAAGGCGGGCGGTTTAAAACCCAGTTTAATTTTAAGGGTTCTTTAGAAGTGTTATCGTATGAGTTAATTTGATTTTTCTAAAGGTGAAAATATGGTAGCTACTGCAAAAATGAAAAAAGAAAAACAATAATTGGATGACAAGTTCAAATTGATCCACTTCAAAATACGTTATTCAATTTGCTAGAAATATAGAGAAAAGCTGGATTTCGTCTCCGAGGGAATCACCTCTTAGTTTTTTCTAGTGTTAAATGTGATTATATATGCATAACTATGACAAAGAAAGGAAGTTGCAAAGTTGATGTGGATCCAGGTTCCATAATCGATTAACGGACAAGGATACATAGCACATTTAACGTCATGCTTTAGCCTTTAGAGGCCAAAATCATCTACAAGTTCAAGTCTCGCCATACGTTCGATCAATGATAATTTTGTGTGATTTGTATCACGTAGAACGACTTGTTTTGTTGAAGTCAAGGTGGCAAATTCATGTTCAAGCTTCATCCTTTCAAGGATTCAAGATGTTCAAGTTTGAGTGCCATGTTTCAAGGAGTCGTGTTTCATTTCGATGTTTTCCCTTTTATGTTCTAGTCAATAGTTTGCATTCAATGTTTCGATGGTCCAGTTTGTTATGGATCTTCATTATCTCAGGTGTATCATTGAATTTTTCTTGATCTCATTATCAGTATACTATTTTATTTTTGCCAAAAAAAAATAAAAAATAAGTGATTATATATCTCCAAGAGATCACAAATGTTTAGCAACACGACATTCAACAATAATATGAAGTTCGGTCTCTTAACATTCATAAAAGGGGTACCTAGTTGAATATAAATTAACTAATATGACGCTAGATGGGTTCACAGGGCAGAGATAGGATGGCGGTCGGACAGTATAGTCAAAGGGTATTTTTGATATTTGACCCTGTCGTAAGTTCGTCCGTTAAGTTTAATTTCATGACTCCGTCGGTTTATCTATCTATGAGTTAATGTGATTACTAGGAATATTGTGTTTTGACATTGTTTTGTATGTTTTATCAAGTTTTTGGGGTTTTAATTGTTCCTGTTAATTGAGCATTGTTTGTTTAAGTTTTGGCGTGTTTTATATAATATCTAGTTGTTAGATTTTTCACTGTAATCTAGTTGGGTAGTTCAAAAGAAATAATTACTGTCTGTCACTGTCAATTAATTTCCCATTTTCTAAAGAAAAATATTACACCTATTACATAAAGAATTGGGATGGCATGGCATATACTCATCAGCTGGAAGTAGTCAAAAGTTGGACAACCATTAAATGTTTTGTAACCATTTGCGAGATCATGGAATTTAACATGATCTGTGGGCTAAAAATAAAAGAATTCTAATGGGTTTTATGAGTGATATCAAAAAGTACGTATAACTGTCATTACGTTAGGAAGAATTGATTGAGGGAAGTCGGCCCAATTGAATAACTGATATTTATTTCAATTCAATGCTTCGGGGTTCCGTACATGGTTTAATTTATTACCTAAGCATTTTGGGTTATCATTTATTTTTTTTGCGAAACTTTATTATTAGACATATTAGTCAGTCATATTTGTACGTTGCACACGTATTATATAATTTTTTTTTGAAATTTAATATCTAACGTAAAGAGTTAAGAGTATGGATAAAAAGGATGTTCAAGTTATCAAGTATAACTTGTTAATTGATAACGATCAGGTCGGGTTAAATCGAACCAAATCGGTATTTATTAATAGCTTGTGGTACAATTTTCTATTCAATACTACGTACCTCCTGATAAGTTTTTATCTTGTTTAATAACAATACATTTACAACCGATTGACAACAACATCCAAAAACAGTTTCAACATAATTCAAGATTATTAATAAAACACAAAACCAAAAAGGATTCTTAGTATCTACCAATGTAAAAATAAACAAAAATTGAGCTAGCTTTTGACTGATCATTTAATTACCTCAATCTACCCCCAAACACGGTTATAATCGCTAGCTAAAGGTTTAAAAGTCTATTAAAAGTTATATTATCTTTGAGAACTTAGACAAAATGAAGAATTTAACCATTTTGAAAAAATATTTTGGCATTGTTGGTAAATAAGTTTAACATCGTAATAAAAATGCTAAGACATTAAAAAATTCCACCTACAAAAACAATTAAACTACTATAAACTTTTTATATATAAAGAAATGAAATATTAAAAAATTTGTTGATTCTTATTTTTGGTCATTCATGCTCTTTTTAAAGTCATTAAGACTTCAATTTATGTATTTGATATTCAATAAGACTACATTAAAAACATGAAACTCAACTTTTAAAGTATATAAATCAAAACAATTATGAGTGCATACGTTCACGCTTAACCGAAAAAATCAATTAACTTTGTATAATCAAGAAAATATGAACTATAGGTTCAAGATCGATTTCGTCACATATGTAAAACAACCCCCCCCCCCCCCCCCCCCCCTCCCTGAATTACTGTGGGTCTATGGACCACCTTATATTTGATAGAGATTTGCACATGAATATGTTAAATTCAGTATGGATATGAAAAGGTATGTGCTTTTTATTCATGGTTTCTTGTTGCCCTAACTAAATTAAAGGAGACAAGTATTAAGTTCAGTGGACTAATGACAAATAGATATTTTGGACTGTTATGTTTATTATTTTGGGCCCAATCCACTCTTTTGTCTTAATCTAGCTAGCGACTTCTATTGAAAAAATAGAACATTAAAATCCGGAGAGGAAAACAAATATGTCTTATTTTTAAAATTTTGTCAGACCTATTTTTAAAAATGTTTTTGATAAAATTTAATTAATTTTCAAAAGGGAGAAGACTTTTATGTCCAAATGAATACTTAAAAAAATTTAAGTGGTTAGTTTAATAGAAATAATTCGGGTACAACATTTACTGATCTGACATGAACCGCCACCTGACCTATCTCATTTGATCATTTCATTGGTTAAAAAAATTTAAATCTACGTGAAATTTCATCCTAATTTCGCCACTGAACACACATAAACATGTCGTGGACTTTTGAACACATCTGATCTACTTCGTTTCAGTTATTCAACTAAGATAGGAGACCAATTCATTTTATACATAAAGAATTTACTTATCGTATCCACCTTTGAATATTCATATAAAAAGTAGAAATGAGAAAAAAAAGAAGGTGAAATTTAATGAAGGTGTAAATGAAGAACGAATAATTTGCATGCTGCCCACAATTAGAGGGGTACGTTGAATCCTATGCAGAGGAAGTGACGTGAAGCCATTAATTCAACTCTGTCTTATGTAATCAAATCCTAGTCAGCAACAACCACCCATTAACCTACACCATGTTCATTATCTTATGCAAACCAAGTACTGTATATTATCATACCACTTCTTTATACCACTCAAGTGCCTTACAAACCTTTGCTCGTGTGTTAGCTTTGGATTGTAAATTTTCGTAATTTATTACGAGTCGATTTAAAATTTTAAAAATAAAATAATTCGAATTTTGATTGATAAATAATTTTGACTCTTGTGAGTCGTTTGTCAATTTTTTCAAATCGTGTCTACTCATAACTCTTACCAGTAAAAAAACTTAACAAATTTGTAGTGTAATTTTGTTAAAGAACAAAATAGAAAATTCAATGACTAAAGTTGTTTTGAAAAATTGTGGTTTGTCAATTGACAATTTTATTGTGGTTATCGACTCGGAGAGATTATAGGAAGTTGTGATTAAAAAAATGATTGGGGGTTGGTAGCTAATTTAGAGTCAAGTTTTTACAATAGTGATACCTACTCGATTATTACACTTAAACTCATACTTAAACTTTTTAAACATACACAAAAAATGATAAATAGATATACTTACATATACTTAAAATTAGACTTAACAATGAGAACATGACACATGACAAATTTAATGTATTAGATAAGAATAAAAAATATTGAACCCATAAGTGAATTAAATCTATGTAAGTAAATCTATATATCATTAATATGTATATAATAATTACAATATACTGTTATTAGTATATATTCTATTATAATTTAATTAAATTTAAGAAATTTAATTTAATCTGTTAGGATCTATGTAATTTTTGTGCTATTAACTTTTAAGAATTAGAATATTAAAGATATGTTAATATTTATTGTATTAAATTATGATTTTTATGATTCACGAGACGAGTTGCAAGTTAAAATTTTTGTATTTTGAATTTCGAGTCGAAAATTATAAATATATTAATCCTATATGACTTAATATATCCATCTTATCACCTATCATCATGACATTATTATCAATTAATTCAGGACAATATTTGTTTATCCAAAATGCATGCACCTTAATTATTTACGCAAAAATAACATGTAGACTGTACTAAGTTAAAAAAAACGCGTACTAGTAATTATTTCTCTGTTTCAGTTTAATTACAATGTGTGGTAGTTGGTCGATAGACATGTGATTGCAGGCGCAGCGTTGACTTTTGAAGCAAGAAGTGGTAAATGAAAGGTTTAATCTGATTGAATAACATATCGGTATCAGTTTCGGGTCAACTTTACAACTTAATACATTGAAAATTTTAAGCCATGCTAGTTGTGGACTTAATCAGGTTCCGGTAAAAACAGATGAACTATAATGTGTCATGATTTTGAAAGATACTACTGTGACTCTGATCGTATTTAATTGGAGGTTTAAGGTGCGTTTGTTTTGTGAAATAATCTCGGTGAAATTGAAATTCATTAAAGAGAGCGAAATTAATTTCAAAAAATGTAACTTCTTTTGAGCGAAAGAATTTGATGAATTCAAATTGGATTCATTTTTAAAAATCAAACACCATCCTGCAATGAAATAAAGATTCTAATTCTGTATAACTATGTGAACCCTATGCTTAAAAGTGGAAGTCTGTGTAATGTTTGGGTTGACGGTGGTGGGTTGGTACTTGGTACCATCCACTCAAACCAGTGCTTTAATAAACGATTTTATAGTTGAACCAGTTGGACATAAATCAATATATACAAGTACGGAGCTATGATATTATTATTTAGGAAGAAAAAGATTCCTTTGTTCCTTTTACTTTTTAGAATGCAAAAACTATAATATGTTATCGATATTTTTAAAAATTAAATTCTTTACATAATTTGAATTTTCTTAGTAGGGTACACGAACGAATAATGATGTTCATTAAGGAACATAATTTGTTGTTATTCATCATCAAAGTACAAAATGCTATAATATTGATTTCAAATTATGTCAACAAAAGAATATCGATATACGTGATACAAATGATGTCGCATTTACTGATGTTCATGTGCTTTTCCATAGTTGTACTACATTGTTTCCACTTTCATGTTGATTGAGAAATGTACCTACTCTTTAAATGTTTCGATAAATCTGAATGAATGCATCTATATGTGTACAACCATCAACGAAGTATTTGACACGCACTATGATATAATGAACTCTAATAAATAACCATTATGAGACAAAAGAATTGAAATGATCAATTTAGCTAGAGTTTGAAAAAGAAAAAAAAAAACTCGCAACCGATGGAAAGCTCTTCCATCGGATATTAACATTCGATTTGACTAAAGAATTCTCGAGTTAATCGGGATGAGGACGGGTACCAAAAATCCACGAATTTTAAAACCGGGGATGGGAATACCCCTCGGGTCCCCCATACTCATACCCAAACTCGCATCTGATAGTGATTTTATCGAGTCTTCGAATCCATACACGAATTTTGTATATTATATAAATGTTACATAGCATGAATGAATTATATACATTTTTGTAATATAAACTATATATGTATATTTAAAAATTCTCAATTTTTAAAAATCCTAACATATTATCAAATTGCATGCTTCATTTTTTCAACCTAACGCTTTACAATGTCAACGTAGTTTTCCCATTTGACCAATGTATTACTCAAACTTATTTTAATTCATCAGAAAACCTTAGACATCCCCTTATATCTCTTTGTAATAATAAGTCGGTGTCATATTTAATTTTACAATAAATCATAAAAGTTTATATGATAAAATTCTATTTGTTAATGTTGTCATTTCAATAGTTAGTTTATCTATTTAAAGGTAAAGTGAAAGCGGCGAAAAAATCCTTGACTGTCGGATAGGATCCTCAATCCTCGTTAGGGACGGGGATGCAAATGCAAAATGAATGGAGACATGAATGGAGATGAGGAGTATAAAACGTAGATGAGGATGAGAAATGAAATCTCTAACAATTTTTGTTCCATTGTCACCTCTAAATGTATATTACATTATTGATGATTTTATTTACTATCAACAAATATATTCAGTATCTTAAATAGTTTAGCTCAACTATTACTCCGTAATATAACTCAACTAAATCAAATTCTCAATTTTTTGCTTATATAAGATTTACAAGTTTTAAATTTTATGGGATTGTAAATGTGGCATGACATCAAACTGGCGTCATTTGAGTGCACCATTGTTATGCACTTCCATTGGTGGACTCTATCAACCCCATTAACGAAGAAAAATACTGATACAACAACGAATCATAGACACTATTGAGTCAAAGGCATTCCATTATTTTATAATTTTTCTATTTCCTTTTCTAAGTGAAAAACAAACACTATCAAGGTGTAAATACAAACAATATTAAAACAATACCAATTAGTGCCTACCATTGAGTTTTTGGGGCCATGAGTAACCTAACTAGATCTTTTTAACATTGTTGTTTGTTTGTTTCTTAATTTCTAATAGGATTAACTATGGAAGATTACATATAGAGGAAAAAATGTCTTGAAAGACTATTCGCTCCATCTTAATTTTTTCTGGTTCCATGTGTTTATTGATACATACCAGAGGATTTAAATTTTATAACTATTATCAAGATGGTCTAGTAACAAGACAGTCTGGTATCTTCACAAGAGGTTTTAAGTTCGAACTTCACTAGACTCATATCTTGATATAATTAGAGAGAGGGTTGAAAATTGTTACGGGAATACTCCGATTAAATCGTATACATTTGAGTCAAAGACGCGTCCTCCCCGAATAAATCGAACAGAAAAGGCCTCGTCTATCTATCGAATAAATGTTAATTTGACGTGTGTTGACTATAAAAATGGTTAAGGTGATCACCCTTCACGTCCACTACCACAAATTTTATAGTGTGTTACAATATGGTTAAGATTCCATAAACATGAAAACTAGATATGAACATAAAAAGAAGATACAGTGGTCCCTTAAAATGATTAGTATAATAGGATGGAATGGCTACTTTACTTAATTTCAATCGATCACATTTTTAATTCATACATTCGAGCTCCAAGATAATTCACCAACAAATTGCAAATGATCCTTATTATCTTCAAGCTTGTCGTTGTTATCGTCGTATTCCACGTTAACACAAGTCTCGGCGGAATAACTACCAGCATTGATGTAAACCCGCTCAAAGCAATCAAAGATGAACTTGACGGACTAGTGTTTATTGATCAAAGACTCTCTATTGTCTATCCGTTGATAAAAACTTTCAAGAATACTATCTTATCTGACCCCCTCAATATCACTGGATCGTGGGTGGGGTCAGATATATGCAGTTACAAAGGATTTTACTGTGACAACCCGCCTGATAACAAAACCGCCATCACACTTGCCTCCATTGATTTCAATGGGTTCCAACTTACAGCTCCAAGTCTCGATGGTTTCCTCGACAAGTTACCCGACCTCGCGCTTTTCCACGCCAATTCCAACTTCTTTTCGGGCACCATCTCACCAAACATAGCTAACCTTCCTTACCTATACGAACTCGACATAAGTAACAACTTATTTTCCGGCCCATTTCCAAATTCCATACTTGGAATGAACACCTTATCATTTCTCGATATCCGATTTAATCTCTTTACGGGTTCAATCCCACCTCAACTCTTCACAAAAGACCTCGACATCTTGTTTATAAACAACAACAATTTCATCCAAAAACTAGCCGAAATCCTAGGGAACTCTCATATTCTTTACCTTACCTTAGCCAACAACAAATTCTACGGCCCAATCCCTCATTCTATCGCTAAATACTTATCGGGTTTATCCGAGGTTTTGCTACTAAACAACATGTTAAGTGGTTGTCTTCCATACGAGCTCGGTTTCTTGAACGAAACCGTGGTTTTTGACGCTGGGAACAACCTCTTAACGGGTCCAATACCGTTTTCATTAGGGTGTTTAAAAAAGGCAGAAGTGATTAACTTTGCAGGGAACTTGTTGTACGGTATGGTGCCAGAAATGGTATGTGCCATTCCCAATCTGGCTAACTTGTCTTTATCCGATAACTATTTTGCTCAAGTTGGTCCGATTTGTAGACGTTTGATGATAAAAGGGGTGCTTGATGTGACCAAGAATTGCATACCCGGGCTAACCGGGCAGAGATCAGTGACCGAATGTGCAACATTCTTTGCTAAACGAAGGTATTGTTCGTATATGCACACCTACGATTACCTACCTTGTTGGGTGCCTCAGTTCAGTGATCATCCTACGGGTCTGTCCGTACCCGCTCCGGAGCCATTTTGATATTATTCTTCTTCTTTGTTAATGGCTTGTTAGGTTTGTTGCCCAACTTATTGGTTAAGTGCTAATACTTTATGCTCTCCTTTTCACTTCTGTGATTAATGTTTGATCACCAACTCGTAATTGTACTCTAAATGTTTAGTATCTTTGTAATATAAATTTTTAATTGTACTTGATGTTACGTAACTTTTCGTGCAAAAATCTACGGAGTATTACATCTCTAAATCAACATCAGAACATAATGGTTAACAAAACACTTTTACTTCAACATACATAATCTTTTGTCCCTGAAAATTGAGTTCTTCAATACATAATGAATTTCAGTTTAACAGGTAAATATTTTTGAATTATGTGGTGGTAACTTCTGTACTAAAGCTTCTCTAAATATGGGTTATGGGATTTGTACACCTCCTTGATATGGCTCTTGTGTAGGTGAATGTAATGATTGAAGTAACATAGACGTGACTTTTGTGTGTGTGAATCTAATCATTAGAGGAGTATAAACCCTGAATTGGTGGTGTATAAACCCACAAACCCGTAAATATTCAAATGATGATCTTGAAATAGATTGATGGGACCTTTTTTTATTTTTTTTTAATATTCTGATACATGTAATTTTATTTATTTAAAAGCTTGCAAATCAATACACAAATAATTCTTTTTTCCCTCTTTCTTTTATGTTGTTTTCAATACACAATTCTGTTAAGTTGATCATGTTTTTTTTCAAGTTAAATATCTTTTTATTCCTTTTCTTTATCTCAAATTTTTTAATTGGTCACGGGCTAAAAATGAACTCAAATCGAAGTTGGTGTTAATATCAGTCGGCCCAAATTAGCTGGTGGGCCAGACATTTAATCCTATGGGCTGCCTAGGGTCACAGAAAACCCTACCATATAAAAACCCTCAATTTTCCATTTCTCTTGCAAATGCTGAAGAACGGCAACTGACGGCGCAGCTCGTTACCCTCGTAATATCCCGGCGGCGACATGGTTAGTTACCAACGTCATCCTTCTTTTCGATCACCGTTGATGTTGCATATATGTGCTCTCACTTTTCTCAAAATTATTAATATATTAATAAGTAAATAAAAATGTGCAGACATTTAAGAGAAGAAACGGAGGACGCAACAAGCATGGGCGTGGACATGTGAAGTTTATCCGTTGCTCCAATTGCGGTAAATGCTGTCCCAAGGTATAATTTCTCTATTTTTTTTTATTGGTTTGTTCGTAATTGTTGAAGATTGAGTTAATATTGTATAAATCTGCTCTATGTTATGTTAGTTTGTATATCGGTGAACGTACGTATTAAATTTCTGATTTGAATTTTCCTAATCTTATGGTTGTAGTATAATATTGTGAATTTATATGTTTGATTGTTAAGAATTATAATTTAACCACTGGAATTAGCCTTAGAATAGAATTGAACACACTAGACATATTGAAATGGTTGCAAAGTTTTAACGTAATTTTATGCAAGTTATTGCAATAGTTTTAGGATGAGTACAAAATGCTTGGGGATTTTGTGAAGCACTGTATCTTAACTTTGATTTTGTTTTCATTGCTTGTAGTTATTGAATCTGTGGTATATGGTGGTAAACTTTTATGTATAGAGAACACGTATTTGAAGTTTTCTTCATATTTTTCATTTAGCATTCAATTTTAGCTGATTGTAAGTTGTAATATTATGAACTAACTTTACGGGGGAGGTTGTTAGGAAGAATGCATATTGTCCACGTACTGTACTTGTAGGAAATTTTGACAGTTTTGTTTGTTGTGGATATCAGGACAAGGCTATCAAGAGATTCCTTGTTAGGAACATAGTGGAGCAAGCTGCTGTTAGAGATGTTCAAGAAGCTTGTGCTTTTGACCGTAAGTCAATTATTTGTGCGTCAATATAACTGCTGTACCTTTCTTTGAATATTAATAATGAGGTGATTTTAATGTGTATTATGTGTTTTATTATTGTAGAGTACACCCTTCCCAAGTTGTACGTGAAGATGCAATACTGTGTTTCATGTGCAATTCACTCTAAAGTTGTCAGGGTCCGCTCTCGTGTTGATAGAAGGAACCGTGAGCCACCAAAGCGTTTCTCTCGCCCAAGGGTATGCAACTTTGATCATATCAGTCACCTCATAGTAGCTCTCCATAACATGAGATCCTCTTTACATGGATAGATGGTTCTTTTTGATAAACAATCTACATGCAACTATTCATATACTAGTAACTGGTTGTTATTCTTTGTTTGCAAAAAAAATGGTTCCTTTTTCGCGGATTCTTTGTTATTTACTCTCTTCTAGTAGTTGAAAGATTTAGTTTTTGTGTTTCAGGATGATGGTCCCAAACCTGGTCAAGCTCCCCGGACAGGTGGTGCTGGTGGTCCGGCTCCTGTGCGATCATGAAGATGATTATGTTTCTCATGGATCTGCTATAAAAAATTCAAGAGTTAAATTTCAAGTATCATTTGTTATGCTGTTTCTATGTTAGCTTTTTAGCCTTCATCCCGTGTCCTGTTTTCAAAGTAGTTCCATGACTAGTTCCAAAATCTTTTTACTTTAATGATGAAGATAGTTTTCTGGATTGCTTGACTGTTTTAATGTCTATTATTACTTTGCACGGCTTGCTATTGAGCGCCTTTGTGCATACCATTTTTCCAAAGGCTATATAGTGTAATGTTAACCTTTCCATATTTGACCTTTATAAGATTGCCATTGAGATGAAGTATAGTGATATTAATTAAAACCTCAACAGTGAAGTAAATTACAAATACACGTGATGAGAGACATGAGACACATCATATTATCATCTACAATTATCATATGCACCTCCTAACGTGCCACTCGCGCATGTTACTAATAAGGTTACTACTGGCTATTAAGTATATCCGTTTTGATATGACGGCGAACGTTAGATAGTTATCCCCGTGGGTAACAATATCACTAGACATTTATATTCTGATTTTGGTTTTTTATTTCTGTTCTATTTTGACGATCGATTGGAAGTGGTTTAGGACGATAATTACGGTGGTTCTAATCAATCACTGGTATATCTGTGTCATGCTATATTGTTGTATTACATCATCAATCTATGCACATTTCGTATAAAGCAAACGCGACTAAGGTTCTGCAAACTCAATGTAAAAAACATAAGTTTTTTTCACATATTAATGACGGTAAGTTGAGTTAAAGCATTCAATCTAGAGGTTTGGTCGTCTTTAACTTTTTGGGATCTTAGATGTAATTTGTTTGGTCGTCCATGTAGTTTATATTTGTTGTTAAAACAGAAACTTTAACGGAATTGTTTTTTTTTTGTTCAATATTTTGCTGTTATTCAAAAATAATATAAAAACTATATAGAAGATGTTAAAATACTATCTAGTCATGAATAAGAGATGTTAAAAATATATAAAATATAGCAAAAAGGTAATATCAAGAAATGTCTTAAAAACAGGTCCAACCTGTTTGATCTAACCAGTTGAAGATGAAAAAACAAGGTTATCGGTTCTTTGTAAATCAGTTTTTGACCATTTTTCGAATTCGGTTGGACCGGGAACCGGAACCGTAATTGAACCGATTTCGTTTTTTTTTTTTTTTTTTTTTTAAATGTTGAGATATATTACCTTACTAATACTTACAATTCTTTTTGGAACAAATCTGGTTAAGTGTATGTGTATGTATGTATTCATTTGGGATAAAAATAAATAGTAGGCCATTAGCAAAGAACCATCATGGTCATAGTGTATGTAGATGTACATATGTGCCTATTTGAAACAAAAAAAACATACATACAAGTGTATTTATGTATGTGTCTGCCTATTTGGGACAAAAAAAAAATAAAAAAATAGGCATAAAGTTAATGCTTCAAGTGTTTCTTTTGGTGTGTACTTTTAAGTGTATCTATGTATTTATATGATTTCCGTTTATGTTCTTGGGTTTACCAGTTGGTCAGAATATGTCTCAAATTATAGGTTGGAAACTGATTATAACACCCCTCTTTAAATATAAGAATATAATATTAATAAACACGGAAGCATGAATTAAAATACATAAATAGTTTACATTTCCCAAAAGTACACCAAATTTCAAACTTTTTAAATTACAAAAGGCGGGGTATTATAAAATTACAAAACAAGGTTTATTACAAAACCATATCAGAGGCTTCAGGCACAGTCAAACATTCACGATCAAATCATTGCTCCCTGCACCCACATTCAATCAAAATAAATCCTGCAGGAAGTAAACATGAGGGATTAGCACGAAGCTAAGTGAATGGATTCATCACACAACATTCAACTTAGCATAACTAGCTAATTACACCAATAAAACGTAAACACACATAATTCAATGAGGATCGGTGGCTCTGGGGATATCATAATACCCGGGGATTCCCCCAAGAACACTTACCCACAATCTGTATGGCCAATACAGAATAGACCGATAACTAATGGTTATTAAACCCATACACAGGTCTCAAACACAACAAATGAATCAAAACCTGTGTAATACACATAATAACCAGAAGTCCAACTACACGTTGACCTCAATCACATACAGCACATTGCTTCGCACATCACGTAGATCAATAATCAATAATCAAGACTAAACAGTCTAATACACATCTACGTTTACTCGTTGTAACCAAATAGTTACAACTAAATCAAATGATGAGTTCTGAATCCACTCACCGATACCTCTGACGTCTCCACACTCAGGATTCTAATATCACTGAGTCTTACGTTGATCTGAAACAGGAAATCATACACAAGTCAGAAGTTCGTTCTATAAATATCATTATAGTCTAATTATCCAATCAGGTAATCCCTGAAGTCTAGGCAAACAAAAGTTCACTCAGAAATAAACTCAGAAAAAGTCCGCAATGCCGCTTAAAACTGAAAAATGCCATTTTCGGGTCCTAGATGACCCCGGATGGCCAAAAACTGCCTAGGCTATTAGAATATAGCCTTGATTACTAGGTCGTTTCCGATTGACTATGCGAATTTCAATTAATTCCGAGTTAATGAGATTTTCACAAAACCGCGTCTCCAAAACACTTACGCATTTTCAAAATTTGCAAAACAAAAATCTCTTTTATAAACTTAGCGACACAACCATTGTGTCGCACCACAACCCTTGCGACATAACCACTGTGTCGCACAACAGAAACCTGCGACACTAACATTGTGTCGCAATACTCAAAATGGCCGCCTTTAGCGACATAACCACTGTGTCGCATAACATTTAAGCGACACAACCTGCGACACAAGCCTTGTGTCGCAATGATGAACAGCCCAGTTCCCAGATTCAAAATTCACGAAATCAAACATGTAATACACAAATTAACCTATTCCAATCAGTGTAAATCATATATAAACAATAATAACACATAACAATCAAACCCTTACCTCGGATTCAAAGCTAATTAGCTCAAATATGATCAAAACCCAATCTTTTATTTCTTCTCTCTAATTCCCTTATATTCTCTCTCTAGGAACGATTTTAAGAGTTTGGAAATGTCTGGAAATGGTCAGGAAGTACGAGGGCGGTGTATATATATTTTTATCATCGAATTACACTTAAGCTCCTTACTTAATTTCAGTTCAGCCCGTTCTGCGACACAGTCCTGCGACACAACCACTGTGTCGCACAGACACCCTGCGACACAACCCTTGTGTCGCAGAAAATCAAAAACTTACAAATTTTAAGTCTACTAATATTTCACAATAAAACACATAATATTAAATAGTTCTAAAACAATTAAATAATGGGAATTACCAGACTGCAGAGTAGGATGTTACACTGATAGTCGAGAAGTTCCATAAAAAATTATTGAAATGGAAGGTACACACTTTGTCGATTGGAGGCAGATCTATTATGTTGAAGTCTGTGCTAGGTTCCTTGGGCATTTACTATATGTCATTATTTTTTCTTCATGTGGTCGTGTCTAAGATGTTAGAGAGGTATAGATCTATATTTTTCTGGGGAGGTGATGTAGATAACTAGAAAATGTCATGGGTAAACTTGGGACTTGATTCTTGCTTCTAAATCTCGAGGTGGATTGGAAATTGGTAGTTTGAAGGGTTTTAATTTTCCATTACTTCAGAAATGGCGGTGACGTTTTCTAAATAATAGTTCGAGGTTGTGGGCTAGAGTGATAAATGCGCTTTTTGGTGAGGATGGAGGGTTTGGTCAAGGCGAGGTCCAAGGGTCTAGTCCATGGTCATGAATTATCATGTCTAATATTAAACTTGAAGAAAAGGGGGTGACAGTGAATTACACGTTAAAGAAAAAAGTGGGTGATAGGAAGAATACAAAATTTTGGAAGGAGTGTTGGCTAGGAGATCAATGGTTTTCTCATTGGTTCACTAGATTGTTGAAGTGGAGACTTTGCCGGAATGTTTGATTGCCGATAGGATTGGCAATAATGGTTATAATAGGGGTTGGAGAAGGCCGATAACGGGAGCGGTGGTTCAAGAGCAATAGATGGAGTTGCAAAATATGTTGGAGGGGGTTGCTCTTATACCGAGGGCTGATAAATAGGTGTGGGAATGGGGGGGGGGTGGTGAAGCGGTGTATATTGTTGGTGATATGAGACAAATCATTGATGACATGGTTTTGCCTAGTTCGAACCAACAAACTAGATGGAATCCCTACGTTCCAAGGAAGGTTAACATATTTATGTGGAGAGTTTTACTGGACCGGCAACCCACCAGGTTGAATTTAGTTGATAAAGGTATCGATGTACCTTCTATTATGTGTCTGATATGTTCTATCGTAGGCGAGCAATTGGAGCATCTTCTCATCCGGTGTGAAGTTGCAACGAGAACGTGGAATGCGATCTTTCAGTGGCTTGACGTTTCATTGGTAATTTATGATAGCTTGAAATATGTGGCGAAAAAAAAAGAAAACTTATTGAAGCAGTGGTGCTCACGAAGGTTTGGAGTATATGGAGATTTAGGAATAATATGATCTTTGCGGTTTAGAAGCTCAGGAAGGAAGAGTTGTCTGATTTGATTAGAGAGTTTTTTTTTTTATGGTTTCTAATAGATACAAAAAATGTAATATTAGTTGGAACTCTTGGATGCAATATCCATTAACAAGTGTGTAGTTGTTTCGTTTTTGAGCCTAGCTTCTTGCTGTGCCTTAAGGGTATAAAAGTTTTGGCTATTTAAAAAAAAAAGGTTAATGTTTGATATCTCCTTGTTCTTTTGTTTATATTTTTTGGATTTATAGTGATGTATTTATATGTAATTTTTCCTTATTTGATATTTGATATTGTAAGAAATGAAAGTCAACATATTCGACTGGTTCAATCGAAATCAATCTTTCGTCTGATTCAGCTAAAAAATTGATTTTCAGGACATTGATATCAGTTCATATTCACCTATATTTCTATCTAGTCCTTTAGTTACAGAAAAATGATACTAAAAAGAATCTTAACATATCAATTCCACATTTTTTTTCGTCACTATCGATAATACTTTTGTTAGAATAATATTAATATTGGACTTTCGTTGTGAAATTTAGGGATCTTTTCTTATTATGTTGGGTTGGTCCAAGCCCATTGTTACCTACCCAATTTTTTCTGATATAAAATTTAAGCTCAAAACTAAAACAATCCTACTTGAGTACCGTGTTGCTTGCTATATATTATCCCCCTCCCGCCCCTCGCATAACTAATTTGTGGTTGGTGGTACAATTAACGCCAAATATGGAACCCACAATAGTTGAAACACCGTTGCTAAACGGTGCCGTTGACGGTTTCGTGGACTATAAAGGTCGTCCAGTTATCAGATCCAAATCCGGTGGCTGGAGATCCGCTTATTTCATTATCGGTAATTATCAATACATATTATCATATGATTGTTGTTAATTTAAATATTAATCAATAGGTTTTCTTTTGTGGATGTACACAGGTGTTGAAGTTGCTGAAAGAATTGCATATTATGGAATAAGTTCAAATTTAATAACGTATTTGACCGGACCGTTGGGTCAATCGACTGCTACGGCGGCGGAGAATGTAAATGCATGGTCTGGAACTGCGTCGCTTTTACCGCTTTTTGGTGCTTTTGTTGCGGATGCTTTTTTGGGCAGATACCGTACAATTCTTTTTGCTTCTTCGCTTTATATACTGGTCAGTATTATTGTTTATATTTTTTGTTGAATCAATTTTGCGTTATTTTTGGTCCATTATAGTCTATAGTTGGTAATTAAGTTGAATGTTTGTTTTACATAGTATTTGATAAGTTCGTTTTATAATAAAGACTTAACCTACAACCTCCTTTTCATGGATCACTTAAAAAAATTTAGATATATAAAAATCGACGTACTATCTAAAATTTGTTAGTAGAGTAATTGATTAGGTATTATGGTTGTGAAGATTAGTTGTGATCTAGACATATTTGCACGATTCACCGTAGGGAAATCACTAAAAAAGACATACATACATACATACATACATACTTTCATGTAATATTCAAGTCCAACTACAGTTTTATTGATTGATAAAGTCACCCAACTATTAGATGATAGTATATGATTAAGCGCCTTTACAATATTTGTGATTAATAAAGTCCCTCAACTATTGTTGTCCTTTTCAAATGTATATATTTTACTGGTAGAGTTGTTTTTGTATCCAGTAATTGTAGAGTTGACATATACGTTTCATTGGCTCATTTAAAACGCCGAGTTAGACAATCTTTACGTGTCAAATATGTGATATAAGAGCTTTGAAAATCGCAATAGAATAGCCAATATATTCTTTCATTTTGAGGATGTACCACATTTTTCAGGTGCAAAACTCAATAGATCATGAAAGTATTGGCAACCAGAAAAAGAAGATTTGGTATTTAGCTATGATTTTCCTAGCTCTTATATCACATGCTTGTCATGTAAGATTGTCCGACTCATTGTTTTAAATGAGTTAGTGACACATGTATGTCCGTTCTACGGTTACCCAATACAAAAACGAGTCTACTAGTAAAGAACTATGGATATATACGTTTGAATAAGACAATAATAGTTTAGGACTTTATTGATCACAAAAACTGTCGGTGACTTCAAAGTATATTATCTAATAGTTGAGTGATTTATTAATAGAAAGAATTATAGAGGGACTTAATCGAAATTACATGAACTTATGTAGGACTTCCTTAGTGATTTCTTTTCAATGTGTTGTCAGTTAAAGTTTTAGCCATGTGACAAGTTTTACCAAGTTCTTTTAGACACCTTTTTGGATAATAAGGGTGGTAATATACAACCTTTTCACTTTACTTCCCTAATCTTTCCATTGTATTCCTTCCATCACAAAGTTTGTGATATTTGACTCAACTTGTTCATTGAAAAAAATGTTTGACTGCTAGAAGTGATTATACTTTAACTTGGATTGTGATGCTTAACAGGCACTGGGGTTGCTGACGCTTTCAGCTTTACTTCCTTATTCAGATTGTGAAAATACAACATCATGTTCTCCGCCTCAATTCCAAGTCTATCTGTTCTTCATTTCATTATATCTTGTGGCATTTGCTCAAGGAGGACACAAGCCTTGTGTTCAAGCGTTTGGAGCTGACCAGTTTGACTCAGACAATCAAGAAGAATGCAAAGCCAAAAGCTCGTTCTTCAATTGGTGGTATCTTGGGTTATGTGGTGGTCCATTAATGGCACTAGCTGTGCTTAACTACATTCAGGACAACCTTAGTTGGGGTCTGGGATTTGGGATTCCTTGCGTTGTTATGGGTCTTGCATTCGGTATATTCTTGGCTGGGACCGTAACTTACCGGTTTGAAGAAAAAGTTAATGATAGAAGTCCTTTTATTAGAATCGGGCAGGTGTTTATTAGAGCATTCCAGAATCGAAAAACTTCACCTTCGTCAATATCTCTGGAAGAAGAAGCTTCTGGAACCTTACCTCATCAAGGTTCTCAGCAATTTAGGTAATATTATATTTTTTACCTTGTTGCATCAAATTCTCTTATTTCATTATGAACTTATACAATAGACCTTTAAACACTAGTTTAATTGTACCTTTTCTTAAGTAGAAAGGCTATATTGCATAATGTGGTAATCTGGTCTGATTTCTGTTATGGGTAACAGAGACTTCACTTTAATGCAATCCGTACAGATTTCCAGGGTAAAAATGATGACATGGCAAATGGTGTTTGGTAATTATGACCATGCTGACCTTTTATGACATGGCATCCAAAAAAGGCGGTGTTTAGGTTGGTTGCCTATGCTTGATAATAATAAGGTTATCTAAAACAGAAATCAAACCAAAATTATGTTACTTTTCTATACTATAGCCAAGCCAAGATATCAAGTGACTGAAAACCTGCTTCATTTATACATGTAATTTTTCTTCTTCTTTTTTAGACTAGGGTAATACACATGCTATAACGTTATCATATTATCTGTAGGATTAAATAATTTAACGTGTTTTAAATATTTGGTTTTTCATAGGTTTCTCAACAAAGCTTTACTTTCACCCGATGGATCAAAGGAAGATGGGAAAGTCTGTAGCACTAATGAGGTGGAAGAAGCCAAGGCAGTGCTTAGGCTAGTTCCAATATGGGCTAGCTGTTTAGCATTTGCAGTCGTATTTGCTCAGTTTTCCACTTTATTCACGAAACAAGGAGTCACCATGGACCGATCAATCGGGTCAAATTTTGATATCCCAGCTGCCACATTTCAATCTTTCATCAGTATAACTGTTGTTATCCTCATCCCCATCTATGACAGAATTATGGTTCCTATCGTCAGATCATTTACCAGAAACCCATCTGGCATAACTATGCTGCAAAGAATCGGAACTGGCCTGTTCATATCTATACTTTCAATGGTAGCCTCAGCACTTGTTGAAATCAAACGACTACAAACTGCAGAGAAAAATGGGTTAGTAGATGATCCAAACGCAATAATCCCAATGAAGGCATGGTGGTTATTACCTCAATATCTGCTAACAGGTGCTGCTGACGTGTTTACAATGGTGGGTTTGCAAGAGTTCTTTTATGACCAAGTACCAAGTGAGTTGAAAAGCATAGGTTTAGCACTTTACCTCAGTATATTTGGTGTCGGTAGCTTTATAAGCAGCTTTTTGATCTCAGTGGTTGAGAAAACCACAAGTGGAGATGGTGAAGATGGTTGGATCGCCGATAACTTGAATCGTGGTCACCTTGATTATTTCTACTGGCTTCTAGCTGGTATTAGTACGGTTGCATTTGTAATCTACGTATATTTTGCTAAATCTTACATATACAATCGAGCAAGTACCTTATGAAGATCACCTAATGGTGGAGGTGCGTAACTTGTTATAGATTGTGTCTATATGAAATAATAAAGTTGTAATAGCTACATATTGTATTATTCTTATTCAAATTATTGCTTTTAAGGTATCAAGAAAAATTGTGTAATGCCCAATATAGTAGTGATGTAAACTGTTTGGTTTGTTTTTGTCTAAACTATGTGAGCCACACTTAATGAATTTTAAAGTTCTGTTAGTAGCATTGTTACATAAACAATGTTAAAGCGGTGGTGAAAATGTTCATTTAATACGGTGATCAGATTGTCATTTATGGGGGCATTGTTTAAAATGAAAATAACTCATAGGTGGTGAAAATGTTCATTTGTTAACTTGATTTTGCATTGCTTCGTCTCTTTTCCCCTTAAGATAAAAAAATTTCATCATTGGAGAAGGAGGCCGTGGAGGTAAATTATTATGCAAAATTTGAGAAGATGATATCATTCTTCTTTTTAAAGATCAGAGAAAGTTTTGTAACAAAGAAAATGAATATTTGATGAGTTTAGAAATGAGGACTTTAAACTATACAGTGCACAACATAATTAAATGCTCATTGTTAAGTAAATGTTAAAATAATACTTATTTAGACGAACCCTTCAAAATTCCCAACGACCAAGTGATTAAGTATTATGACTTTTTTGTGTTGAGATAGAAACGACTAGTTCAAAAATAATTATTTGCGGCGGGGCACTTTCAAACCTTATTATCCGAATAAGGCGGATGAAAGAAACCATCACATTGTGATATATATAAGGCAGTTTTTCTAACACTGTTTTAATTAATACTAAAAGATCGCCTTATAGTCAGATTAGAAATCCACACAGTTTTAATCTTGGTTTTTTTTTGGACCGTCTTTTTTGTAGCGCCAAAAAAACTTAAAACTTAAAAATTAAAAAGAGAAGATGTTTATATGCACCGAACTGATTAATTAATGACATGAACAAACCATTTTTCAAAAGTGATTGATCACAATCCATTTATACATGGCAAAATTCAAATACATCAAAATCCCAACTATAGTAACAACACAAACCAAACAGATAAATCAAATCACAAAATATAAGTTCAAGAATAATGTATAGATGAAATATGAAATGACTTTTTTACTCAGATGCCACCTTCTTGAACCTGTACAATACTTTCTTCTTCTTTGAGCTTTGATTATAGAATGTAAGCACAACTTTCCCAGCTTCTCCACATTTAAACCTCCCGCTGATTACTGAGTCATCGCCAGTAACCTTCCTCGACTTCTGAATGATAACTGTGTATCCATCTTCTTTACTCGGCACAAATTCTGCCCCATATGAAACTTCACTTCCCACCACTCTTGCTTCCCATACCAATGCACATACCTATAGTTAACCAAAATTAAAAGTTAACCATCATTCCGAAACAAATAAAATAAGTTATCTGAATATATCAGTACCTCAGAAGCTGGAAGCTCGATTGTGTGTTCGCAAGAAGGCTTGATGATCTCTTCTATGATGCAATCAGTGGTGGTGAATTCTTGTTCACCTTCCCTGCTAAGCCCACCATACTTAACTGGAACCAGCTCGGGTGATATGTATCTGAATTTGCATAACAAAAGTTAAAGTACTTGAAATTATTTATTTATAGAAATAAGAATGAGTATATCATGTATATGATCATGCTAATAGCAACGCAAGACATGTTGCGTACTGTTATATATGCCTTTAAGTTTAGCAACGCAAGACATTTTGCATACTGTTATATATGCCTTTAAGTTTTACATTTCATTGACCGTTACGACGTACTGCTACTCTGCTACCGGTACATATTATATTATATTATTTCTCCTATAAGAATTATAAATTATTAATAAATTATAATTAAAGCAGAACTTACTTAAAGAGAGTTTCAGTGGTCTTTGAAGGGCCTGCAAACACAAACTTGCTTTTGGTCCTTTGAGTAAAGAATGGGTTGATCACTCTGTAGAAAGCTATGTACCACCATGGAACATTAATAAACACCTTCAACGAAACAATATAAACCCATCTCAAAATCAATTTCTTAAAAAAAAGAAAAAATAAAAAAAGAACCAAGATGCAAAATTAAAAACTAAAGTACAAAACCATGTGGATGTTAGGTTAACCATTGACTCCACAAGGTCAAAAGAACAAAGATCAGAACATGTCTTCATGTCCCAGAAAATTAAAATAATTAAACTGACACATAATTACTCAGTCCTCTTATAAATATCATCCATGCTTCAATTATTTTGTGCATCAAAACAACTACTTACTTTTAAAAATAAATTATTATAATCACCAGTCTCTTTAGTGTCTAAAGTTTTACCAAATTGTGTATTTTTTACTGCAAAGAATAAAAAACTAAAATTGAAATCCATACCTGCCTGGCGACAAATTCAGGGTAATTGTCCTGAAACAACTGAAACACCTGCCGGAGTTCTTTCTTAAACGGCGCCGGAGAATACTTGAGATCATTAACTTGAACAATAGTTGAAATCCCATCTGGACTAAAATCAAGTTTTCTAATACTTTTTTCAAGAAACTGAATTCTCCACCTAATAAACTGCTTTCTTTTTTCTTCATCAGTAAATGTTTCTCCAGCAAATGCGTTGTAACAAACTGGATGGCCTTCTTTATCAACACCATGCATGTACACCCCCTTTTCTTTCTCACTTCCTAAATCTTCTTCAAGTAACGATTCGATTTCAAATTCTTTTCTCCATGCGACCACGTTTTTAAGCATGCTCAATGCTTCCTTCACTTTAAAGTCACGTGCACGAAGAAACTTTAATAGAATGACGTCACTACGGTCGTCGGCAAGTAGCGGAATTCCCCAAATCGAAACTTCTTCCGGTTCTACCGGAGTTTCCACTACCGCCGCTTCCACCTCAGCCGCCTCGGTTTTTACTATTGTTTCTTCAATCGCTTCGATTTTCTTCGCTCCGTCTTCGTCAGTCACCTGCTTTTCCGGTGACTCCGCCGCCGCTGATTCCGCCGGCGGCGCATCCTTCTCTTCTTCCTTACATTCAACGACCTGCACGACGGAAGATGATTTCTCTTCCTCCACCGCCGGTTTCTCCACCGCCGCCGCCGCCACTTGTGGCGGTGGCGGAGAGGTGAATTCGTGTTTGTTAAGAGCTTCTTGAACTAAATGTTTAAGCTCATCTAAAGCGATTTTTTGTGGATCAGGAAGTTCACCAACGACATTCGTTTCTTCTTTAAACGACGCCGTTGAAGTAATCTTTTTGTCGTCTTCTAAGATAAGATCTTTCACGGGCTCGGGTTCGGGTACGGGCACAACCGCTTGATTTTCGCAAGTTTCGGGCTCGGGCACATTGGACACAACAGCAACTTCAGCTGCTTGTGGTGGTGTAACAAGTGTCTCTTCAGCCATTAGATTTAGATGATCAAATCAAATCAAACCAAATGATAATAACTGTTTTACGAAGATAAGGAGACAAGTGAGGAAATTGTGTTATGAGGTGGGGGTTTTAAAGGGGGTTTGGGTTTGAGTTTGAAACAGTCTGTCAGTGAGTGGGAAGAATATAAAAGAGTGGGGTCCAAATAGCGGTTGATATCACAACACAGCTCAAATGTTGGTGTTGGTGTGATGGGGCAATTACCATGTGTCAACCGGACCCACCAACGCCTCTTTCGACCGTTGAGTCCGCCGTGAGCCGGCAATTCAGTAACGTTTTTTTTATCAGTACCATTTAATTGTTCATTGAACAATTGCTTTAACTCTTTGGGAAAATATTTCACGAATCAAACTCCACGAAAATTTGTATAGTTTTAATGTATTTTGAGGGACTAATCATAAATAAATATAAATATTTAAATTAATTGATGGATTAATTAATATATAAACTTTTTACCTATAATGGATCTGCAATCAACAACCTACTTATTAATCTTATTTTCAATATTATAGTACTCTCCTCCTGTCCTAACTAAAATATTCAAAATAAAAAAGATTATGAGTGAAACATATATAATTATATTTTAAAGTAATATAATAATTATATATTTTTTAAACTATACGTATTCTCGAAAAGAACATTTATAATGGGATGAAGAGAGTATTCGATAAATATTTAAATCACTATACACTCTAATTTGTATATCATTTGTTACATTGAATAATAAAATTAAATATTAGACATGTCACACGATTACATCCAATTCGAAACAACATCGGTAGTAATACTTATGATTAAATCCACTAAACATCACTTAAAGGTATCACCACGCGATTCTAAAAGTTCTTTGCAATTATTAAAGTAACTAAAGATATTCATTACAATTCAAAAGGGTTGCATCTTATCAGCATTTGAAGTCATTGAAATCATATCAAAGATTCATAGCTAACAATAATGTCCAACGTATCAACATCAGTAATAGTGCTTCTTATAAAAAAAAACCGCAAAATAAATTAAACACGCATGTAAGAAAATGATAAAATTAATTTTCTGACAATCTCTTATTTATCGGTCCCACGATCAATATATTTTAACCAATAATTATAACCATGATTGCAAAATTATTGCAGTCTAAAATAGTTATTTCAACTATTTGTAAAAATTGCCAACAACTTAAGTATATCTACGAAAAAGTAGTTATATTATTTGATCTACTACTATTATATTACTAATTAATCAACTGTATGAAATAATTCTTGATAACTGAATTAATAATATGTTAAAAAGACACATCAAAACACCATACATATATATATATATATATATATACACACAATATATAGAAGGATTAATGAAGAAAATATCAAAGAATATTGAACTTTATTACAAATAAAGAGGACTAGGACTATCGGGTGTTTTAGCTATAAATTAAAAGAAAGAATTAGGTTGTGCATCGTCGGCCCCATTTTGTCTCTGACAAATACACATACATCATCATGAGCCCTTTATGGGTGGCCAATATTTTTATTAAGTAAATTATTAATATCTATGGATATTTAAGATTTTATGTTTTGGTTTTGTTATTCTTTCTACATTATAAGTCAAAATTATCACAGCAAGTAGTTGTATGTAATAATACCTCTTAATAAGAGTCTTTTTTTAGTATTAGAACTTCCATCTAATAAAATTACTTTAACCTTTGTTCTATAACTATTGAAACTTTCTTTTATCGGATAGCATTTGAAAGCCTTTTAATAAAAATTAAAATACTCACCAAGTATAGCAGATTTTATAGGATGAAAAGTATTATAAATATATATAAAAAATATATATATGATTATTATTACTATTATTATTAACATATAGTGCATATAAAAATCAAAGCTATGAGATTGGGGAATCTTTTTCTTTATGATTAGTGATTTATGTCTCATACTTGTTAATATTATTATTAATATTAATCAGCGATTGTTACTCACTCATTATTAACTGTTTATCTATAATATGAAAGACATATTTAACTTACTTAATGATTGTGACTACGGAAATATGAAGACTTTGAATCCTAACCTTATATCTACAATTTTAATTATTACTGATGCATATGTTTATTATCTTTATTACATGTTATGTTATACTTAGTCAAATTTTTATTAACGATTTCAAGAATCATTTGTTTGTCAGATTCGATAGCGTAATACCCGCATTATGCAGCTAAATATGATGTTTTTATTATAATAATAGTGATTCGAAAATAGTCGTATATTATGTTTCTTATTCGCGGATTATCCATGATGGTGACTCAATAACGATAGTTTGCTCGTGCGTAGTTTATGATTTGGGATACCGTGATGATATGAGAATGATAAAATTATTGTTAAATGGAAATTACATAAGTTAAATTTGGAAATGTTGAGTCTTAATTTTAAAACTTTCTAAATATAAAATACTAAAATGCTTTATATATTAGTATATATATATATCTATATTATGATTTTAAACTCATCCTCGATGATGGGCAGAAGTTATTACGATCATAATCTATACCATATCATAATTCATTTAATACTTTATTTCTTAGGCGTTAATTTTATAAAAATGATAAAATTAATTAAATTCTTCTCTTAAAATTATATTTATTAACTTTTATATATATAAACTTAATCGATATTTATACATCTACATCTATACACTAATATAAAATATTTTCTCATATGACTTAATATCTTATGATTTTTTTAAATATAAAATTAACTTTTTTATCCATCAAATAAAATATGAAAAATAAATGATTAGTATTGAATTACTATTCTTTAGCATACTAAAGATATGATATATAAACTAGCATACTTAAGGTTATATCAATAACTTTAACTTTATATAACACAAATAAATAATAACGAAGTTAAAATTATAATTGGCGATCATGTAAGATTATAAGAGGAAATATTAGTCATATTTTTGGTTAACATTTTTTTAAATATTAGTATTAACTATATATCTTTAGTATATATGTAATGAAATATATATTTGACTTTACCCTTTCGTTATTATTAGAGAAATTAATATTACAGTAATTATTTCCTACCTTACATAAAATCAAACAATGCATTAAGAAAATGAACAACGATAACGATATGTTTGTCATATTGTGATAAATATATGCATTACTTTTGTATACTCCATGAGCTCGGGAGAAGAATACGGAATGACCACCTGAAGTAGAGGTGTCATCTTCTTCTTTAAGATGCAAAGACGACCAGCTTTAGCCTTAAAACAACGAGGGAGGATGGAAAAGTTCGACCGGTAGTGAGAGAAGGCATTGGTGAGGCGACGGGAAGGAACACAATTGAGACAAACCTGCCTATTAGGAAATGTTGGTCTGAGAACAAAAGACCAAAAGCACTAGAAAAGGTCATCATTGGGGCAAACACAATCACCCTTTTACAGTTCCAGAAGCAAAGGGAGCTGCTTAAAGATACTTTTTGTATTTAAAGACTGCTATGTACTTTAACTTTAATATACTACAGATGAATTCAAGACTTTTTGCTAATAACGGAATACGAAGAAGAGACTAATTTGTAACTTTTCTACGATGATTAGAATACTCAAATATTTTGTTAGAGCAGTCGTACAACTTTCTAAAATTAACATGAAAAACAATAAAAAAAATGTGATGTATTTTATTGAGTTGCATTAACTCTTTCGGTTTCATGTTTGGCAAATAAAGATAAGATTAGAACTTGTATTCATAAAACAATGGTTTTAAAAGATAATTTACAGCGTTAAGAGAATTGTTGTATACATTTGGAGTTGAGGGAAATAGGCTACAAATATATGTTAGTTGTAATATACTGTAATTAAACATAACCATGGCCATTTTGAAATTATTAAATCTTTTGAAATAACTAAAGAAGTGTATAAATTAACAAATTAATATGCTAAAATCTTAGATAATAAGTTAAAATTTGCTACTTTCATATTTAATATTCCAAATCCATATTTAGAAAAACAATAGAAAAAGAAACATAGTGTTATAATATGCATGGTTTTACAAGCAAGTATATACGAATAAAGGGATTTCTTGTAACATGTAACCATACAAGAACAATATTGTGCAATTCATTAGAAAAGTTATCTTCAACCGGTAATAAGTCTTCAATCATTGGTATTTAAGATAGCATATCCTTCATGTTTAAAATGAATATTAAACTCAGCATAATTATTGAATCGGAAATATACGATATTCTATAGCTAATATTAGTTATGAAGACGTGAAGTGATTTCTTGAAATACTTTACTTTAGGAGATTCATATGTAATATTATAATCTATAGTGTCTTTTTAATAGCATTATATTATATCGTTATTTAAGAGAGTTTTGATATTGATTATTGTTTGAAAACAAAGAGGTGTCAAATTTGATGTTGTTAGTGGACTATGGACTTTTGATTTGAACTTTCCAGCTGGGAAAATAACAAGTTTACATAGGGAGCCTGTTAAGGATCCTAGATCAATATTTGACTTACTCTTGTCTATGTCCAAGCTGTTTTTATAGCTAAAAAAGCACCAAAGAATATTACTACTATTGTTTTATTTGGAACTTCAATAATTAAGTCCATATGAAACTACTAGGGGTCAACTTAATTAGGATCTTTGGCCAGATGTTGATTGATCATGGTTATCATTCTTGTTTTCATCTATTTTTCTTCTTAGTGCATCTATTTCTATTTATCTACATACATTTATACAATAAATAAATAGCCATTTGTATAATGACCTTGAATTTTGTATTGGTCGATATTATCTCTAGTACAAGGCACTTTGGTTCGAGTGTTTTGGCATGATAAGTCCCTTGCTTGACTACATTACATTCGACTTCATGCTATGCTCAATTAAGACCGCTAGAATTATGTTTAGCCCATATAAATTTAGAATATTCTCTCATAAAGTTTAAAAAAAGAAGAAGTTAAAAATACCTCTGAATTAGACAAAAAGAAATTTGGAACACCAAATACTAAAGGGAGAATAGAAGGGAAGGACAAAAAGAAAGTTGTCAAAAGCAACATAAAAGAAACTACAACTACGTTATGTACAGAAATACATAATCATACGCGGAGCCATATCAATTAAACTTCATAGTTTTGATTAGATTAGACGTTCTTAGAAGCGAATTTTAGAAAAATATCTTAATAATTTATACTCGGACTAAACTCTTAATTCGCATGAAAGATCTTACTTCTCCGACTCATTTAGTCCATAAAGCTACCAAATATGAATTTTGAAAAGCTTTTGTTACCTACTTATAACTATTCAAAAAATACGAGGTAGGGACAAAGATCGAAATTTATAAAAAAATATGAAATTAAATAAATCACATTAATTTTAAATACACTTTTTTTTTGCTTCAGAATTTGAACCTGGAATTTTGAAGTTGTCAGATTACCACAATAACGTTAGGCCAATTGCCCTTTAGTAATTCTATATAATGCGATTTCTATACACGATTCATCTTAGTAAAGAAGCGTTACACTTATTTTATACCTAACTATATAGATCTCAAATTGTAAGAATTAAGTTGTATTTCTTTTTCTTGTTATTGTTACATTGTACACTATTTTTTAAACAGTTTTTTTTGGAACAATTTTGTAAATGTAGCATTTATATAAAATTTTTGTTTCCCTAACGAAGTAAAAGCTTTAGGTAGTTTCATAGTTTGTTTGTGAAGGAAAATATACATATGGTCCAATAAAATCCTTGTTAATTTGAAACTAGGTCTACCAAAAACACAAAACAAGAACAAAATAGAAGGGAATAACTCTCAAACAGCTAACAAATCTCAAAATGGCAGAAAGCAAAGAGATAACATCTGTATACGATGCTGATGTTAACGCAAAGTGGGATGCATATGTTGATCTGGGTGTTCGTCGTCTCGTTTACTCTTCTGCCACCGGCGCTTTTGCTGCCCTTCTTTTCTTCCGTATGTTTTACTTATATATTTATTTATCAATCCATATGCTTAATTTTCATCTTTTTATTACATTTTTAAAAAATTAAATTGCCATGTAGGTGGATGATGATGTATGTAGACAAGCCTTAATTTGGGGATATGGTATTTGACCTATTAAGCTTTGTTGTTAGGAAACTACTTGAATATTAGACAGTTTTATTCTTCCTAAAATAAGCTAAAAAGACAGCCGCAACCAAACAGTTCAAACTGTGTTTTGGTTGAAAATAACACAATAAGCTATAAGCACTTTTTATGTTGTTTAACTGGTGCAAATTGGTGCAAATTGTGTAGAATCTCATAAGGGAAACTAAGGGTAGCCAATTTGTTAAGGTAATGAAAGACACGTTGATTTTAGGTCTCCTTAAAGAATAGATAATGCTTCAACCAAGTCATGATTAGATTGCTTGATTGCCAAAAAGTATTGAACTTCATGTATTTATATGAGTCTGTTACAAGCTGGGAATTATATAAATGTCTGAACATAAGTAGCAAACTAAGCTTGAATACAACATAAGTACTCTGTATATGTTGAAAGGCTGAATAAATTTATGCCTATGTTTACATCAAGTTTCAATGTATGATGCACACGTGTTTTATCACTGGCTTCTCTTTAGTTGCAGTCTCTTATTGGTCCTATTTTCATCCTGTGAATATGTTCCAACTCTTAAAGCTATCCACCAAACTTGGGGTGGAATTCTAGCATGTGTGTTTGTTTGTGCTCTTTTTGTATGTTTTCAATAGTCTTTGCCCTTTTTCCAAAGATGAACAAATTTATAGTTCTAGAAGATTGCTGTTCTAAAATAATTGTGAAATTTGTGTGAAGTTAGCAACTAGGAGGTGTTTTGGTGTTATATTGTAGCTGTTCTAGCTTATGAGCTCACAGGGGTACTTGAATATTTGTTTGAAAGGTCAATTTATGAGGTTATGTATGATGTTCAGACTAAGCTTGAATATACTTTTGATAATGCATATTGATTTGATAAATAACATCAGGATTAACCGCATACTTTCATTTAATAAATTGTTGTGTTTATCAGGTTCCCCTGTGACACGTTGGGCGTCAATTGCTTTTGGTGCAGGAGTGGGTATTGGATCTGCATACTCGGAGTGCTCTCAGAAATTTGATGCGAAGGTTGGTTTTCTATTTTGACGTAACACACATTTTAAAGACAATTGCTTTTCTCTATAGGTCTACCTTCAGGTTTGCATTTTGCGTAGATTCTAGGAAATAGATCCATGCCATTCGTCGACTTGAAACTTAGTTTGCATTTTTCTCTAAGGTGCTATTTCCCATTAATGATCTGATGTAATTGGATTATGTTATTAGGCTACATGGGCCCATAAGCAATAGCATATCATAATTACATAATCGATAAAGCGTACTTCTATGGGACATGCTCTAGCATTTTCTGCTTACCGACGATTTAATAATACAAAATAAATTGATATTTGATGCATCACATATCAACACTAAAACTAACAATCTCACTTGCTTACAACTCTCTTTCTGATGTCCTTTTCCCTTGCCTCACCCCCTCTTACGTTAGTTGCATAAGATTCGAGATATATGCATTTTATACTATAACATTTGGATATCAAGATTAATGAAATATATAGTAGGGTGGTGGGAGGTGGTGAAGCTTTGATGATGAGTGGGTTGAAAACTTAGGACCTTAGAGATGCACAATGACTAGTCTTTGCTCGGTCTTTAGAGGCATGATTTCTAGTGTGTACTAGTCTTGGACTTGGTTTGTGTTTTAACTGGTCCTTGATCTCAAGTTTTAGGCCCATTTATCAAAAGTATGTATATGCTTTCATTAGAACCAGCAAACACCCGCGCAATGCGACGGTCCATGTGGTGATGGTAGGTGGCGGTGATGATGGTAATGGTGGAATGATGAGAGATTGAGAGTATGTTTATGTTTTGAAGGTTTATTGTATGTTTTTGGTGTTTATATATTTATATATGGTAACAGAGTGAAATTTGATTTATCTATAGTAATAATAATAATAGATGTTAATAGGAAGTATAATTGTTGAGATGATTAAAATGTTAGTAATTATGTAGGGGCAATATAGTCATTTCTCGTGATTGAATTGAAAATTAAGTCAATGACTCAAATGCATTATAAGTAGTTATAGATTATAGATTATAGATTATAGATAAATCAAAAAGTATGAACCATTCAATTTATTTTTGTAATTATTTCTACCAAGAGCTTTAGTATGATCTAGAAGCTACCAGAAGACAATCTAGAAGAAGGAAGTGTTTTTGTGTGTGTGTGTGTGTGTGTGTGTGTGTGTAAGGTATCGAGAAGAAGATCTCTTTTTGTTTCTAATTGGGTTAAATCTTGTTTTTGACATGAACCCCTTTCATCTTAAAGAATAATCTAACCCAAGATAAACCTATTTTTTCTTTATATTTCTTCAATAGCTAATGATAAGCTGGTTTCTTGAGGGGCTGAACACATTCAAAAGTGAAGAAGATTATTGTGTCCAATATAAATGTCACACATTAGTAACCCCTGGAAGTTAGATATGTCATATATGCTGATGATTTTGTACTTATCTTTCTCTATGCAAAAAATCATACTAAAACGTGTATTTCTATTTTTATCAGGAATGATGTTACTGAATTGGATTCCTTCAATCAGAGGCGTAAAGTTCAAATTGATGTTATGGTAATCAGAATGTCGATAAAAAGGTTCAATTTTCTTAGACTTTTGTAAGCAACTGTAATAGCTTTTAATTTTGTATGGTGCTCAGCTGAATATGGAATGAGAGATTAATAATCAAAGCATATTCTCTCTTTGCACGTTGAATCCATTTTGTAATTGACTTTTTCCCTTGTTAAGAAGATCACATTGGAAACATGGTTGAAACTACCAACTGTGTTATCACATTCTCTGTGGCTTGTTAAGCTTCTGTTTGATTCACAACTTCAACTCTGACATACATAAATGAATCGTTGTAACTAATGCCATTGCTGGCTTGCTGCTACTATTGTCCTAACTATGCTTAGCAAGCTTTTTAAGAACTGGTGCTTGATCTCAAACATCATGGCTGTTGAATATTTCAAACCTGATATGAATACGGTATTAAATCAATCTTCCATTATCGGTCATTTTGAACATTTCTAGTTCTGCTTTCTATTTCCAATTTGTTAATGGGCATATAAGTAGTAAAATACATTCCGATTGATAAAACATAACCAAGTTCTAATCCAATACAAATGTACAATTAAAACTAATATTATTCAAGTAGTACTGCACGGCAAGAGATTGATGCGCGTTTGACTGATAACTACAAAGACCAAATTTAACCTTTAAATTAATCTTTAATGTTACAAATCCATCTCCACTCATCAGAATGATATCTCAACATTAAATTCACATTATCAAATATTTCTCTTCATATTATTTGATAACAGACAAATACAACAAAAATAATTTCTAATAAAAGCCTAAATAAAATTTTGTCCATCATTAAAATATTATTTATACAACTTATATTTTATATCTCCCACAAATATCTTCCATTGATTCAATATGATCTCATATCTTTAACGGTCGTCTCTAAGTTTTCTAATTTCTTTTTTCTTTTCTTTTGTACGACTTAAACAATTAGAATCTCTTTTTTTACACAACAATCGAATCATTAGATATTTGTTTGTATACAAATATGATTATTTTCAGTATCAATTATGAAAATAAAATATATAAAATACATTATAAGACCATACTAATATATACTAACTAGTTGGGTACTCTCAGAATGTAGCAAAAAATAGTTTTCGACTATATTTCTATTTACATCATGAAATTAAAAAACTAAATAAATATAAATTTCTAGTTTAATCCTTAAAAATATGTACAAAAAATTTGAATTCATTATAAAAAAATTAATATTAAATGTTAATTATGAAAAATCTTAAATTTTTGTGATCATATTTAATGTATAATTCTTTTTATTATGAGAGTTGACATAATATCTTAGTTACCAAATGAAAGAGGTAAATTAGTCATTTCCGATCTTCCACATTTAAGTTAATAAGAGAAAAATATAAATCATTTATAAGGGGTTATGGTATATGCTCAATCTGCATATCTTTTGAATTTGAAAGTTTTTATAAAATTTGGAACGTTAGTTTGAATAATGAATAATTACCAAAAATGACTTCTAAACGCTTATATATGGAAATTATGAAGTTAATCATATGTCATTAATGTACATAATCGCTTGTATTGACGTTTCTATATAAAACAACCTATTTTTAATCATATTATTTAGACAATATTCTTAGCGAGATAGATCTGAGATTCTTGAATATTGATTTAAACATCAACAAAAACACATTCAATTAGAAAACCTCGCATCACACAAACACTAAATCATTCAAATTCTAGTATGTTGCCTAGCATGTGATTCGAAGTTGGAAACAGATTTACGAAAACAAAGTCTTGACTAAAGTAACACTAAAATATTAAATGAGTATAAGACTCTATTATTAGATCAAATCAAACTAAGTGTTACCTTAAACGTATAATATTTCAGTTTTAATGAGCACTTAATTATAATGATTTAAATTTAAATTGGTTGTTACAGTAGACACAGATGGCTATAAAAGGAGTGGTAATCATAACTACCATTCATCATCTTAACTCTTTATATACATATCAAATTAGCAATTTCAAAAATTAAATAATTATGGCTTTCAAACGAACAACTTGTCTTGCTTTCATGGTTTTGGTGTTGGCTGTTCTTTGCGTATCATTTGTCTCGGTTGAAGGTCAAGGTATGATAATGTAGCTACCTTCTTTCATCTTTTATTCGTCTTTAAAACTATCGAGCTCAAATCACAAACATTATGATGTGAAATGTATTGCTTGAATGTATCTGTATGCAGTTACGGTATGCGTAGGAGGATGTACTCAATTCAAGAAAACTTGCTTACAACTTTGCGAAGAATTAGGTTATCACATCGGTCAATGCACGTCAACAGTTCCATCGATGTGTTGTTGTCACGATTAATTAGTCAATTGATTAATATTTTAATTAAAACTACTAATTAAACTCTTGTTCAGTTAAATCGTCTTATTTATGTATGTTTTCCATGTTTTTATTCCAACTAATCTACATTGCAACTGGGTTCTAGTTAAAAGGTATTTAATCTGGACGTGTTTAATGTTAATCATGTGTTATACCTTCATCTTGGTAAAATAAAAATAAAAAGTAAAAAATTATATTATACTTTCATCTTGGTAAATTTTTTTTAAAAAGAATATATCAAAATAATTAATAATTTATTCTCTTTACTATAAAGTTAGTTTTCTAAAACATATATGGTACACAATAATTACTAACGTACCGTTACACAACTTAATAGCAAATTGATACACTATAAATTATATGTATATCGAAATACAAAATTAAATTACATATATATATATATCAAGGGGAGGGATCAAGAGGGAAGCAAATCTCAATCATTGATTTCATCATAAATGAATGTTGTTAACATTCATTTGTGATGAATGTTAATCAAAATTTAACATTCATCACAAACGAATGTTAAAAACATTTTTTTATGAAAATATCAAGGGCTAAGATTTGCTTTCCTCCTTCCCCAAAATTTGAAGCTTCCTTATGGATCTTTCCCCTATATATCAAATATACAATATTAAGTTTTAATATCCCTCTAGTCAAATTTCTTCGACTTTTTTATGTCAGATAGTTTGATAGAAGTGTTAATGTTGTTTATGATATGAGATCTTTAGAACTCATTAAAGAAATGAAAAGAGATAAAAAAAAAAAAAAAAAACAATTAGAATGTCTAGGGTTGGGTTAGGAGGGTCTCTTAACGCCTTCTTTTTTCTTCTCATCAGAGTTTTTCTTCATGCAATTGGAAAGTAAATTCGAAGAAACGCTTCATTAATGAGGTTTTAGTACACACACTAGTAGGTGCTTACAAAGAGAAAGAACACTTTTAAACTAATGAATCTTATTACAAGGCTATGTATTTATAAGCTAACACATCTCTTGTAAACTAACTATAACAACACTGAGGTGTTGTTAACTCGGTTAAACTTCTCATGTGCACCTCATGTGCCATTTGTAAAATGATTCGTATCAAATCATCCCCTTGAAATGTTCCTGTCCTCAAGAATTGTTTTTGTTTTTGATGCAGGAGAATTGGCTATGTTTTCATGCAACTTGCAAGTAGCATTTCCATCAACTTAATCTCAACTAGTGGATTAAACTCATCCCTTGCAACATGTGACCTTCTAAGACCTTCTACGATTTCTTTGTATGAACATTTGTTAAATTGACTTGGACATCCAAGTAACCCTAACAACACGATTTTCTTTAACCTTGTAGAATTAACATTATATTTTCCAAGATAACCAATGCCCATTTTACAACTTTATTGATCTTGAACTCAATTTCAATTGGCTTCTTACCATCAACTTCATCCAACTTCACAAAATCAAAAGAGTTTTGATCAAATAGTTCAATTTCGTTAATTAGTTCACATTCCTCCACATACTTATTAGGAACCTCCAAACACGTGTAGTCATTCTCCACTTCTTGAAACTTTTGGTTCAACTTTCATACATTTACCACCGTCTTTACAAACTTCATTAAATCCCATCAAACCAATATTATTAACATTTATTTTACTTGGATCTTTAACTTTGGGAGTATGTAACGATAGTGGATCAATATTTTCCTTTACAAGGTTAGTCGTTTCTTGCATTTTAACAATAGGCATCCAAAAAGGTTTTGGGTTTATACACCTTAACCCACTTTTCATTTTTTTCAACTCTTACTCCGTTATTATTATCCAAAAAGGTTTTGGGTTTATACACCTTAATCCACTTTTCATTTTTTTCAACTCTTACTCCGTTATTATTATCGTTTACCATTGAACCTCTAAAGTCCCCAACAATATATGAACAAAAGCTTGAAACTTTAACATCATAATTCAAAATTTGAAATTTCTCCATACAATTTTCGCATGTCATCTATTAAGAACTCTTGACCAACACATAAAATCTTGATTTTGTTTGTCAATTCATCTAAATATCTCTTCAAATCTTCCATGGATGGTTAAATCCCCAATTGAATTGCCGAAGTTATCTCTTTGACAGATTCTTTCATATCTTTATCGAACATTGTGTTACTCATTGATGTCACCTTTGTTGTTTTTCAATTCAAAGAATTGAAGTAAAATTGGTAGCCAAGAAAGTGGCTCTGATACCAATTGATACAATCTCTTAGGAATCATTAAAATGAGATCTAAAACTAATCTAGGGACTTCACGCAATTAGAAAGGAACTTCGAAAAAAGCTATACTAATGGGGTTTTAGTACACCAGTAAGTGTTTACAAAGAGAAAGGAAGAGAGAATTGATTAGCACTTATAAACTAATGAATTATATTACAAATCCAGAAAACCAGGTTCATATAAAAGAAGTTGGTTCTTCGGTCAAAATTCATGTGTATACAGGCAGGTAGGTTGAGAGATATGGAATCTACAAAATTAGCAATGGCAAGGATTATAGAGAAGCTCTTACTATCTACAAAAGATGAAAGCAGTTAAATAACTACCAAAATTCACCATCCTCGGCTTCTTTCTGATCATCATAGTCGCCACGTCTGTGATCTCTCTTGTATCTTTTGTGTCTGCTATCATATTCCACCGACGCAGATGACTGTTGCTCCAACTACATCATGGAAAAATACAGCTTTGTTACATTTGACAATCTGACACAGCACAAAGTACATATTTTATACAAGGGTTTAAAGGCAACAACAATATAATATTAGAAGTCGACAACTCAGACCCATTTGAATCGATTCGTCTTTTATGTTTTATCTCTAACAAGTTGAACAGGAAAAGTCGCCTGACATGTATTTTCAATAGATAAAACCTCCTAAATCATTTAATTTGTTTAATTATATCAATTATATAATTTTCGTATTCATATCACACTAACCACTTCAAAAACATCCAAAACTTTGGACAAAAACTGTGTCGGGTTAACCAGACAACCCAACTCAACCGCTCATTTTGCAACTTCTAAGTACCATAATAAGATGAAAAGGGAAGAAATAACCTGTTTTGTTTTTTTCCTTTCAGCGCTATGTCTATGAGAATCTCTGGCTTCATCCAAACTCATATCATCCAAATGACGCTTCCGATGCTTCTTTTCCTTGTCTCCTCTATTATCACCATTCTCATTATCTGTTTCATCCTTTCTACGCTTATCTTTCTTACTTCTATCCTTATCCCTTCTCGATTTCTCTGTTCTCCTATCTCTATCTCTATCTTTTGCCTGAAACAATATCTTATGTTATTCTCACATTACATGACATTAATAGAGCTAGTTTATATATATAATACGAAAAAGATCGCAACTATTTTTATATCTTATTTATGTATTACCAAAACAGGGAAAAGGTGATGAGTTGATCTATAAAAATGTACTTTTCTTACCCTATCCTCCCTGTGCTTCCGCTCTTCTCTTGCTTTCTTTAATTCCGTTATGTATGTGTCAAAGATCTCCCTAAAGAAGCTTTCTTCAACAGTAAACCTGTATAATAACAGCCAATAATGTTAAACCAAATAACAATAATAACTCCAGAGCAGTAACATTGATGTGTAGAATCAAATATCAGAACATCAACAAAAGGTACCAGCTTTGTAATCTATCTTCAAAAATGGGCTTAGAGTCCTCCCATCGTGAAGATGAACTAATATCCTGCAGCAAGAAGATCCTTACTTAAATCAAAAGGAACAATGTACTTCGGCGTCAAAGGACCACAAACAAGGTTTTTAACCCTTGCTATGCAGTGGATTAAATCATTATTCTGAGGTAATCCTAAGGCCAAAGTAAATATTAGGCAAAAGTAAAGGTATAAATCCAAGGGCCATAAGTAAATTATAGGCAAAAGTAAAAAAATCAACTTTTTGTTTTTAGTTTTGGTAATTAATACAAGATACATTGAGTAAACCTTAGAAGTAGTCAAAGATGTGTAAAAGTCATCTGCAACATGTTTACGTCTTTTGGCTTCCTTCTCCTCCCTCTCTCGAACTCTCTCTAGTAACTCGTCAAATACAATCTGTAAGAAAATAGAAAGTGTTTCAGATTTCACATATCGAGAGAGTCAAGACAAATTGAGCCAATGTTTATAAATAGAAATGATGTCTAAATTCAAATTAATTGTTTAAGCTAGATATTAAATAGCTTACCTTTAAATTAACATCTGAAACTGCAGGTGAACTAATATCTTCAGCAATTGCATTCTTGAAGTCTTCAATAGTCCATGTAGATAATATGGAAACCTGAAATCACCATAAATTAGAGAGGTGGTGACACTTGACCAAAAATTAGAGAAATGACTAACCTTTTTCATCTTCACTGCTTCTTTTATTTGATCCCTGTCCTCAAGAAACTGTAATACACAACAAAGCACATAATAACAAGTATCAGTGAGCGGTTTTAAAGTTTGATACGCACAACACAAGCTAATGATATCTTTGCTACCAATAACGGGGTGAGCTTACCTGCTTCTCTAACTCCTCAATTACATCTTCAAACAGTTCTTTTGGGGTAGCACCAGAAGCGTTTGATGACACAGCTAAATATGCAGGTAAATCTTTTACCTGTAAACCAAAAGGAAACAATTGTGCAAGTGGTTCTACTCTGAGAATTGGGTAAATAAAAGATATAAACTACCCACCTTAGTGCCATAATCACGCCAGTGACTTTTGGAAGTAAGCATACCAGAAACAATATGTTCATCCATCAACTTGCGGAACTCATCACGGTTTTTACGTTCAGTTTTCCTTAGCTCTTCCTGTATAGGTTAAGTACAGATAAGAAAAATGGTTAAATAATTGAGGACCATTAACCTAATTTGTATTATTTGACATACCATCCGTAGTTTCCTCTGTCCTTCTTCCTCCTTCTCTAAATCACGTATATATTCCTATAACATAAAGCTTTTTTAATCAACATTATGACATAATTTCCATTTGAAGAACTAAAAAAATTTTAAATCGCAAGTACTTGGAAAATTTCTAAGCGATCAATTTTTTCAAGGCGCGAGCAACTTTCATCAGCTTCTAAACGATCTTGCACTTTCCGCCACTGACTGTTTGCCTGAAGATAATTGTGACACAAACGGTAAAACGATTGAAACATTAAGACATAACTATCTTCTTAAATATGCTGGAGGAGGTACCGTAAGGAAGTCACAAGATTTCAAAAATTCAATGTAATCCTTTCTGTTTCTCTTGTGCTCCTCTAAAGCCTTAAACCGCTCCTGATGATAAATCCACCAAAATAATGGTAAGGCCACAGTAATGTTGCAAAAAAAAAGACCAGTACAATAAGAATATTAAATCAGTTGACCTTTTTCTCAAGTTCCGTAACATGATCGTTGAAGAGGTCCTCACGGTCTTTTGCTCGCTCAACAGCTTTAAAGCGATCATCATCTTCGAAGATTGCAATCCCTTTGCTACACAAAGTCCAATAAAAGTGAATAAGAACATCAATTAAATATATTTTTTACTATTTACCAAATTAGATGGAGATAACTAAATTAATAAACAATTTTCAGATTTATAGGCAGACCTCCATTTAGTTGATGATGTGATTTCTTTTGAATCCTGTGGGAAAAGTTGAGAAAAGAAGATAAAGAAATTGATAAGATTAAACTAAGTGTGAAGAGAGTAAAACTAACTTACCTCTAGCATTTTCTTAAACTCTTCCCGTGCCCTTTTCTGTTTATTCCGCCTCTCTTCTGCTTCCTGTTTTTTCTTTTGACCTAGAAACTAAAACATAGAATTGCAAAAATATTAGACAATCTGTACCAAGTACAACCGGCAAACATTCACATTACCTCAATGAAAGCTTGCTTCCGCTCCCCTAGTGATCTGAGAGAACCAAATCTCCGGTCATTAATGATTACTCTCATAGCCTAGTAAAACGAAGATGTCAATATCTGAATGGTAAATCTGCTGTTATGAAACAGTCTGCAAATACCTGATCCCATGTCCAGTCGGAAGCAACATTTGCATTTTCCAGAAGAGCCTTGAATGCAATTTTAGCATCCTAAAATATATAAAAAATAAACATATAAATAACACGCATGATTTATGTAAAAGAGAATGAAATAAGTAAGTGCCTGTTTGTTTTCATAGACTTCAGTTTCCTGATCAACTGCTTTTTCTTCTAAAGCGGTAACATTAGCACTATTGTCCGTTACAATGCCTCTGTTGGATTCCTACAAATCACAGATTAGATTAAATTAGAGACAGCAATTTCAAACGGAAATCTCAACATGGGTCTCAGGTTGTATTTGTTTCGATGATGGGTCAAACGGGTCCGCAAATGAAATGGGTCAAATCGGTCGAACGGGTTAAACAGGTCAAAAGTCATCTAACGCGCATTCAAATGATTAGGATGTCCTAAACCGTGTTACTTGTAGAGAACTATATATATAATTATCTTTAATTGAAATCGATACATTAACTATTTACAAAACTCATAAAAATAAAAATAAAAATCTACGTGGGTTGGCCCAATCCTCGAACTGTTTTGGCCCCCACAAAATTTACCCATTATGATCCATTTACCTAACCCACCAGTTTTGCCACCTCTATATCAGATCAAATACTCTTAAGTTACATCAAGTGTTAAAAAAGGTAACCAAGAAATCGAGTTACCTCGATGGTACCAGCAGGAGTTCCACTTCCAGTTATAGCATCTTTCGCTGACACATCCTCGGTGTTACTCCTACATTTCATGAAGGTGAGTTACTGTTTAAAGAGTAGGTAAAGTACATTCCCAACAAAATGAACCATGAAAGCATTTTATACAATGGTAATGCAGCAGAATTGGACAGCGTTACAAGTAATGCTGTTTCTTCAGCAGAAGTTTCTGTCGCTTTAGAAGAATCTATAGATCCCATTGACACCTCAGAAGTCCCCATTGATCCTGATTGCATAGCTGCAATAGAAGGAGCCACTGAAACTGGGCTAGACACAGGTCCATGAGCTCTCGAAGATGGACTATCTGCACCAGGAGTTACTGATGGAACCAAGGCTTCGTTAACAGGATCTTTACTTGACTTCTGTTCTTCAGTTATATATTCCATTTTCATTTGTTCACGAGCCAGCTGTACGCGTTCACACGTCAATCAGTGAACAGTCAAAGTAAATGTGGAATTACTGGATTGTTGAATATTAGATGACACCTTGAGTTCATCAGGTATCCTCCACTTTGATTGTTTAGTAACCCTATTAAAGTAGTACCTGCCAAGATAGAATTTAGTAAGCTTGGAAAACAAAACTTAAATATACAAAGCCAAATAATGTCCAAGATTACACACTTTCTTCCATTAGGAGCAGGGTATTCCTTCCAGTTTGTAGACGCGTCAGCCCTCTGTTCATATTGGACATTATATAAAATATATATAAAAAAATACATACCAGTTCCAACAAAACTGACTATCAAAGAGTACAACAAAAATACTTATTTAGGACTTCATTTAACCTAACTTAAAGACTTTTACTCCCAGTTCACAAAACGTCTCTTTTTTCGAAGAGAATGCCATTTTTAATGATTAATCTATTAGTTACCTAAATTAACCAGAAACTGCTAAACACAAACAATTAATCATCTGACAATTAAAACACCAAACGACAGAAACACATCACAACGACCAACACTATTTCCTACAGTCCGTTCTATTTCAGCTAATTATCTACTTAATCTGAAAACACACAACCAAGCACCCCTAGCTGTGAGTAATAAAAATCAAGATGTTTGAAACTTCAAATATGTATCATGGGTTATAGAAACAAATATCATTCACATAAATCCAATCGAGTATCAAACAGGGACTAGACAAAAGCACCTCCAGATGGAACAGTTTTCAAGGACCTAAATACTAGTTCTAGAGGTAATCCGTAATCCTTCACAATCCTTTTCTTAAATACATAAAGCTGTATAACAAAGCAATAATTTAATTGTTTAGACACCTCAATCGGGCTCATTAATTCAAGAGGCTTCTCCCAGCTAGACAGCTTTGTCTTTTTGTTGTGATAGTATCTGAAACAACATTAATCAATTAGAGAAAACTATATGGAAAACACAGCTTCATTAGTCAATTAGAGAAAAACAAGAATAACTTCATTAAATCAAATCAAAAAGTGTAAGATGATAGTTACTGTGTATCACACTGTATACATTAATATCTCACATATAAAAAGAAATAACACAGAAATATAAGATATAGGGCTAAGGGAACAAAAGCATGCCTTTTTCCTTTGTGAGAAGTGTGTTCAATCCAATCCGATGGAGGCTTTTCGACAGCTTTGGTTAGATCGGCTGTTACCTAATGTATAAACATGCATGATTGATGTCACGCATACCACATGCATATATAGTAACTCATTAAAGAACTGCATGATACCTGTTCAGCAGGCTGCAACACAGGTGTAACAGCCGGTCCACCTAGAGGGATACTAGGCATATTTATCAATGACGTTGGCTGGTACTGGCTACTTGCTTCGGCGTTTAAATGTACTTGTGCAGTTGCAGGCGCGGATAGCTGCAAAAGAAAATGAAAAGAGTGATACAAGCAAAGAATGAAACAAAATCAAGCGTAGATTTAAAATTAAAGGACAGTTCACATGCAGTAATCTTACACTGTACGTGATAGGAAGGGCCACACGTGGACCACTCTGACCAGTCACATAACCATTAGGTGTTGGGACCGCATGTTGGGCCTGTGGTGATACAGACACTATTGGCCTGCTCAGTTGACCATCAGGCACTGAAAAAGCTTGTGGGGCAGGTGGTGGTGGAGGAGGTGGCACTATACCATGTGTTGGTAGTCCAGGTCTAGGATGTAGATGTTGCATTGGCTGAGACACCATATTTGGCCTTCCAGCAGGTAAAAACTGTGGAGATACCATAGGCATATATGTCGGCGGTGGTCGTGGCGGACCTGCTGAGCGAAACTACATTAAATTAGATTATTAGAACAGCTGCTTCAGACTCAATATAATGAAATGTTTACTTAAACCGAATAAGAGAAAAAACCCTACTTGCATTGGCACTGATGGATAAGTGTTTAGAGGAGGTCCCATGGGAGCAACAGGAGGCCGAGGCGGCTGTTGTATCAAAATCCAACAAGTGCAGAATTAATAAATGATAAGCACGATTAATCATGAGAAAATATATAAACTTCATAAGTTTACCTGTATGCCAGGATACTGAGAATTATTGGCCATCGAAGCAAATAGAGAATCTCTGAAATGTCATATAATAGCATGTCACTGGTTGCAACAAAATAATAAGAAAACGGTAGAACAATATATAGAGCATTCAATGTTCTTTGGCAAAAGAAAAAAAATCGTAAGATAGTTATATAGGCAAGCATGTGGCAAATCAAATACTACTTATAATCTATAGTAGTGTCAGTGTTGTTTTGACATGAAGGAGCACTTATATAAGCAATAAAAAGAAAGCTGGTGTATTTTGATATTATACATGCTTACAAATGTTCTGAACTTCTGATCAGCACTTTGATTTAAAAACTTGTGTAAAGTTTTTATCTTGAAATATTCTAAAGTATCATGCAAACTGTAGACTGCTAATCTTGAAACAAAAGTAAAGCACCTTCCCAAGACCCAAGTACATAACAAAATACATTGATTTCAAGTAATGATGTATTTTACGTAAAATGACAAAATGTGTGCAACCTATTATGGAAAGAGGCGTCGAAACTGTTTGATATCAATATAATGAATACATATGGTCTTAGCTATTAACAATTCCCATCCAAACCACCTGGCAAAAAAAAGCTTAACATAACCGCAGCAAAATAAAACAACATAGCAGAAAATCTAAACTTTATCCAATCTATCATTTTAGGTACTGTTTTTAGGCACAATTAACAGTTAAAACTACTGCTTCATTGCCAAATACAAAATGTAACTAACATCAATTTGTTTATGATGCAATTGAAGTTTAAGGAACAATATAATCCTCAAAACCCTAAATAAGTTCCTTTCATCATCTTCAAAGAAGTTTCATTTTCACCATAATTTTAATTTGATATATATGTGGATATAGATATACATAAGTGGAACTTCAATTACAACTAAAAATACATCATAAACACTTTTCTAAAAATTGCACATTCAGTTTCAATTACAACAAAGAAAATATGATATTTCCCCTAAAAATTCCTGGTCAACAACGATTATATTAAATTTTAAACAAATTAAGTATAATTCAACCAAAAGAACGTTAATCTGATCAAACAACATTGATCAATACATAAATGATATCAAACGCAGAAATTTTAAATGATATTGAATTTTGAAGAAGATATAAACTGTTTGATCAATGAATGTGCATGATTAAACCTAATTAATAGGGTTTTTAGATATAAAGAGAGAGATCAAACCAATGATTCCTATAAGTTGGAACAGGTGAAAGAAACAGAGAATAGCAATAGCAACAGCAGCAGCAACAGTAGCAGGAACAGGCTTTGTTTGTGTTTGGAAAGGAGCGAAGAAAAGGGGTAAAGGGCGGTCTGCTCTCTCTTTTGTTTTGCCCTATTTTTATAATTTTATTTTAGTTTAATTTTATAAACAATGTAAGCTTTTTCACTAGCAGTTAAAATGTACATTTATATGTATCTTCTCAAAAAGATAGCTAGACCATTCCCTATCCTAACGTTCTCAGGACTGAGGACTGATGTCCATATCAGCGCCACATCAGCACGAGGACTGAGGACTGACCCAGAACTGAACACTGCATATACTGACGCCCCAAAACTGAACACTGCATATCCTGACGCCCTAGAACTGAGGACTGAACTCTACGTCATTTCTTAAATATTAATACAAATACGTTTATATTAATAAAAGAAAATTATAATAATTAAAAAAGTAATGTCTATAATGCTAGTGATATACAACATATAATATAATTTATTAACTTAAACAAATATTAATATTAATATACATTACATGAGTTAACTAGTCTCAAAACCCATTATATTTAATATATTAGACACTAAAACAAAAGCCCAATCCAATTAAATTTGAAGTGAAAAGTGCCTTAATTTATAACTGCCTTCTTCTTCTTCAACCAAAAAAGTGTCTTCTTCTTCTCCGACTCCTTTCTTCTTCTACAACCAAAAAAGTGGTTAAGTCTCTCCACCAAAAAAGAATCACGCACGCAGGACTAAGATTGCATCCATTCTCGCTAGAACAGTAATCTCTAGGACGATCCCTAAAACGAAACTGTACCTATAGAAAAACACAAAACGAAGTTCTAAGTGACATGAAGGACGGAGAATGAGATCACTATAATCACTGGTCTTAACACACTTGTTATACATCTTTAATTTGTGACATATCAATTAATAAGTCAATTGAACACTTTAAAGTCTACATTCGAGTATTTTCAATGTATATCTCTATCTCTATGTTAATCATATATTATAGTATTATAGTATGTGATATGTGATTTGTACACATGGAATATAATCATCCGACAATGATGTAAATGATAACGTATACGCGGTGGTGTAGATTATAAGTTAATATTGTATTATTTATTTATAGGTAAAGTGATACATGAATTCCTTTACATTATAAAAATGAGAAGTGCTAGTGAATATTAATTTAATAGTAGATGCAATTGAAGTATATGTTATAAATCGACCACGAGTTAAATGGTGTGATGAATAGGATATGATCGTAACTTTTATATAAGACAAATTTCTGTAAGTGTATGTTTCTCAACAACAACCAATGATACTCATCGAACACAGTCAATTTGTTTTTACAACGGCCGATATTTACACACGAACATTTATATGCGGTAGTTTCATTCGTGACAATTAAAAAATGGCTGAAAACACTAATTTGTGATGAATATGATCATCTTACAAATACTATGACACGTGTAGTATACAAATAGGTACTACAGACAATATTATTGTATTCGTTTAATGTTTTAGACTTCTACATTATTACCTTAAAGTTACTATTATGCGCATCATATACCTATTCTCTTCCTAAATATACTCCGACTCTAAATACTTGATATTTTCTTTTTGTCTTTTAAGACATGCAAGTCTGTATATATCTAAAAAAGTTTATAATTTCCGATTTAAATATTTACAATAATTCTTATGGCTCATTTTAGTATCTCTGTAACTATTATATATAGATGCCTATCAACTAACCATATATTTTAATTTTAATTATAATTTAATTTATTCGAGTGTTAGACCATCTTCAATGTATGCATCAAATTTGATACTTTGGTGCAAAAACTCATTCCAACCGACTCATTATATTTAGTGTAAATTATAATGTACATCAAATTTTTGAAGATTTTGCATCAAATTTAGTGCAACATTAAATTTTGCACCAAATTTTTAATTTTCATTTTAAGCCTTCTAATTGGAATAATTTTACTATGCAAGTCCAAAACCAAAAAAGAATAAGGGCAAATGATCCAAAAAGATAATGTAAGTTTTTGATAACTTTGTAATTGTAATATATTAATTATTTATGTTTAATATTATAATCAAATTGGAAACTTTATAAATAATAATTAATTGTAACTATAAAGATATATAATTTAAGTGACAATATATAAATGTAAGTAACTATTTGGTATATACATTGGAGATGAACTACAACTACATTTAAAATATTTTTAAAAAATTATCTTTTTCATAAACATTTAATGTAACATTTGATGCCTTAAGGTTAAAAAATCTATCTATTTAATTGATAAACATAAACTTGTTAACAGCAGGCCACGCGATTCTTGACGTCTTATCCAAGTACTACAGATATTGTAGCACCTATAAATAGTGGACAAAGTCTCGGATCATAATTAATTCTCTATTCGATTGTTCATCCTTTTTGATCTAACTTAAATTAAAACCCTAGATATACTGATATACGTACATCTTCTTTCAGGTATTATCTTCTTCTAATAATAATAATAAATAATAATAAAATAAATAATAATAATCATAGTCATAATCCATATCATATTTTTGAGCTAAAATTATACACTTTAATATTCGTTGCTCAGTCAAGATCATATATTTGAGCTAAAGTTATATATTTTGATGTTCGTTGCTCAGTCAAGATCGTATTTTTTTGATCATCCTAATTAGGGTTTACAATATTAGTTTACTTTCACCAATTTTAATTGGAGTTGCGGTATGATTTATATTTATGCAGTATGAATTTCAATTATACTTTTTGTTTGATATGTTGCTTATATACTCATCAAGGAAATATATCTTGTTGTGAGTTGGTTTATGATGTCAGGATTGTAACTGATTACTGACTTTCGGTTTCGCTTATAGATAATTTGGGTTTATCCGTTTATATGATGGGGGGAAGTTCGATTGATGACGATTGGGAGTTTGCTTCTCCTTTGAATACACTTCGAACTCTTGTGTTGGTTGGAAGGACAGGTAATGGTAAAAGTGCAACAGGGAATAGTATCCTCGGAAAGAAGGAATTTCTATCGAGGGCTAGCTCGGCCGGCGTAACTAGTACTTCTGAGCTCAGGACTACTGTACTCAAAGATGGCCAGATGCTTAATGTGATCGATACACCTGGTATTTACGATATAAAAGTTGTATTTAAATGTCAGATAGGATTGTTTTCCCATGCTTAATGTGATAAATAACTTTCTGTTGTTAGTTATGGATGTTTACTTTAGACTGCTAACTGTAATGTGATCGCAGGACTGTTTGATTCATCTGTTGATACTGAATTTATTGGGAAGGAGATTGTTAAATGTATCAATATGGCTAGGGAGGGTATACATGGTGTTCTTGTTGTCCTTTCAGTCCGGAATCGGTTTTCAATAGAAGAAGAAGCTGCCATAAGTAGCTTGAGGACTTTGTTTGGGAGTAAGATCAATGATTATATGATAGTGGTTTTTACTGGTGGAGATGAACTTGAAGAGAATGAGCAGACTTTGGAAGATTTCTTAGAAGACTCTCCTGTATCTTTAAAGGTGGAGTATGCCAAATTAGTCGATACTTATTTTACCTTTAGACTTGTTTAATGCATATCGATGGGGCTACTGGTTACATGTTTGATATTGGTATTCATACTTGAAATGATTTTGACTGATAAATGACTGTTGTTTCAGGAAACCCTTAGCATGTGTGGGGGTAGAAGTGTCCTTTTCGATAACAGGACAAAAGATCAAAGGAAGAAAACACAACAAGTACAAGAACTTCTCTCTGTAGTCAACATGGTGTTGACTAAGAACAACGGGAAGCCATACACCGATGAGATCTTTAATGAATTGAAGGTGAAGCTCATGATTGTATATTCTAATTTATTGCAAATTTATTAATTGACCGATCATGACAAGACATTGATACCACTGGGCGAACTATATACGTACTTGACAGAGAGGGACTAGGAAGCTTCATGAACAAACAGAAGAAGTTCAATCCTTGCAAGGGTATACCAAGCAGGAAATATCTGAGCTGACAGAGCAGATGCATAAATCATATGAAGAGCAGCTTAAGCGAATCACCGAAATGGTATTCTTACTAATTATCACTTTGCTATTCTCTGCATACTGATCCGAATTCAGCTTAAGCGTCTGACATTTTAATTTTAATAAGTAATGATTATACCACTAGCATACCACAAGAGGAGTCCATATTTTACTTTGATTGGAAAACAGGTCTAATCTTCTAAAGATGATGCCACCTCCATATCAATAATTAGGTTCAATTTAAAACTTAAGCTTGGCGTCCACAAAAGTTGTTATTCAGTTATTTATATGTTAAAATTTCCCACCAAAGAGATATTATGATGATCTGGAAACATCTATTGTATACAGCACTAAAGCTTAGTTAGCAGATATGTTCTCTTTTTCTAAGGACTGTTAGCTGAATACAAGAAAGAACCTAAGTTACATTTCAGTCCCAGCTTTCTATCAACTCAGAAAAAAATGAAACTGCTCCTTCAGTTAGTAATCAGTTCACCGCATATTCTAAAAAAAATAATTAAAAAAACAAAAAAAATCAGTTCACTGCATAATACGTGGCTGGCCATGATTTGCCAAGGCTTGTAGGCTATGCCTAAATCTTTTTGCACCGCATTTTCCCAACAATACGCAAGCAGTTTTTTTTTTGTGAATCAAACTCATCGTCATGAGAGTAAACATAGCATTGACAAAGAGTTAAGGCCCTTGGTGGGTTGGGTTGTCAGTAGAAAATGATAATTTTTGGTAAGGGTTCCGTTGACCCGAAATACTTTTTGTCCAAACCTTTCTTTTAAAAGTAACTTAGGATTACAAATATCTTATTATCTCAATGATATAATGATTTCAGAGGGTTTATGCAATAAAAGTAAACTTTTGACCAACATAGTGTGTTTCCTTTTTGACTGCGCAAGCCTCTGCTGGGACTACCTCCCTCTTTAGATTAGGGAGATATGTCACAAGAGCGAAACAATGTTTGGAATTCTACTGCATGGAGTTAAAACATAATTTGAATCACCTATTTTGGGTCGAAATTGCCTTCTGTATTTCCAAATTATTAGTCCACACATCTGGACGTTAATCTTGTCACTGAAAGGGTAGAAAATTTTGAATCTGGTTCCTTTTTATTTTTATTTTTTGTTTGCATGAGTTTTTTAGTTGGATTTTCAAATGGCATAGTATAGGCATGTTCTCAGATGACATATTTTAGGTTAATACTGAATTTCGCAATAAATTTTTTGGTGGCGGTATTATTGCTGTGCAGGTTGAGTCGCGGCTGAAGGAAACAACTGACAGACTTGAACACCAATTGGCAGAAGAGCAGGTTGCACGGTTGAAAGCTGAAGAGATGGCCCATGCTGCTCAAATGAAATCCAATGATGAGATCCGTAAGCTCAGAGAGAATCTAGAGAAAGCCCAGAGGGAGGCTGATGAGTTCCGAAAAAGAGCTGAAGGTGGCAAGTGTGCTATTCTGTAATTGCAGTTTCCTATGCTGTTTGTGTTCAAAATTGCTGGATTATAACTTATTTCACTGTTAACGTTCCAACTCACAGTTGAATATGTTTTTTAAGTCTTCTGCAGTTCTGCATGATATACATCTACGATGTACATAATTTAGGGCTGATGGGCCTACCGGCCAAGCTATTACTGAAAGTTATCTTTCACTTAATTCTTTGGTCGTTGAGTTAAAAAGAATAAAAAAATTTGCTACTATAAAGACTGAAGGAGACCATTTACTATAAAGGCTAAAAGAATTGAAGAAATAATGCATGTAAAGAACAGAAGAACTTGTACTTGACTTTTCTTGGCATAATATTTACCAGTAACATATTTATCATTATGAGAAAAGTGAATAGGTTGTCATGTACTTAAGCTTAGGTTATAGAACAATATCAAAACTATATTTTATCATTTCAAATATATCAATATGATCAATACATCATATTTGATTAAAAAAATATAAAATGAGATCGTATGACTTTTGTGTAATGAATAAAACTCGTTTTTGTGTCATGTAGTTTGCACCTTGTGACAACACTTTTTATTGGTATTAAATGTTATACATTTTGGTTTTCATAAAATGTAACAAAGCTTTAGAAAACTAATAATGTTGATAGGAAATGACAAAAATAAGGATTAATGATAATTTCCATGATTTCGATTGTGAAAAAAATGTAGTTTTGAAATAGTTGTACACCTAAGTTTATTTACATGGCAGTCACATATTCTTTAGTTTATCATTTTATTCTATAGTTTGATAAGTTTGTAATTTTTTATATTAAATATATCTAAAGAAATCTTAACGAGTGGTAAATGGATGCCTTTATGGATGACAAATTGATATCCACATCCATATATATATATTTATATTCATTAATTTCATTCATATCAAACAATGGTGGATCGGATTAGGTGAATATCTACTTAATCGGGTGATCGTTGTCGTCCCAGCTATTAACTATGGTGTCCTTCGTTCTTTCTTTGGTGGACATTTGGAGATGCTGTCAAAAGCACATAACTTTTGCATCACCAAAGTACATGACATCAATCTATATTATACAAGTATATAGAAACCATCCAAACTACTACAATAGAACACGTACCTTTTTTCCCTCAATGGTTTTCCATAATTACGCTGCTGTTATGTTTGATCTGAGATAAAGGAGTATTAAAATTAAATTTATTTCCCTTTTCTCCTTAGTTTAATACTATTTCATCTCCAATATTCAAAGAGCAGAGAGTAAAGAGGATGAACTGAAGAATATGAATTGTAGAAAAGGTATTTTAATATCTCGTTATAAAGAGCTAAAATACTCCCAACAGGCTACATGGTTACATTTTAATCACGAAATGATAGTACTGCCCAGTGCCCACCATTACCAATATCATAATATTGTCACAATCATACTTGATATCATCAATTGAAATTTCATAAAAATCAAACGTCACAAGTTATGTTTGCCTGAAATCTTGTTAACATGCAAGCAACTCCAAACATTACATACATAAAAGCAAACTTTATTCAAGTACGATTTTCGTCATCATGCACCGTACATCCCTTTGTGTTCTTCCATCATCAAATCATCTGAAAACATAATTTCACATATAAAGAGTGCATGTTATGTTAATACAGGCTAACAGTATAAATGCTATAACCTATGAGTACATTTCTATTTTCTAGTTTTTTGAAGTCAAGGTTTAACAAATTAGGAAATGCATGTACCTTGTTAGTACCAAGTCTCCAACAAGCAAATTACAGCTAATTCTAGATGTAGTTTACTAAACAGAGTATATCCCTTAACTTATTAATGTAAAAAAATTTATTATCTTTTTTTATCACAACCTAACCATAAATTGTTAAATTTCAAACAAGAAAAGTAAAAAAGGGATTGATATACATTGAATGCTAATCAAACAAGCAAATTCTAATCTTTTGCAACAAATATGTTTAAACTAACGCAATGTACTTTAACAAACATAACGATTTATTTATAGAGAAACTTCATTAGTATGATGGTTAGAAAAGTAAATATTTTTATACCCGATATGAAGAGGTTTGTTTGGAGGAAGGGAATAAGCAGAAGGGGCATCCTCCAAAGGGCCCATTATGTTAAGTTGCAGGGCACTCCTAGCAAGGTATGCTTCTATTGCATTGTAATGATCTGGAACAACATTCACCTCTTCCTGTTGCACCCTCTCATTCTCAGCAATCTGTGTTTTTATTTTGTTGTAACTAAATTATATTCCCTTCTTATGAAAAAGGCAATACTTATGTATGCATAACAGAATTGTGAAAATATCTCTGTGGCTTTTGTCTACAAAAAGTAAAAAGGTGACCAAACTTGATTTGTAGTTCCAAAATAGCTAATTTGTTAAAGTGTATTGTTCTTGCTCCAGTTACACAACATCGAATGCATCAGTAATTCCCTTACTGTTATTCTAGTAAAACACCATTGTAAACGATTCTATAACAATGTTTACCTTCGAACGTAGGAACGTGTTGTGATGTTCAAGCTCAATCTCCTGCTACAATGAGGAGAAATTAGATAACAACTCGAAAGTGAAATTACTAATGCAGAGTCTAGGAAGAAAGCGGTTTTGTCTTCAATTAGTATTTGCAAATATATTCTTTTCAATTTGTAGCTGAACTAATTACAACTTTCTACTCTCAAACGAGTATCATTACAAAGCTTTTCTTGATCATTCCACAAACTAATATCTTGATGTCTTTAACGAGTTTTAAACTTATACAATCAAATGGGTTATAAATGAAGATGGATTTATACCATTATTTTAGACTAATGTATATACTTGGAAGTTTTTAATGAAAGTTATAAAGAATGGTAAGGTAATATGTCAACACAAAAGGTAACAACTTACCCTTTTTTGCAAGCATTCAGTTTCTGCGAGTATCATGTCATGCTGTTGATCAATAACACGCGCAGTGTGAGATTCAAATTGAAGATCTCTTGATTTAGGTCTTAAGTATTACCTTTTTGGCCCTGATCCTTGAGATTCCTCTTTCAAGTCTCGTCTCCAGCTGCTTTAGTTCCTTCAGGTTTAATGAATCTAATCCTTCACCCAAGAGGTGCCTGAAATCAAACAAATTGTATTCTGTTCAACATAAAATTAATGTGGTAAATTTCACATATTGTCATTTTTTGTTGATTTTTATTCCAAGTTTCCTGAAATAAAAAATGACAGTCTGTTTTAGTGGTATAAATGCTTAATCTTGTCACAGTCAAAAGTTCAACACACACTCTTGGTTTTTTTAATCATATGAAACCATCATTTATCTAGTTTATCAAACATGAGAAATTTTCAGTTTAGCTTTCACTGAAAAATTTGAAGATTATAAAAACAGAAAACAATATGGTTTACAAAAAATGGCAAAAACTTAAGCTTCTACAAATAGATGTTGATAGTATATAATAACCTGTTAGAAATTTGGCGCATTTGTATCTGCTGTCGAAGCTTCTTCGCCTCCTGCTGGTAAAACTGTGATCATGCACCCAAAATATGAGTAAACTTAACTGGAAGTGTGGGTTCGATCAATAATTACAAAAAATATAAGTAGCTAGTATGTCTACAGTTTGTTCATGTAACAATTTAGTTAATTGAATATTTTTTCTTACACAAAATTATAAATGTTGATCAAAATACAGATCTTACTTGAGCATTAATCTCTTGAAGTGAGCAAGTATTTGGTTCAGTGGAAGTTGCCTTCTTGTACTTGTCTATTGTTGATTTCATGCTAATCAGTAACATACAGTCATCAGTCAAAGTTAACCCACAGAGATTAAGCAATTTCTGCCACAAGATCATAACTTGCACCAAAATAAGTGTTTGAGTTGGCACCAAGTCTTCTAGTCAGTTGATACATGAATTCACACACACACAAGTTAACTAGGTTTTTTGTATTTTTACCCTAGTTTATGACCAGCTAATTACTAGGTTTCCAAAAATGGAAATGTATATGTATAGACAACCCATTGTGTTTTCGGCGAAGGAACTCAGAAGTCATAATTCCCATTTATGTTTCCAACAAATGTTTTTACTTGGGTGCAAGGTTTCTGCAAAAGCAAAAGGCTTTTGTTTACCATTGTACCACTGAGAGTGGACTTGTACCAAAAAGGAAACTGTAACACATCCAAAGGCTCCCCAAGAACTTGTAGTTCCCAAATACTCCATAATTTCACTATTTATCACTCCTAAAATCATTAAATTCAAATAGAAATGAGCTTCAATTCTCCAGTTCCCATGAGTAAATTTATAGTACTTCTATTTTACACAAGTTTGTTACTTTGTTATAACTAATTATCATGTAGTGTTAGTTAATCAATTTTATACGTTGTGTTTCATTTTACCTTATTTGAATAAAAGTAAGCTAACACTAAATAGATTTTTTTTCTTGCAAATTTTCTTTAATGTCTTTGTAAGTTAAATGTTTTTTTTACTCCCTTGAGTTGGTTAATTAACTTATTGTGTCATTCTTTCGTACATCAAATAAAATACTTAGGTTGCGAGAAGCTAGATGATGCGGTGCATGAAGAACTGAAACTAAGATTACAGGCACTCCCATTGAACGCAAAACATCTACTTGAAAGGACACCTAAATTACTTAATTGCATGTAGCGTATTTGTAAACTAACCACATAAAACTAATTATAATAGCTCAATTTGTTTGAGTGTTAATATGTTTGCAGTTAGTTAGCAATGAATACACAAGTATGATGATTAAAGCTAATTAATCCACCCCATTTGAGTACAGTAAAATTCGCAACTTAATGGAAATCAAATAAAGATTAAGATACTTACTTGTTATTGGAATATTCGTAGAGTCGTCCCCGGGTAGAGAAGACAATCAGGGAAATTTCAGCATCGCATAGAACCGAAAGCTCGTAAGCTTTCTTGAGAAGCCCATTTCTCCTCTTGCAGAATGTCACCTGTCGACTCGTATTGTTCTCGATCCTTTTGATCTCGATCTTTCCTCTCCCCATGTTTCCTTTGACCTATTATATTTGTACATATATAAACACATGCCTGTTATGATAACTTAAACGCATTATAACCTCAAAAATATATGCTCATATACTCATAGTAAAGATCTCTCTACATCAATAGAAGTAAGAATTATATTAAGTTCATCACTAGGTAATAGGTATACAATCTGCAAAGTCATGTAGATCTAGTTTGTAGTTCATTCCCAAATTCTCTATAAGACCATATAGTTACATCTTGGATAATTTTTGAATCCATACTTACTGATTCAAATACTCGATTAATTAGTCCCAATTATATGAAAAATATACTAAAGAAATCATGTCCATGGCAGAAATCTTATCGATTAAACACAAATCAAATTAATGAAAAAAATATTCTAAATAGATCTCACTTTCTTGGAACAAAATTGATCTGATTGTTAACTACATAAGAACAAAGAGTAAGTTAGGTTTTCAATAGAAACAACATTTAGCTTCTTTCCTTTTCAAATGCCAAAGCTACGTCTTTGTCAAAATTAACAAACCATTCTACTTGCAAAATTTGATCATCAACACTAGAAATTGTAAATTGAAAAGAGTTTTCTTTGTCATCTTTAAGAACTCATACCTTGTTATGAAATGAGAAAAATAGTCTTGAAAATAAAGCAAATCGAAAACACACACACACACACTTTATCTAGATCTATTGCAGTCTGGCCAACCTGATGAAGTTGAGAAATAAGGTCTTCCATGCTACTGTCTTACAAAATCGGAAGTACTGCTTGCACCAAAATGATCCAAAAACTACTTCCTAGCTCATTTCTTTTATAGCTAGAAAGCATGAATTGATTAAAAAAAAAAAAAAAATGAGAGTGAAAAAGCTCTTACCATATGCATAATCCATACATGAAAGTAGATGAAATAGAATCTGTATATACATGTAAATGTGCATATATACACAAACCAAAAACAGTACCTTTTGAAGAAGAAACAACACCTCTTTCAAGAAAAATATATCACCTTTCTATATTTTTATTTAATCTCTCATCAATGGAAGGTATACATACTTTGAAAACCCTACAAACCATCCCTCATATCTCATCATGTTGTATAGGGAGCTGGCTAAGACAATGACAGTTTCCTTATTTGATGTACAATACTTTTGTTGTGCAGAAAAGCAATGGAGGGTGAATATAACCCTAAACTGGTAATTATGTTTTCCCTGTCATTTTACCTTATTACCCTTACATTTCTTCTTTATTTACTTACAAACCACCATGTACTACCCTTTGCTGCATGCATAACCTACCATTGTTTGCATTAGGGGTTGTACAAATAAACCAGCTTTAAATACATATCAAGATACCTTTAATTAGCTTGCTACAACAGCATTATATGATCATGTAAACAGTCCATCTTTTGTGTAGAATATTAATTACACATTCAAAGATTACGATGCATGATTTCATGTAGACTCCAGATGAGGGTGTATATAAATGTAAGTACTTGATCTTTGAGGAAAAAAATACTAATGAAATTAATTTGTTTGAATAGGAAAGAAAAAGCCCAGTGAGAGTATACACTAATGGGGTTGAAGTACAAATTTCTATTATTGTGTAATGTTATCATGATGCACAAATTTTAGTGTTTTGTAATTTCCTTACATATGGAATTTCATGAGTGACGCTCTAGACATGTCATTTGGGAAACACTGATGGGTATGATATCTGGTATGGTGTGCTCTTCACCGATGTAATTATCAATTACTAATTAATACGAAACCTTACGTATTCTTTATTGGAACGTCATCCAAGTTACTATACAATAATAATCTTATGGCCTTTTTTTGGTAGTGATTTATCATTGTTTGGTATGAGTTTCATTGAAATAACTGATGTAATCGGGTTCGAGTGTACGACCATAAATAAATCATTCATGAGAACTAAAAATGAACATGCATTACATCGTTGTAAACGGTTAGATCATGAATACTTATAGAACCTGCTGTTTTACTTTCTAGACATCTCTTATAACAAGTTTTAGAATTTATACCTATAATGAGATTGCAAGAAAATACACTCTTTATTAAGAGCTATGTTTCTTTTTTACAATAAGCATTTCTACTCTTATTTGACATTACTACTTCTATTGTATATAAATCTTAAGATTTTGAGCACAACTATGCATCTCACGGATAACGGGCTAGTAACAATTATAAAATAAAGATTACATTAAATTTAATAAAAATCATTGCATTAATTATGATAAAGATATAATGATAAAACATTACATTGTTTAAGATTGTGATATTTAAATACATCTTACCCAAGTTTTAAACATTTTAAACTTTTAAATTGCTCATTAATAGCTAGTAGTTTTATGTATAAAGTGTCAAACTTTTTCAAAACAAAGCAATAACTTTTATTTATCAAGCACCGACGTTACATCATAGAGAGTACTTAATTTTTACGTTTTTCTCCACGCCTATTATATATATACAGGAAATGGGGCTTTACATATGTACGTTTAGCTAATACACGTATGTTATGTGTTATCAAGAGTAAAATATATAGTAATTTTATGAAGTTCAAATGTGTAAATTCGGAATTTATTTATTTTTCAGGCTAATCAGAACTTAAAGTTGTGTGCTTTTAGTAGGATGCATTAATATTCTATATACAACTGGATGTAAACATATTAGTTTTCCATAAAAATATAATAAAAAAAGTGTAAAATTGTCGACCTCTAATTGTTCATACATGAAAAAATGTCATTTATGCAAGATTGATATAAATTGACAATGACTTAATCACTTAAGCCTTCGAAACTGCTTACTTATTAAGTGAAAAACTGTTTTGAAGATTTGAGTCATGGTCACTTACGCCTTTTCTTGGTCTTTATATAGTTTTAATTTCTAGGATTTAACAAAAGGAAAGTCTTTATGCATAAAATACTTGCAGTAACACATTCTCTTAATAAAAAACTAAGAAATATTGTTAAGCATGTTTAATCCTGCATATGTGAAACAAGGTTCTATGAAGTCAGTCAGTATTAAAGGACAAGTATGAAACACAATTATTGTGAATATTACAATAATAAACGTAGTACAAATATAATCAAATACAATCGTGTGCCTTGTTCCATAAATAAGTTGTAGAATTATTCAAAGGATCAAACAAACGAACTAGTATTAGGAGCTCGAGAGGGCTGTCCGGGTTGTTGATTTGTTTGGGGAGATTCAACAACACGTGTAGGCAATAATGAAGCTATATTGTTGCCCAACGATTCCACTATCGCTTTAACTAGCCTTGTGTAAAGACGTACATATGAGACCAGAAACACGGTTACTGGGAGAAATGAAATCGTGTACATGATAATGTTTGTCCAATGCTGCTTACTACTAATGGTTAGTATAAGTGTGGCAGCAAATGCAACCATCATCATTGATACAGAAAGGATCAACATTGTGAGGCCTAATAGAAGTTTGTTATGCAAATGGTTCTTAAAATCTCTTAGTCGAAATGAAGATGTGAGGATGGAAAGAAATATTATAACTGATGTCAAAGCAAATGTAAGGGAAAGTGCATCTGATAGTGCAAAGATGATAAAGTATGGTTGGCTTTTGAGTAGTGGATAACCTGTTTGTTGATTTGGACCTCCGGGTATAGTGTACGCTGCAGCAAACGCAACAGTTGCGATTAGTACAGCAACAATGGTGCAGTGTTCAGCCGTGCTCCTCATCCATTGTTTTGCGTCGATACGAAGCTGCTCGTTGTTCTCATAGAATAGTTGTTCTGCAGTCTGTCCTTTGATATTTATTTGCAAGGTTGCTAATGTTGAACATACTTCTTGCACACTCTGTTTAGTGAACAAAAAATTTAGTACAGATGGTGACTATCTGATTCAATGGCTTATAAGAATATATATTTTTTTAAATAAATTAAAAGAAAAAATTATTACCTCGTACAAAAGCAAATCCTCACGTAATATCAGAGCAGGGCTTCTGATGTCCCCCTCAACTTTCTTATCTATAACTTTAAGCCCAACCATGTGCAGTATTGAGTTACCTTGTTTGTTGATCTTCCCTCTTAGCCTCGTTAAAGGATACTTCATATTGATCACAGTTTGATATATCTCCATTCTTCGATATTTAATTGCTATGTGCAAAATGTTACAGCCTTCCTCATCGATATGTTCAACTGCCTGGGGGTACATTTCCAGTATTTTCTTGAAGACATGTGTACATCCCGTTATTGTGGCTAGGAACAACGTTGAATGAGAGACATCTCTAGATACTTCTGATTCCGTTATCACAATGTATTCCCCATGGTTGCTGTTGTTGACAATTGATCTGGTTTGACCTGAGATGGGCTTTGTTACTGCCCAGGAGACATCCTTTTCGACCAAGAAGTTTGCAAGTTTCTTTGCTGATTCACTTTTTAGCTTCTGTTTATAAACTTCTTGCAGGAAAGGCACTTTACTACTTCTATTAGGACTTGGATCAACAACTGAGAAACAAAAGGTCCACAAGAAAATGGTGTTATTTTTCTATTGCTTAATTAACTAGCAGTCTTGCTGATGAATTAATCACCTAGACATGTAAGTATGTTGACAAAAAAATAATGATAGCATCGTACACTTATATATCATCCGCGTGAAGAAATGATCTTCAAATCCACTGTTGAATGCTGATGGCTTGCTCGCAAGAAGTTGAAGGCCTGTCATCCCATCTTCATTTTCCATGCCAATTAAGTAGGTATTATTTTCAGCAATATCACAAGCCAAATCTGTATACATTTAGATATAGAAAACTGAATAACAGGAAGGAATATTTGTTCAGTAGTAGAACTGATTAACCGAGAGGTTGTGGGTTCAAGTCTGATTAGAAGGCAATTTTTGATGTGTAGTGTGATTGTATTATATAATGTGTTGTCGGATCTAGGTTTCCATTATTAAAAAGTAAAATGATAATAATAATAATAAATTAAAGAAAAAAAGAAAAAATAAAACTAACCAAAGTTTTCGCTATTAATTGCTTCATGAAATATAGTATCCTTATTCTTTCGTCGGTGAAAGGCCCTCAAATCATCTTCTGTTTGAACGATCATACTGACTTGTTCTTTGAGAAATTTATAAATTTCTGTCTTGCCATAACGAGCTGCACGGAAAAGAGCAGTCTCTCCACGATCATTGATCATGCAGAGCAACGAAGGAGTCCGACGCAGCAACTCTTTGGCAGCCTCGATTGAGGTATTATTAGTTGCTGTTCCATGAAGTAAGGTATTTCCTGCAGCATTTTTTAATGTGAGTTTGTGGGATTCGGCTTCATTTAATAAATTGAGTAGCTGAAGAACCAAATCGGCATGCTTGTACCAAATGGCAAGATGTACGACACTGTCACCATGTATTGTTAATATGTGCAAAGGGCCGTCTGCCAAAGTTTGACACATCCGAATTACTTCGGCATCATCTCTTTCTGAAAGAGCTTTATAGAGTGAAGCATTAGTTTTGTGATCTTCAGTTGCCATGTAACTAGTCATTTCAAGAGACATTAGAACATAGTTGGAGAATGCACGAATGCACACAATTGCTGATTATATCGGTGAGTGGAGATCAAGAAGATGCTTAGAAACTTCATTTCTACTACAACAGAACGGAACATAGAATAAAGCACCTTAAACAATGCGATTATTCCAAACTAGTGCTTTGTAAAGAGGGTCATAAAGCAACTTAAATTGTAATAAAATGACAGAATATAAACTAATAAGCAAGTGAGGATACCTTGGAGATTTGTACGGTAATTGACAACAGCTGCAACTACAAGCAATACAGATACTGCTAAAAAAATACATTCTTTTCAGAATCATGGTTGTAGCCATGGTTAAGGTAATCAAGTGAGTGATTAATTTTTGTTAAAGTGGTGGGAAATAGTCGCAAAAAAAATTACAGGACCCGCTTATATTGCAATAATTGGTCCAACGCGAACATACATATCTATAGACTTTAGTGTATATTAGCTCATAAATACTAGATTGATCATATAATTGGTTATTAAACATTGCTTTTGCGAGTTCTGTATGCATTGCTTGAGAATAAAGATGTACAAATGCTATCTAGATTTAAACAGACTTGAACATAGTTTTGTGACTGTGACATATATTACTCATTTGAAGATCTTAAACTAACCCAGTCTAATATATTACTCAAGAAATCACTCAGATTTGTCATAAACGGGTCACCTTTGAATGAAAGACTGCTGTTTATCGAACACTAACTTAATATGTTAAATGTTACATGTATAATATAATGTGCTTAATTAGATGAATTCTTACCTCCATATCGTTATATTACTCAAACTAGATTTACATGTATTGCAAAATATCATTCATTTAAAAAAATAAAATAATAAATAACAATTCATATATCATAACTCTAAAACCATAATAACATAACAATAGATATATGTGAACGGCTTACAAAAACAGAGTTTTTACAATAGAAATTTTAGACTATTTCCACTAACAAAGACATAACAAAAGGAATTATCTAAACATCAACATCAGCAACACATATATATAATTTCCAGCCCCTTTTCACTTCTAATAACTCGTTTTGTCTTGCCTAGGATGATCCAACTAGCTGTGTACCTGGGGAGTGTACAATATATACATGCATAAGCTTCAATAACTTAGTGAATCATGTGTTTCTATGAACAATCAATATCATACTCTTGTTTGCTTCATGCCCATAAATATAATCACTGATGTAAGTCTTGATATGGACTGATTTTACGTTTCTGTCCATCTGTTCTTCTCTGTTGGCACATTTCCCCAGAATCATTTCCTTGTTTTTCAGTTGTTGAGGGACTTCTAATTATTCCCAGCAACTCAGAAAAATCTATAACAATTTACCTTATAACATACATGTACAATGATAGAATATATGACAAAATCTTCAAATGAGTATAGCAAGATATAAAAGTATGTACACAACCCAACACTAGTATTTAGCACAAAAACTCACCTTGATTACTAGTTGATTTGATTATTAGTTGATTCTTGAACGAATGGTTGTATTACTTTGCTTTATTACTTGTAGGCTCTTGATCCTTCCATCCTAGCTTACGATCTGCCCTAATTTCTTTCATCTCCTTTTGTTTTCTTTTCTTTGGTTGAAGAAAAAAGACCGATTACATTAAGGCTTTATGCCCCTTTTTATACTAATCCCAACTAAATCTAAATGCATAATCTATCTATACTAGAATTTACACTTTTTAACCCTATTGTATGACAACTGGCACTTATGTTTTGCGGTGTAAATGATACGAGATAACTTGTGAGTTACTCGAGATCGACTCAGAAAATACTTCAAATCGACTTGGTACAAGTCGAGTTGAGCTGGGGCTACTCGAGTAGAGTTTCGAGTCGAGCTCGAGTATTAGAATACTTGGCTCGAGAAGCTCGCTAGCCTAATCGAGCTTTCATTATTTTACCCTTTTACCTTCCAATTATATTTATATTAACATATTTACCGTATCATTTAATAACCTTGTTGTCGAGTCGAGTATGAAAGTATCGAGTCGAGCTTAAGAGTGTCGAGTCGATTAATATTAATTTTAAATTATTTAATACTAATATTGTAATATTGATAATCAAGTCGAGTCGAATCAAGCTTCAAATTATCGGTTCATTAGTCGAGTCGAACTCGAGCTTTAAATTTTCTAATTGAGTCGCGTTCGAACTTGATATTATATCGACTAGACTCGATTACACCCCTATTCTGATTTGGAGCTCTCCTAACGCCACGTACAAATCCTTACTGGCCCAAAATACTTACCAATTAATACTTGGGAAACAAATGTTATGTTCTACTTTTAGCATTTTGACTTGTACTTGATTTCTAACTAAAATAAAAACTTTTATATTTCTTTATATATATTTTGTAATATGATTTTGTTAATTAAATTGATATATACATGTTAAATCTTCTCTTAATAATATTAATATCATTGTAGTATTTTATTTTTTAAAGGTATATACACATCAATCAAACTCTTATTCATGTAACTATAATGTTTGTTTATTTATAACTAAAATATCTAGCTATAAGATTTAAAACAAATATTTTTCTTACTTAATAACGATCGAGAAATTGAATTGTTACATCATTATTTGAATATTATTACATTAATATAATTAGATTCACAGATACTGATAGCATAACATTACATTACATTGAAATACAAATATACATACATTATACATTATATAAATGAACAAATCGTCACAAGCTATAAGTATCGAGGAGGGTCTTGATCGAACTTGAACATGCGTAAACCGTAAGTGTCTAAGTTTGTGTCTCATACGTGTGGCACATATGGATGAAATCGTTGCATTCAAGTTTGTTATTTTGCGTTACATTATTAATCACTGCAGGTGAGTCGTCTCAACTAATTAACATGAATTCTTTTATTATTTTATTTATATCAAGGTTAAGATTTCCTCCAAAGATCATACCTATAATTGGATAATTGAACGATGCAAATTGTAATTAAAATCTGATTCTTTTTTCTCTAATAATAATTATGTGTTTGATAACGGTTGATTTGATGGAAAACTAGCTATGTAGGCTTTCTGGATATTTGGTTGTGCTAAAGAAGTTTATTTTGTTTCTAGTTGGAGTCAAAGGAGAATGCACCAAGCAAAATTGTATCGTTGATATTGCTCAAACCGACATATGTCCTCCTCCCAGCTGTACAATTCATGAGGAGTGTAAGAAATATTGTGATCCTAATCCTGAATTTCGTTGTGATATTCATAAGGGAAAATGTTGTTGCTTGCTAGCAAAGGTTCGAACCAACACCATGATCTAACTACTATTCTATAGTGACTAATAATTATGTGGTGTAACTTGTAAATACCATGATCTAATGATTATGTGGTGTAACTTGAAAATTATATATGTTGCAATGTACTTGTGTTTTAATTACATATTAATTTGGTGTTTGACTTACATATATGACAAATGCTAAATGATTGAAAACTCTGAATGTTTAGGTGACTAATATGGCATTCATTAAGGGGTAATATTTGTGGTAAAAGGTTGATAGTCAATTAGATAGGCACATAATCATGTCCAGCTATCACCTATGATCTATTCAAAGTGGTTCAAAATAATATTCTATTTAATTTTAAACGCAAAAAGAATTATTGAATTAACAAAGTGGTCTCGAATTTTATTATTTTATAAAGTATTTATGGATACTAAAATTTGATCAACAAGTTTTTTCAAAGAACGACGCTTCATATTGAAGAATGATCCAATAGTTGTTTGTTTTGTATTTTTTTAATTTATTAAAAAAATTATAAAATTGTTTTGGATATATGTGAAGTGTTTTTTCTTAGCGTCGTCTAATATTTATTATCGCACATGACCTGTTAAATACAATAACTGGCCTTAGAGTTTAATTTTGCATAAGATTCTTTCAACGGTAAATAAGTACTCTATTATGTTAAGAACTAAGTTAAATAAGGGTGGGAAGGTGGTGTGTTTGTTTTAAAGCTTGTTGCTAACCTCAATGAAGCAAACTAATGTGCGAACCATTAGAAGTGTATGGTTCTTAATTAATGTACTGTTTTTACATTTTAAGTAATTTGGATTTTATGGATTTATATGCGTTTACGAGAAATAAAAAGTTCACAATCAATCATAACTAAAAGATAGTTTTGAATCGGCCAGTCAGTCAGTTATGGATCTATCTTAATTATGTAACAATCAAAGATAGTGTTGGGGTCCGTCAATCACTTATTAATCAATCTTGGTGTTGTGAAAGTCACTATTGCACGACTAAGAGAGATCGAGGCATTCAATTTTGAAGTAATAGCACAGCGACACATTTGTTATTTACTTCTATAGATGTAGGCATTTATTTACGTTTATTATAAGTTAGAAAAATGATAAAATTTTACTCGACTATACACATATATGAAGGTTCAAATGATAATGTTAAATGTCATAAGAACACAAGAATTATTTTAAAAATAAATTTTAAATGTTCAAAACACATTTTTCAAAACTTTTATTGTAATTCTTATTTGACTTTTTTCTGAACTTTTTTTACAGTAACTACTTTTGTGATTGTTCAAAATAATTACAAAATATAAGACAATAATCATATGTGATTATGCACAAATATAATGTGATTATCATATGTTCGAGATAATCACAAAATATGACTTAATAGTACATATTATCTATGTAATTATCAAGTTATAAAATATTATTATTATTATGAATAATATGTGTATACATATAGGAGAGTTCAAATGATAGAATATATATATTAAATTAATAAAATTTGAAAATTGTTTTGTTTCAAAAATAACTTTTAGAATTTATTTAAATGAGTAGTTATAATTTTTTTTATAAATAACGTGTTTTAGATATTTAAAAAGTATTTTTAAAATCACTTTAACATTCTTATGATATTTAGAACCTTCTCATTTGAACCTTAATATATATATAGATAATACTTTTGTAGAATACTAATAACAATAATGAGATGACTCTGGTGATGTATAATTAGTAGTGTTTTTTAACATGGGATGGTAATGATTAATATGGAGTTAAAATCAATAGGTGAAAGAGAATGTTATAGTTAATTTTAAATAAATACATATTTTTTAATTGGAGTGTATTTAAGATTAATAGAATAGAAAATTATTAAAATGGTCAAATTTGATTTACTATGTCTAAATATAGACAAAATCTTGCAATACATTCACAAGGGTCAAGAACCTTACTTCATCACATCAACTTTGGAGTGAAATGTAGTGTTTTTATTCTTTGTTTTAGCGAATTTTTAGCATTTAAGCGAATTCAAGTGTTTTTTCTTGATTTTAGCAAATTTCTTGACATTTAAGCGAATTATAGTGTTTTTTTGTTTGAACAAATTATGTGGAATTTGAGTGAGTTGTAGTGTTTTTATTATGGTTTTAACAAATTTCTGAACATTTGAGCAAATTGTAGTGTTTTTTAGTTTGAGCGAATTCTTTGAAATTTGAACAAATCGTTGCGAATGTGAGCGAAATGTAGCTATTTTTGAAACAAAATTTGAGCGAACTTCTTGTTTTTAAGTTTAAGCTAGCTACCAAATATTTTAATACTACATTTTGCTTCAAAATTGATGTGATGGAGCGAGATTCTTGACCATTTTAAATATATTACAAGATTTTGTCTATATCTAAACATCAATGGTCAAATTTAACCATTTTGTTGATTTTCTCTAAATAAAAAATATAAAGTAAGATAGAAGTGTTTGAGAGAGATATAAAAAAATGTCTATGCATGTGTGAGAGAAAATGAAAAACCCTCTATTCAATATGAGTTTCACCCAATTCATATTTACATATACTAGTTCCTTCAGAACAGACGCCTATAATCACTTTCATACTCATTCTTTTATTGCAAAACTCACAAACAAACACCACAACTTTATTTGTTAATGTTACACAGTGTATATAATGTGATTAATTAAATGGATCCTTATCCAATATCATTAAGTACTCAAATTAGACTTAAATGTGTTGTCGAATATCATCGTATTGAAAACATATAATTCATATATGTTATTAGAATCTAATATAATCTAATTGCATTAATAAAAGAAGATTCTGTATATGTTGAGCTATGCTTAAATAGGTTTTGGTAATGACTATTCAAAAAATAAAATAAGATTCACATATATTGTTAGTGTTGCATTGCATCATATAACATTACATTGGCACAATGCCACAATGCATATCAAAAATCATCTGATGCTATATATATATATATATATATATATATCTAGGAGGGTCTTGAACTTGAACATTCGTGAATTGTAAGTGTCTCAAGTTTTGTCTCGTGGTCCAAACGGAGAAAATGGTTGCATTCAAGTTTGTTATTTTCACTATAGTATTAGTCATTGCAGGTGAGTCTCAACTAGTTAAAGTTTTTATTATTTTTATATATCGTTGATGTCTATATGCTTGTGCTATGAGCATATAAACTAGTATGAGGTTTTAATATTTAAAGGTTCGGCTTTATAACACCAATAAAATGTATATATTTTTTTCAGTGATAGGAGTGTTTGGAAGAAAAGGTGGTATGGGTCCATCTTTGAGCAATGGATCACATATAAACGAACGAGATTGTGGTCCTGCAGCTTGCCGTTGGCCACCAGATCCGTGGACGTGCCCTCCTCCACCTTGCGAAAAAGATAGTGATTGTACTGAATATTGTAAACCGTCTATTTACCCTGCATGTCCGAGTCGTGACCACAAATGTTGTTGCAGCTAGTCTTAAATTGTACAACAACGGCAAGTGATAAATAAAAGGACTTACGTAATATGTTCCATTAATACTTGTGTTACTTACTAACATCGTGTTTGATATAGCTCAAAATTGAATGTAACGTAAGTAAGATTCTTGCATAGTTAACATATCATTAAGAGAAAAATGAACAATTATAATTCATTTGGATAGAAAATAATCCATTTTAATTGGATGATTTCTGAAACGAACTAACAAATACAGTGTTGTCACTCACCCTATTAACCCAACTTTTAAGCCTATTTAATTTGATATATTTATCATTTTTATCAGTTAAATAATTTGTCGCAAACAAACTTCTAAATATTTGACTTTTAATTAAAGTAAACCAAATAATTAATTTGACATGTTAAATGAATAAAATAAAATTTCGAGGACATACCTGACAACCTTTCTGACGAAATCAAAAAAATCAAGTACAACAAGCATGATATGCAAACCGTGTGCCAACGTCAACCTAATCCATATCTTTCAATATTTCCCTGTCCAAAAAAGGTTCACATACTATACTATACTATAGATAAGGAAAATAAACATCTAAATAATTATTTAGTCATCAAACAACTTATTTGGCTCACGAGCGGCAATAAATACAAAGATCAATTATTTTTTATTTTGTATGTATTCAATTGTACTTTTTTTACTACAATATGCAATTTACTTTGTAAATATATTTATTATGCATAACAGATGACTTGAAACTGACTAAGTGCTTATGTGACATCGGATTCGCTATATGCAATAGAAATATTTGTAATGTTCGATACATACAATAGACATTTTTCAAGAGGAAAAGATTGGATACCTAATTTTAGATCACATATTACATGTAATAGATGTTTTTAGAAGTTCAACGTGTATAATAGAAAATTTAAAAGATGATTACATATTATACTAAAAAAAAATAAAGTTCAATGCATTACAAAAGAATTACTAAATGTTAATAGAAACTGTCAAAAGGCACTAAAACTACCTATTTTATTAATATAATAAAAATTAAGAATCTATCTAAAGCCGTTCATAAATTTTTAAAGGTAACCATTTCTATACATGATTCAAATATCATCGTATTTATCTAAACTTTTAACATCATACATTCCTTTTAAAATTTCACATACGTTGATTCATCATCAGATTATTTTAAATGTTATTCATGTGAGTGACATAATCCCACAAACAAAAATCAGACAATTCATTTAGCAGACCCTCGATAACTCTTAACATATCATTTTTATGCTCGCTCTACGTACACTAACAAGCCTTAGTATCCATCGCACGATCAATCAATGACACTAGTAAAATAAAAATATATATAAAGATAATAGCTTTTATTTAATTTAATGATATAATTATCGTAGAATACTAATAACAACAATAACAATAAATTGAGTAATGTATAATTAGTAGTGTTTAACAACAGTAATAATAATAAATATATAAATATAATAATATAAGGGAAAGACAAAAGACTAATCTTTATTGAACACTAACTTTATTTGTTAGTGTTACACGGTATATAAAATGTGCTTAATTATCCAATATCCTTGATTACTCAAATTAGACTTAAATGTAAATATCAGTGTATTAAAAAAAATTCCATATATGTTGTCTCAATTTAATTACATTAATAAAATAAGATTCTATATATTATTGCATCATATTACATTACATTAATTATATATTAATTATTAATTAATACAATATATATCAAAAGTCATCTTATCTCATGCTATATATATCTCTAAGAGGGTCTTGAACTTGAACATTCAAGTGTCTAGTTTTTGTGGTTCATACGGAGAAAATGGTTGCATTCAAATTTGTTACTTTCACTGTATTATTAGTCACTTTAGGTGAGTCTCAACTAATTTTATCGTTGTTATTTATCGTTGATGTGTATGTCTATATTGCTTGTGCTATTAGCATCTAAACAAGTATGTGGTTTCATTAGTTAAAGGTTCGGCTTATAACACCAAAAAATTAATGTGTTTTTTCTTTTTTCCTTTTCCTTTTTATGTTCTTTTTAGTTAGTTTAAATTCTTGTGTGGCTGCATGTGCCCAATTTAATGCTTTATGGTGTTGATCTTTCTTTTTATTAATTCTATGTTTAATAATGTAAATTTTATGGAAAACCAGCTATTCAATTATATTTGCTTGTGTTGATGAACTTTTGCTCTGTTTCCAGTTGTAGCAGTAAGAGCATGCACACAAGTTGATTGTAAGGGATCAAGTGATCCTGGAATCATCGTATGCCCTTCTCCCGTTTGTAAAGTTAGTGAGGAGTGTAAGGAATATTGTTTTCCTAGTAGGGGATATTGCGATTTTGAGACGGGCAAATGTTGCTGCTGGTTATAGTAATCGATCTGATGCAACAAATAATTAAGCCATGATCTATTTATATTTTACTGTGATCGAGTAATAATAATAACGTGGTGTAGCTTCAAATTATGTTGCAAAGGTACTTGTTTTTTGAATTACGTAGCAATTTGGTCTTTGACTTGTATAACAAGTGTTGAATGATTGAAAGGTCTGAATGTTTAGGCGATAAATGTGTAGAATTTGTTGAGGGGCAATATTAACAACCATGATCTATTCACTTGTGTTGTTGGTAGATTTCTAAAACAATACCTTCTACCAAAAATAATTATATCTTAAATATAATATATGAATCGAAATTATGATATTATCAAATATTTAATTAGCTAATTAAGTTCTTTAATTTTATCAAATTGACTAAAATTTAGCGCAATAACATCATCTTTTAAAATTAAGGTTTAATTGATCAATTAGGTTCTTTTATTTCACTTCATTTTAAAGATTAAACCTCATACTTTAAATTATTAAAAAAAATAATGAATGATTAAATAATAAACGATTAGTTATAATATATGAAGGTAAACAATCAAAAGCTTCAATTTTTTATTAGAATTTAAATTTAATATCTATTTTAATTTTATATATTTAAGAATTATATTTACATACTTATATTTAATATTTATTTTTATTATTATATTGTCTTGTGGTCATCTATCTATTATTTATATGTATATTTTATAAATAATTATCTTTTTTTTTTTTTTTTTTTGAAGTGATATATGTGAGTTATACATAGTAAAACAAGGGATGTACATTTGTTACTAAATATGACTTTGTTCGAATAAGAAAACAACATAGCTACTTAAATACGACTTAAAGTGTTATTGGTTCAAAAAGTAAGGACACTCATCACTATAAATCACGCATACCACCACTTCAAGGCTATCGGAACTTCTATATAACAATGTTAGTTATATGTCGTAATTTGATTAAAATATTATTTTTTGTAGTTGTATACTTGTAAGGTATGATGAGAAAAAATTAAAAAATTGATCTTGATGTGAAGTTTCAGAATATATAATCAATTTTTCTAAAAGTTTATATTTTTTATAGTTAATTTATCAAATTTTCCATAATTAAATAAATAAATTTATCGTGATTTAAAGTATACATGATTGGATTTACAAAAAAGAAATTTATATATTTCTTTTAAAATGAAAAGGTACATATCTATTTATATTATCCGTGTATACACGGGTTTAGAAGTTAGTATATTAATATATTTATGCATATACATATATATATATATATAGAGTGGGGATCAAGAGGGAAGCAAAAAAATTAGGGAAGGAGAGAAACAAATCTCAACCCTTGATTTCATTATAAATGAATTTTAAAAATTACAAAAAAAATTTAAATTTAACATTCATCACAAATGAATATTAAAAACATTTATTTATAAAAAAATTAAGGATTAAAATTTACTTCCCTTCTTTTATAAAATTTAAATTTTTTTTATAAATTCTTTTCATATATATATATTTTTGACGTGGCCTAAAAAGGGGCATAATAAATTGGTTAGGCCATGACCACGTTGTAAGACAAACAAATTCCAAGCAATACCACTCTGACAACTTTGTTAATTACTTTACATCAAAATGCATACTAACATTAATTTGACTTATAACTTTCAGTTAATAATCTTTATCACAAGCTATACCGATTCGATCATACTCAAATCTCTGTTAAATAAGTTGTGTCACAATATTCTAACATCCCTTTATCTATATTTGACTTTACTACTAAATCAAATAAAACCATATATTATAAATTTTGAAAATTAAATGAATGAATTTTCTAGAACATACCTAAAACCTAGCAAACCATATCAAGTACAACAAGCATGATTTGCAAACCGTGTGCCAACGTCAACCCAATCCATATCTTTCAATACTTCCGTGTCCAAAAAACTTTCACATACTATTAAAAAGGAAAAACAAAAAAACATCTACATACTTAGCTGTATTCCACTCTATACCCTTTTAACAAGTCAACAACAAATACAAACACTAAAAAACAATTACAAAAATTTGCAATTATTTTTAAGTGACATTGGAACATTAATCTTGTTAGGATCAAAAGCAACTGAACACTCAACCTTATGGTAAAATTTGGGTTTAACCAATTTACCCAAAACGTATCCTCTTGATCGAACCACAAAGCTAAGCGTCAATGGCACCGGTGCGGTTGGGATCCCTTTTAAGCTCTTCAACCCCAGCCCGCTTCCGTATAACGGAATTCTATCACCCTTTACGAATACCGTTAATAATCGTTGGCTCTTTCTCGACTGATAAAACTTCTTTATCTGCAAAATGTTAATTTAATCATCATATAATATAACAAAATTGGTAAATTTCTGTTCTAATATTCACTTAAAAAAATATAAAATACCGACTTTCTCATTGTACCTAAAAAATGTATTAATTGTGTTTACATAAAAATGTGATTTTTTTTCTTCCTAAAAAGTACACACATTTAAGACTTAGAAAGTGCATTAATTATACTTAGAAATACGTATTTTATTTTGTAACGGAAAGCTTACCGTGCCGGTGCCAACTGCAATTTGTGAAAAAGAAAGATCAAGCGGCGTAGATGTGACGTGGAGTCCGAAAAACGTAGCGGTGTTACGGAAAGTGAATTTAACCGTTGAATTCATCGACACCATATCCGTTGCTACTCCTGTAAAATCCGACCCGGCTTGAACCACAAATCGTTCAAATGTAATACTCTGTAAAACAAACAAAAATACATGTATATCATTCATTCAATATCAAATGAGAACATATTAATAAATATATTTATAATTGAGAAATTAGCAAGTAACTAACCCTCATAGTGAGAGTAGGTTTCTGAGGTTTACTCGCACCGTATAAAATTGCGGCAAACAAAAAGAACAAAATCAAAAAACAAATAATAAATCCCAAAACGTAACACCGACGAGGTATTGTTTTCTCGAAGTCACGATCATCAAGAAGGCCTTCCTCTTCAATCGGAATAAATTGTTTACCGGTGGCAAATCTTTTCAAAGCGATGTCGTTTTCAGTGATTTTACGAGATCCGTTGGGCTTAAGGGAACCGGAGAAGCGAGTGGAGGATGATTCACGGGAGTGGCGGCCGATGGAAGAGTGGGGAGGTGAACCGGCGGGACTGAGTAAGGCAGGGGTGGAGTGAGATGGTGATTGAACGTAGTAAACGGGTCGCCGAGGTGGCGAACGAGTTGGTGATGATGCGGTTAGGCTCGTGGCATCGGAATCGGTCTTCGCGTGGTGCATTTTTTATTTTTATTGAAGACTAGTGGTAAAGTTGAAGTATACTTGTTGAATGTGATATAAATAAGGAATCTGTTCAGAAGTTTCTTACAGCCAAACTACAGTTGACAAAAATAACGAAAAAACCCGGATTGATGTGTAAACGAGGGTACATCGAGAGTTTTGGTAAGTGGGAATGAAGGCGTACGATTGTTGGTATTTGGTTTAGGGGTGTGTATTTTAAAATTTAGAAATTAAATTTTCATTTTAAGTATTTTTTTCAAAATTTTTTACGGAGATTGATTTTCATCCCCTATTCACTTTATTATCAATCTCATATTCGTAGTGACTTTTTTGCGCAAATCAAATGCACCTTGAGTAGATGATCTTTGTTATGCGTTATTTTTATTGTACAAAAATTAGAGAATTTTTTTTTACGTGCAGTGCGCACATATTTTCTCCGGTTCATAATATGTGTTAGATAATTTTTTGCTCAAATTGACACTGATCTCGTAGAAATATATTCACGAGCTAACGGGATTTGTTATTGGTCTTGAATTATAGTTGACCTGTGAGATTTGTCTTTGACTATGGGATTGTAGTTGGTCTGTGAAATTTTTATGTTAGATATCAAATTCTTATCAGTTTCAAGATCTCAGCAGTGGACAGCTGCATTCTAGTGAAATCACAGATAATCGACTAAGAATGGTTCCATTGGTCGTTCATATCAAAAAAAACTTATTTAAAAGTTATAGAGTTATTTTTGCTTTGGTTCAACCTTTAATCGAAAGTGGTATAATGAAGAGATGGTAACTTTTTTGTTGTGGTTCAATTTTAAAATGGGTAGAGGTTGATTAATAATATTGTATTATTTAATGATCTTATAAAATGTGATTTAATAAAGTTATTTTTTGAATACTTTATTCATTAAATTGTATTTTAAACAATTTATGGTCCGATTGACTTGGTTATAGCTAAACGTTTTGTTATTTTCTGTTTGATTAATATTATAGAAAGTGAGAAGGCAATAGAATTGGATCAATTAAATATAAGGAGTGTTAATTGTTCGTCTGTATTCTTTCTTAACTTAATATTATAAAAAGTGAAAATGCAATATATTATTGAAGTTGCATTTTTTGGTCTTTAAATAATTTACTTTTGACTATAGGAATGTCTGAAATGCTCCATTAATAAAGACAAAAAGGTCTCCTACATATCAAAATCAAATTTAATAATTTAAGTATGACCGTAATATTCCACTAAATAACCGATGTATCGTAGATAAAGTGAAGTGTTACCAAAAGGTCATATATTTGAGCTTTTTTACCATTATTTAGTAAAAGTCTAAATAACATATGGTCATTTTGTAGAATTAATTGATCAATATTATGATATTTTTTTTTGCAAACACAAAAAGTATATACTCTAGATGTCATACTCGCCATCTAAATATCATATTTTACACCAATTAATGCAAAGGAAAGACTCGTATTGTATGACCCGGTACTAGGCCTTAAATGCTTTCCGAAATCACACTGGGACGTGAAGAGATGAAATAGTTCACTTGGGATAATTGAGTTGTCACTTTGTCTTATCGCTCATGCAACAAAAGGTGAGGAATTTGAATTGAAATCTTTTTGCTCTACAGTGAACTCATACTCTATTATTTTTTGACAAAATATAAGTTACAGATTAATTGTTTATATTTTATGACAAACAATTACGTATACACTCATTTTAGAATATATACAACTTTACTATTTGTCCTTTTTCCTATTTTTATATTGCTTTATGATTTATTTGAATTTTTATATTGTTGGTTTTTTAAGTACTTTGATTTAAAATTTACCAATCATATTTTACGAATTAAATTTATAATCATTTTTCAAATATGTTCTAATAGTAATATTTTGTATCTCAAAAATGACCATGTATATGCACTGTTTAAAAGTTGATATTCATGAGGAATGTAATTCTTATTATAGACTAAGATATCTTCTTCTTTTTCTCTTGAAACAACTGATGTATACACTCATTCAAATGGGTCACAAAAGCAATTTGAAGCCTTTAAACTCATTCAAATAAGTATCAACAAGAACGTGTGTACGGGATATACTCGTTTGGGTACTGCTACAATTTAAACATAACAAACTTAGTTACAACTATTGTTGCTCTACGCGTTACTTTAACCATGGGTCATCCACTATTGATTCAACATCTTTTGATTAACTATTATCTCATCAACATTACCTATTCATTGGAGATTCACAAAATTCGTTATGCTTCGTAGCTAATAGACATAAACAATTCAGTTATAAAATACTAGCATAAATCGTCGTGTAAGGATTTATAAAGGGTTACTGAGTCTGAAGCTCTTGTTTTTAGGCCTAATCTGTTATTTGTAATGTAGTATATTGTGCTTGCAATGACCAGCCTTTGATGTTTTATTGCTTGTGAAAATCATTAATAGAAACTTTTGAGTAACAATAAAACTTGGATTTGGAGAATGTAAATGAGTAAATGACTACCAGTGAAGCCAATTTGAGCCACAAAGAGGCCGTAAATAACAAACTGAATAGAATTTTTTTATCAATTTTGTTACATAGAATGAATGCTGCATTCCTCAACATTAAGGTTTATATGATTGTTTCACCAGGAAAAAAAGGTAAAATTGGTACGAGAGGGCATGTTCACTGTGTATGATTTTAAATTAGTTCTATACAAAGAATTCGGGGTGTTTTTAGTTGTGAATTTCTTTTTCACATTTCATCTCTAATGCTATAAAAAATGAAAGGAAATTTCGATCTCTAAAATACTGTTGAAAATTTGAAAACCGTGTTCAAATATTATTGTATTTTTTATTTGAAAAACTAATTAAACATAAAAGGTATGACATTTTTTAGAAAAATAGGCAAAGTGTTATAAAGGAAAAAATGAAAAAAGTGAAAATCTTTGTTTTCTATCTCCTAGTTACAGTATAGAAAATTAGTTATTTTGAATACGTTTTTTAATTTTTTACCTTTTTTAGGAATTTTTTTCAAAAGACTATTTTTTTCTTCAACCAAACACAATCTTAATCTTATATGTATAAAGAACAAAATACTAATAAGGATATAAGTTTTATGTTTATTGGTGAAAATTACAGCACCAAACAAAGATTTATTTATGTATTTATTTGTAACTACTATATTAGTAGTAGGGCATGTTCAACAAAGGGGTTTTGAGAGTTTTCATAGACTTTAACTTTTTTACTTTTAATAAGTTTCATCTCATAAGCTTTGTTGGTAACACAACAAACATGAAATTTCTTCGAAAATAAGCCCTTGTAACCCTTAAAAATGTGTCTTGAACTAGCTATTATAATAGTATTTTCAGCTCTAGCTACTGTCACAAGCTCCAGCCTTCAATTCCAATTTCATTACTAGCTCAAGCTCGTAGTTGACAAACACACCCGTAATCTTAAAAAGCAAATCAAAACACTAGAAACGACCCCTCTACTTTTATAATTTCACAATTTGACCACCAAAGTTTCTCAATTCTAAACATCGTCGGAGCTATCAATGCAATATAAATACTGAAAAGAGGGACCAAATAGCAAAACACAATTGGAATTTTTCCTTCTTTCTCCCTTTCACCCCCTTCTCTCTTCTATCTTCTCATTACAAATTCAACTCGCTCTTTAACAAATCAAACCCAAAACATGGCTATGCCTGATCATCACCAGTTCCACAATTATCTCCAACAGCAACAGCAATCAAAACCCTTCAGGTAACATCTATATATCGATATACATACATATATGTAAAAGACCCCTTTTTTATAAAACCCTAAAAGTACAATTTCTTTCATAATCTTCTAATTTATTCTCAATTTGTATGTACAGAGATATATTCAGCAACATGGAAGGTCAAATTTCACCTTCGATCAATTATATAAACACTGATCAAGCTCATCATCATCCTCCGTACATTCCCCAATGTAAACCCTAATTTTCTCTCTTTAGCTGTACATATTAATTTTTTCATTAATTAAAGTTAAATTTGATGCAATTGTAGGTTGAATTATTAATATAAGTTAAGGATTTCATGCGATTATAATTTAAGTTGTTAAATTTAAATTTGGTTTTTGGTGTAATTCATGTGGTAGGGTTTGCACCAGGTACGGATGTAAGTGATGGGGGTTTCGATTTACAGAGGAATGATGATATGGAGTCAAGAAGGAAGAGGCCGAAAGAGCAAGAGTTTCTGGAGAATAATGATAATACTAATATTGCAAATTCACAGATATCATCTATTGATTTCTTGCAGCCGAGATCGGTGTCAACGGGACTAGGGTTGTCTCTTGATAATGGTAGGTTGGCTTCATCTGGGGAGTCTTGTTTTGTTGCTGGGATAATGGGAGATGAAATTGAACGCGAGTTGAGGAGACAGGATGCTGAGATTGATAGGTTTATGAAAATTCAGGTAAAAGGTTCATGTCTATCTGTTCAATTAGTTTTTACTTTCAGTGCCAATCTATTCTCTAATAGTCTGAGTAAGCTTAGTATGGTTTATCAGGTCCAAAGTTAAAGATTCTGTTATGTGTAATCTTGTATTCCTTTAGTGATGAATGTTTTGTTATTGTATTATATCTACACAATTTGAGAGTAAACCAATATTTTGAGTTGGTAATCAAATGTCTATAGTCTTAGTTTTGCCATATTATATTATTAAATGTTAAAGTAAAAGGATTTCTTGTCCATGACCCTGACTCATTAGGATAAACCACGACCCAAATCGACCCATTGATAAGTAAATGGGTCGAAGTTGCTACATTTAGAACTAGTTTATACTGTGATGAGTCATGACAAGGTGGGTTAAAACTGCTGCCTCAATGTTGTTCCTCTTCTTATCAGTTGGATAATCTTTCACACCTTGGTACTGTTTGTCTGTTTGGATTTTTATGATTCTGAACTTCTAGCAATTTGTTTGTTAAAATTTCAAGCAGCTTCTAATATGCCTTTTCGTTTCTTCTTTTTGTCCCGTTATAAGGCTGATAGACTCAGGCAAGCAGTTCTCGAGAAGGTACAGACAAACCAGCTTCAAATAATCTCGCATGTTGAAGATAAGTTCATTCAGAAACTGCGTGAAAAAGAAGCCGAAGTCGAACACATCAACAAGAAAAATATTGAACTTGAATTACAAGTGGAACAATTAGCCATGGAAGCTGGCACGTGGCAGCAGCGGGCCAAATACAATGAGAATATGATCAACTCTCTGAAATTGAATCTTCAACAAGTGTACACACAGGGAAAAGATGGTAAAGAAGGATGTGGTGATAGCGAGGTTGATGACACTGCCTCCTGCTGTAATGGTCGTGCCATTGATTTCCATCTGCTCTGCAAGAGTAACAACGGAATGAAAGAAATGATGACTTGTAAGGTATGTCGAGTCAATGAAGTTTGCATGCTTTTGTTACCATGTAAGCATCTCTGTCTATGTAAAGAATGCGAAAGTAAGCTGAGTATGTGTCCGTTGTGTCAGTCCTCAAAGTATATAGGCATGGAGGTTTATATGTAATGAACGGATGATTCGTACCATTTGTGTTAGATTTATGTGCAACTGTTGCTTAACTAGCTCTAATTTGATGGTCGTTGTATGCTTAACTTCATGTTAACCATCCTGTACATCAATGCTGTCTACATATTTTCCACCTACAGCTTTTGTTTAGAATCTAGTTAATTGTTTGACAAATAAACAAGAATTTGTAATGGATGCCATTGGGTAGGTTGCAAATTTTAAACCCAATGGCAAGTGCAATGTGGTTTCAAGGTTATTGTCATAAAATGGACCTTCCATAACTGATCTGATATAAAAGTTAATATGTTTAACTCGTTATTTGATTTTTATAAACTATTTCTCATTAACTTTGTTCATGATTGCAAAATATGCCGTTGTAAAAGATAATTTTCTTTCTTTTTCTGAAAAATTTACGATGATACGAATATAACGTCTAATAAAAGAACTTGTTACATGTCAAAAACCTAACCTAAAACAATCTACTTTAGACGGAGGACGTGGAACCAAAAACTTGTTACCTTTTGAATGTTGATTGTTTCTATGTTCTCACCTATACGTCAACGTTAATTAATTTCACTATAAAATGTAAGTTTTCAATCAGGATTGATTAACTAGTTTTCCCATCGTTATAAAAGTATTTTGTTAAAATTTTAATTACTCTATTTAAAGACCGCAAATGATTAGTCTACGTTTTATTTAGCTATGTGAGTTTTATGCAGTATATCAACATGTAATAATAAATAGTACGTATATAAATTTTAAACTGACTTCATCTTTTTATATAAATTTGTTTGTAATCTGATGTACTTTTAAGTTTAGGTTTTTTAAATATTATGTTATATATATATATGATGAAGGGATTAAAAATAGCACGATGATATATCGATGTTTAAACCTTATAAAGTTTAATGCACTGTAGAGCTTTATGCTAACAGATTGTATAATGAAGTGGCAGTGATGCGGTAAAACTTTGAACTCTAAATAGCTTCGAGCATTGGAGGTGCTCTTATCCCGATGTGCAGAAATATAATCTGGAATTTTCGGTACAAAAGTAGGCCCTTCTCACACTAGTCTATGTCCAAAGACTGATTAGATGCAATGATTAATCTAATTTGATTTGAACAAAAAATAGGTGTGGTAAACAGTAGAAATTCAACCTTACAAATTACACACGATTTTACAAGTTAATAACTTTTTTTAACAAAAATTTTTATGTCAATCCTTTCTTCTGTTCATCATATATTTTCTTCTTATTCATATCCTACATTCCTACTTGATTTCCATCCTAAAGCAAAGTTCCTCACAAATGGTGCATCTAAAATAGATACCGAAGAACATTCTGCTGTGTTTACAACAGTTAAGAGGCTGATCGAAAGGGCACAGATATGATATTAATATTGATACTATTGAAGGCGAATAAGAATTGGAACTTGTTTGATGTAATAATATGGCTCCCAATAAACAAGAAGAAAAAACGATGGAACTGCTGCATCTATTATTCTCAACGGTGACCGGCAGTAATCCTGGTATGAACCAGCATAACAATTGTACTCGATGTTTAAAGTAATTTGCAGGGAAATAAACGCCATAGAGGGAAAACTTTTACAGGGTAGGTACAATTTGAAAGATTTTACCTTCAGTAAATTTGCTTGCGGCGTTTAAAATGCTGAAGGATAAAACTGTCTGCATATAAAGGATATTTTTTCCTGATTAAACCCTTTATGCACTTCCAATATGAAAAGTCGACCATTTCTCCATTCTTACGGACGATGAATAGACATCTTGAGCTTTCAAAATCTGGATGGTGTCCAACCTGTCGGTATCAACCAGAAACAAAAAATGTCAAGCATTCTGCAAACCCTCTTCTGAGAGGAGGCAATTTTTACCCATTTACCTTCTGAACGGGTTGATTTCGGTTTCTTTTTCTTTTTTAATCTCTAACAGGTCAAATGTTTTAAGTTAGAATATGTATACTCAGATGGGTTGAGCATTGTCTTATGTCTATTCAGATGCTTAAAACCGCTTAAATCACTTTACTAAGACGTTAAGTTATTATAATAAGAATATAGTTTGTGTCATCAAATTAAACAAGTTAATTACTTATAAGTTATAACAACGAAAAAGAATAACAGAAGTGTTTACAGTTCAGCCCAACCCAGCCCGACACATTTTGATCCGCGCTAAACATTACTTGTTATGATCTGAAACCCATCTTGAGCTGTTACCCAAACCACCACCGCCCATTTTGTCACTTCTATCGAGCTTGGTACATAGACAGAAAGAAATTCACATTTTTCCCTGGGTGACATCACAAGGCTTATATATGCACCAGTAATTTGTTTGCTTCATTAATGTTAAAGTTTAAAATGAAAAAAATGACTTCTGCTTGTTGACAAAGAAGTTTGCCATAATGTTAGAAGCAGATCTGTTCAACATTATTACTAGCTATTTGGAATCCCAGTTTATCTGTAACATGTAGACAGAAATTAGCTATTGACCAGGTATACCAAAATGTAGACATAAATCTATGGCATGTATGTCCATTAACACATTACATAGTTATGGCAACTTAAAAGATTATATTAGAAAATGAAGATTTGTTATAGTATCATCATAGCATTTTAGGCCACAATCAATCTTGAAAGTTTACACCGAAACACCGAGTAAGTTGTGGTTTCATGAATATGTACCATGTTCGTGTAGAATTATTTGAGGGAATAAAGTTGATGAATAAACATCTGTTTTGTGAGGACGGAGAGAAGACTAACCATGATGTAATCAATTCCACATCCGATTTTCTTTTCACCCTCCGGATGATGTGCCAACAGCCTCTGTAGAATCATGCTCTCATGCTCAGAACTTAATCTCTCACCATTTTCATATCTGCATCAACAAAAAAGCTTTAAAATTATTAAAAAAAAGTTGCCACTAAGAATTCTTGCTCATATGAACTAGCATTACAAATCAGATAATTATCCACCTTACTTTCACTATATAATTGTAATTGGTTTAAATTGAAAATGGTCTCCCTTCATTTCCACATATATATATATATATAGAAATTTGGAAAAGCGGATAACTTAATTTCAACAGCTAACGAGCCCATAAGCTCAAAGTTGGGTAGCTCATTAGTCTTTAGAAATGAGCTTATCAACTTTTCAAAATTATAATAAATGCATAAGCTTAGAAACTAGCTAATCAGTATCAAGCAAGAATTAAAGTACAAAATTCAAAATGAAAACCATACTTGCCGGAATGAAGAATCATTCTAACAAAACCAACTAATGGCACAGTATCTTCTAAAATCTGATCTTCCCAATCCACCCAGCTTTCTTCCCCTTCTATATTTCCCCCTTCATTTTTCTTCACTTCCAACGTTGGTTTTCTTAATAAATCAGCGGCGGAGTAAGAAGCAGCAGCAGCACCGGCCGGGTGACGGTTTCCGCCACCGGAATTGGTAGTTTTTAGGGCAGAAAACGTAGTTGTATTATTAAGATAAGGAAATGAAAGTGTTGAAGCAGGGTTTGCTGATGATAATAATTGGAATTGGAGGGATACAAAAGGGTTTTTGTTATTGATGTGAATTTTAGTAGAGGATGATGATAATGATATCGATTTCATTACATAAGGGTTTTGTGGTTTTCTATTTGGCGAGTGTATGAAGTATAAACCCTAATTTTGTTACCAATTTAGCTGGAAAGAGGGCATGGTAGGAGAGTAGAGATAGCTTCTATCCAACACGGGCGACTTATCAATTTTGGTTAGAGACCACTGTTAACAACTAACTTAACAACAGCGGAATAAATGAATTTTTAAATCTAAACATTTATTAAGAATATATTTGTAGGTTAAAGTATTTTGTCACCAATGTACTCTTCTTCATTTTTTGAGATCACCATCCTACTTATTTTAATACTAATGTCACCCAAAATATTTGTTAGTTAATTATTAAGGTTACCAACGTTAATGATTAATTTGCAATCATAATTATGTAAACACATGAAGATTAGTTTCAAAAATTATCAAACTTTATTTTCATAACCTAATATTGGATATAAACTTTTTGTAAAAATTTGAGAATTTTTATAATTGTATTTTATTTATTCTCAATTTAATACAAAACTATTACTAAAATGGAGTGTTTAATCATAAAAATTAGTTCCCAAGGCTAAAAATTATTGAAACTTTTTCTGAGGTGTTTATATAAGTATATAAACACCCCACAACAAAAATTATATCATTTGAATTCTTTTTAGTATTTATTTTAATTCGTGTGCTTTTAATCTTAAAATATTGGAAAACCGGGTTTTATTGCTCCAAATGACTTGAAATGTTTAAAAAAGTCTTAAAATAATTAGAAAGTGAGATGGTAAAACTTTCATAATTTTTCATGAATATTTACTATTTTATTTGAATTTCCATCACATTTTGAACATAAATTGAAAATAAATAAAATACAATTATAAAAATTCTCAAATTTTTACAGAAAGTTTATATTCAATATTAGGTTATGAAAATAAAGTTTGGTAATTTTTGGGACTAATTTTCATGTGTTTACACAATTATGATTGCAAATTAATCATTAACATTGGTGACCTCAATAATTAACTAACAAGTATGTTAGTGACATTAGTATTAAAATAAGTAGGATGGTGATCTCATAAAATAAAAGAGAGTATGTTAGTGACAAAATGCTTGAACCCTATATTTATCTATCTTCTATCTTCTATCTATCTATCTTGTATTCTATTTATTTATTTTATCTTATATAATATAAGAAAAATCATAAAAATAATAAAGAACATTGAATAATTGATTAAGATCTAACCATTCATTATGACATACTAATTCCTCCCTAAATATATGTTTAAAGACTAAAGTACCCCATACAAACCCTATTATTTGGGCAAGTTGCCCGTTTTGAATCCCCTCCCCTGATTGAAACGTTTTTCATGTTTTTTTTAATGCACTAATATTACGGTAAATTTCAATCTGCAAATTTTACATTCATTACTCATTAATATAATCTTGATTTTGTTTATATTTCAATTTTTACCTTGATATAATTAGTAATCAATGTTGATTTTTGCTCTTCTTCATCTACAGTTGATCATCTTCCAGTATTTAAAACCCTAACATTGTATTCTTGAGTTTTTTTTAGTGGAAAAGAATGGGATGGAAAAGAAAAGAGAAGAAAAGAATGGAAAGGAATGTAATATAAGATAGGTTACAAGTATTCTCGAGTTGGATGGAAAGGAAAAGAAAGGGAGGGAAAATATTGTTTTCTTTTCTAATCCGCTCAAAATTGGGCGGAAAGTATTTCTAATAAAAACACCCACTAATTTCCCTTCATTTCCTTTCCTTTCCCTTCCTAAAAAAGAACTCGAGAATCACTTTTAATTATTTTTTTATTTCCCTTCTTTTTCTTTCCGCTAAAAAGAATTCGAGAATGCAGCGTAAATTGACATCATTTATCCGGTTATAAGCTAGGATATTTTATTACACTTCATGATTTTGTTTTTTATTTTCCGAATATATTCGATCCTTATATGTATCTACAATCAGTCCTACCATTTGATCTTGTATTATGCTAAATGTGTGATTAGGAATTTTATGTTATAATCTTTTGTGTTAATCTCAATTTCAGTCAATTATGTGCTTGCGATGTTAAATTATTTTACCTGGGGCTAGGGCAGGACATATGATACTCTAATTAGTACAAGTAAAGTTAAGTGAGTGATTACTTGGGTGTTTTGTTTAATGTGTTTGACGTTCAATTCTTTTTTATCCTTTTTAATTATTTGTGTTACTTACGATTGTTCTTTGTCATGAGCTTTTGGAAGTTTAAAAGGAGGATGCTTTACAATTGCTTAAAAAGAAAGAGAAAACCGGAACTATAATTAAGGTATGTCTCGCTTATAATTAGTTGTTCTTATTGTTCTAATTTTATCTATCAAAAGTTTGTAGATTCAATAAAGTTTTCTTTTTTGTTGTTTATGTAGAAAACAAAATGATAATTATGTTCTTCCTTTTGTATATGGGCTGTTTGTGTCGCTAAGAGTATATACTAAATTGTAATGCATTATCTGTTACATCTGACTTTTGTATTGCTAACATGAACTATTTGCTATTATTGGTACTACATTGATCTCACCAGAGTCTCACGAGAAATGCTTTTAAAATTTTCATCATGTGGAACGACATGAAGATTATACAATTGCACATGCCATTCAGACTTCTTATAAGAAAACCAAGGTTTGCTACCATATTGCCATTTCCCCGATCCCTCTGATAAATGGAAATTAGACATAAATAAGCTGGGTTTATGCTATGTTTTTTTATAGGTATATCTATAGGCTGTCCCGACTCATGGTGGCATGAAGACAGGAAGAACTGCACTAACCATCTTAAATCTAGCATTAATTGAAAAATGTGAAGGCTTAGATAAAACAGCTCAATTCTTATCCATACTCATTCCGTGAATAATAACCTTTGCTATTTTGGGTCGAGAAATCCACACAACACAGTGAAAGCTCTTTTAAAGGGTTTAAATGTAGCAAGTAAAGTAGGATAACAGTGATATGTTGGGTTGGCCTTTGCTTTAGAGGTGGCAAATTAGGCAGATCTAGTGGGTTGACCCACATCACTTGTTTGCTTTAAAAATAATTGTATAATTTTATGAATAAAGTGATTTAGGAGGTTAAGAAATGTAGCAAACGCTAGAAACTGATGATTGGGACTCGAAGTTGTTTACGAGTTTATATGGCAGATTTCAGGGTATGGTTAAAGGATATAGTGGAGTCCTTTGTTTAGGAGAAGCTACCTCAACCCTTGATGCTGACTCATCGGTAATACAACGTGAGCCATGGGAGCACATTAAGGATGATGAGATAAAAAAATCGCAGCGTTATTTTGTGGGGAAATCAAGCAAGTCCCCCCAATGTTCTCAGCCATTAAAATAAGCCCTTTTGCTATTTTTATTAGAACCCCACATATCAAACATGTAATTCTTGTTTGACTTTCAGTCCATGTCAATAGATCGTTCTTGTACATCTTGAGCTATATATCTTTTAAGGAAACTATGGAAACCGATATGTATACAACTTACTATTAGCCTTCATGTTTCAAATCCCTAGTCTATCTGATTACTAGATATGGCTTTATGGCAATATTGACCCGTTTACGGATAAATAGTCAATTTGGGTTATATTTTGCTTCCATTGACCTTGCGTCTAATGGGTCAATGGGTAAGCTAAGATTTGTTAGCTAAAATAAAACAAGTTGATCGGTTCAAGAAGGTCAAACGTTACCCAAAGTCTATCCACAATGCAAAAAAGCTTGTAAGCGTTCTATATGAAAAGATAGATTATCATTGTAACCAAATTTAGTTTATGATCATATTTAGTATATCACTTATTTAAAAAAATTCAAGAGACAATGCAATGTTCGAGCGAAGTCTTGAAGACAGGTTAGCTGGATATCCATTTTCCTATCCCATTTCCCGTGACTTGTAAAAATCAAAATTAGATTATCAGTTGTAGTGGCTGTTAGGGTGTGCGTGCTTTTTGCAAGTGATTAGTGTGGGGCAAAGAATCAAACTCTGTTAATCAATGTTGATTGAAGTTGATAGATAGTTTGGTAACTATACGTTGTATTTAGCAATTAGAAAATCATAACCATTCTTTTGAGTGAGCACTAAAAATTGATTTCCAGTCGCAATAATCACTTTAGATGCGCATCAAAACTCCCTCTTAGGTACTCGCTCACGTTATCTTATGGCCTCCGTTTATGTGGTTATAGACAAAATGTGATATTTCTGGTGACTTGCTAAAAAGGGACATATATCCGATCTCTATGTGCAGATTTTGCCGAGGATTTCAACAGGTAGTCCAATAATCGTACTCATAACATGTATTGCTACTCCAAATGGTTCTAACTTCTAATAATCAAGATTAGATATATTAATTATTTTATGTTCTTTCAATTGAATGTGCTCATATGACTGCTTTACGAAAAGATACCATTAATTGGTAAGATGTCATTCCTAATGCTTTACAAGAGTCAAGTGATTCATTTATATCTTCTACATTTGAACCCATTTTATGTGTAAATGGATCCATCGGTTTTTTACTTTTTCTCTAATGGGTCAAATGCAAATGGGTTGGAACTTGTAATGTTTTAGATATTCTAAGGGTTGTAAATGTTATCTTTTGCATGGAAATAGGCTGTTGACGTGTATAACTCAAAGAGCGACAACAAACGAAGAAATAAGCAAGGGAAGTCTTCATCGACCTCAAGTAAATTGAAAGTGAAGAAGAATCCATATAAAAACGCTTCAAAGAATAAACCTTCTAAAGAAAATTAAAAATGACAATATTTAAAATGTTGTTGAATGATTGAGGTTTTTGGCGGACGTTACAATACCAATGAAAAAGACATCAATAAAGTTTGTCATGTTGTACTTGAAGTGAACTAATGTTAGTGGATTGAGGTCGTATACTTTCTTTTTCTTTTGATCATGTGTGTGGAAGCGTTATTCAGCATCACCGGCCATATCTAAGGCCTGTGTTTCACGGATACAATCATACTATTCTAGCTTATGGCCAGGTACAAATATTTCAAGAAGACTGTATTCTCGCTTAGTGGTTTTAGTAACGTCTTAAAATATGCAAGTAGGTTCTATTTTTAATTATCTATGGAGTTAGTGTTCAGTGCTTACCTTTTTCGAGTTTGTATACAAAAACTCGGAAAGCAAAGGAAGTGGTTGCGATCGAGAAAATTTGGAATGCATTAGATAACATGATTGATGTTAAGAGGATGTTGCAAATTAGTGCACTAATTAAATAATCTTTTAGCATACTAAATTGTTTACGTCATTATCACAAAGTCGATTATAGAATACCGTGAATTCGTGGGTCTTAAAACTATAAAATTAAAAAAATTAAAAATAATAAGCTAGCCACACTCACATCTCATCTCACCGTATCTCTCACGACGAAAGCCTTAAAAAGATTAAAGAAGTAAGGTTTTTTTTTTTTTTTTTTCAAATAAGTTATACAAAAGTAGTTGAATGCATAATACTACATGTACATATAAAATATTTATATTTATATATCTATAAATAAGTGTATACAAAATGATTATTTCATTCTATTTATATGTGGTTGTACGTGTGGCGGTAGTTTGGTTCGATCTTTGATTGAAAATTGAACAGATAGTTTGGTTTTTAAAATTTTATAAACTCTGATCATTGGGGTTTTTTAAAAATTTTTCTATTCAACCTTATTTGTCAAATAATCTTTATATTATAAAAATACACTTCATACGTATTTATAGAGTTTGTTTCGATTTTTGGGCAGCTCTTAGTAAAAAAATCAAAGTTGAACCGTTAATTTTGATTTTCGAAATTTGTAAATCAAAGCCTTCATATGTTTTCTTTTTTTATATTTTCAGTTCGATTTTTGCTCACTGGCCACTATTCAAAATCATAAGTTCATTACTGTTGGTCATTAATAGTGGGCTTAGGCCAGAAAAATATAACAGTATTGGGCCAATTTGGAACCCTCATGCCCCATAGCTAGCTACCTCATGTCTATATTCGAACTTCTGAAATTTGTATAACTGCAGACGGGTTTACCAAAGACCAAGATGATTCGTTGACACTATCAAAGTCAAAGTATTGGAAACATAACTTTGAATAACTGCAGACGCGTTTACCAAAGACCAAGATAGATTTGTTGACACTATCAAAGTCGAAGGATTGGAAATATTACTGAAGCCAGCATCTAGGAAATAATGGTCTACATTATTGCTCAAAAAAAATTTTTGGTTGACTAAATAGGCACCTTCAATTCATCACTTAAAGTCAACCATTTTATCCATCCGAAGATGAGACTATCCACCTGTTTGTTCTGTCTCTATGGCAGTTTTATTCTTCAAATGAGTATTATTATTGTGCATGTGAAAAATGGCAATTCGTTGAATTGTTCAAAGAGAGCTATAGGTGGTGTGGTCGAGAAAAGCTCGCCTGTTGGAAGAGAACAGACAATAGTCATGGAGATGGCTATCCATGATTTCTGTAGGATGGATAACAGTACTTGTTCCTGCCCAGTTTTTTACCTTAGAGATTCTCAGGGAAACATAATTCGATCAGTTTATGAAGGTACGTAAGAAGTTAAGAACCATATAATTTCCATATATTATCGTTGATTGAGTACGTACATAGTTCCCAACTTGCCAACTTCCCATTAACTTTCCTTCTGGATTTACATCTCTGTATGCAAGTAAACCTTTCTTATTTAAGTGCTTATCTGCTATTGCTTATTTTCACCGAAGATAAGCAAATCCAAACACCCTTCTGATGTAGACTAAAAAACGAGATAACACAATCGAACCTGTTGATTCACGAGAATACCAGGAACAACTCTTCCGATTATTGTTGATTCAAAGAATACCAATAATTAGGGTAATTTCAACTCAATTGCAAAACACAAATTTGAGAGAAAATTGAAATTTTCATAAAATCATAACCAACTGCTCCAGGTTCTCAATGGAACCCTAATATATACCTTAAATTTCAATTGGGCCAAAAAAGATAAATGGACTGGAGTCTAGCCCAAAAACAAAGTCCAATAAATGGGGAAAAAACATAAACTAGCTCATAACTCCCAAAATAATGGGTTTTTGGGACCGGAAATTGGCTACGGTGGTTTACTAGAGCGTGCTCCTCGGTCCAAGCTTCTATTCGCCGGGTCATGGGTCTAAAACGGAGCAACACAACTCAAGTTATGACCTTTTTCGTGAAAGCCCTTTAGTCACACGATCTTGGGCCTCGATAAATAGTAAGGCATGTTCTTCCAAGACTTGGGCCCGCATCACCTTCCGATAGTTATTTTATAAGGAACAAACACTTATTAACGAGCATTTTGGCATCTATTTAATTTTAAGTAGATAAACGCTTTAAAATAAGCAATCCCAAACTCCCTAATCCGTATACTATCGGTATGTATGTAATACTTCAACGGTCTAGATGTGTTAATTTTCAATGTATGGTTCAATATAAGTGTTGGAAACCAAGTTCTAATATTCCAACGATGAACTTTTTTTCTATAGTAATTGACCTCATGGAGAGGAACCAAGTTGAAGCCGTTATCGGAACAATTAGCCCCGGACAAGCCATTTTAATTTTTGAGTTTCATAAAGCCTCCAAGACCATTCCCATCATCTCTTTAACCCCAACAGCCACGCCCTCACTTCCACAATTAGAAGCACAACCATCTTTTCTTGAGATGAATCATGATGTCACAACTCATATGCAATGCATTGCTGCCATAGTAGGCCACTTCAATTGGCGGAAGGTGACACCAATTTATGAAAATCATAGTACACTTAGCTCTAATATTAGTTCCTTAATACATCTCTCTGATGCACTCCAGTTGGTTGATTCAACCATCGACCACCACTTAATATTCCGCCCCCCCCCCCCCCCCCCCCCCCCTGCACATCAAATTCAAGCAACTTCATTGAACAAAAATTAAAAGCGCTCATGATGATGGAAAGTAGGGTATTCATTCTCTTAAAATCGTCTATAAAATCACGTTTCCTGTTATCTGAGAAAGCAAAGCAATTGGGCATGATGGTAAAAGGTTATTTATGGGTTATTTCGGATGATATAGCTAGCCTTCTTGATTCGGTTGACCAATCTGTTATGTCGAGCATGCAAGATGTTGTTGGAGTCAAAACTAACTTTGCAGTCACTGGTAACACTTTTAGAAAGTTTAAATATCGGTTTCAACAGGAGTTTAGAAGCAAATACCCTGATGAAGAAGAATATTCAAACCCTAGTATTTACCCGCTACGGACTTACGATGCAACTTGGGCTGTTGTTAAGGCCATTCAAGTTTCAAAAGGGTCAAGTTCATCAGCGAAATTTCTAAGAAGTATATCACATAGTGAATTCAATGGCTTAAGCGGCAACATAAGCTTTAAAGCTGGGAAACTAGCCGAACAACCAACCTTTCATATTATTAATGTGATTGGTAGAAGCTACAGAGAGATTGGATTATGGTCACCAGAGTCTGGTTTCGCAAGCGATAACCTTGAAAGTAGAATGGCGAACCTCGGTTTGATCTATTGGCCTGGCGGCACACACAAAATTCCAACCGGTAACATATTGAAGGATAAACAGAAACCGTTAAGGATAGGTGTGCCAGCAAAAGATGCTTATAAACAATTTATCAGAGTTAGCTATGCTCTAAACAAGAGTATAGAGACTATAGGCTACGCGACAGATGTATTGTCGACAGAAGTGCTTGAAGCTGTCGAGATTAAACTTTATTCATTGTCTCACGTTTCTGTTCCATACAGAAGCGCGTACGGCAAGTTGATAAGTGTAGTTTACACTAAGGAAATATTTTTGTATATGTTTCTTACATACATCAGTACATTACAGATTAAATATTAACTAGCTTGAGATTATAACAATGATTCATATCACAGCCTTACATGGAGTCAGCAGATTTGTACAAGTCTATTGATTTTTCGCAGCCTTACATAAGTTCGGAAGTGGGGCTTCGGCTTCCTAATAATTGGCCTAGTGTAACTCCTCTGAGTGGTCATTCACCAGAGAACGGACAGAGACCATTGACAATTGGTGTGCCTACAGAAGCTGTTTTCAGTCCATTTGTCAAAGTTATCTATGATCCAAACAAAAATAAAACCTACGTGACTGGAGTGTCGATAGAAGTGCTTGAAGCTGCCATGAACCAGCTCCCTTATTCACTGTCTTATGTTCTGGTTCCATACAAAGGCACATATGACGACTTGCTGGCTGAAGTTTATAATAAGGTGTCAAATTCGTGTGCATTACAAAATTAATAATTATTAACTAGCTTGAGATAATAACAATTATTTGTATCACAAAATTCAGATCTTGGATATAGCTGTTGCTGATATAGAGATAACAGCAGACTGGTACAAGCATGTTGATTTTTCGCAGGCTTATATGCAGACAGAAATAGTCACGGTGGTGCCAGTGAAAAGAGATGCTAAGAAAAAAGGGTTCATCTTCCTTTATGCCTTTACAACAGAAATGTGGATTGTATTATTGGGAATGACGGTAGGCACAACGTCAGTTGTTTGGTTTAACGAACATGTACATAATAATAAAGATTTTGAGGCTTCATCCACCTTTGAATATATAACAAAGATGCTTTGGTTCGCAGTCGCAGTTTTGTCACTATCACACAGTAAGTCGGATTGATTACTAGTCTCTATTGCTTTAAACCGTGGTATGGTTAACTATTGTGCCACATAATATAGGGTAGGGATCAACAGGGAAACAATTTTTTCGGGGAAGTAGGGAAGCAGTAACATTCATCACGGCTAGCTAACATTCATCAATACATATATCAAAAAAAAAAAAAATTGTAAATGTTAATCACAATCGATGCTATGAATCTTAAGCATCACTGATAAATTTTTCTATAGGTTAAACATTAAATGATGACTGTTAAATTATAAAACTCATTAACATTCATCATGATTGAGTGTTATCAAAATGAATATAAAGTTGACAAATGTTATCAACAACGTGTATTTGATTAATATTCAAAATATTTCATTGATAAATTTTAAGTGATAAACTCATTAACATTCATCATGATGTTCATTCGATGAATGTTAACCAGTTTACAACTTTAAAATACATTAACGTATATTTTTTCAATGAATCCTCAATAAATATTAGTCAGATACATATTTTCGATGAATGTTAACGAGTTATTAACTTAATTTTTATCAACTGATGTTGTAACTTATGAAAAACAAGTCATCCATGATAACTAGTATTTATTGCATCAGTTTTGATTAATATTTATCAGTAATAATATCTTTTTTTGTACTTTTGATTAACATTCATCGCGAATGAACGTTATTGCTTCCCTGGTTCCGGAGAAAATAGCATTTCCCTCTAGATCTGGACCCTATATATCCCGTGTATTTTGTCCGATTGGAAAATTTTTGACTTGAAAAAATATAAATCATGAAGAAATGAATGGAAATGAATTTGGAAGATACTTCTTGGTGAAGTGGGATCATCATTTTCTGTTGTGATGTCATTAACATCCTAATAATGTAAGAGCTTGATATTGCAGGAGAACTGATTAAAAACAGTTTATCTCGCTTGGCGCTAGCTACGTGGTTTTGTGTAAATGTGATTGTTGCTGTGTGTTTCTCAGCTATACTCTCTTCAATAATAACAGACTTGAGGTTTCACTCATCCCCAGAATTTCAAGGAAACAATTATGTTGTTGGCTGCATTGAGAATTCTTTCATTAGTCATTACCTGGTGAATGTCTTGCATTTTTGCCCAAAGAATATAAGGCATTTTAACTCCATCGAAAATTATCATGAAGCATTCAAAAAAGGGGAGATAGACGCGGCTTTGTTTGTATCTCCACACGCCAATGTCTTCCTTGCAAAGTACTGCGGGGTCTATGAAAAGATTGGACCTTCTGTCAAACTTAGCGGCTTTGGTTTCGTAATACTCTCGTTCATCCATTTTTCCCAAAAATATAAAAGAAAGATACTAATTAGTGTTAGTCTTAATGTTTACAGTTCTGTTTTCTTGATTATGTTTAGGCATTTCAGAAGGGCTCAACACTCACGAGGGATATTTCAGAGGCGATTCTTAAAGTGACAGAGAATGGAGAGATAACTTTTATAGAGGAAAACATGTTGACATCTTTGTCCAAGTGTTCTCAAATGGCTCAAGAATCCGATGGTCCTAGAGGACTAGACCTTTCAGCTTTCACCGGATTGTTCATTATTTCAGGATGTGTTTCAGCTTTTGTGTTCATTATCACATTGAGCCATCTAGTAACCAAACGGCAGGATGTGATATGGAGCTTCATACAGTCAAACCTTATCACGAGAAGAGTTGGGAAATGGATTACATTATTACTCCAGATCAGAGTTGTACATAGGAATCTCAGTGTAGAGTTAACTCCAAACCAAGAAGCAGCATAGTACATCGCAAGCATATGAATCATGTTCTTGGCTAAAGAGTTGCATGGTGATAATGCTTAAAAAAAACCACATTTGAAGGCCACTATTATATAACAGTTTTATTTAGGATACTTGATTTAATGATTTATTGATATTTGGGTTTGATGGGCTAAGATATCTACTAGTTTAGGCCTGTGAAATATATTCAAATAGTTGTGTATATAAACTTGGAATATTTAATGTAATGAATTTTTATAATAATATAATTATTAATTTTAGTTAGTAATGTGTTTTCATAGAGAAGTGAAAATCAAAACATATGCTTGTCTCAGATTTCAAGTAGTTTCAGTGTGGTGGTGACGGTGCTGTGCTATTATCATTGCTGATACTCTAATCATACCATTGTAAAAGAAGAAAACTTGAAATTTCGTCTACTCAAAATGAACAATCTTTTATCCCTTCCCACATTTCAGCATTATGTGACCCACAAAAAGTACGTCTGCAAGTTGCAACCAGCACCAGGACATCTCCTCATAGCACTCGACAAAGGAGGTCACATTAAACTGTCATTAACAAAAGAGGAATTTAACAAACAGCCGATGATCTACTTAATTGGCTCTAAGGATTTAATATGTATCAGTTGAACCATATGTTACTAGTAAGTCAAGCAAATGCGTATATTTCCTAATCCAGCTAGCTGTTGATCGAACTATATTTATGACTACAGTTGGTGTCAAATTGTGTATTTTAGTTTGTGCGGTTAGTGTCAATATGGTCATTTATTTTCTAGGTTTGTTGAGTTTGTAACTGCAGGTTTGTGAATTGTTTTGTAACTTGCCTTAAAGTGGTCATGCATGTTCAAATTATGAAGGTATACTTGATGTTGTAACTCCAGTTGGCGTAATGTATACTGTGTGTTGATAAGTCTCAAAATGTATATGTTTTCGTATATTAAAAGTAGTCATTTTATTATTTATTTTGTATATTTTAGTTAGGAATTGTTCTTAAATCATTCATATCTGTACTCAGGTAATCCTGAAGGGCAATTTATGGAAAAAAAGGCTATAGAGGGCTAAAGCGTAAAAGACTGAAGAAAGCTAAATTATCTGCGAGCCTTCACTGTTTAGGCCATAAATTTCTCATACAAAGTTCGAATTTGTAGTTGATTCAAAAACTCAAATTCTCCATACTCGAAGGGCTACATTATATCCTAAATCCAGATCAATTGGACATTTACTCATAAGGTTACACCATAAACTCGGCGAGTTGGGTTTTAATCCGATAGACTTGTAGATAAAGTTAAACCCAACCGAATTTATGAAGAGATAAACCCATGATTCCAGATGGATAGAGACAAAAATAACCGTCAAAGTTAACTGTAAACTTTATAAATAGAGGATAAACCCCACAGAAATCATAAACATCCTTTTATCACTTTCTCTCACCTTATTGGTGATATAATTAACGAGTTTTAACCTGAACTCAACGATTTCATCGGTCGACAAACCAATAGATCACAACATATCTTTTCTCTCAAACATTTGGAGGTCGAATCTTGCTTTCCAGAAGCTGAAGAGTGGTGAAAATTATTCAGAAGACGAAGAACGCGAAGCTTCTACATCTATTTGGTTTGCTATTGCCTCTAGTTTATGTCGGATTACTATTTACAATGTTTACTTTATTTTATATTGTATTTAGTTTGATTGTTAGTCATATTTGCCAATTCTCACATATTCACTTGGATGAGACAACAATAATGATGCATGATTAGTATTTAATGTTTTATATGATAAGTTAGTTATGGTTGATATTGATTTGAGTTCTTTTATTATAGTTAGTTATTTATGATTCATTTTTACGTAAATTGCATATGTATGTTTATGTCATAGATATGATATGAATTTATGGAATTATAAGTAATTGATTATATTGTTTAATTATATATGTTTAAATCTTATTATATAATTGATTAATTTATCTAATTTAAATATTCGGTTATAAACTCGACGAGTTCAACCTACTATTTTGATAAATATGTGCTTTATAATTTGAGATGTTGAATTATTAGGTTAGTAGACATACTACCTTTAATTAATTAGTTAATTGTTTAGATTTATAATTTATAATTATATTAACTATTTGTGTGATTAATTTTTGATTAAACACGACTTTTATTTAATATACACCATGATTCTTATACAATTGCTTAGGTAGTCGTCGAGTTTATTAAACTTGTAGAATTCATAATCAATTTATAATCATATCATCATTCAAAATTAGGAGAAGTCAAGTCTAAGTGAATACTTTTCTCATTACTCAATCTCTTAATCATATTATATGCTTTGTTTTGTTCTCTTAAATTACATGCTCAATTTGTTTACTTTTAGGTTAATTATTAACTAAAGCTTATTATCAAGATTCATAACTACCGTTCCTTCGAGATCTATACTCGGTTGAACTTATTTACTATACTATGTTATGATATGTTCTCTTACCTATATGTGTTCTAGTTTGCAATTTTTTAGTTCAATGGTTTATATAAATTTATAACTAGATTTTAACACATCATGTATTAATTCATAACCAAAGATCAAAACAATGAATTTTCTATAAAACAACCTCAATTTCATTTCATAAGTAACACACAAATTACAATCAACAAAAAACTAAAAGCCATATAGATACAATCATTAAATGGTCATAAAGTTTGAAAGTTGACTTTTTTAAAGTCAACTCTTCCATATTTTTCAGCACACTCATCTTTGATTCTTGTAATTCATAAACCATAAACCATATTGTCTTGTCTATTGTTTGGCACTCCATAATGCATACAATCAAGCAATTCCTTGTAGTAAGCTTAACATAAAAAAAAATTGAATTTTCACACAGTCTCAAATATTATCTACAACAATACTAAAAATTAAGGCAAACTGTAAGTTAATCTCTCGTTCTAAAGAGGTTTGGTGTTAACTATGACTTACTGAACAAAACCCCTTCTTTAACTTCAAAAACAAAAAAACGCGAAAAAAGTAAACTTACATTAAGGCACTTCACATATCTTCTACCTGGATTTTTGTTAAACCATGATGTACGAACTTACATTCTTTCTCCACAAACGCATTTCAAGTATCCATTATTGTGGCTTGATCGATCGGAAGAAAGATAACCACAAGAATTAGCCACGAAAGAAAACCCTAATTTGCTTTGGTTTTGGTTTGAAACCCTAACTGCATATGAGGATGGGGTAAATAAAGGAGCATTTTCCCTTTTTTTTAATTGTCGTAGTAAGTGGAAATAATACGTAGAAACTATGTACAAAGGGAATTATTGTAGTCGGATCCACATAAGCAGTCACCGGTAATAGCCAATTGTATACACAATGTAAAAAATGAATAGTTTCCTACACATAATAACGGTCAATTTAGTTACATACATTCTACAATCACTTAATCCTATATTTTATCTCATTTCCTTCATCATCTTCTCCCATCTTCCTCATCCCTCTTCCCCACTCCCATCAACGAGTTTTAAAGTATATATTAAAAATAAAATTAATTTAAGTGTTGTTATTATTATTATTATGAAGTTGACTTTTAATTATGATGCATTTAATTTTTAACTATAACGCAATTTATTTATTATTATGAGATATGACTTTTAATTGTAATGTGCTAAAATTTAAATAACAATATAATATTTATATTGTTGAATTAAGTTCAAATGAGAATGATAGTTTTTTGTGAGAATGGAAGAATCAATTTCAACCATCCATTTCATCAAAAAAATAACGCTGATTATAATGGTGCAATTTTTATAATTTTTTGATTAGCCGTTTGTAAGATATTTAACTTTTTTAAGGGAAAATTGGGTTTTGCAAAATGGATGGCCATGATTCATTCCTTCATTCTCACTAAAATTTTCATTCTCATTTGAACTCAACCCTTATATTATTATGATGCATTTCATTTTTAAGTTTGATTTTTATGGTAACGCTATATACACACCTTTAAAGGTTGTGTTTGGTAGCAAGCATTTGGAAGCGTTTTGGAGCGACAAGCCACTAGCGGTTAGCGATTTGGTTAAAAAACTTGTTTGGCAACGAAGCAACTAGCTTTTGAGATTTGTCTAAATGCTCCCATTCCAAATGCTTGATGAGGAAGCATTTCAACTAGCAACTAGCATTTTGTTGTTGAAATTACCTATATACCCTAAAAATAATATTTACTAATCACGTAATTACCCAATGGGCTGCATATTAATCCATCCTACAAAAAACCTAATCACCCTTTTATAAGTATAACTAGTTTTCTAAGATGCCGAACATTGTCATTGTTTAGCATCTTCGTGGAGATTTCAATGTCAAACACATTGATTACAAGTAAGTACCTCCATCATCAATTCATTTTTTCTAAAATATTGATGCCATCAAATATTATATTTTAATGTGAATAACTATTTGCCTTGAATTTGTGTCATACTTATGTGTTTACTATATTATCTTTAGAATAATGTCAAGCATGTAAAAATAATGAGTTATTATAGTACATTATTAATAATAACTTTATTATTTGTTTAATTAGTTTTTAATTTTAATATGTATATGTTTTTTTTCGTAATTTTACACATTATAATTACTGCTACTGCTATATTATCAAACACTTTTTCAAAACAAACAGCTACTGCTACGGCTACTGATATGTGCCACCAAACACACCCAAAATGCTTGCTAGACACCAACTAATAGGCAAAGAAATAATTATCAAATCAGGGCCAATTATCTCTCTTCTCCGTGTTCTTGAAAACACCCTCATCTCTTAAAAATTTACGAAAGTCTAAAAATATTGAACCCATTACTATACATCTTCTCAGTTCTCCATCCTCTCAAATCAATTCCCAGCGCCGCCTTCCCACTAGGGCTGGCAATGGATCATGGATCGATCCAAATCTAATATGATCCAATCCACTTATATAACTTATTGGATTAAAAAAAATATCCATTGGTCCATTAAGCAATCCAACAAATCAATCCAAATATCCAATTAAACACTTGGATCGATCCATAATCCATCTGGACCGGTCCATCTACCAAAATAAATAATGGTAGGGTTTTTAAAATTCGGATTTTAACTAAAATAAAAATTTTAAATTCGTTTTTTTTTAAATTACGTTTTTTTCGGGTTTTTTCGTTTTTATTCGTTTTTCTTCGTTTTTTTTATGTTTTTTTCGTTTCTTTACGTTTTTCTTCGTTTTTTACGTTTTTCTTCCTTTTTTACGTTTTTCTTCGTTTTTACTTTTTTCTTCGTTTTTTACCTTTTTTATTCGTTTTTGTTCGTTTTTTTTACTTTTTCTTCGTTTTTTTTACGTTTTTCTTCGTTCTTTACATTTTTCTTCGTTTTTGTTCGTTTTTTTTACGTTTTTGTTCGTTTTTTACGTTTTTGTTCGTTTTTTTACGTTTTTTTTATTTTTCTTCGCTTTTTACGTTTTTTTACGCTTTTTTACGTTTTTCTTTGTTTTTTTATGTTTTTTCGTTTTTCTTCGTTTTTTTAACGTTTTGTTCGTTTTTAAAAAAACGAAGAAAAACGAAAAAAACGAACAAAAAGAAGAAAAACAAAAAAAAACGTAAAAAAAAGTTAAAAAGGGTAGAAAACGAAAAAAAACGTTAAAACGAACAAAAACGTAAAAAACGAACAAAAATTAAAAAAACAAACAAAAACGTAAAAAACGAACAAAAACGTAAAAAAACGAAGAAAAGCCAAAAAAACGAAGAAAAACGTAAAAAAAAACGAAGAAAACGTAAAAAAAAAACGAAGAAAAATAACAAAAACGAATAAAAACGTAAAAAAAAACCGTAAAAAACGAAGAAAAAGTAAAAAAAGGAAGAAAAACGAATAAAAACGTAAAAAAAAACGATAAATACTAGATGTATTGTTGAAGCATTGATCACAACCAATGATTGGATTGAATAAATAGTAGATGTATATGTTATTGGTCTTGATAAATAGTAGATGTATTGTTGAAGCACTGGTCCCGGTCGTAAAAAGTATTTTTGTCTAAATAATTTCAAAAAAGAAAAAAAATTTGGATCGATCCAGATCGTGATCCGATCCACTTAAATTAATTGGATATGGATCGGATCATGATCCATTCTATTGGATCATGGATCGTGTCATGATCCATTTAAGTTGGATCACTAATGGAGCGGATCAAGATCCATCCATATCCATCTATTGCCAGCACTACTTCCCACTGCCATTATCGTCGCCATCCCATAACCGGTCGCCACCTCTATAACTGGCCGCCTTCGTCATAATCGTCCGCAACCACCATAACCAATTAACCGGCCTCTACCGCCATAGCTGGCCTCCTACCGCCACCACCGTTGGCTCTCTCTCTCTCTCTCGTCTTCTCCCGACGCCACTATCTTCTTCCCACCGTCGGTTTCTCAAGCTCTCTTTGATGCTCTGTCCCTCTTAATATCTGAAATGTTATATTTTATATGAAGGAGAAGAAGAAGAATCTTCAAAACATATTACCTTTTATCTGATTTGTATATTATTCCACATCTGATTGTCTGACTTTTTTTTTTTTTTTAAAGTAAAGATTAATTTGACCTGTAGAAAGAGATGACAACATTTAAATTTATGTAAGTTATAACTTTTAAAAAGTAGTTATAGTTATATTATATTATACTGGTACGGTAAATTAATATGTATAGATGATAAGTATTTAGACAGTTACGGACTATAATCCTACTTGATCATTACTTGTAAATGCACAAATTATGAAATGAAATATACATTTTTTTATAAAGTTTGGCTTAACATAAAAGTATCAAGACCACAGACAAACTGGCACATGAGTAAAGGAAAAAGCACATTTTTCAAACCATGTTATTGAAAAATAAAAATAATACCTGCTTGGTATACATATAGCAACCGACGTTTTAACCATAATCCATTGGATTTTTTACTATTAAAGATAGTTTAAGCTTTTTATTAAAAAAGATTATTTTTTTTTGATAATTTCCTTTTAAATAAACACAACAAATGATATGAATTACATAACTCGATGAATGATGAAGTACTTTATAATCAAATGCATAAAACATATTTCTCGTAAATTAATACTATAATACAACAATTGTTAATCAACAAAATATTAAAGATACTAATATTTTATTTGTTGTCAAGGTCTTAAACAAGATTATTTATTCGTTGCATCTTTTAATTAAAACTATTATATTAATATTATGATTGTGATTATTATATGAAAATTTAATCAAGTTGCCATCGAAGAATAAAAAGGCCGCCGGGAAAGATTAAAGTAAAGAAAAGTACAGGGGGTTGATATTTTGCTGAGCAACAAAAATATCTACACCGTACAAATAAAAAAATCAGCGGCAAGAACAAAATATCTAAAGTCGACATTGAACTTGGGATGACGTGGCACCATGCCATGTGGAAAGTATATGACATCTGGCACTTTTATTCGTATCCTGAACCGACCCCATCTCGACAGAACTCATCCTCACCAAACTCAAATTCCACATTTATTACTTTTTGATCTTTTCCTTCAAGATCTTCAAAAGAATATCTGAGATGGACTATACGATTCCGGCGCCGGTGGCGGAGGTGCAGATGTGTCCGGAGATGACCGCCGGCGACCCGGGGTTGGGTGAGTTTGTGGACCAAGAAGAAAGTTCAATTATGGTAACATTATTTATTTATTTATTTATTTTGAATGTATAATATGTATTGTATAGTTTTTATGGTGGTGTAGAAATGGTATTTTTCTAGGGATTCTTTATTGTTTATGTTGAGTTTGGATAAATTATTCTTGATTTTGTTTGAGTGATGAGAACTGTTGTATTGTTTTTATGGCCTCAGAAGTGTGTTTGTGATTGATTTATACATATATTTTAATTACAAGTTTGTTGTTAAAAGAGATCATGAATGTTTTTATGTAGTAATCCATCAGTTTTACAAGACTTTTTTTTTTTTTTTTAATATCTATAATCTATTTGCTTTAGTGTTGTGAAGAGAGATTCATAATTACATAATAATTTATTATGGATTTGGGGTGAATTTATTGGTTTTTCAAGTGCAGATTGCTGAATACTGAAACCCCATCTGAATGGAGTCTTGAATACTTTATTGTGCTTTTTTGAAAGCTAAAACAACCTTTTTAAGTGTTTGGATACAAATAACTGCTTGTGTGTTTTAGGTTATTTTCCAGTAGGAAATGTACTCTTCTTAAGCATGAGCTGAATATATGCAATCCCAAACACACCTAGATTAATATTCTCACAATTAGTGAGTGATGGTGAGTTCACTTGGGCTGAAATGAACTGCGGAGGACATTGATAAGATGCATGAAATGGCTATAGAAAATCTACAAAATAATTTTCTTTAAGCATGAACAAATGGCATGTGAGGTTTTCAGGAAATTTGTTGAACGCGTATTAGGAGTGATTACTAATGTATCGGGTCCATAATGGCCAAACTCTAATTCTGTCTTTCATGAGGCATTTGCTATGAATAGGTCAACTTTATCATTCAAGTATGTTTGTTTGTAATGTTGTTGTCGGGGCATGTTCCATGGTTCCTATTTGGATATTTTAATATGCATGTATTTTTGGATGTTGCATAGACCTACTTTTTGTTCATCTTTCTTTATATATACAAATTCCATGTTTCTATCCACATTCCATGTTTCTATCCACATATCCACATAGATAATTTAAAGGAAAAAGATCCGCAAAAAAAAGACGCCCTTGTAACAAATAAGACACTTTGGAAAGATGTTGATGCATTTTTATCGAAATACTTGCTCAGTTTTGGTGCTCTTTGAAAACCTTTGTCACAGGAATCCCCAAAAAGAGAATCTTCAGAATGGACTGATGAGAAGCACAGTTTGTACCTAAAGTCAATCGAAGCTTCTTTCGTTGACCAGTTATACAATTCGTTAGATCCGCGTAGCTGGAAAACTCAAAACAAGTGCTCGTCAGATTCAATGCCATCTAGGAGAATTCATGTCAGCACTCGTTGCCCTCCTGGCCAGGTTCGAAATATGCTGCATTATTTTCTTAATACGAAGCTTTTCCTATTTATAGATATCTGACAACATTTAATCTCAGTTTAAGGTTCTACAGCATGGCTTTTGGTCAAGGATTGATTTCAAGAGAGAAAACTCGGTCCGTAATGAAGCAAATATACCCCATATTTCTAGCAATCCATGGATTCAACATTTTAGGAATGTAAACCGGCATGGAGCTCCGGACTCTATTTCACCCGATGAAAAGCCGTCATCAACTCAAAATTCACTGCAGCTTCCTGAATCTGATTTGCAGTTGTATTGTCAACAAACAAATTGCAGTAATGCAGGTACTTCTATGCTACTAAAGTTCATATACATAAGAGGTGACAATTTCAACCCATTTATATGAAAGCAAGCTAATTCGATTGTCTTTTATACATTAACGTTGAGGAATGCTATAAAGAAATAATATTCAACTGCTATACGACATGCTAAGTGGTTCTTTAAAGAATTTATATATTACGGAGTAGTTTTAATTATAGTTTTTGTATACATATTTAAAACACTAATATTTACAGAAGTTCAAAAAGTACTGACAGGTCGGCACAACCCAACCTGACCCGTTTTAACCCCCACATTTGAACGTTCCTGTTTTGACCTGCTCACCAAACTACCCAATCTAGCGAAAACCCTGTTTAGTGAAGGTAGAGAATAATTACCTTCTCCATTAGAACAATTGTTACATTTGACTTTGTTTGACAATGTATGTAGTTTAATTAGTCTTTGTATAATAATCATATGCCTAAAATGTCTGTTAGCCAGACAAGAATGAGTAAATATGGAACATAAGTTAATGTCACCAGTAACTTACAATGAAATAAGTAAATGTTGACTTGAAACTTACCACAATAAGGAACACTTGCATTTTTAGACAACCGATGCTTTTATTCATAGTTTTGACCTATGTTTTGAACATTACAGAGGTGACAGATCAAAACTTTGTTCAAGAAGACTCTGTGGTACAAAAAGTGAACACACCATGCAGCAAAAAGAGGAAGGGTACTTCTGCAGTTTCTGGATCAGGCAACGGTCAGGTAATGTGCAAAATGGATCTTGAGCAAGTTTATCTTTATAGGACAGTTGGAAATGGAATTTTAAACAGGTCCAATCGGCTTTCATATATTGATAACGGGTCAAACTGGGCCAGTTAAGCGGGTCATAAATTGCCTAGTGCAATGCTTATAACGACCTAATTCATTTTATAATATAACTTGTGTGATCGTATACATCAGTTATTTACATAACTGTATAAAAAGAGGACATAAAGCGTTGGCTGGTCAGTGTCAGCCCAACATATTTTGACTTGCACCTAAATTACTTGTTTTGTCTCCAACCCATTTTGACCCATTAGTCAACATGCTTGAGTCCCCCTGCTGCCACCTCTAAAGATCAAACACTTGTCTAATGTTTCTCTGTTTTCTTTTTCTTCTTTTGTCAGGCAGCTTCCTTTTGGCACTTCTCTTGTAACAGAAATAGCTGATAACCATGCATCTAAAGCCTTGTAAGGTACCCTGCAGCGTAGGCGCTATTGCCAATGAGTGAAAGCAGATGGCTCAATTGAATCTTTAACCATTTTAGCTAGATGTTATTAACTCATGCTAGTGTGGTAGTATTATGTAGGACTCCTTAGACAGTATGATGTCGGTGTAGAATCCTATGAAAGAAAGGTTATTATTAGGAAAAAATGGTGTCACATGACTCCGAGAGGTACAAGTATGTGAGGATGATGATGCATACAAAAGTTGTAGATATGAAGGCGACACAAGAGTGCTGAAGTAGATTAATATGTTAGTTCTTGGTTTGCTTTTTTTTTTTTTTTTTTTTTCTTTTCAGTTCACAACTTACATGCTTTTCAATGAATATACTCGCCAAACACACAAATTTCACGTCACTATTAGGTTGTATTTGGTTCGCAGAATTCTTTGGAATTGGATGAAATTGAAATCTCAATTCCATTTCATAAGGCTGTTCGGTTCAAGAAAGAATTGAATCGGTGGTCACCAAATTTCTTCACTCAAAAGAATTCATATTTCTTGAAATTTCGATTCTTTTGATGAATTCCAGTTCCATCAAATACATTATGTAAATCAAATATACCGTAAGTTTATCAAGTATGTAATTCGAAAGTAACGTTTTAAAGAATCTATTTGTTGAGCATAGGATTTATTCACCAATTTACTATCGTCGAGTGGAAACCTTAAAGATATGTCAAAATCATTATCCTTGGTTCGTATAATTTTCTTGCTTGTACATCCATAGATAGAGACAACCATACCCAAAAACCACTATATTTGCAATAATTCATTCAGTTTTGTGGCATTCCAGCTGGTTTTTGGTGTTATTACTGATGTAGAACTTTGGATGCGTCTTTTGATGCTGAGGTGGATGTAAGTTTTAACGTTCTTGTCGAAATGCTGACGTGGACTTGATAAAAATGGGATCAATAAAAGTGATAATCTTTCCGTCATTTACCGTTTTGTTTTGTTCTTTTTATATAATTATATATGAATTTACTCCTCGGGTTGAGAAGCCTTCGCTAGATTTTAATGGGCATTTTGTTTAGTATGCGGAGGAAAATCTGTTTGATTTAGATGCCTCGGCTTACATTTTTCTTTCTTTTTAAAATAAAATAAAAATAATAATGCAGTTTACAAAATTGGAATTGGATTGATGGCTGCATTGGGGAACAATTGTTCTTAGGTTGAGAGTATCTCTAACGTTAGTATTAAAAGTAACTTTTTATACTAAGATAGTGTATAATTATTGAAAATACATTTTAATGTTCAAATAGTGTTTAGTGTTATACTAAATTTGACACCATCTTATATACTCTAATAAAAACTATTAACATTAAATAATAATATAATGATAAAATTATATTTATATGATATATTAATTTTACATTTACAATTAACTTTTTTATAATTTTTACTAAATATAACATTTGTTATCATATATATATATATATTAAGAAAAGTTTATATTTTTTTATCAATCTCCATTTGTATTTTTAAAATTATTAAATATTATGATTGTTATTATATTTATTACGAGAACTTAATGATTATTTAAATAACCTTTGGTAGGTTCAGTGAGTTTGTTATTTTAGCTTTATTTATGGTATATATATTACATGACTATCCTTTGGGTGGCATAAGAAGATACTTAGAGGTAAGTGAAAGGCCAACTATTTCTGAGAAAATGAACGTTCAATTTGTATAACTTGTTAATAAATCTCAATTGATCGATTTGACATATCATGTCTTTTTGTGTTTAGTTGGTTTAGGCTCAAAACATAACACTTCCAAAATGGTTATCAAACAACCAGTTTTTGCTTGTCTTTCATCATATGTACACCGGTCCATTTTTGGACTAGTTCTTGTCCACAACTGCGCAAAGATGACCACCTTTTACGTCATGCATGAACTACTTGTAGCCGTAGCTATTACCACGGTCAAACAATCGTCGAGTAAACAGTATAAAGTTGTTAGTGGGGCTGTCAAAATCATTATCTTGGCCTGCATAATTTCATTGCATATAGATCTTATAGATATTAGATATCCCTAGTAAAGAAGCACTATACAATAATTCATTCACTTTTGGGATCATTTCCAGCTGGATTTTGGTTACGTTTTACATATTAATTGGGATGGACCCCAAATCCAAATCTGTAGCCCATCCTTTCAAGATTGTGTGCAAGTAGCGAGCCACAAGTTAATTTCAACTTTGATATTTTTCCAAACAATGATTTTTCAAGTAGCCAATTAGTAATAAGCTACCATCTCTGCTTTCCTTGTAGGTTTAGTGCTCAATTCCTCTGTTTCTTCGTCTTCACTCGGGAAATTATATTTGTCTCGTTTCTTAGCGTTTCAAAAAGTCGATCCGCTTGCTTCGAACATGTGTACCCTAAAACTTAAGAAATTTTTGTTTACTAATTTTATTTGATCACGTGAACTAATGTTTGTCTGTTGTATAGGTTAGCTAGCTCTTCTAAGCCAATCATATACAAATATTGGATCTTAACCCGTCCATCTTGTCAATCCCAATATATAAGCCCACATATAAAAATCAATTGTTGATAGAAGAATTTGCTTATGCTTCGAAATTTTACATGTTCTAATGTGATAATTGGGTTCACACCCAACATGCATAGATTTATTTAATAATGTATTTTCCCTTTCATTTTATTGATGAGTAAAGTGATACATGAGGATATTATGATATATAGGTATGTATGGGTGCTACTTTTGCTTGTCGGAACCTGCGTATCCTAGCACTTAGGACGGTACCACGAAGAATCTTGGGCTGGATGTTATTAATCACGCTAATAACAACTAAAGGTGAAGGATTCCTTATGTATTCAAAAATCATTTTTGAACCTAAATATCCCACGAATTGTTCGAAAGTGATGGAACATGACACAACACTTTGATTTTATTCGGGGATGCTAGCTGGTTTAATTTAGATGAACATCGTTGATTTAAGATGAAGCATATGCATGTACTCTACTTTTGATGGTTTTGTGATTGAGACTTGTTGATGTATCAAATTAACGAGACTAGCAAGGACATGCATGATTCCTAATATCACTTTCCAACATTGTTGCATGATAACCGTATATCCATGTAGGTTGAGTAGCATTAACTTTTAAATTTTTGTACTTATCTCTTAATAACTAGAAAGTAAAGACGAAGAACAAACTTGAGTAAACAAAAAAGGGTTTAGTGTCTCATAATCCGTTCAACTTTGTCAAAAAAACTATTGTGTGTATCGTCTTTTACGGGTCTCTATTACATGTATTGGACTAGTAAAAACCTCTAATTAGTGTATTGGGTGACCTATCAAACACTTAGCCGGTCACTTTGTCTTCGGTCATCTTCTCCAGTGATTTTTCGACCATCTGACATCTTTTCCGACCACCTGAATAAAAGTTTTATTTTTTCCGTTACTTTGGTGTTTTACCATTTATCTTTGTCAAAATATGTTGTTTCAACTTGTTTGTGATACATTGATATGTACATGCTCAAGTATATGAATTGAATATAACTTAATGTAGTGGCTCTGTAGTTGGTGTCATCCATTTCTCATATTTACGAAAGATTCCCAGCAATTGTGAAATAAATAGTATTAGAGTAATATTATGAGCCTGTCGCAATGTACAAAGTATACTGATAAAGATGGTCCACATAGGATTCATGTAATTTGGGTTATTATATGTATAATTTGGTGCTTTAATGATAATTTTTTGATGTTCACCGGAAAAGATGACCGGAAACTTGATTTCACCGGAGAAGATGACTTGAAAAGTGTGGTAACCGGCTAAAAATAAATGATTATCGGTTATAACCGGTTTAGAGGTTTTTATGAGTTCAATACATTTAATAGAGGTCCGTAAAGAACTACACACACAATAACTTTTTTGACAAAGTTGGATGCATTCTGAGATACTAAACCCTAATAAAATTACCACGTGGCCCATTACTTATGCCAACAAAAGTTCATCTCATTTGCATACAAAACATATTGCAAAATTAAAAGTTCATCCCATTTGCATACAAAACATATTGCAACTAATTTTACAAGTTATCATTGATAGGAATGATTGTTAACCCACCATGCATAATGTCCAATATATAAGCCTTCGATTTCATTCAAAATCATTTGATGATATAACTAAGCAGTAAAGCATAACCTTATATATATGACATTAGTTTCTTACATCTACAGTTTATTAATGTGGTGAATAAGGTTGCACCCAACAATTGTGATCGAGCATCATAAACTCGTTAACAAACACAATACGTGTATATATGTTGTCCAATGCCTAATAATGGGATCAAATTGACAGCTCATCGTCTTCCCGTTTTGTTAAACTGGTCACATGGGGTTTCCTTTTTTATGCTAGACCACCACCTTTAGTTCGTACCACTTAACTTATTCAATCTATTAATCAAACCCATTATTCTGTAAAGGACAGAGAGTTCGCTCCGTAGTACTATCGACCATGCAAATATTGTACACGTTGTATCCTACATTTTTACAAAATCATTGTATGTGTACATAAATTGATATAATTTTCAGGACTACCTATACTATATATGTAGGCATATATTCTCTTATCCCATCACCAAGATTTTGTTTTCTACTTTGTTAACATCCATTGCATGTGCATGGTGATGACTTTGCATGACCTGTAGGGTACTACGTGGCAAGCAAAACTAGGCCATTGTGAAAAGAAGCATAAAACGACATGTGTTACTAAGTACCAGATAATTGGGTCTACTCACTCAATTTCCATGCATGATGATTGTTTGTTATAAAGTAGAAGATACGTAGGTACTTTTACATATATATACCAGAAGTAAAACAAAATTGTAGATTCTTTCGAATCCATGTATAATTAAGCTAGTGTACAAGTCTTTATATATGTTTTACAAAACGAATGAAGAGATTAGTACAATTTGACACTACAAACAGTGCGCATATGTATTAATTGTGGAGGTGGTTAAGTTGTACCTAATTAATTACGTCCAGAATACATGTTTGGTATCTATTGTGGCACAAAACAGTAATTGTATCGCCATATGCAATATCATGTTGTGTTCATAGAGGATTAGGAATCATTATAGCTATTAGGAGAACATATAGATAAAAGAGTGAGTAATAGCTGGAAAGATCGACCAAACCTAAATACAAAGAGTTTTAGCGTATACGTTTTTATTAATCGAGACACAATACAATTCATATACATGCCTTTGATGAATATTTGTGAGACAGGTAGTAAGTTCAAGTTTTACTGGAGACCGTGGGTAATTGGATATGATATATAATTATATACGTCATGTGCATTGCACTTATATAGATGGGATCGGATAGGTTGTATGTATGCCTTTCGGTATGTATAAGTGCGCAGCGGTAACGATGTCATATACGGATAGTAAATCCGAATAAAGTATATATGCATGAGTATTGCCTTTGAATTTCTTGACGGATTTAACTTTTAGGCAAACCAACTAAATTAAAGATTCAACTCACATCTTCTTTCCCTTTCTTGGCTTTTTGGTGGCACGACTTGATAGGCCTTAAGGAACATCCGATATGAACATGATCTTGCATGCCCTATACTTATTTGCCACATTATGTACTTATACCCAAGAATAAGACAGTCTAAGACGGAAAATGGGAAAATCGCTACATGGTTACAAGGTGGGGGGTCCTAATTAATTATAAAATGGTTTTTTAATAGTGGGATACGAAAACCGCCTTCTATATAATATAATGTGACGGTTTCCTTATCCGCCTTATTTGTCTAAGGTTGTTTGTTAGTGCCCCTCCCTAAATGATTGCTTTTGAGGTAATGTTTAACTAACCGATTTGTTTTTTCATTTCTTGATATCTCAAGTCTCAACACAAAAATTATAACACCCGTCACCTTATTTTCTATAAATCTCACTTATTTAATAGCGTACAAGGTGAGGCGGAGTCCCAATTAATATAGTTAGACTCATGGCATAGAACAAATTACATCAAATAAACACAATCGCGTTTATTACAACTTATTTAAACTTAAAGGTGAAAATTTACATCATAAATAGTTTGTACTACTACTCGTAAGTATTCTCTTTCTCGCTATTTAATCCTGCTTTGTGACCTGAATAGTAATATGTAAGAGTGAGCGACATCACCCAACAAGTTTTTATACACAAGGGTAGAAATATTTTAGGCAAGTAGGTGATATGAGTTATGAATAATTGAGATGATCAATAGTACATCGGATTATGAACTGAAATATAGAGTAAAATGAAAAAGATAACCCCATGTAAGTCTTAAAGCCTGAAATTCTATTTAACATATTTCATGTAAAAACTTTCCTTTAAAAATTCCTTGATCATTATGGGTGTGTTTATGTAGAACATCCTGCCATAAGTATACATCTTCTTAATTTAATAGGGACAGACTCATTAATCGTCGCCCTAATTTAATAGGAACGGACTCATTAGATAACCGTAAATATCATCATACTAATTTAATAGAAATGACTCATTTCTCATCATTTATAAATTTGTAACTTTAATTATGCATGCTCAAATATTTAGACTTTCGATGAATAACAAAATGCATAATAAATATTTGCAGCTCAAGATAATCATCAATCGATTGAATCACAACGAATCCATAAAGTAATAAATTTAATTTATGGCATAATAGAAGGCAAACATAACTGAGTCACCATAACGAAATGTAAGGTTTAAAGTAGAGGGCACATGAAAGCTTACGTAACAAGAAAATAATGAGGCAACACTGAGAGCTTTTTGATATGATCCTAATTTTTCGAGAAGATTTATAACGGTGTCATGTATTCGTTATACTCGGCCGCTATTTATAAACCAATTGTTTGATTTGTTTTCTATTATTTTTGACGTAGTGGATCATGTCGGCAAAAGAGTACAAGAGCTCTATTCATTTTACTGATTGAAAGCGAGCACTCGAGAAAACCACAATGGCTTATCCAATTTCACTTCCTTTCCCTAGACACCTTATACATCTTTTATATATATATATAAATAAGAAATTATATAAATTTATATTGGGTGAAAATCAAGAGGGAAGTAAAAAAAAAAAAGAAGGAGATAAACAAATACTTATTTATCACCAAAATATGATTTTCAAACAAGATTCGTCAAATTAAAACTTGAAATATAAATGAATCGATTATATACATCATTTAATAAAACAATGTTGTTATAATTTTATGTTTTAAACAAAAAACTCTCAAAAACGACATTTATCATTCATTTGTGATGAATGTTAGTCAAAATTTCAACTTAATATTCTTAAAACATTAATTTATGATAAATATTAACTCATATATGTTATTATACATAGATTATATCATTTATGGGTGAATGTTATCACTAAAAATTCATCAAGAAATGATGTTAAGTAACATTCATGGATGTATAATAACAAAATATGAGTTAACATTCATCTGGAATGAATGTTATAAATGATGAAATCAATGGCTGAGATTTGGTTCCATCCTTCCCCAGAATTTGAAGTTTCCTTATGGATCCTTCCCCTATTTATATTTATATACATATTTAACATTTCTTCTTTGATAGTTGTGTTCATGTCGCGATATATGTTTAATGATAGGTTGTTACTAATTACATTATTTTCATTATAAAGTGGTTTAGTGATTGACGTCCTGATATTTTACTAGAGGTTTCAGGTACAAACCTCACTAGCAGCACATCTTGGAGTTGCCAGAAAATGGGCTCAAAAACCGTCATAAGATAACCCGGTTAGATCGCATACATTAGACAAAAAAAGACTTGCTTTCTCCGAATAACCTGAACAGAAAAAATATTTGTCGTTCACTCGTTTACTAACTACATTATTTTAATGTGCACACACAAATTCAAATCATGATATCTTATATAACTACTACCAATATATTTTTCATTTATTTAATTATTTAGTTTAAAGAGATTTATCATACTTTAGTACATTATCATTACATATGTCATTTATTTACTTTAATTTGAAAGAAAATGCTTTTGATAGACATGTTAAAATTTTAAGCGTTAAAAATAATCATAATACTTAATTAATTTATTTGTTGTTGAGGATTAAGTGTTAGTATTTATACTAATTTCATATGAATTATACGTACTCCGTATTAACTAAAGAAAAAATAACAAAACAAAACTTCAATTTCATTAATAAAATTAAATAAAATTTTACAATATAAAAAGTTAATTAAAAAAAGATAACAAACTAATTGTAATCTCTTTTTAACATAAGGTCTTTCCATTCCTTATGAATTTGATCATAGTTCTCAAAACGTGATTTCAATGATTCAATTGATGTTTTCTCGATCGTGTAGAAATTAAAATTATAATCTTTAAATTTTTCGAGAAGTTCGATCTCGGGCTTGAAAAGTTCACATCCGAATTCATCATGTTTGTCTTTCAGGTCTTTGATACATTTTTCTATCTTTTGAATTGCCTTGTTCAAGCTGTTGATACTTTCTACAAGTGATTTGACAATATTCTTATCAATCTTGTTGATTAAAAGGTCAAATTTCTTGTCGAGCACATATTGTTTATCTTCAGTTTCCATTTTTCTTTGTGTGTAACGTGTAATACTAAAAAGATATGGGGTATAACAATATAAATGTATATTTTATAATATAGAAAAAGTATACCTATGTACATTTATTAACAAATTAAATGTAACTTTCCAACTAGCTAACCAATAGAGTAATTGTGGCAGTTCTACAAAACATTGCCCTTTTATGTGGCGGCAAAATATTTTCAGCCCCGCCCTTTGTTGTGACGGCAAAAAACTTTTACCTATTCCAGCCATTTGAAAAAATATGTTGTTAATATTTAAACTTATTTAATTTTTTTATATATAAAAATAGATATATGGCGGTTTTTTGTTGAGCAACCGCACTTGGTATTAATTTTTTTAATATAACAGTGTGACTGTTTGACCACCCATATTAATATTAATAGGTCATACTCTCATATGTAGTTGTTGGAGGGTTTAACTTGGTTGTTTGCACAACTACCATTTGCAGTAAATACTACACATTGTTTACATTTTTTCGCGCTATAAAATAATTGGAAGCATAACTAACCACATTTTAAAATCTCGATCATATATTCTATCTATTTTCTCAAAGTTAACACGTAATGACTTCCTCTTCATTAAAACTTATACATACAATAGACACTCAACGAAAGATATTTTTAACGGATGCATACAAACATAAAATTAAAGAGGTGGCGAACGAACTAAAAGAAAAAAAACAGAGTCTTATCAAGTTGATAAATGAAAACCATTACAAGATTTAGAAGAAAAAAGGAAAAATTTAATAAAACTAAACAAAGGGGATTTTCGATTCATAACATCGAATTTAGTTGCTCCTCAATTCCTATACACACCCTCCATTTAAAGATCGAATAGTTGGCTTCCTAGGGATATTGTTAACCAAATATCTCGTTACAAAAGTAGATGATAATGGCTGCAAAATGTATTACAAAGTGCAAAATATATAAATAAAAAACTTATTAAATAAAAAATACAAAAATTAGATGATTACCAAGTTATGAGAAGATGGTTTGAGCAAGATTCGAAAGAATTTAGGAGGCACACGATAAGCCGTTTGCAGCCGTTCTTAAGGTTTTTTATGGACGTCAGAGAATGAAAATGAAAACAAGCACATTGCTTCATGTACTACTTATAAACTCGTTATGTGAAGAGAAAATATATTTAAAGGCGATTTTAAGATAAAACGCCTTTAACTATATAGAATAATAAAAGTAAAAAATCTACAATCAAAGGCGGTTTATTCTCACTAGCCGTTTTAACTGTTTCAAACTATAGTAATAATGTATTTGAACTTTTGTGTAGTGAACATTGGGTTCTTTATATTTTTGACAATGTCACCTTAATTGGGTACATACTTGATTCAATGTTAATCAAACTATAGTACATTTCTAAATAGATTTTTTACTCTAATACTTGTTAGCTTAAAGATTATATTTTTAGTCTTGGCATCGGGGATTGAACGTGGCATATGGTGAACTGTCCCCAACAACACCAAGCTTGGGAATGCGGATACTATGAGATGAAAGCTATGTTTCAAATGTTGATGAGTATGCAAACAAGCTTTCTAAATAATGTAAGTCTAATTAGTAAAATAATAATACTTATTCTTTAGGTTTCCCAACTTAATTGAACTTGTTTGTAGATTTGGAGAAACTTAAAGGCTTATACACAGTCGAAGTTGGAAGAAATGGTAATTAACATCAGAAGGATGTTTGCTAACTTATACCATGATGATGACTATGGTATAAAGTAGTACTTATATTTTTGTTACAATAATATTGTATAGTGCACAATTGTACATTAATGGTTGCTATTTTGACGTTAATTTTGAATCATGGTGATATTTTTTTATGTTTCAAATATGTTTGTTGTTTTATTGGTCATTTGGTTACTGTTTTTGGGTCAAGTTTGGTTATGGAGCTCAAGAGGATGGTTTCCTTGTGGGTTGAAACGGGTATTTCCAGTTTTGGAAGATGTTAGATAAAACGCGTTCTGCAGGGCTTAGGAGCCAATCGGCGGGCAACAGTTGGGTACTCGACGAGCAACTCTTCTAGAGGAACCGATTGGGAATTTTTTCAAGTTTGTTGAGGTGGATAATCTTGTAAGCCCTAGTAAGCTTTCAAGATATTATTGAGAGTTTCTCGAACTCTTGGGAGTTTATTAACTGAGGGATGTCGAAGCCAGTGTACCAGCGGGAAAGAGAAAGTTGATAATGTAGGTTTTCAAGGTTGATTGTGTTCTCACGGGTAATCCTTAATGATGATCTACGTGTTGGTTCTATCGGCAATTTCCTATTTGTTGGGAAGGAATATCAGAGAAACGAAATTTTGTTTGGGTGGTCGATGACATGTTGGTGGCAGGATCAGAAGTTGTTGTAATCAATGAGCTGAAGAGGCAGATGTCTCTTGAAAAAATCATGTGGTTGTGAAAACATCGGTGTTGGAGTCGTTGCATGCTTCAATGTATCTTCTTGAGCTAGAAGATGGTGGTGGAGATAATCAAATAGTGGCCCTAGTTTCATGATGTATGTTCAGGTAACTTTGTTTCAAAAATCTTCCGACTCCGCGAGGTCAAACAACGTGCCCCAAATGGTATTTCGGTGGTACTGATAAGGTTAGAACGAGTGACATTGTTAAAGGGACGGATTGTAAAGGGTTACTGGTTTAGGGTTCGTTAATCTTCAAGTGGAAGATTGTTGAGGATTTGTGAAGCTTAACGAAGAAGAAAACGATTTTTAGGCGAAAAAGTGCGCGAAATTATTGGGTGCAAATTCATTCCCACATTGAAAATTAAACAAAAATATATTTACATATAAATTTATGAGTTACTTTTTTCTATTACTAATTATTTTTGAATGTAATATCAACTAAACTTATATGTTGAACATGTTATAAGATTAAATATTGATCGGACATGTAATAGTACTTATAATTGGCTTAATTATGTCATTTTCGTACGTTTTGCATCATAAATGTACGTGCATCTATAGCAAAATACGGGGTAATGGTTTCTTTAAAATGACAGAAGCAATTTTATATTCACGCGCCTTTATCCTTTTCTTTTAAAAAGAAAGACACACAAATATCATAGAGTAACAAATTCATTGGTTATGTATTTTATGATATATATATATAAAAAAATAATTTATAAGGAAGCTTTAAATTTTGAAGAAGGTGAAGTAAATTTTAGCTCTTAATTTTTTCATAAATAAATATTTTTAACATTTATTTGTTATAAATGCTAAATTTTAAAATTATTTGTGATTTTTAAAATTCATTTATGATGAAATCAAGGGTTGAGATTTGCTTCTCTTCTTTTCTAATTTTTTTTCACTCTCAATCCCTACCCTATATATATACGAGATAATTAATTAATTCAAGAAAAAAATCTATTTCAAAACATCAAAAATGATTTTAATTTTTGTATATCGGATAAAGCATAATTAAAGGTTAACATAGGAAATTGGTGATGTGACCAAGGGCATGCATGTCCCTTACATATAGACACATTTGAATTTTCTTTGAGTTTAGTTAGTACTAAAATTGACGTGGTGTTGTGTTATTGCAATTTATTTGTCGGTATGAAATTATCGACGTGTCATTTTTTAGAAGAAACCTACATTGGCTCAAAGTTCATACTTATACTTGTAGGCTGAAAACTAAATATGTATTTTGCATTTATTAGAATTATTTTTTTATAAAATATATGAATGAATATGAATACTTACTCCGCATCATATCTACTTCTCCTAAAACGAGGATTTTGAATTTACAATTTTACATTCAAGACGAATTTGTTGTATTTACTTTTCATTTTATTATTATTATTAATTTTTAATTAATTATTATTATTATTATTATTACTATATTATATATATACATTATTATATTATATATTATTACCATTATCATTATTACTGTACCGCGAGACTCTTGTAACGCGCGTGGTTGTCAGTCTTTTATATGGAAAATGATACGTACACACCCATAATCATATCATAATCATTGTTAATTATTAATGAATAAGTTTTAAACCTTGATTAGATAAAAGGTGTGCATACGCTATTGTCATGCATTCATCTCCACAAAATTAACATAAACAGAACCCAACATTCAATCCCTCCTACTATGCAAACACAAATAAATTAAAACATCCATGAAACTATTGTTTTGCCTTCATCAACTAACCATGTTAATAGTATTGACAATAAATTAAAGTCAACAGAAATCACTAGTTTTTTCTAGTTGTTAGGCAAACAAGTCAACCGACCACCCATACCTTCATTTTGCCGACACCCCCCATTTTTCTAGCACAATCAAGAAACATTCTTTTAACTCCAACGGTAATCAGTGGCACCTAGCTAGCTAGTTTTATATTATACGTTATAGCAATGGGTTTAAAACTCGATAATCTACGATATATTTCTTTTAATTTTGTCCCAACTAATTAAATTAAGGTGCAAAAAGGACATGTCTGATGCCAATATAAAGACAAGTTTGGTCGCATGACAATTAATATTTACACCTTTTGCTATAATGGCATAAAACATGGAAGAGCTAAACTGTTAGTTCAGTATTATATTAGCATTATTTAAAAACGATTTAATAAATACCGAACACTATTTATGATGACTGAAGAATTTAACTTTTATAAATCTTACATTTATCAGTATATTTTTATTATAAACAAAAAATATAAACAACATAAAAAACTTAGACCCCATCACATCTCTCTCAGTCTCTTATAGGAGGGAAGTAAGAAAGACGGAGTGAATTTATTTTTAGTGTCTGTGATGTTCTTCTTAAGAAGGAAAAAAGACGGAGAAAAAAGTTAGCATAAGAAGCGATCTTAGTGCAAAAAACTTCAGATATGAATTGGATTTGAAGAACAAACAATCCTGCTTTAAATTTTCTATATAATTAATACATTAAATTGTTTGGTGCAAACTCACAATTATAATTTAATTCAGAAAGCTAATTAAATGCATTAAATGCAACACAATTATAATTCAATTCGTTTAGTGCTATAAAAACGCTTTAGTTTTAATGATCCGATTTGTTTGAAGATTTTCAAGCTTTTTTTTTAAATGGAAAATATTATTGACTTTTCAATATAAGATTATATAATATAATATATAACATATAATATATAATATAATATGGAAAATTATGTCTAAAATTTTGGAGATTTTGTCATTATTTGTGGCCTACCTCTCTTCTCTATATAAACTCCCTTCCACATCCATCCCACAAACCATATTCAAAGACTTGCATTTTGGTACGAGAAACAACAAAAACACATTCTTTTCTTTGTTTTACTTAAAACTAATGGAGGAAAGGGAAGGAGTCATCCTAGTTGTTCATGTCTTTGTGTTTCTTATTGCTTTTTTCGGGTACATGTTTAAAAGAAGGAATCAAAGGGACACCGCGAAACTCCCTCCTGGTTCACTTGGTTGGCCGTATATCGGTGAAACACTTCAACTCTATTCTCAAGATCCAAACATTTTCTTTGCTAAGAAACAAAAAAGGTTTGTAAAATTATCCCCATCAATGACATTAGATAAATTCTGTTCTGTGGTAAATTAACATTCTTAACATTATGGACTAATTTTCTTTTATGATAATTTTCAGGTACGGAGAAATATTTAAGACACATATTTTGGGCTGTCCTAGTATCATGTTGGCAAGCCCTGAGGCAGCACGGTTCGTGTTGGTTAACGAGGCTCAATTGTTTAAACCCACATATCCTAAAAGCAAAGAGAATTTGATTGGTCCATTGGCACTTTTTTTTCATCAAGGAGAGTACCACACTCGGCTACGAAAGCTAGTCCAAGGCTCGTTATCACTTGATAATCTTCGTGGGTTAGTTCCAGATATTGAAAAAATAGCGGTCTCCACTTTGGACTCATGGGCAGGTGGCCACATAGTTAACACATTTCATGAAATGAAAAAGGTTTGTTTTTTTATCTACGTTTTTTTCCCATGTCATCTTTGTTATAGATTCTTTTATTTGTATTCAGACTAGAATTCACATCATATATTTGTCTATATCTTTATGTACCTATCGAACGATTATTTTTAGGAAATGTTTGATAATTTTGTGGTGTGATTTCAGTTATCTTTTGAGGTTGGAATACTCGCTATATTCGGACACTTGGAGGTCAGCCAGAAAGAGCAACTAAAGAAAAACTATAGCATAGTAGACAAAGGGTACAATTCTTTCCCAACAAAATTACCAGGCACCCCTTTCAAAAAGGCTTTTTTGGTAAGCAAATATTTATCGTATATATATATATATCATTTCCTTTTTATTCTTTTTCATCTCTTTTGATTATCCAAAACTAACTACGAACTATTTTTGTAGGCAAGAAAACGACTGCAGAAGATATTAAGCGAAATCATTTTTGAGAGGAAAGAAAAGAGGGTAACCGAAAAAGACTTATTGGGATGTCTGCTGAATTCCAAAGATGAAAAGGGTGAAACTTTGAGTGAAGATCAAATTGCAGATAATATTATTGGAGTTCTGTTTGCTGCTCAAGACACTACAGCCAGTGCATTGACTTGGATTCTAAAGTACCTGCATGATCACCCAAAACTTCTGCAGACTGTACAGGTAATTAAACATCTAAAAAGATGTTACATTCTACATTGACTATAGGATATTTGCACCATTTATTATGTGTAAAAATTGGAACTTTATGTTTTTGTAGGCTGAACAGAAGGTTATCCAGCAATTTAATGATGATGGTAATCTTCATTTGACATGGGCCCAGACTAGAAATATGCCAATTACTAACAAGGTATGCATTTCTGTTTTCTGACCAAGAATTTTTTCTACACTAAGTTACAACTTTCATTGGACAAGATAGAAGTCGACATCCCGAACTCTGAATATTTTCAATTACTCAAATCACGAATGGACCTACATGGACAACGTGTGTACCCTAAAATAGAAACTGTTGTGTTTTGTAGTAGAAAAAAAGTACACATAATAATGTAGATCTAATCTGGAAAACTTTCTCATTTATGCATATTATTCAGGTGATATCAGAGAGCTTGAGAATGGCAAGCATTATATCATTCACATTCCGGGAGGCGGTTACCGATGTAGAATACAAGGGTAAGAGAACAGTCGGGCGTGACTATTTTAAAGTTCCTCTTCTCCGGTTTTAACAGATTTTGTGTCTTCATTGTCTGTTTAAGTTTTTTAATTTGACTATGATGCTTAACCAACTATACCGAATTATTTCAATCAGGCTACCTAATACCAAAAGGCTGGAAGGTCATGCCTTTGTTTAGGAATATCCATCACAACCCTGAATTCTTTCCTAATCCTCAGCACTTTGATCCTTCAAGATTCGAGGTAATTATTGAAATCAATGAAATTTGATTAACTAGTCTTATCATTTCCAAAATCATCTAGTTTTGAATAATTTTATTCTAAAATTTCTAATTACGAATGCAGGTCGCACCAAAACCAAACACATTTATGCCGTTCGGAAGTGGAGTTCATGCTTGTCCAGGAAATGAGCTTGCTAAGCTGGAAATGCTCATAATGGTTCATCATCTAGTCACTAAATACAGGTACACACTTTCACTAACAAAATTTTTTTCTTTTTTTTTTTAAAAAAAGGGGGAAATCTCCCTGGAGAATATATTACCAAAATTCAATATTCAAATATAAAAAACAAGTTAATATTGCATTGCACAAATCAAACCCATCTGAGTTACCATTCGCACTGCTCAAAGGTTCAAACGATCAACTCCACAAGTTGTAATATGCTTTAATGAATCATAAAAATGAATGGAAGAAAACAGGTTTGAGAAAGTGCATGTGTTCTAATGTATGATGATTAATTGTTGTTGCAGATGGGAAGTGGTGGGATCCAAAAATGGGATTCAGTATGGCCCATTTCCAGTGCCAATTCATGGACTTCCTGCAAGATTTCATAAAGAATCTAGCCAAGAAAATAGTGCCATAATATGTGGTTCTTCTTATGATACGTAGAAAGCAGAACGACGTCATCCATTTCATAAACTTGGCTATCATTTTTTGGTCATGTGAGGATAAAAGATCTCCCCTTTTTGCTCTATATTATTGCTGTTTGTACCACCTCTACTGATGCAATTTTTGTTCAAGAGGTATCTAGCTAGTATTATTAAAGGAACAGTGGACCGAAGAACTCGTGTTACATTTGTCAATTGTTTCTAGCTTTTTCTTTATTTTCCAACTTTAAAACAAAAGAATCATCGAGATGACAACGCCACGTACGTATCTCGTATGTCGGTGTGATTATGGAAGCAGAAGAGGGAGGCAGTGCCCTTCATCTGAGGACACTCTTTTGGTCAAATGGATTTTTATTAACCCCAATTGATGCACCTTTTATTTTGACACTTTCAAGATATGGCTGCTATATATCTAGAGGTGTCAAGATCTCATAACAATTATGTATATGACTTTGACACAAAGGAAAAGGGCCTTTTCTTTCTCTAGAATATTCCATTTAGATTGAAAGTTGAAAACTTGAAGAGTTAGTTGATCAGGATCCCCAATTAGTACACTAGTACTATTACTATTAGTTTTCTAATAATATAATAATTGGATTGGATGTATATACATGTTTTTTAATTTTCATGAGTATTATTCAGCAAGATGAAAACATAGGTCAAAGGGAAAAATTTGAGAAATTTCACACTGGAAGAGATATTATAGCAAATCTTATAAGATCATCAAAATTGGAAGAAATTTAAATATTACAACTTTAATTGGTAATTATTAATTTCTATCAAAATCAAAATAATATTGAAATGAAACCTAAACTTAATTAGGCAACTTCCTAAGATGGATGGTGTACTGTGTCTAATACAATTCTGATTCAGTTGATAGCTGCAAGTATGAGATAAAATTCAGAGTAAATTACATAAAGAGAAAATTATACAGATAGTCCTTTATGTTTATCTCAAATTTCACTGAGAGTCTTTTACAAACTTTAATTATACCGATGGTCCTTTATTTTGAAACTTGTTACGCCAATAGTCCTTTATAGTAACGACCGTTAACTACTTTGTTAAAAAGGACCATGTATGAAATTTTTATTCTTTTAATTTATTTTCCTTTAAATAAAATATAAATTATACAATCTAAAATATATTTAGATACATTATGAGGTGCATTGAACATCATTTTCATCTTCCTTATTTCACTTATGAAATTCATCACCAAATCCGGTCATTTTCTCCACTAGAACATCAAATTTTATGGTCCACCACCCAAATCTACTTAAACATACATTTGTGACTGAAGATATTTGTGCACAATACATCAAATTTTAAGTCACAAATGTACGTTTAAGTGGATTTTGAGTGATGAACTATAAAAGTTGGTGTTTAGTGGAGAAAAAGATTGGATTTGATGATGAATTTCATAAGTGGAATGAGGAAGATGAAATGATGTTCTATGCACCTCATAATGTGTGTGTGTGTATATATATATATATATATTTACATCATCAAATCAGATCATTTTCTCCACAAAAACATCAAAAATTTTAGTCTACCACCCAAATCCACTTATACATACATTTGTGACTAAGATGATTTGTGCACAATACATCAAATTTTAAAGGGTTTATTGATTTATGATGCGTTTAACTTTCACGTTTTTATATTGTATGTGGTTAACTTTGAAATTTTCTATTTTATGAGGTAAACCTTCTGAACTTCTCTATTGTATGTAATAATTCCTTTTTTAGCCATTCCAAAAGAAAGAAAGTTTCCTTTTTTGTCTAGGCCAAAAAAGGCAAGTCATCATACAATAGAAAGTTTTTGAAAGTTTACCTCATACAAGAAAAGATTTCAAAGTTAACCCCATACAATATAAAAACGTGAAAGTTAAATACATCACGAATCAATAAATCCAATTACAAATGAATGTTTAAGTGAATTTGGGTGGTGAACTATAAATTTTGATGTTTTAGTGGAGAAAATGACCAAATTTGATGATGAATTTTATAAATGAAATGAAGTAGATGAAATGTGTTCTATGCATCTCATAATGTATACATATATATATATGTATATATTAAATTGTATAATTTATATTTTATTCAAAGGAAAATAAATTAAAAGAATAAAAGTTATCATACATGGTCCTTTTTAACGGAGTAGTTAGCGGTCGTTAGTCTAAAGGACTATTGGCGTAACAAGTTTCAAAATAAAGGACTATCGATGTAATTAAAGTTTGTAAAGGACTACCAATGAAATTTGAGGTAAACATAAAGGATCATCGGTGCAATTTTCACTTACATAAATGACCCCTGATATATGGCATGTTTTACTGATTTCATCCCTAATAAAAAATATATTTAGTTTTTATTTATTTATACTCCATTCAATATCAAACTTGGACTCGAAACAATTTAGCCCATTGCACAACCCACGCCCCAACCCAAAAATATGGGTTAGGATCATGTGATGGGTATATGATGACGTAAGCAAATAACATAACACACTTACCAATACTAACAAAATATGTTGGGCTGATGCCATAAATTATTGTGTTGCATGAATTTCCATCCTTGTTTAATAAAAAAAATAAAAAGTACATACATTCCACTATTATTTCTACTCCATCAATTTCTCTTGAAACCGCAATCGATCATCTTCAATGGCATTATCTGATCTCAAATCTGCTGCCTAAGTGGATAAAATGAAGATCCACTTTGGTACAGAAGCTGGCAAAGCTCTCACTAAAAAAATTGGCCTTGTTTATCAAATCAATATTGCTCCAAAGGTTGGAATATATATTTACTGAATTTAAATACTGTAGATGATCAAAATCATTGATCATTTCTAACTTACGCTGAGGAAAATTAGTAATTTTACTACTTCAATTTTACAGAAAATGGGATTCAACGAGGAGATTTTTGCTGTCGATTATAAAAAAAGGAGAGGTTACTAAAGGTATGAAACTTTTAATACCTTTTATATATATGCTACATGCACGTAGTTTTACGCGTTTATGTTGAGTTAAAATCAGAAATCATGATCATATATTTTATTAAAACTGACTGTTAAGTTGAGATAAATGTAAAATTATGTTCGCGAAAATATAAACGTAAAATTTATGATTTAAAGTTCATTTTTTCATATAGCCCATATGGAGGAAAGCCAGATGCTACTTCTTCTTTTTTTCACAGATGCAGATTTCTTCAAAATTACTGTTAAAAAATACAACAATACCCAATCCCGTCAAAGACAGGGTATGAGGGAAATTTGATGTCGACAGTTATACCCTTACCCGAAGGTAAAAAGACTGCTTTCAAAAAAACTTTCAACAGACCCATAAACATCTATGGTGATACTAATAATAGTAATAATAGTGCATACAAAACGATAATAATAATATAATAAATAAGGATAGATATAAATAATATAGATATAAATATTATAAAATAAAAATAGATATATGAAAATATATATATAATATGTAAGTAGATAACTAATATATTTTGTAATTATCTCAAACACGTGATAATCACATTATATTAGAGAATAATCACATGGGATTATCATGCTATATTTTGTGATTATCCTGAATAATCACAACAGTAATGACTGTAAAAAAATTCATAAAAAAAGTTAATATTTTTTATTTAAATTTGTATCATAACTTGCAAAAGTTATTTCAAAAATAATCATTAAAAAGTTTTTGAAAAAAATATGTTTTAAATATTTAAAAAGTAATTTCAAAGTCATTTTTACATTCTCACGATATTTATGTTTTTTATTTGAAGCCTCCCCTATAAGTATAAATATAAATATATATATTTATGTTTTAGATATGAAATATATATATATATATATATATATCTAGCTAAACACAAAACCTAACTATCTTAACTCTACCAAAAGCACCCTTTCAAATAGATAAACTTGTATCTGCGTATAACACCCTAAAATATATAAAATAAATGAATCCTCACATTGCTTTCATGAGGTATACTTTATATATAAATTTCCACCAAAAGCTAGTCATCGATATGAATAAATATTTTCTTAATTACTGGTTTATATGTGCATATATGCAGGGGAAAAATGAAGGTGAAGGGTAGTTTGAGTGCAGCCCCGAAGTTCACACCTGACATCTATACTAGACCCTCAAAGATGTAATTAAGCTGCAGGGATATGATATGTTCTAAAAAAAATGGTCTTTTTTCAGTGCTATATGATTATAAAGTGTTTATTGCCTTCATTTGTATTTGCATTGATGAATTAAGATTCTCCCAACCCCTTCTTCTTCCACAAAACAAATTAATTATCTACAGTTTTCGTTAACTTGTATGTTATTGATTTAGTTTTCGTTCGTATGATATGGTTTTACATGATTGAGTAGTATTAGTGTCTAGTGAGTTGATGAACCGTTCGCAAAGACCATTGATGCCAACTTAATCACAAGATCACAACAACAACAACAACAACAACAACAAAAAATCAAGTTTATAGCCATCTAAAATGACCTCTTTCATTATAGTCTTTACCCGTTTATATGAATAAATCTTTTATTAATTATTGACTTCATTTTTCCCTCAACTGGTCATTTGTTTTTTTTTTTAATTTTACGTTTAAATCGTGAACACAAAGAAACAATGCTTCTGATAACAAGAAAAGTTTTACGTTTCTGTCCATAATTTGATTGCAAACCCTCTTTCAGCTTTTTACTCTGTATTTTGGATGTGACAGATTTATATATGGAACATTGTTGCCAATCAAAATGTCAAGAAAAGGTATTAGCCACTAATATAATGGGATACACCTGTGTTTCAAGTAATGAACAAGTTAACAATGGACCAAGCACAAATTTGTAATCTTTTTATTCTTTTTTAATTTTTATTAAAAAATAGATAATTACATGAAAGTCATTCTTAAAACTGAGCGGGACCATAAATACATAATTAACAATATGAACAAGCTACCAACGTGAGTACCGTGTCCTGCACGAACAAACACAACACAAGAAATAAACATTATGAATGGAATTAATGTACTACCCCTTTCTGTTCTAACACTAAACTGATGGTATAAATTGGTATCTTGTAAATCTATCATCATTTTCAACATAACATGGATAGCCTTATGCTGACTGTGTCTATCCATCATTTGTTCTTTGTTACATGTTTTGTTGTAACATCACTCGCGGCTGCAGGTTCTACATTGCTGTTTCAGGTTCTCTTCATCTCCTCGCGAAAATAAATTCATGGTGGTACTCGTAACAACTTTTTAATTTGTACAAGTTTTACAGGGTTTTAATTGGGAAGCATCCAACAAGCAAGGAGGATGGTATAATGCTTTAGTTAATTCCGTCCACGATCTGGCCGCTGTTGGAGTTACTCATATTTGGCTCCCACCACCCTCCCAGTCTGTTGCACCTCAAGGTCTGTTTTCCTTATGGGTATTTCTGTCTTTTGACACTGTATATATTCTGAGCTAGAAAACAAGCAAGTTAAGAAAATTTGACAATTTTTTTTTCCGTCTTACTGCTGCAATTTCAATCTATTTACTCAATGTTAGTACTATGTTTGGGTTCTGTTTCATCTAACACAGAAGGGGAAAAAAAAGAAGCATCAGTTAAAAGAGAAGAATTAAAATAGGTCCAAGGGAATCAAAGCTGTTGCAGACATAGTCATAAACCACAGGACAGCCGAAAAGCAAGATAATAGAGGAATATGGTGCATCTTTGAAGGTGGGACTCCAGACGACCACCTCGACTGGGGCCTGTCTCTCATATGCAAAGACGACATACAGTATTCCAATGGAAACGGAAATGAAGACACTGGAGAAGACTTTGCTGGTGCCCCAGATATTGATCACCTTAACCCGAGAGTCCAAAACGAGTTATCTGATTGGATGAAGTGGCTAAAGACTGAAATAGGCTTTAATGGGTGGCGATTTGATTTTGTAAAAGGCTATTCTTCAAGTATCACCAACATCTATATGAAAAATACTTCTCCTGATTTTGCGGTCGGAGAGTATTGGAGTTCACTAGCATACGGGCAAGATGGAAAGCCCGAATACAATCAGGATCAGCATAGAAATGAACTTGTGAAATGGGTGCAAGTAGGTGATGGTGGTGGTGCATTGACTGCTTTTGACTTTACTACAAGGGTATACTTCAAGCAGCTGTTGAGGGTGAATTATGGAGATTGATTGGCCCAAATGGGAAGCCACCCGGGCTTATAGGAGTTTTACCAGAACATGCAGTGATATTTATCAATAATCATGACACGGGTTCGACATAAAATCTTTGGCCATTCCCTTCTGATAAAGTTTTGCAAGGATATGCTTACATTCTCACCCATCCAGGCATCCCATCAATAGTAAGTTTTAAGTTTTTCTTGCAAGTTGTATATATAGTACAATTCAAGATTTTCTATCTACTTGTGTTTTCAATAATTTATAGTTTTACGACCACTTCTTCGATTGGGGCCTGAAAGATGACCTCTCAAAGTTATCGGGGGCCAGAGCGAGAAACGTGATTAGTTCTACGAGCCAAGTGAAGATATTGGCTTATGAAGCCGAACTCTATGTTGCAGAGATCGCCGAAAACATCATTGTCAAAATTGGACCAAAGAATGATCCACGAAATCTTATTCCACCAAACTTTCAGGTTTCTACTTCTGGGAAGAACTACTGTCTATGGGAGAAAATACCATAAATTTGAAAAAAGTTGAGTATAAGATGATTATGATGTATAGTAATTAACAATCATCTTACTTGTTATATATCAAACTTTGTAACTATTAAGACCATAACTTCAAACAAATTACCTAAAGAGTACAACGTAAACAATAATGTGTTCCATACATACATCTACAATGAGCAATAACTCATTCAGCTATTTGTAGTACTTGTACTACTCCTGTTTGAATGTTTCTTCCTGAAAAACATGAAAAACCTAGGGAAAAACGATCGCTTCTTTTTCTTTCGAGGCTTTGATTCATGAGATGATCCAATCCCACTGTTATTGCTTTCACTCATTAAATCAGAAGCTCTACCTAGTTTACCACTTTTATAACCACCATCCTCTTTAGCTTTCCTTTTTTGCTCATGTTCAGATCTCCACGTTCGAAGCTCCTGTTCGACCGCTAATTTTCCTTCTTTTGCCTTTTCGGCCTTTTCCATTGCGACTGAAAGTTGTTCCTTTTTTGAAGCCAAGTCAGAATTGACTTTCTCAAGCTTGTTTACACTTTTCAATTCAGATTCTTTGGCTAAATCAATTAGGGAAATGGCTTCAGACACCCGACTATTAGCTTGGTCCTCGGCTTCCTTAGCTTTTCGGCTCAGTTCATAGTACTCATCTAACGAAAGTGTAACTCCTGATTCAGGTTCACTTTTGTTGCTTCTGGCAGACTCACTTTCGTGAAGTGCACTCATTGCACCAAGTGCTAATCTTTCTGATGCTCGTGTTGCCTCAATATCCTTTAACGCAGAGTTTAGTTTACTAATCATTGTGTTTTCTTCATCTTTCGCTTTATTTGCTGCTTCTTTTGCTTTTTCTAGCTCTTCATACGCTTTTTGAGCACATGATTTAGCATAATTGGCCTCTTCAGCTGCTTTTTCCAGTTGTTTTGGGAGTTCAACAGCTTTTTCTCGTGCTTCTTTCTCTTTGGTTTGAATAAGTGCAACTTCTGAAATTGTTCTTTCTAAGTCAGCTTGAAGAGACTCGGCTGCAGCTGCTGCCATTTCTTCTTTTTCTTTAAGAGCAATAAGCGTTTCTTTCTCGTTTTCTAGCTCAGAATGTAATGAAGATGCCTTTTGTTTCAAGTTGCTGACTTCATCTGTTGCTAATTCGATGTTTTTCTTTACTTCATCAAGGTTCATCTTTGCTTCATCAACTGATGCTTGTATATCTTTATGATTTTCTTCCATGTAAGTTGCTAATTCGACTTTCAAACCTTGAAGTAAAACTGAAGCTTTGTCGAGTTTCGACTTTAGATTTTCTTTTTCAGCAATTTGTTGATTGATCTTTTCCAATTCTTCTTCTGATTCTTTCAGTTCTGTTTCCCAAATTAATGCTTCTTGATCTCGTTCCAAAGTTACTTCGATTCTGTGTTCCTCTGCTTCCAAATGAGTAGCATGAACCGATTCTAAAGCCTCTTTAGTTGTTATCAGTTTAATAGTCAAATCTTCTACCATTTTCTCAATTTCTTTTGAATTAAAAACAGCCTCTCTAGCATTCTTTATAGCTAAATCTTTCTCAGTTAGCAATAATTTATAATCTTTTTGGAGATTTTCAAGCTCAATTTTGACCAATTTGAGTTCAGATACTGCAGCCTGATGGCGAGCTTGTGCAACTTCTAATTGTGCTTTAGCAGCAACACTAGAATCATCGGCTATACCTTGTTCCATTTCTTCAACTCTTAGTTTTGCAAGCTCGGCATCTTGTTTTGCTTGACATTCTTCTGTTTGTGCCCTCTCAAGATTTAATTTTAATTCTTCTAATAATCTTTTTGTGTTGTCTAACTCCTTTAACGCCCGATTTTTAGATTCTTCTGCTGCCTCTGACTTTTTCTTAAACAATGGGATCTCTTCATTCGCTTTTCTAAGTTCTTGTGCTATATACTTTGCCCTCTGCAATTGGGTCCTTTATTAAATTATAAACTTATAACATAAGCTTTGAAAGTGCATTTCCAAACATGAAAATTGACTAGGTGTATGTTGAGTTTTACCTGCAATTTTCCCATTTAAGAATAATAATAATAATCTTTAATATTTGAATATGATCAAAAAGGGTATACCTCTTCTGTCTGAATTTTATGGGCTTTCCAGTCAACAATTCCACCAAACATGGAAACAGCTGCTTTAACAGATTCAAACGGTGCAGTGGTATCAATATAAGCTCTTCCGTAGGTGGATTTCTCAATATGACTTTCAGAAACATACTTTTTTAACTTTCGATTAGCATTACTGGACTTTTCTTCATGATAGTAAATTTGACCATTTGTAAGTCCAGAAGATGATTCTTGACCCGTATTACCAGATTCTTGAACATGGTTTTGTCCCGTATTACCAGATTCTTGAACATGTTCTTGACACGTATGACCATCTTTTTCAACATGATCTTGGGCTGTACAATCATCTTCCTGAACATGGTCTTGACCTGTAGGACCATCTTTTGGAACATGATCTTGATCCGTAGGTTCATCTTTTTTATTATCGTTTTGACCCGTTAGACCATTTTGATGAATATAATATTGACCCGCATTACCATCTTCTCGAACACGGTCTTCACCTGTACGACCATCATTATGACCTGCATGACCATCTTCTTGAACAAGATCTTCACCCATATTACTATCTTTTAGAAATTTGTCTTGATCGGTAGGACCATCTTTCTGAACTTGGTCTTCACTTGTCTGACCATCTTCATGAACATGGTTTTGACCCATATGATCATCTTCTTGGGCATGGTCTTGACCCATAGGGCCATATTTCCATACCTGGTCTTGACTCTTATGACCATCTTCTTGAACATGGTTTTGGCCCATAGGATCATCTTCTTGTATATGGTCTTGACCCTTAGAACCATCTTTTGTGTTGGACAACTGATCATTTGGTTGTTTTTCTTCTGTTTTCTGGATATCAGGTACTGGGTTAGCTTTTATTTGATCATATATTGGAGAATTCAATGTTTTTGGATTGGTTGAGGCTTCTTGTTTAGTTACAGATACCTCTGATATGTCCTGTTCAGGTACTAAACCACTTAAATCATCATTACCATTATTTTCATTCATCTTTGTGACCTTGGTTATAGAATCGAGTTCACTATTTGAGACCAAATTAGCCGATCCTTCACCATTTGTTAAATTCTCTTCCAGAGGTTTCGCCTCATCCATTCCAGAATTATTCTAAAAACAAGCACCCGGCCCGCGATGGGATATCTGGAATTTAATTGAATACACAAATTAATAAATTCACCTTCAAAATAATGAAAGTCAAGGCTCTGTTCCATATAAATAAAATGTCAAGGCTCACGTACAAGTTGTTGCATGCATAACATCAAAATTATAAGCATCGTTCATCCATGCAGATCGAGAAAACATAATCACATTGCATGATTTCATTATTAAGAAAATAATAATCAAGTATTCTATCTTCAATTATCTTCTATGCCTCTTTTTAATTTTACAATTAGGATCAAACTGATCACAAAAACAAATTAAACCCACAAAAATGATTTAACGTCATTCAAATCATATAAAACCACCTAAATTACATTTGGTACTAAACATTTGATCATCAAATTATCGCTTACCAAATCCAGAGGCTTATTCTGTTGATATTGCAACAAAACTTGATTAACTCCAATAAATAGACGATTTTGGCTTAAGAAAACGCTGGGGTAAAAATGAAACCCCAATATGAGAGAAAACCAAAAGGAAATATAATGATCGTAACAGAAAGAATAACAAATTCACCACTAAATGATCTGTAAAGCGCGCTGTTTTTCGAATTTCGTTTCAAGTTTTTTTTTCTATTTTTAGTTTAAAATGCTATCTGGTTTCTATTTTTAGTAAGTAATGTAATCTTGTTGTTTTCTGTTTTTGTATTTTTGTTAAGGTAGGGTGGAGCTCTGCCCTTCGTCCAAATTTGAATGGATCCAGGAAAAGTAACATATTACATGAATGTTGTTTTTGTTATTTTAGTAAGTAATGTAATGTAATCTTTAGTTTTCGAGTTAATTACATGAATGTTGTTTTTGTTATTTTATTTACTGCTTACAATGTTTCATTTCATGGTATAAATGATGATTACTCGTATAAATCAAACGTTCAAAATACCCTTAACGTGTTTATGTCTTACCTGGTCGCAAATGTTTGTGCCAAAAGGCGATAACTGTCAACATACTATCAATAATATGGCGGGTATACATGTGTTGCCTTTGGTGTATCCGGACACGAACCCGTGACCGTGACCTTGTACTATACGAAATCCCATTAACTGAATATCATAGAAACAAAAAAAAAAAAAACAGAATGTCGTAAAAAGAGATAATGGTGAGGAATTGTGATGTGTGGAATGAATTGCTTAGGGTGGGTGACTGAGTTTAATTTATTTTGCATAAACAATTTAATATTTTTATTACTATTGTATAGATAATTGAACTAAAATTATGATAAATTGATAATCAGTTATATTAACGGTCTTTTAGTAATTGTACTTGAATGAATGACTACTTATGTAACAAAATGCTGGATCTCAGGTTAAACGAGTAAAATAAATAACAGAGGGACTAGAACCAACAAAATTGGTATACTCTAAGGACTAATTTATGTAAATAACTTTTAAATTTTCTTTTTGACAAAAACTAAAAAATATATATATAATAAAAACTCTTTTCAACAAAAGCTAAAGATACATGTGAAGCGAGAATTGAATACAAGACACTAAAAATCTCCACGCTCAAAATACATGAAACTAATTCTTAATGGCTTGTTAACATTTCTATGTCATTAATATTTATAGTGGCTACTTAAAACTACTCCAAATGCTTTTGGCAACGGAGATAAAATCGTGACCGATATTTTTAGCGAGGGGATAAAATCGTGTCAAATGTGCATTTGCTAAAGATTTATTCAACGATGTAAAATGCTCACTATATAGCAAGGAAGTATAAAAATCATCTTACAAATCGTGCCAATTATTATTTGTCACATTTTGAATGTATTTGACACCTTCATATTTAAAACGAAGTCAAAATCTGCCTTAGATCATGTTAAATACTATTTAGCACGACTTTTCAAATTATTAACGTAATTTTTTTCCTTTTCAAATACTTATTTTTTTTTTAGTGAATGAAATTTAGTTAAAAAGTTAGATACCTATTTCTACTTTTTTATTAATTATAATAAGACGAATGATTCGTGTTTCTTATAATAAGTTGTATTTGCATATAGCTTACGGGTACACATCTAATCGAAGCAATAAAAACATGGATCTCATCCACTTTTATAAGCGACACACAAGACAAAAACGTTTTAAACAATATCTTAGTGATACTTGGGTCACGGCAGGTACAACTATAATTTGGGTGTTGGACTAAGTGTTTTATAATTAATAACTATAATTGTTATATAATGAAGCTTCCATTGATGCTTCATTCTCACCAAATCATGTCTTGTCGAAGTTATATAATATCAATAATTAAACTTCCTGATGCTTTAATTTTACCCAATCATGTCATTACCGTCAAGATAACCCAATCTTATTAATACTTTTAACACTTCAGAGGAAGAAAATGTTCTTTTTCTTCACCAAATACTATGCGGTACATGACAAATAAACTATGAAAATTGAATTCGTGTCACATATTTCAGTCTTTTAAGTACACCATAATGTAATTACTTATATCATGACATTTTTAATATGCAATTAATTATTTGAGTATTTTATACGTAATAAACTTATTATTCATTTTATTATATTTGATTTATTATACTTTTGTTTACGTGCTAATTATATAAGATTTTATGTGTCACTTTATAAGTTATCATATTACCAAAATACATGGAATACATGGAATGACAATAAATTAAAAGTTACTTACACACAATATAATTTTGAATGCTTTGTTACATATTATGATTATCAAAACATAAATAATTACATCCAGTGTAAACCTGTGTTTTACTACTTAATTTTAATATAACAATATTTGACGTATAAAACATTATTTAATGTACTCGTGATTGATTCGATGCCCTCCTTTAAAGAAAAAAAGAAGTACATTCAAATGGTTGGAAACTTTCGCTATCGTGACATTTAAACAGTAAATATGGAATATCGAATATTCTAAATGAATTAATCTTTATTAAACCAATAACTACATATAACCCGAAACACATATTATCTCCGTACGTACAAGTACATATATATCCATCCTTTCCTATGTACATCAAGAATTCACTACAACAACATGAACTTATAATGTGTTTAACAAAATCGACCAATAATCAAAACAAGTAATCAAGAACATAATCTTCAAGAACTCAATCATATATATCGGTATCAACCACGTCGTCTTGGATCCGTAACATTAATCCTCCAATGCTCATCAGCAAAGCCGACTTTTTTAGCTTGCATTCGGTCCCATTTCAGCTCTATCTTTCGTTGCTTCGTTAAATTACAATGATTTTTCAATCCCTCATCAATCGTATCATAAAGTTTCCACCACGTTCGATGTGCAACATCACTTGCATAAACCCTTTGGTCATCTATATCCCAATTACAATCATAATCCCTATAACATAACCATGGCTTGAGTCCCAAGTAATGTATCGAATAAAGCTTAGGTGGATCAGCCCCAAATAACTGATTCTTCATACTCGATTCAACCGTTGTGTTTGACCAAAAATTCTTCAAGAAGTTAATCCTTCTTGGTAATCTATGCCAATACACAAATATCTCATTTAAAAACCCTTGATCACCACCATTATACGATATAATCTCGTTCGTTTGTTGCATGAAATGCAAGAACGTACAATTTGATGGCTCGATGACCATGATCCCCGAATTGAATATCGAATTATCGTTACCAACTGCTGACATTTGTGGGAATGAGAAGATGAGGTCGAGATTACGAAGAACAATTATATCGGCATCTATGAAGATTATTTTATCGTAGTCAGTGAGTTGCCATAATCGGAACTTGCTATAATTGAACTCGTTGTAGGTGCCTGTTTCGGCTCGTGGGTTACGAATACGTTCGATGATTCGTATTGTCCAACCTGCAGCTGCTAATGCGTGGCGTTTGGCGATTGAGATTGAAGTGTCGATGAGAAGAATGAGGTCGCGATTTGTTCCGGTTTTTAGGAGCGATTGGGCTAACATGATTGCACCACAAACGTATGATTCGGATGAGTGGAGAACCGTGGCGTAGGCTTCTCGTTTTGTTGATTTAGTCTTTGAGTTAACTTTTGTAATCTTCGTTACATCGTATACTTCATCAATTCCTGTTAAAGATAACGAAAGATTGATAATTTTGTTATAAGAATTCTGTAAGAACTTTAATTTTATTCTTGTTATATCATAATGATCGATGACTATAAAATATGGGCATGTTATTATATCGCCAGTTGCACTTACGTTATATACTAGTTGAAAATGCAGATTATCGTAAAATACCAAGAAACAGCCAAATACAAAGAGTTCAAATGACCAAACAACAAAAACCACCCTAACCTTCTAGCTACAAGACCACACTCATATTACAAGAGGTACTTGCGGCCTTTTTGCTTTTGACTTAATAGACTTAAAATTGACTATATAACTTAGTTAAGTCATTTAAGTGATTTTTGTTATTAAGAGACACGTCTAGCTAGATCTTAATGAATATAGTCCTAACTAGGAATGACTCTGATCCAATGTAACGGAGATTCAACCATTCGATAATCGAATGAATGAATGATCTAAATGAATATATAATGAATATGAATATATATAGATGCGGATGAATATTAGATTGGATATAAATAACAAATTGATACCTATAAATCCACTTATTACTACTTTAATGCTTCGAGTACAACGAATCTTCTGCCATCCATTATAGCATAGCCCTTTCATAAGTGAGACTCAAAATACATATACGTATATAAATTTAAATTATAAATTAATATACTAATGCTACACATATTAATGAAAAGTTAAAGAATCATAACCAACTATAACTATTTAGATGTGTTCGTAAGGTTCCTGTATTTTTAAGCTCCTATTAAATATATTTTTTTTCTTGTGCTTTTCAATTATATATTTCTAGCAAATTAATATCCCTAATACATAGTAAAACACCACTTAATTCCTATAATACAACAGAAGTGACCAGAACTAGTAATTAAAACGTGTCTTTTTAGCAAATGATAAGTGTTTAAAATTTTAAAAGAAAATTATTGTTTGTATTCCTAACAAATATGTTACAATTAATACAATGTTTACATGTTTTATTGTAGATTATTAAGTATAATTTTAAGTATATCGATCTTTTAGTCACTATGTTTTATTGTAGATTTTCACGTTTCTTTTAAGGACTTACGACTTTACATAAGAAAAATATATTAAAGAAAAAAAAACACACTATACGTACCTTTTTAATCTTGTACGTGAAAAAAGTAACTTTTCGCTAAGCCATTGACTTGGATTTGGATATATACCAAACTATGTCCTTTGCATGAAGTCTCAACTACTTTAAAGTTTAAACAATGATGTGCTTCCCACCACCAATTACCTACTAGACCATATCCTTCTATTTTTTTATTTTTTTAGATGAATTTCTTAACTACTGTAATTAAGAACTCATGAATAATTACAACATGAAAGTGATGAAACAATGTCTTTTGAGAATTAAACAGTTAAAGTTGTGACAAGAGTCACCAAGCAAATTTGATAACCATATATTAGGCTATGAATTTAAGCTTTAACAACAAAAACTGATAAAAAGCATACCTTTTTCCCATAGAGGCAAAGCCAACTTGCAAGTACCAACAGGCAAATCAACCTTCTGTTCCAATCTCTTAATATCAGGTTCATAATACCACCAATCACCATCATGAATCAACAAATCATCACACCTAAAAATCTCCACCATTGGCCTACACTTGCTCAAAAGAACCACTTTTGGCTTCATATTCCAACTCCTCCTCCCTCTCCTCACCACCAAATTCGCCGCTATAAGATGCAATTGTAGTCGAAAAACGTCTCTAGCCCACCCTTCATTCGGATACTTACATGGTATATTCACAACTATCATGTCCATGTACCCGTATTTCTTGTAATCCGGCATAGGAAGTTCAGGACACATTGTTCCATGCATCTCTTCTTCTTCATCTATCCATTCGGGAAACAAATCTTTCCATTCAAAATAATCGGATACCTTTTCATAAGCAATAGGAATCGTCTTTCCTAAAACATTCCAATCGCTTAAATCCTCACCTTCCATATTTACCATTCCCATTCTCATTTCCAAACCCATAAAACCACTTGCATTCAAGAAACTTGGCCTCTCTCTTTTCACCATTTTCCGTGCACTATTTTTCTTCGATTTATTACTACTCAACTCTATTTGATCTTCCAACAATACCGCTTTCATCTTGTATCCGGCTTCCACCTAATAAACCAAAAGGAAAAAGGAAAAATGTATCACAATATAACAAAAAAGAAAGGTTCAAAATAATATTTGAATTCAAATTGTCCCAAAAACTTCCGTTCTGTATGAATGCAAGTGTTTCGGGCATGTATGGTACCAGCTCACCTTACCTTGTGATGGCAATCACGGAGTGAGCAATGAACATAAGCCGTTGCATTTTCTTGATACACGGAGGTTGATGGCCAAAGAAGGAGGGTGGCATAAATAATAAGAAAGCAAGATAGGAAAACAAGATTGATCCTAATGACTAAAGATTTAGAGGGGGTGACCTTCCACATTGTTCTTGAAATTCAATGGGAAAAAAGACTCCAAGATTGGTGAACTTGATCCTATTTACTATTTTTTTTGTCTACTATACATGATATAAAAGGGTATGGGAAGAGGTTAGAATTGAAATTTAATCAAAGAAAAAGATGGAGCAGTTGGAGGACTCCAGGTGTCAAATTGGGTGAAACCAAAATGAACAATATTCTTGATTTGCCGATTTGCACAATATATATGTATATTGCTCTTTATGGTCATGGTTCCTAAACGTGTCAGTGAGATCCCAAAAGTACCCTTCATGTTTGGTTTCTTCAAACAGGCATAAACTTTTATTTAATTAATTTGCCGACTATTTGAGATAAGAGGATGAGCTAGAGACAATAACATTTGATTGAGAAAACTCACATTATAGTTATAAATAATTATTTGTTTTAGGTTATCAATATATTAAAGTTAGAAAAGGATATAGTTATGGTTATTGGTATGTAACTGATCGAATAGTTTAATTAGATTGAAATATAGATAAACTTTTTTTGTCTCGCTTATATCGTCCTCTACAAAAATATGTTGAATTTAAGATAAATTGGATGAATGTCGATGTTATCCTTATATCTTCAAAGTAAATTTGACTAAATTTATTTAAGAGATAAATGATTGATAGTAATTAATAGCAATAGAATGGTAAGTTTAATGATTTTTAATAGTTATTTTATGTAATTAGACAGTTATTTTAAACCACAAAAATAATAATATAGACAATAAAAATGAGACAAAAGAGATAGTAAAAGTGTCTAAAAATAATATATATCGAAGAATCTCATTTCTCAACAAAAAGTACAGGGGTATAATGGTAAATATACGAACAATAATAATGGGTGGTATGTAACGCATGGCCAACAACTCATTAGTTCGGTTGTCAACTTTCCAAGTTTTCCAAACGAAAGATGAAATGTCACTATTAGCGTTACGAAATAGCGAAGCTACCATCAACATAACAATAACAATTTATATAAACCTGGACCATAAATATTCATATGAGCTATTTATTGTTAGTTGAAACTAAATCTGATCAAAGTTATCAAATGATGCTAAACTCAGATCATATGAGCTCGAATTAGTCTGTTATATATATATATATATATACATTAACATGAAGGATTAACACCACAATGATATATCAGAATATGAAATATATCATTATTTGAAACTTTAATTTAATGATAATTGAAACTCAATATTCTCTTGACCAAAGTTTTGCACCTTGATATTATTGCTCCAACTACCACTTTACTTTTAAAGTTTGAAAATTTAAGGCTGACTATGCTCTCTCCAATTGTTCCTATAACAACTCGTTGACATTTTTTCATATTCATCAAATCATATATTATATATTAGTTTTTAATTAATCAAAGATTTGAGTAAATCAATAGAGGATATATTTGTTATCACTCATTGTATAACTCATCTCTTCATGGATTGCATATATTCGTTCAGTTCTTCAAGCAAGCCTTTCACAAATCACAAGATCAAGGTGACATTTATACTATATGATTGCCTAAACTTGACTCTATAACGGTTAATTGGTAACCTACGAGCTATTCGTACGTATAGTACCATTAACCTCTAATGAAATCTACAATGACATATATTGAGATTCGAGTGTTTAACCAACCGTCCATCAGAATATGCTAGCCAACTCAAAAACCTTGAATGGCTTCAGTACCATATATTAATCGTTCAGATGCTTTACCATCGCATCAGCCTCACAAGTCACAATGGATGAAATTTCGTTAACATACACATTAAACGCTTCGTATGGAGCTAGAAATTTCTCTAAAATTCTTCGTGTAGATTTATTAAAAATCATAAAGTTCGGATTACAATATTTTCGACCTAAGTTATCGTAGGTTAGGATATATATTCAAAATATAACACCTGCTTCATTATTTGTGACGATTGTTCTGAGTAGTTGATTTTCTAGAGTTTATATCATTAAAGGACATTTTAATTACTTGATCAGCATGCAAAATGTTATTAATTAAATTATGTATATATTATTATCCACAAGTTATATATAATTTCTGTAAATGTAAGACCAGATTCTTGTAGATGACATTAATGAATAAAGATTCCTTGATATAGAAGCTCAAAGATAAGAAAATAACGCTGGACCATACAGATTATCAATTAATAAACCAAACTTATAATTCATATTGACACTAAATAAATGCCAAAACACTTCGACTTTAAGCTGACTTACTACTAATGTGTCTACTTGTCCAAACTCCCAAATAGCTATTAAAATACGAAAATTACATCATAATCTATATAATACATTCAGGAAAATGATCCATAGGAAAGCTCCAAATTTTGAGGAAGGAGGGAAACAAATCTTAACCCTTAATTTTTTTATAAAAAAATGTTTTTAACATTCATTTGTGATAAATGTTAAATTTTGAAATTATTTGTGATTTTTAAAATTCATTTATGATAAAATCAATGATTGATATTTGTTTCCCTCCTTCCCTAATTTTTTTACTTCCCTCTTGATCTCACTCGTACATTCAGAATTTATTTATATTATCGCATCCTATATATATAAAAAATATTTGGTTCGATTGCATAGATTAAATTCGTATAAAAATTGAGTATAGTATATATATCATGCATATGTATGCATAGTGTTATTGGCCTAATAAGTATAAGTAGCTTACTTTTAATATGTGCTGTTGGCCCAATAAAACACAACTGGATTCTGTTGGGCCATTAAATGATATGCATGACTCATACTAAACTAGATTCAACAAGATAACCATCTGTCCATCTTTCAAGATTGGCCTAATAAGATTGTCCTTAAATGTCACTCCAATTTACAACAAACTATAGGACTGTCCTACTAGGCTACTAGATTGAATATTCAGATAATGAACTTTTTCCCTAAACCTAGTTACATATTGATAGGGATAACATAAGTTTAATTAGCTTTTACACATTTTTATGATCATACAAAAGTCATTTATTTATCAAATGATTGAGTACCTAAACTAATTTTGCTTATAATACATTACATTGTGAAAATGTTTGATACCCGGCGACTTTAATCAGTCACGCGCCGCACCCTAAGTATAGTAGTACGTACGAGGCAGATAGGTGTTGGTGCATAGTAGAAAACGTGTTTGCAAAGTCTTCCTCTTCTTAACCAACTTAACCATGAGTCTGTGGATGACTCAAAGCTTCTGACCGTTATTATTATGTTTATCTAACTGTAAATATGAATACAAAATTAGAAAGACCATATCGTATATCTTCGAATTAAAATGTGTAAACAATGATCAATAAACAATATGAACACAATAGTGTGGTCAATCATTAAGTGAAAGATTTGGGTTTAGGTCATTGTTGTTAGAAATAGATCTTTATTCATGTCACACTAATTTCTTTTATAAAAGAGTATTAATCATTTGATGTAAATTAATATAATGAAGGTGGAGAAAAAAGAAACTAAAGTTGGAGATATTAGTGTTGTAGGGAACAATAGGAGTAGTAGTTGCATACATGTGAGCACACTGCCCATGAGGAGTAAGAATAGTGGTCAAAGTCTTGGGAAAGTAAACACAGACCAGATTTCCTTTCCATTTTGTCCATACAAAACTATAACACTTTACCTCAAACGGACAGAGTTTGGACCTAGCCTTAACATATCGAATCACTGTTACATTATCAACCAAAAAGTACATTTTCTATTACTCCCTCCGTTCCACTATATTCTCCGCCAACATCATTGTTTAGATTTAAGATATATAAAGTAATTATCTATTCTGCTCTTTATATATAACGTAAGTTTGACGTAAAATTTATAAAAATAAAGTGATTTGAAGTATTAATAAAGGTGAAATAGAGAGTTTAATAATTTTTAATAGTTGTTTTTATAAGTAGACAATCTTTTTAGGACACACAAAAATAATAATATAGATAATAAAAATGGAACGGATGAAATAGTATGAAAGTAAGAGCACATAGAGTGAGCATATTTTTCTCACCTCTTTTCATTGAGAACACCTTCGAGCACCGTCTTTCTACTCCCTGGCAACGCTCTAGACGAAGTTTCTGAACAGCTTCCGGTGCGCAACGCTATTTCTTCCCATTTGTTTTGAAGAAGAAAATGATAAAGTATTTTGTGTGCACTAGTTTGTTTAAATAAAAGTTCATAATACTGTTCATTACTCTTCTACTTTTTCAGCAACAGTTTTCTATCAAAACATTGTTTATAACACTGAATAACAATTTCACCACTCTATATGCTCTAATGGAATTAGTATATATTTCAATCTTTCTGATTAATTGAGAGCACCAGCATTTATAATCGATGTAAAACCTTAGTATGATACATTTAACAATTCAATGTGTCTATAATCCATAACTTTATTAACATGTTTGGTGTCGCGTTCACTTCTACCAAAAATACATACGTAAGAGCGAATAGAAAACGTTATGTTCGCTGAATGACAAGACTTTAAAGTTCGTATGTTAATTCGCTCATCTAATTAGTATTGTGAATTTCATCAAAACCTATGTATGGAGAGTTGTGATGTGCGAGTGACCAACATAATAATTAAATAAGTGAAAAAAAGATCGATAAGGACATAGTCTTTGGTAAAGTGAGGCGATAAATACACCAAAATTATTGATGTATATGTAAGAGGTTATCCATAGGTGGTTTTCAAATATGTATTAAGGTGTTTGAAAATTCGTTGCATGCATCAATAATCATAGTGTATTAATCACCTCCCGTTAAATGAGCAGGAGCATTTTATCATGAATACTTAACAGTTAAGGCTTGTAGGTGATTAATCCATTGCAATCTAATAATCTGTGCAAATTCGATTTGAAATTAACTCAATTGTAAGTGGCCATGAGATTAATCTTTAAAGTAACAAAATGGTAAAATCAAATAGATGAGGTGCTTGCGTTTGGCAAGCTAAGGCACTATTTATTAGGAAAACTCTACGTTTTATAAGGTTTTAGAAAGATTTCATTGGAATATGAATATAATATTGGTTGTGAATTAGCATTCACGGCGACCAATGAACGCAAAGGTTACAGTTAACCAACATTGTATATGTACCTTTCGGTCAATTAGGCTTAGCCGACAAAGATAATAAGATAACCATAAGAATAATTTCCTTTTGTGCAGCTACATCAAAGTTTGTCTGGAACACTCTCCCTGCATGCTCGCTAAGTTTAACAAGGTTGAACAGGCTGAGGAGCTCGTGTCTGACCAGGAATTTCAGAAGTCCTTCTAGGGTTCGACTCGGATTGTGATCTAAGATCTAGTTCGAGTTGTGTCTGGTTCAATCAGTCAAAGATTGGTTCAGATGTTCAAAATCCATCTCGGATCGATTTGCCCATTAGTAATAAAAACTTATGTATAAATTCAATTGTGACAGTGGAAAAACTCTATTTTTTATTCGTTTATATTTGGCTTTGCAGTAAAATAAAATCGTCAATATATTAAGGGAATGATTTTTGCTTAGAGATCATCTCAAGTAAATGTGATAGCATTTTAAATTAAATGTTATTAGACTATATGAAATTCCATTTATGCGTAATTAAAGGATACATACATATATTTTATTAGAATAGAATACACATTTGCTTTTCTTTTTTAAAGCGTGATGAAATAAAGAACAAATATGGTGTCCTGGTTAGTCATGTATAATAATCTAACAGCTAAGAGCCTTAATTAAATTAGATTCGACACTTCACGAATGCATCACATGAGACAGAAACCATAATGGATTAGTGTTACTGGGTCACTCATTTTAACTTAAATTAAACTAATCTAATACACAATGCATATTTGGACATCACATATTGGTTAAGAAATTGGTAAATAAAAACATAAGACCAATGATAAATATATGTTTAAAATTAGTTGAAAAAGAAGCATGCATCATATCACTTGTTAATCATTAGACACATATAAGTTTATTTATTTTATCTTTGCTCATCTCTATCATTGATATTGTCATTCCACAGTCTACATATATTATTATATATATTTAAGCATCCATTTTTAATAACACTATAAATAAATGGATAGAGGAATTAGGGTGATCACGTAATTAATATAGTTTGTTAGAACTTAGAAGTGGTCAAGGAAAATTGAGGTTTGATAAAGCTAAAGAAACAATTTAGTGTTGACATTTGACTTGTTTTCGGATCTTGTGCACACAAGTACGATCATTAATTAAAATTACTAAGCCATATTCGTCTTTCTTAAACGAATTAAAAGAAAAAGGGCATGTATTAAAGACTTTGAACTTCATTAGGATAGGATATTAGCAAAGATAGTTACGAGTTTCGCACAACACAAATCAATATAATGAGATTAAGACATGTCACAAATGATTATTAATTTTAAAGGTCGGTAGTTTGTTCTATTCATTTTTAACGATTTTATGTTTTGAGAAAAAATAAATTTTTTAAATAGGTCGAGTTCAAAGAAATTTAAAAGATCATGTTATTCCTTACAATTGAGGTAATTGAAGCCGAAAAAATTATATTTTTTTACCGTAATAAATTATGAGAATTAAAAAATATTTTCACAACTATATGAGTTTGCTACAATTTTAATATCATAAATAATAGCACCTAAATTCTACGAAGGAACGTTTCGTCAAAGCAAGTAAGATTGATATTTTAGAATAAGACCATGTCTAGTTTATTAAATCAGTTATAAATCGAGAAAAGCAACTTACTTGTTAAACTAAATAGTTATAATTTACAAAATGTAACAAACCAATAAATAAATTTAATTACTAAAATTCGAATATAGATGTGACAGTCTCTCATTTGGGCTCCATAACTTATTAACGCATGGGTTTGCTCCTCCTTTACGAAACGACGTATTTCTAGTCAAACCCTCTGTTTGACTCTGCCACCCAAATTAAAAAGCGTCTGTCACCAACCACCTCACCACCACCACCATCCCCGCCACCTCCTCACTTCATCTCCACCGTAACGCCACCGACAAAATCTCAACATATTTCCGTTTCATTACACAAACATTATCATTTCCCGCCGTATTGACCGGTCAAGATATTACAAATTATTCCTAGATTTCTGTCAGAAGAAGAAGTAAGTTGTACGAAAATAACAATAATGGCGTGTTCAAGCTCTCAATCTACGTTTTCTCTCTCTAGGTTTCTCTCTCTAGAAACAGTAGCTGAAGATGATGCTGATGAAGATGAGGTAAATGAATATCAATCACCGATTCAACGCGAACAACAAGTTCAAGTCTTACTTGAAATGGAGAACGATCGTACTCACGTTCAATCGCATGTTAATGATTGGATAATAACCGCTCGATCGGAAGCAATCCAATGGATAATCAATGTTTGTTAAATACTTTTCTCATTGACTTAATCAATTGTTTTCGTTAAAATATTATTATTGATTGATTGATTTAATTTGATTAATTTGCAGACGAGATCGTTTCTAAGATTGGGGTTTCACACTGCGTACTTGTCTGTAATGTACATTGATCAATTCATGTCAAAAGGACTTATCGCTGTAAGTTATTTATACAACGAATTTTTGAGGTCTCAAACTTTACTGACGGAAAAGGATGTTGCTATTTGTAGCCCTTAGAGCTATATATAAGAGGCTAACTTCCATCAATAACCGTCGACGACTGAAAAACTGTCAAACGGATGGTTCAATTGTGAATTATAACAAAAAAAGTCAGTCTTTTTAAACGTCAATGAACAACCACCCTATGAATATATGGATTAATTTTTTTTAATATAAGTTTAATGTGACATTTTAATTGGTTTGATTTGGATGAAGAGGGATAAGCATTGGGCGATTCGATTGCTATCAGTTGCTTGTTTATCGTTGGCGGCAAAAATGGAAGAACGTAAACCGCAGCCATTATCAGCGTTTCCGATCGGAGAATACAATTTTGAGAGTAATCAGATTCAAAGAATGGAGCTTTTGGTATTGTCTACGTTGAATTGGAGGATACATTACATCACTCCTTTTCACTTCATTCAATCCTTTATTTCATGTTTCTTTGTAGAAGATAAGAAACATTTTATATCTCTAATAACACAAATCCTTTTTGCCGCAACGAAAGGTAAGTTCATGAATTTATTTATTTTCGTTTATTTGTTTTACATATAATTTCATTGGTGTGTATTTTTGTAGATATGAATATAATGAGGTATCCTTCATCAACAATAGCAATGGCAGCAACATTGACTGTGTTGGATCAAAATTTGACTAAAGAATCTTTGGAGATTAAACTGAAGACTACTTGGTTAAATCTGCTTTTAAATCATGTGAGTCATTGTAGTTTTTATTTTGGATACTATTGGTAGGGACCACAAAAAGTTATTTAGAAGTATGTGGTTACCTATGCTATCTGTATCTCTCAAATTCTACATGTCTTTTTTGAGTGTGGAGAAAAGTTGAACAGGAAAAAGGAAAAAGTAACATCTTTCTTTACTAGTATTTTTTACCACTATTTTTCTTTTTTTAAAGATAAATATTCACACAGCAGTTCTATGCATAGCTGTATCATGTAAAATTTGTACGAACGGGATAAAGGCTCGTTAGTTTAACGTTATCTATAACGAGGTAACTTTTCAACATTGACGTTGAAAGTTTAAGTCTTAAGAATAAGATAAATGTACATATTCTTCGTGTCTTGGTTGTACAGAACTAGTAACAGTAAACAAAACTGAACGACAAATGTAAACAAATAAATTTATATAATATAAATGGAAAGAATTCAAGTTTTATATAGGAAGAAGTGAGACGAAATCAATAAAAACGTACTTGTATCTCATACATCATTTATTTATAATGCTGATACATTTTATAATGGTTGAATAGGAGGATGTGTATACTTGTTATAGTCGAGTGTTGGAGCTTGAACCGGTAAAAGTGAACATCTCGAAACCCGATTTGGTGAACAATCCATCGATTGGCACAAAAAGGAAGAGGCTTACATTTGGTGAAGAGGAAGAGAAGCCAAATCAGTGAACCTAGGAAACGGATCCGATTTATTTTGTGTATCGGGTTTGTTTGGGTTCTCTAGAATTTTATATTTTTTATTTGAATATAATTTGTGGATTTGATAAGGAGATGTGAGATTAAAAAAGTAATAAAATGACCACAGCTTTGAAGTTTAAAATTAGACCTTGTAAAAAGTTACCTTACCTTTTTTAACCAAATTAAAGTATACTTTTCTTTAAACAATTTAACATGTACCTTGTAAATATCTAACCTTTTAAACTTTCATATAGATCCCTTTAAATTAATAAAACACTCTTATTTGGTCACTGAGAAATCAATATAAAAATCAAATATACCTAAATGAACAATTTAATTTAATTATAATACAGCGATATTAATTATTTATTTCCTTTAACTTTCTACAAATTTTTATTTAATAAAAAAAAAAACTCTAGATTATAGTATTGTTAAAGAACTTCCTCACCATCCTTTCCTACTTGCTTTTCCTCTTCTTCCTACCTTTTTACACTTTAACGCTTACATTTTTCTTGTAATTTTGGTGAATGACACACTTATATTTCTATCTTTCCTACTAACTTCTGGTTTTAAAGTGATAAAAGTTCTTACTTTAAGTCAAACATATTGAAATGTTTAATTGGAGATATTAATCTAAAACTGTAGATATTTCTAAGTAGTTCTTGTTTCTTGTCCAAAGCTATAGAAATGGTACAACAGAATCTCGGACCCCCTTCACTGACTTTCAGAATGTGTTTGGTTGTTTTTAAGATAAGTTTTTAGAATTACATGTAAATGGCTAAGTCACTTACTATACATATAAGAAATAGATATAATGATGAATTGTACTTTATGCATCAAGAGAATAAAGTTACATATATTAATTGAAATAAGTGGTGTAAGAATCACTATCTACATACTTATACAGAAGTATATATAATGATGAGCTCCGTCAACAATAAAAAGAGTAGTGATTCTGACACCACTAATCTTGATGGATGTTGATATATTCACCATCATTGTGCATCACTAATGTTTATAGTACACGTTTTAAATGCATAATTTTGATAGATCTATCAAAAACAATAGTGAATATATCACTCCCCTATTTTAATAGATACACCACTTATTTTAATAGGTACACCCCAATCAAGCATTAAAGAATTATACTATAGGCATTATGATAATAAAGTTATGTATATGCATCAATCAACAGTATAAGGGTCACTATTTAAATAATAAACTTTAGTAAGCTAATACTCCATTATCGTAAAATTCAATTTTAGAATCTAACTTTTGTTAGTTTTTCTTTCAATTTTAGAATTTAACTTAATACTCCATTATCATCATTTCTTTAAAAAAGAAAATGTTTCAATACATTTAATGTCAATCAAATGAAAAATGTTAGGTATATACGAAGTATTAACTACTTTCAATACCATTCAAAATTTGAAGTTCCAAGATTTAGGATAATATCTTGTGACTTTATGAGAGTCATGTCAATGTTAAAAAAAAACAATAAAATAAAAGTTATCGAGCACTGATAAAAAAATGTAAAATGATCTATTTGTATCTAATCTAATCATAATAAACTTTAGCTGGACTCTTGAAATACTTGTTAAATTTATAGCTATTTATGTATTTCAAACGATTAATGAAAGTTTTAAGGCTTTCATTAACAAAATCAAGAAAATAAAAAGGAAAATAAAAGATATATATTAGGGTGGTTGGTGATCCATGATGGCTAGTCAGAATAGCAAATGAATGTGACTAGACTTCCGTGTGCGGTTCATCAATTTTACATAATATAATACAATTTAAAATTAAAAACTTACTAGCATCATCAACGTTATATTAATATAAATTAAAATAATTTTAGAAGAACTGAATTCCACTTATAACGATCGAAGAACTGAACTTTTCAATATTATTTTATTTGTTAATTATTAATAAAAATATATTTATATTTTTAAAACACAATAATAATAATAATAATAATAAAAATACGTTACATTAATAGTAAAATTACATTAATTAAAAAAGTATGTTACATTAATAATGATAAAAATTACATTAATTAAAAAAAGGTACGTCACATTAATAATATAACTTGTCTGAGTCCGAGTCTTCCTTCACGGGTTTAATAAAAATATAATTAGCATATGACGAACCCGAACTTATTTGACTTTTGCAACTTTGAATCCGACCGGGTGGGCGAAGGATTAGGTCGTCGGTGAATAAATGGTCCAACTTCAAGTTAACATTGGGTTTGATGAATCAAAGCGTCTTCGTCTTTAAGATTGATTGAAGCGTCTTGGTATTTCATGGGTCGTTTATTGTTCATAACACCTTTAAAAAAAAAATCGTGATATCTTCTAAGACATGTCAACTCGTAATTGAAGTTCTTTTTTGTACAATCTTCAAATTCTTCACGAGCTGCCAACATAATGTTTGTGTCGTCCGTACTGCTTTCCTACTCATCTTTTTTACTTTTTGTAGAGGTTTTGAAAGAAGCATGACGTCTTATTGAAGTTTTGACCATTTACTGGCTATTGGATCGATGATATGTTTGGTATGAACATAAAGGTAGTAATTTTCTTGTATGACTCTCCATAAAGAGTCATTCGTTTGTGAATGCCAGATCACTCCATTTCACGGCGAAACAGCCCAAGCGCAAGCAAGGCCGCCCAGTGTCCTCAAATCATTCAGCCTTGTCTTTTGACTTATGTCATGTCGATCGTTGATAAGTGCCCAATCTGGGATATGAGAAGCATCAACCCACCGTTATGCCAAAATCTTGCTTTATTCTGAGGGATACAATATTTTTTGACATTTTTTTCGTTGGCTTGGTTCAACCACCTTTTAACCTTCTCTTTTTTACCACGACTTCGACATGGAATTCGGATTCCCCTACAGATTCAATATCGGGTGGTGGTGTGTGAACGTTTTGAAATTGATTATAACACCCCTTAAATTATCTCAGGGTTAAATATGTAATTTGACTCGGAAGCGATGGATAACAATAATATTATATCTTATTTTACAGAAAATTCCATTTTTTTTTTTTGTTCGCGAATTTATAACATTTAATTATTTCCGAAACAAAACACTTATAATTGTTATACAAAGACCACATACATGTTAATTTACAAAACATCTGTAAATATATATCAGAGTTAGCATGTGTCAAACATTCTTCAAAAACCATCTTCCTGCCTAACCCACAATCTTAAACATAACCTGCAGGAAGAGAAATGGTGGGATTAGCACAAAGCTAAGTGAATGAATGTAAAACTAATAAATCAGTTTAGCATAATAATATGTTTACATTAAGCACAATAAACACATAAACTCAAGAGGATCGGTGGTTACTGAGAAACCCTACAGCCGCGGTGGCCCTCAAATAACGCTTATCACAATCTGTATAAGCCCATACAAGATTTACCGATAACTTGGCATTACAACACAACAACACAGTTTCCAGCGACAACACATGTATCTGGAACCTGTGTTGAACACAGTAGTAACCAAGTCCAATCGCAATTGACCTCTGAATAACACAGATGCCCGAAGGCCACATATGCATAACAAGCAGGTATACACAATCATAACTCAGACTAAACAGTCAATCAAGGTTTACGTTACTTGTTGTAATCACACCATTACAACTAACTCAAATTATGAGTTGCAGATCCACTCACCTGTCTGCTACTGTCCACCTCTCAGAATTCTAATATTACTGAGTCTTCGACTGATCTGAGAATACAACAGATAATGAGTTAGTAACTCATTTCATAATCGTATAACATATCTCAACGCATAGTATCTAGATAATAAACATTTATCAAGTTTAAATCATCATAATAGCACATTCTTACAAGCAGGTAATTCCCTGAAGTCTAAGGAAATAAGAGTTCAATCTGGAACGAAACTCGAAAATCCCGGAACGTCATTTAAAAATCGAAAAATGCCATTTTGAAGCCCAAGACGACCCCGAAAGGCCAAAAACTGACTGGGCTATGGTACATTAAAAGCGACGTTGCCAATATCGCCATAGCGACATTGCCAATATCGCCAAATCACTAGCGATATTGCAAGCGAAATTAATCGCGATATTACCTGCGATATTGGTGGCGATATCACCAATATCGCCTAAACCAGTTCATCTGCGTTTTTGCAGAAAACTGGGCTGATTTCACCAAAATAATCCAAATCTTAATTCTAACAACGTTTTTCACCAATTAAACGTTCTAACACTTCGTAAATACATAAACAAACACTCGAAATTCATCAATTTAACATAAAAACACATAGTTAAATCCAACCTACTAACTTTTCTCTCATTTTTGTAAAAACTTAAAACTAATCAAAACTAACCTTTAACTTGATTTAATCCACAGAAACGAGTTGTAGGAATGATCTTTGATGAATTCCGAATCTAATGACACAATTTGGAGGTGTTTTGGGATTGATTTGAGCTTCAATTTGCAAGTGTGTGTTTTAGTGTGTGTTCTTGGTGTGTTCTAGTGTGAGATGAAGATGGTGATGAAATGAGGATTAATTTCCTGAATTTGGTTTATATATATATTGATTTACGTATACTACGATGTATTATTATCATTAATCTAGCACACGATGGTATTAGTTCTAATATTTAGGCATATCCGTATTTTAAACTAAAAATACCATAATTCCCATTAAATTATACCTAACAATTACCCACTCAAACATTTCATATAAATTGATCCAATTAAATAAAGTAAATAAGGAAATGAATTTACCGAAAAATACTAGGCCGATGGGGAGGATGTTACATTGATTTTGGTTTAGTGGTATTTGTGGGTAATATGATGGTGGGTATTGTGTTTGTGGGTAATAATCGAATTGTTGGGAAGGTTGATGATACCATCGTTGATTTTGGAATCGGGATCATGGGTCTTAGGGTGAGATTGAAAACGGATTGACTATAGGTATGAAATGTAAAAAATTCACATTACTTGGTGAAAGGTTACTTGATTGGGGTGCGAAAGACGAATTCACCGGTGAATAATTCGTAATTTGGAGTAGGATTGTTGATTAGGTAGTTTAAAAAATTATTTGATTGTGATTGGGGAATGGTCTGTTGTTGTTTAAGCATTTATAAGTAAATTTGTTTGATATAGTTTGTGTGTAAAATAAGTAGAGATTGTGATAATTGTGTGTGAAAAATAGTGGTGATTGTTTGATATAATTTATATGTAATAAATAGATACCGTGAAAATTGTATTTCAAAAATGTAGTAGTTATATCTATATATATATGTATATTTGAAAAAGTGTTAATTTTCTAAATGTATCCGTTAATTGAGCCGTTGGAACAAGTGGGGTCCACGTGTACACCAAATTCTTCCACACCAACTCCGTCTCCAACCGAAGGAAAGTAGCAAAAGGGTCGTCAAGAACGGCGCCGTGTCTACGACGTCCTGTCAAGGGCGCCAGTGCTTGGTCCAAGAACGAAAAAGGTGAAGACCAATGACTGGTCTTATAAATAATACTTCAAGTCTTCGAACATTGACCGAGAGTGTACTTCACGAATCTAATGCTATTAAAGTAACGTGAGTCAGTATATTACACAACTTAACTAATACGGAGTATATTTGTATATTACACAACTTAATAAGTAAAATTACGAAAATAAAATATAGATGACACATTTGAAGCAAACTTGGCACATATACATCGATAACTTAGATATCGCCGGATTATTGGTCCTTTTGTATGAAATTTTGTTGTTGACTAGGTAAGTCAATATATTCCTTTAGATACCTTTTTATTGATCAAATCCCTATGTTTATGGCATGGCATTTAGCATTTTTGAAGAGATTCCTCAACTCAACTCATCAATCTTAAATAACAGGAAAAGACAACCGAGGATAGGGGATTGACCGGTCAAACCTTGATTGTGCAGCACCAGACTTCTCTGGCAGGATGTAGTCTCCCAAACACCCTCTTCTAAGTAATTATTATCATACTTACACCAAAAATATTATCAAATGATAAAAAAATAAAATTCAAACAATTATTTAATTTAATAAACGTGTTAAATGAAAAAGCCAATATATACACCGCATTATTTATACATACAACAAAAATATACAATGTTAAAATACGGTACAATCTCTCATTCATAAGTGATAACTTTTTTGATTATCTCATTATTGTTACATAAAGTTCAATTAAAATGATGCTATTTAAAAATACATATATAACTATATGCAAAAGGGGTTCATGAATATATATATATATATCAGTAATTAAAAGAGGATATCAATTTGCTAATGTAATTTCAATTATAGATTGACACATATGTAAAAAATATGAGGTGTCAAATATATTATTTTTCTTTTTTCTTTCATATACACATTGTTGATGTGTCTTTGCATATAATTGATTGACTAAAAAATCTTATATGGAAAAAATTTTAATTTCAAAATTAATAAAATAAATTAATTTAATTAATGACCTTCATTAATTGCTATTGTTTTTCATTATTGAAATTAATAAAATAAATTAATAACTATCATTAATTGTTATCATTTTATTTTATTTTTCATTTTTTGAATCAATTGTATTATTAGCTTTTAGTATATTGGTTAATTGTCCATTTTTACATATGTTATACTTACCACATAGTTGACTGTTAATTAGTTAACCGAATGATTAAATAGTAACTTAGTTAATGCATAAACTTTAATAATTGTATACATTTTAACCAATAAATAAACAACATCATAATGTCGTGCATCGCGCGGGTTTTAACACTAGTATTATATATAAAATGTAAAAACAATGGACCGAAAGGTACGTTTGGGATGAAGATGCGATCGGTGGGGACCACTAAATCAGTGGTAGATTGATTCGATGAGTGATATGGACCCCACTTTTATTTTTATTTTTTTCTTTAATTTGAAAATCAAAATGGTACTCGCATATCTGCTCATCATTTGACTTTGCTCATTAATTCGACTAACTACAACATTTACTATATTAGCGTTGTGAGCTCCTATATGGATGCAAAATAGTACATTAGTTTGTTAAAAACATAAATTAAGAAATTAGTTTGTGAAATATGCTTGATCAAAGTACATATTCAGTCATTCACTTTTAAATCTATGTATTTACCAACCGTTTTTTGAATCTTGCCTCAAATGACCAAATAAGTAGAATCATAATATCGTTCTAACACAAAAGTTGAATAACTTTCTCTCATAAATATTGATTATTCGAATAAATAACATCCGGGCTGATTGGGCTCAAAATTGGGCTCTGTTTTGTCCCAACTCCAAGAAGGGTTACTTAAATGAAAACAAAGAAAAGGAAAAAATAAAGTCAAACAGTTGGTTTGTCAAGTTCAGTTGACTACATACCCAATCCACCGAACAACGTGAACAGCGTCACTTCTTTCTCGAAAAAACACAACAATGAGCACCAATAATCAGTCATTAACCTCCCTTCTTCCGACCGAAACCCTAGATTTAGAAACCGGTTTATCCCTAACCCCCCGGTTCAAACTCAACCTCACCATCCACCGGTCCGACACCTCCGTCAAACCGCTCGATGAATGGCAACTCAAAACCTCGATAATCAACTTCCTCAAATCCACATTCTCCGTCACCGTTCCCGAACACGATCTCCACGTTCGTAAATTCAAAGACTTGAAGAAACGTAAACGTGAGGATCCTGTTGCTCGCGGTACGCTATTTATTCGTCAGCTGGGGTTTTTATCGAAATATAATGGTGATGAACAGGAAAAGAAGGTTAACGAATGGAAGAAGAATGTTATTGCGAAATTGGATGGAATTGAATTGAGTCTTGTTGGAGTTAGGTTTAAGTTGAGTGTCGATGTTCCGAAATCGGATGAATTTGATGAAATGAGGAAAGAATGGGAAGAAGTTGAAGCTTTTGGTGGAGACAGAGGTTTGTATTTTTTTGCTTATTTTTTATAATTTAGGTTAGGTTTATGTGATTGCCAACTTGAACTAATGAGCTTATATAAGTTGTTATCAAGCCTTTTAGTGGTAAAATACGAGCTTATCGGCTTTGACAAATTTCACTAAGCTGAAAAGCTGTAAAAATTAGCTTAATCAAACATCCATTAACTGCTTATCTGCATTAAAATTTTCAGTAAACTAATAAGCAGTTAAACTAGGCTTACCTAAACGTCTCATTCGTTGTTTGGGATTGATTATTTAAATACCTTTTGTGTTCATTAGATACCGATAAGAAGTTTAGAGTGTTTGGATGGAAATGGTTATCTGGTTATTTGGAATGAAATAAGTGGTTTTCAGTAAGAAGTTTGCAATGTGCATATTTCAAATTCCATATTCTAAATTGTTAAATACACGACATGTACATGTTTATGCCTTTCAACGGTTGGAGGTTTTATAAATTGGTCAAAATACTTAAATACTACTCAACTGATGAACCTGTAAAACTGATGCCTAGGAATAGACTTGAACCCATGACCACTAGGTTATGGGGAGTTCTTAAAGTTAGGCATTTGAGTTTAGGAAAATGAAAACTTATTACCGAGTTAATTAAGTGATTTTTATGGCAAGCAATTAAACAGTGCATGAATTGTAGCACTTAGTTTGCATCTCCTAGAATACCAAGTCCTTTGCCAGTCTGCCCCTACGTAGTTATCAAAATTCTGATTATAGACCAACACAATTTATTCTATCCCACTTAAAACAGCACTCATGACTTGAGGTTCTGTGTTTTGAGTCTGTGTGACCTACTCGTTTAAATCGATATAGTTATCGTGTGCATTTACTTTATAACTGTAATTAATATGAAATTTGGTTTTGTTGTAGAAGTGCTTGTTTATCTAGTATCTTGGTTTACATTAAATATATGTCAATTTATTCAATCCCACTTGTAACAGCACTTATGACTTGGGGTTCTGTGTTTTGAGTCTGTATGGCCTACTCGTTCAAATCGATATATTTATCATGTGCATTTACTTTGTAACTGTAGTTAATGGACCTTTGGTTTTGTTATATAAGTGCTTGTTGATTTAGTATCTTGTTTACGTTTAATATATGTAAGGTAACTCTTAAACGTTCTGTCTTGAAAACTAATTACTCTGTTGAAGTTCCACTGCTATGGAGATTCATATTTGGTACTTTATCTAAACAATGAACAGGATATTCGAGGGGTAGAAAAAGGGAACCTGACACAATTGTGCTGAGAGGTGTTCCGTCACGTTGGTTTGCTGAGACGAGAGTTTCATCTAAGCCTTCAATGTTGGTTACTCATACAATATTTTCTGCATTAGGAAAGATCAGGTATGTCTTTGACTCTTTGTAGCTGGCTTCTCGTACATTTTTTTATATGTTCGTCTGGCTTTTTATTGAAAGCTTATACGATTCGTGTATGATACAATAAATGCGGAATTATGAGATGTGGCTTTCAAATTCATCACGTGACTTGAGTAGCACTTAAAATACTTGTAATAGAAATTTCTGTGTATCTAAAAGAATTATACTCATTGGTTCTGATTGATCTCATCACCCTTCCATTCCTTTTCTTTGTCATAATCACAGATGTGTTCAAGTGTGCTAGTTATTATTACTCAGGGTCAAAATATTATTTTTACCGATCTTAGCTATGTATTGATACTTCTCTTTGGTCGCTATGTTGGTTTTACTTGTTAATGCATCGTGTCCTTAATGTATGGAAAATTTCTGCTGTGCGTCTAGCATTTACAGTCCATTTTGACAAAATATTTGCATAGGAATCTTGATGTTGCTGAAGATGATGGTGTTGGCAAAGATGCGGATGAAGATGAAGATAATGAAGACATAGTTCCTGGTCTTCAGTGTAAGATTGTGGTTCGGTTTGAGGACCATAAGGGGTTTTCTAAGGCCTTGAAGGTGTTATGTGGGAGGTCACTGCAAAAGGTAGACATGCATTTCCAAATTTTCTTTTGTTACTGGTATTTTTAATAACTTGATATTTTAATGGTTATTCTGTGCCTACTAGTTTATAAAAGGTATGTTTGCTATACAACTGAGTCGAAATGCATGATCTACGTTATAATTAATACGAATATTTAGTCATTGGTCTGCTAATTGTATGTCTTCAGCAAGGATCACGTTTAAAGGCTGATTACGAGGTAACTTGGGACAAGGACGGCATATTTAGAAATGCTAGAAGTCAGAATGAAGAAAACAGTAGATCCATATCAAAAGCTTCCGATGGCAATTATAGAAGTGAAGCTGTTAGATATCAATCACATGTACCCCGTTATTCTGAAAACAACACTCGCTCAAAGAGATTCAAGGTTCGAGGCTAAATAATATAATCTCATTCATATAAAGAGTAACATAAAGTTTGGGTTTCATTTATTCATATTTCTTGATTTCAATTTTGTCTTCTAGTAGCATCTGTACTAGAGGTGCTTTATTATAACTTGTCATATTAAAGAAAAAAAAAAAAGAAAGAAAGAAAGAAAAAGCACTGCCTAAAAGGAAATATCACTTAGTGCAAACAATTTCTAGAGGCCACGCTAGGCTCCTTAGGGAGAGCTTTACCTGGACCAAGTCTGTGTGGAGGTGGTTTGGTCCACGGGAAAAGAAAGAAGGAAATTGGTCAATGTGTTTAAGGTTACCCAAAATGTTACCCGACCTGGCCATTTATTAGCTCTTGCTGTCGGTTAAACTGTAGCTCTGCTTTGTGGCATCAAAATGAAATATGCCTACTAATGTTCTGTTTGAAATGCAGGAATGAAATATATGGAATGAAGGGTGATCACAAGTTTAGTTGCATAAAGGAGTTTAATGACTGTTTTTGAGCATTCATATGGTATGTGATTATTGCTGCTATCAACTTTGATCTTGTTCCACTTTGGCATATCTCTAAAATACTTGGGTGTTCTTGTCATTCGCAGGACTTAAAGTGCTACTGTACTTCCTTCATGCTTGATGACTGCTCATTGCCTTCATACGCATATGTATGAATTCTCTCATAGATCTTTTTACAAGATCTGCGAAACTGTTTGAGATTTGAGAACGGATGTAGAATGATGGGTTCTATATGTTACCCTTTCTGGTAAACCCTTTTATGCTAAACAATGCAGAATTGCTGGTGGCTCATTTGGCTTCCTTTGTTTTTTTAAACAGAACTAATGAAACATGTAACTTGTAATTATATGATATTAAATTAAACTAATATGATCTTTTAAATATTGAGCTCATGGAAAGTTATTTGCCATAAATAAAAACCATGACAATATCATATAGATCAATCATGCCATTCTACATCTCTCGGGGTTGATTGATAATAGATGTGGGAACTGACCGGATTGGATGGGTTGGATAACGTGTCAAAATGAATGTGTATGAAGATATAGTTTATAAATATTGTCTCCTTTTCCTGTCATGTATAAGCTATTAGGGTGTGTTTGGTTTCTGAAATTAAGGAATGGATCTGATTTGTCTTGCACATTGAATATCATTGGATTAGTTACACTCAATAGCGGTACCAAGGTTTGTTCGAGTTGCTAAATTAATGAACCTTCGGTATAGTTATTCGTGTTGAGAATCGAATTAATCCGAATTCTTATTCGGTTCGGTTGTGTTCATGCTAACACAATTTTGAATTGGTTTAGTTTATCGTATTACTTTGAAAAAAAGTTCTCAATTCGAAATCCAAAATCTGATGACTACCCTGAAATTCGCTCCCATTAAAAAAAAGTTCTAGTACTGCGCCTGGTTACACTAATTGAAAAATGATGAAGAGAGCAACAACTCTCAGCATATCATGTGATGTACCGGTGAACATCATTTGAAAAATTAATTGATGTACTTTTATGTGATTTAATCAGATCTATGAATTCTAGTTAGTTGCACCTTAAGTAGTTGAACTCTTGTTATCCAAACATCAATTAAACATCGACAATTCAATTACAGATAAATCCACACATTTATTCTTTATAGAATCCTAACGGCTTAACCGATCCTTTATAGCATAATGAGGAACAAATAATCATTGAAAATGAAATAGAAAAAGACTAGGACAAAATTGGCTAGAAAAGATGGTTGTAACCATGCTTATAGAGGTGAGCAATCGTACCGAATTTATATTTTTGTATCGATACTGTAACGAATCGGTATCGTCTGATTTCAAACGGTTTGGTATTCAGTTCTCACTTTCGGCCAAAAAGAGAACCGTTACTTTCGGTTCGGTACAAGTATTTTCCCATTTTTCCTTTTTTGTACCATACCCGAAATATATATGTTTTCCTTTGTTATTGGTCGTTTAGTTTTTTCTATATTTTATAAGATTTATTTGGAAAAAAACATTGGTGAGTAAAACATTATTTATGTGTGTATGAACGCAAGTAATATTTTTTGGTGATTAAACAAAGTTAGAGTTGACTATCACGTATGCATGCAATTGGAATTTTATAAAAGTCTAGTTAGTGCTTTTTGACACAAAAATTCACGTTTTAGCACCCTAGTTAAATCGAATTTACGTTTTACGGCTTTAAACGGTCTTATCTTGGATACGTACTTTAGGGCAAAAAAAAATCGATAGTAACCGATTCGATACGGTTCGATACTGATTCCGTCTCGAACTCATCCCTAATTGAACACCAACCAAAACCATTCACTCATCTTAAAATAAGAAAATAATGAAGTCGGATAGGTTGACAGTTATTCCAATTTACTAATTTTACTAATAAAATAAAATAAAATAAAAAATTACAGTATAAAAATGCAATACTTTTTTTTTTTTAATTTTGAAGAGTAGTAACAACAAATACTGTGGATTACTATTTTATATCTTTAAGATAATACTAACAATTACTTACGTTCTTAACTTATTTTATGTATAACTTGTGACAAACTTGATTAAATTGACACCATATGACAAAGTTGATGGTTATTAATTAAAAAGGTACAGTAATCTTATCCACCACTCCTTTTGCCTTTATGGCAAGCTAGCTAGCCACGAAATGTACAAACATGTAGACATCATTTATATGTAGTTAATTAATGGCTCACAAGGTAGCATGTGATAATTGAATATTTAGCTTATTTTTCTTTAAAAACAATATTTATTAATCAAGTTTGCAACTTATAATTATAATATTAAAAATAGTGTTATCACAAAGACCAACGATAATTATCTACTTACATCTTGTACAGGTTTCATTTATGTATTTGTACTTTATATTATTATTATTGTTATTATTTTATTTTAAGTAACTAGAATGAAGTCACATGTAATATTTGATCAGAAACCCAGGCACTAATCACTAATGTGTAAAGATACCAAATAAGTTTTGTCGGGAGTAATAAAAATGAAGATTATACGTACAGTTGAAGTATTGTATGTGAAGGTAAATGGTATTTGACGTGAGTTTAGTAATCTTATGTCACATGTATTTATTTAAAAATGAGATATCCAAAGATTTAATCGTGTTTTCTTTTTGTCTTCATGATTTCAGCACTCTCGTCATCCTTCCTCAAAATATAATCTTGCTTTATTTAATCACTCGTGATTGACGTATTCTAATAAAACTAGACACGCCAATTAATTATAAAAGAAAGTTAAGTTGGAATATAAAAGTTTATAGATATCTTTTGTAATATTTTCTTTATGAAAATCACTATCAACTTGGATCCTTTTTCTACAAACACGTGTATACAACTTATAGTGGCGTACATGTACCATATATAAAGAACATATATATATATATATATATGTATTTCAGAAAAATGATGAGTACAACCCCGGTTACTACTTCTTAGGATGATTTCTATGTTAAAATTAATTGTACTTCACGCTTAGAGGTTTAGAGAGTAAAGTTAGTAGGGAGACTTACGTTATAGTCAGCGGTTATACGGGACATTAGTCAATTAATCTAGTGTCTTGATAAGAGAGTAATGGTTGAAGTTTTAGCTATATATATGTATATATATATGATCTTTAAAAATTGGGAAGCTGGCTTTAATATAAAATAATATTATAGTTCTGAGGTATAAATTTTTGCAGTTAACGAAAAATTGGATAATCTTATCACTAGCCTTCTACCTGCGTAAAGTAACGGTGCCTAATGACTTGGTTCGATATCATATTTATTAGTGTTCGATGTGTGTCTTTTTTATGGTGTTCATTTGGTGTTTTTATGTTTAGATGACATGTATGTTAAGAAGATACATAAAACTATTGTGTGAGATTTTCGGTTAAAAGTGTTTGTCTATTTGTTAGATATGTTATTATATAGACATGTTAAAGTGAAATAAAGAAATGAGATTAAAAGTGATATAGATTCAATAATGAAAACTTACTTTACTTAATCTTAAAAAGTGAAATAATTAATGAAAAAATGATAAATGATTTATATATTATCTCATAATTAGGAAACCTAATCTATAACACTAAAATGACACACTATAACGATCGGCAAAAGGCATAATAACCAGTTAATAATAGATTTATACAAAAACGAAGTAGATTACTAAATATAAATTCCATATTTAGGTTGGAATAAACATTTATTGGAAAAACTGTTCAAACGACATTGAAATCCCAACTTCTCGGTCAACATTCAAATATGTAACAAAAAGAACAAAGAAATGAAAAATGTACTTGGATCATCAACTATCCAAAACTTCAAAGTTGACAACCAAAAATTCATTAAAAATAAAAAACACTAGTTAATTTTCTTCAAACTCGATCAAAAACTTTTTCGATGAGGTTGATGATTCACCGGAGACGTAATAATCTTCTCACTTAACTTCCTTGAATACTCTTTCTTCACCATCTTCTTCGGCCTCTTTGTATTTTCAAATGTCCCATTAATCGAAGGCACCATATACCACCCTAAAGAAGTACATAATATCGCGAAAGACCTTTCAAAAAACACCAAAAAGACCAAAATCATGATCACAAATAAAGGTAAACTATACCAAGGCTTCCACCATTCCCCAAACTTTTTTCTCAATTGATCAACACTAATCATCCTTTTGTAATCATCAAATAATGGTACTTTTGTTGGTTGCACCACCTTGCCACTTGATACCTCATGTTTAGGAGATGGTAAACTAGTTTTTGTGTTTTCAAGTTTATGTTGATTCTCTTTCTCTTTTTCTTGCTTTTTATGATCTTTGATCTTGACAACAATTGGTTTCACATCATTAGAATTTGAGTACACAAATCGAACCAACGAGATATCTCCCGAGCCTTTTTGTGTATAAATCTTTTGTCTTTTCCCATCGAGATCAGCCAGAAGAGCTTCAAATTTATCAAGACCGCGATTCGAATAAGGATTCTTGTTGTCTTTGTTACTTCTACTACAAAAACTATGCCTTCTTTTTGTTAATTTCTTTTGAGGAGTTGGTGGAAATGACAAACTAGCTACAAAATCGTCTTCTTGGTTGGCAAAAGATCCACATATAAAAGCCATATATATGGTTTGTGTTCTTGAATATAAAAGTTTATAACTATTTTTTGATGAATCTAGAGAATTATTTGTTGAAGGTTTGATGTAACTGCTAATAACAAACAAAAGAAAGAGGTTTGAAATATATAGGGTGATGTGAATATGAATATAGAAGGTTCTAAGGTGGTTTGACTTCTTGGAGAAGAGGTAAAGGATAGTGTATGTATATTAAAACTAATAAGAAGAATTGGGTGTTTTTTAATATAATTAAATATGGGTGACTAGTAGTAGTTTGGGTTGAGTTGATACGTTTAAATTATCAAGTTAACGAATTAGAACTAATCAATTTAAATTTGATCCGATTTTCTAATTAGGTTGAGTATTTCAACCAAACTTAAAACCTGCTAAGTTAGATCTGTTCCAGATAATTCGTTATCTAATCAGGTCAACTAATTTTCAAGATAGTTTCAAGTTATAGGTCAAAATTTCAGGTCATATGAATCACATGGGTCAATCTCTTAGTTTATAATCTTAAACTGTTATAAAATATTTAGTTATAAGACTTAATGTTTAAAAATTGGAAGATTGAAAATTACATTTATGCCCCTTTCAATATAGAAATTAAAAATCAAATCAAATAAATCTATACTTAATTGCTTCTTTTAGTTCATATACCTTATAATTGTCTTTATTTGAAATATAAAATACATAATAATTAAAATATCATTATTGTGATAACATTAAGTATAAATGATATTGAAACAAAAGTTTACAGTCATTATCATTAAGACGACTATCATTGTCGACAATTATCATATTTTCTATTTATAATCATTGCATTGCGCAAGACCCCGACTAATTCATACTCTTAAGCATAAAAACATTTTAAAAACCTTAAAAAATCATATTGTGTAGTATTTCATCCAAATTTAATATAAAAACATTATTACACATTTTGGTATATTGGATTAAAGTAAAACATTTAATTTTTTTAACTACATGTAAAATTCATTCGAACTGTCAGATCAACCAAAAAGTTTATTAGATGATCAAAACCCGACCCAAAAAATAGCAGGTTAGTGAGTCTCGGGTTGACGAATTCGTGAGTCGAAAAATTTAAAATAAAACTCTCTCATTTTTAAGTTAATTTTGTATCAGATTTTAAGCTGTGTCATAAATTACCGGCACTAATAACCCACGTGGAATTTTGTAAGGACTTTGATCTAGTCAATTTGTTTTGGATAATTTATTAAATCTACCTTATATTATGTTCATGTTTCCATGTATGTTTCCATGTATGGCAGCAAATCACGGAAAATATGCATTTTAATTTTAGCGTTGATTTTTGTTGTAATTACCGTCATGGCCTATCGCAGTATAGCATTTATGCGTCTCAAAAATATTTCTACAATTTCATTTAAGAAAAGGAAAAAGAAGCTTCTTTTGTTTTTAATTATCAGTTATTCACTATTCTCTTTTGTCTACCTAATAAACATAGATACCGCTAATCATACTCTTAGAGTTATGATTAAAAATTTTATATTTAAAATTCTAAAATCAATTAAATTAATTACGAAATATAAATATTTTTTTATAATATCGACTTTCTTTATTTAAATATATTAAAAGTATTTATTCATGATAGTTATGAGTTATATAGTGAAAATTGAATATGGTAGGCTTAAGCATAAATCTTAAGAGTGTAGTAAGCATTCTCCATATTGAACATAATGGAGTATTTGATAATTGGTAACTTCAAGTTTGACTCATATATAAGTTCTTTAGATAGATAGATTTGGTAAAAGTTAATAAATTAGACTAACAAAATTATTTAATTCAATTATTAATTTTTAATGAAAATATATTTTGAAATAATAAGAACAAAATGTGCTAGTCACAATGCTATCGGGCTTTCCAAACAAGGGGCTAATTAAGTAGGTAGGAGAAAGATGGTCTAAAATGAAATACGGTAATGATATACAAATATAAAGGTTTTATTTGTGTAAGTTTATCAAACAAATGTTTTATGGTTATCGTATAGGGTTGTTTGTACAGATTTTGAGTAATTGGAGGACCTGAAGAGCATATTTGGACATAGTCTAGGGTACAATAGTCAAAATTTATTCATAATTAGCTGAATAAAATCCAGGGTGGCATATTTAATGTAAAAATTATTTAGTTCTAGATGGACTTGATCTACACGACGAGTTCCGCAGCTAATGATGTCAGCAAAGACATTTTATACGCAAGCTGTTATGTAAATGAAAAGAATAAACCAAATTGTTTGAAAAAGTAATCAGAATTTGATACTGCATATTTGATATTTCTTGTTAATCAATCAAAAAGTATCGATTATAACAAAATAAGTCAAAGTTAGTATCATTGATGTCACGTAGACCATAACTAACTATGGTTTATGCATAATTTAAATACTACGAGTTAAGAAAACTAGAAATGATATGTCTTATGATAACGTCAAACTTCTATCTTTCACTTGAATCTCTCTCTTATCTATATAAACTTAAAGAAACTTATAAGGTATAAGCGATATGTTATCTTACTAACAGAAAATGTGACATTTTAATGTTACCTATACAAATGTTGCAATTAGTACCACATCTGTTACTTTACTTGCAAGGAAAATAATATAGTTTATGATTCTATATATTTATATTTATTTTATTTTATAAAAGACACTTCTCATCGTGCCAATAAGTACTCTCTCTTAGTTATCATACGGCGTATTATGATATGATGACTATTCAGTGAATCAGATCTGGATGTGATAAAAAAGTATATGCAAACATGTCTTACAAGTCCAAATCACCAATATTAAATTAAATAATATATAAAAATATTAGCAAAATAATTAAAGTGGTCAAGTATGAAATCTTTTAATTAAATGAGATCATCATACGAGTATAAATGTAATATTGAGTAATACTCCGTATAATTTCTATCAAAATACAACATATTAATCTTCGTCTATAATTAACTGGCCCAAAAACTAAAGCCAAGATTAAAGAATAGTAAATATTATAATAATAATTATTATAATTAATTATAATTATAAATATATATACATTATGTACTAATTTCAGGAGGAGATGCGGTTCAACTTGTCATATAAAACCAACACTACAGCTTTTAAATTTTTAATCAAATCTGTGAATTTCGAGTTCATATTATAAGCTTTACATGAGGCACATGTTACATTATTTTTAACCAACTCTTTTATTATTGTAACTCAATTTTATTGCAAGTTTTTACAACCTTACCAACTACTCTGATTTTAGAGGAACATATCATAATTATCTATTACCATGAGATCCTAACTAATGATTATATTAGTGTGCTTAAAGGTAAAGGTACGTTAACTGTTTCGTATGCTAGTGCTGATCATAACCAATTCGGCTATGCTCGAATAATACTAACGCATAGATCCACGACATAATCTTGCAATCTTATCGACACAAAGATAAAACAGACAAATTTATATGTGACATGTGCGATTGCGTTGTAACCTTTTTAGTATTAAATTTTAAACTGGTCCTAAAGTTTAAAAAATCTTAACTACTATTTTGATTCTAAGCAGCTACTTGATAACTTTTATCATAGCATATCATAGCCCAAGTACAACAGGTACACCGTACATTAACCGATTTTCATGGTTGTGTGAGACACTCATTTTGACTGTGTAAATGATTATAGATGTACGGACTAGCGGAGGTGGTATCTAAGGGTGTGTTTGCCGCAAGGAATTGTATATGGAATTGAGATTTTAGTTTTAATAATCTCAAACTCAATCCCCTAGCCTTGTTTGACAACAAAAAATAGATGAAGATTCTTAAAAGAAGAATCCCCGAGACTTCCCTGAATGAGAATGCTACTTCAACTTGAAAATCAATATAATCCTCAACAATAATCTCCAACTATCGGTTCCAACTAGTTGGTTGCCAAACACACTCCTAATCAATAAAAGTTTTCTAGAACGTTCACCCATTTAACCTGTTAAGGCTCTAACTATAACCTTTTTTCGTACTTTGTGTTTCGTGTTGTGTTAGGAACGGTCACTTCTGCTAATAGAATGAATTTAGCGATAGTGAAAATAAATACAATGAAAAAAAGGTATAATGTTATGCTCATTACTTTTATGAAATCAGAATTAGCCTTCATTTTAATGTTGATCGAGGGTTTGGGTGAATGTCAGTGTCATCTCATAGGTGTCAATTTAAATTAATCCAAACAGACAACTAAAAATAAAAGGAAAACTTTTTGATATTGTGAATTGAGCATATATGGTTTTATGGATATAGAATGTCTTTTAGCATTATATTAAAGGCTACTTGATTACTTTTCTACTTAATATAAACCTTTTTTCCCTTTTACCTAATACAAAATCCAACTAATTTGTAACAAACAACTTTTGACTTACAATTGTTATAATAAGATCACTTGAACTTCTTTCCAATATAAGCAACTCTACAAACGTAGTTGTGATAGAGCACAAATTGCAACATGTACCCAAATTTTTTGCTTTAGAGTTAAATGGGCCAAGTAACCTATATTATATAACAAACTCATATTACCCCACCCCTCTAGATAAGAATAATAAGTTCTAGTACAAAAACAACCATCACTTTTGCACTCCTTGTGTCTGCATAATTTGTAACTCCAAAATTTAATGAAGTTCAAATAATCTTCAAAAACGCTTAAACTACCATTGGTGTGAACCCATATTTGGCCACAATCTCAACCGAACAAAACTGAAAGATCGGAAGACATGCTCCAAGTTGTTGTCTTACAGGATTTTAATTGTAATACTTGATGTTCTAGCAGGGAGCCTTGATCAAATTGATGGAATCTTGAAGTAGTCATAATCAAAGTGATGCAATCTAACGTAACCATCTTCTCCTCCACTTGAGAAACTATATTACAATCAAAACAACCAACAATCAGAAATAGCAAAAAAAGTATACCGGAGTCGTGCTATAGAGTGATGGACACAAAGAGTAGGTCTCAGAAAAGCGCGAAACAATGAAAGAATTATCTAAGCATGTAGAAAAGCATCTGTACATCTTTATAATATATATGAACTAGATGCTCCATTATTTGAGCTCAAATTCAAATTACAAGGAAATGAAGAACTTACCTTTTCCCATCAGGGTTAAATGCCAAAGCATTTATGGGACCAAAATGCCCTTTAACGCCTCCAATCTCTTCTTGCAGAATCTAGGAGAGTCAATTAAGATTATATAAGTACGTTTGGCACACAAGATAATAACTGAAATATAGATAGATGTTGATAAACAGATCAAATTTGGTAAAGACTAGTCCATGTATGTTTGCCAAAAAAGACATTGTATTACCTTGTCATAAAATTTGGCTTCAAACTTCCCAGCACGATGATCAGTTGTGGTAACAGCTGATGCATCCTGGCCACCCCCAAGCACCACCTGAAAAGTTTCAGAAATATTGAATAGGGCTATCCAGATTTGATTACTTTCTGAAATATATGAGAGCTTCAAACCGATAATTTTTTATCCGTAAATAGGTTACAAGATGAAAAAAATGTTATTTACTAGCATTGCCAATGATTATTAAAGTTACTCTAATATTGTTTGGGAAAACTTATGGTAGTACCAAAAGTTATGGCAACACAAAGATCCTGCAATTATATTTAATGGACAAATAGTTAAACTTTGAATTAGAATCTTCTAAAAAATGACATTGCTTTTTCTCAGAGCTCAACATCAGAAAGTGTCGTGTTTTGTGTGAAGATGTATGTTTCCACGTTTACGTACCAACAGACAGTATACATATCATTGAAGACAGAGAATAGATGGTTATAGGTTTAATAACCTTTTATAGATTTTCTTTCTACTTTTAATGAGTAATTTTCCTATAACATTAGTAACATCAGCTAATCTATAATGTGTTGACATACTAGAAATACAAAGTACCATGTTTTACTTAATATCAATGTCATTATATCTACGAATTAGAATTACAGGTAAAGTGTATGAGTAACGATTAATCTAAGACGATAACGAGTAGTCGAGTATTTCCACAAACAACGACTTATAGTAGAAGCAAACTGCTTAGCATGTTTCAGGCCTAATATAGAAGAGTCAAGAGTGCATGGCTGCACTCTTTTGCCTTCCAAAAGATGATAAACACCACTAAAATCACACAAAAATGCATATATACAAAATATATAAGACAGTAAAAACGTTACAAGGAAAAAAAAACTACGGAGACACCAACTCATTATATATACAACTAACTGAAATTAATTTGAAATGGAAAAGGGGCTACAATCACTAAAATTTTACAAAGAAATATTCACAAAATGATGCGGCATCATCGTTGTTCCAATCAAATTATGTTAAACTTTCTCTTTCTTATTTATCTCTCCAAATTATAATTGGTCCACCTCAGTTTGTGGATACTATTTTGTGAACTTTTAGTGAGCCTAGCATTTGAAACTTACATGGTTAAGAATTGGAGACATTGCCACGGCATTGACTGGGCGTTCAGTAACATATGTCTTGATCAATGTCAATGATCTGCTGTCCCAGAGCTATAGAAATGGAAGAATAATGACAATCAGAATGAAGGTTTAATGAATATAACACCATAAGAAATGATGAAAATTACCTTTGCTGATTTATCTAGAGACCCGGTGAGGAAATGTGAACAATCAGTTGATTTTGCAAGCGATGTAATCGTCTTTTTGTGACCAACTTCTTTTTCATTTTCTTGCAGCAATTTTCCTGTCTGCCAGTTTAAATTTTCAGAAACCAAATGTGGGATTTATGCTATAAAATTATTATTAAAAGCAAAACCAGAAATGGCATGAAGTTAATAACATTTCGATTCAAGTTATTCGTACAATCTCCCAAAACAAAAATCATAGAGCAGTGAGAATGCTAAATAAACTGTCCATAGAAGCCCATGAGAGTATGAGACTACCAAATAGTCAAAACCCAATAACAGTTCCATCCTTAACTTCCCAATCACAATTACATTATACGGTAAATTAAAATGGAAATGAGTGTGTATTCTTAACAGCTATTTTATAATAATAGCTTATTTACTGAACAATTTTTGGTATTCAACAAGTATTACACTATTACTCTAAGTCTCTAACTGCTATGAGGTTAACCGTGTTAGATGTGAACAAAATATACCTCTGTGTCCCAAATTCGAACCACGGCATCTTCACCAGCACTAATGATCGTCTTGTTTAAAGGTCCCCAAACCGCTCTATTGATCCTTCCTTGAGGGCCCTTTAGTACAAGTACAGAATCCGCAACCTCTGAAAAGTTACATTAATTAGAACCTGCTATGAGTTGCTGAAATAATCCATTTATAGTGTATGCCAATGCACTATCTGTAATGAAGTAGATCTAACTTCATTTCTACAGTTTACTTGCATTAATTATTTGTTCCACAACATAAACAATAGTGAAGACACTTTTATCCAAAGAAAAGGAAGATATGGACTAATGTATCATAATCATAACATAGACCTTGTTGCATAGAATATCACTCAGCTCTGCCATGGTAAGACCATTCAAGGGAATGAAATGACACACTTAAGTCTAACAATACCATAAGATAAACATACGTCTGAAGCCAAATGAATTTTCCACCACAGGACACAATATGGGAGGGTCAGGAGAGTTTGGTATGGGGTCAAAAGGTTCAAGTCAAAGTTAGTAATATGAAATACGAGTCAACAGGGGTGGAGTTAGCTTTGGCCAACCCGAACATTTCAACCCATTTGACCCGCTTACTTTTTAGTTAACTCATTTAGGCTTTAGCATACCCAATTATAAGTGAATGGGTTCTTTATTCACTCATCAGGAAAACTACAAACTAACAGGGATGAGCCAGAGTTGTTTGCTATAATGTTTGTTGTACAGTTTCTTCCTTATCGAAACAAGTTTGTTTAAAATTTAACCTCCAGCTCTTGTCAAAATTACAAATACCAATATTTCCTTCAACACTTTCATATATTGATCAATTTCCTACCTCTCTCAACTATATCTATCAAGCCTGAAGATGCTTATTTGGAATCACTACTTACCATCATTTATTACTTCAGCTCTCATTGATAAGAGACTAAAAGACAAAACATAGAAACACATAGCAATTTGATTCCATGTAAAAACTGCAGCAAATAGAGCCAAATTTGTAACACAAAAAACTCACGATCATCAGGGTCAGCAGCGATGCGTTTGACGTGAATAGCAGAAGTCAAACCCATAAATGGGTCAGTGGTGATTACAGCAAGCTTATCACCAACAGAAAAATCAACAGCTCTAGCAGGAGAATCGAAATTGAAAGTGAAAAGCTGTGCTCCACTCTTAACATCCCATAGCTTAGCTGACTGATCCGCACTACCAGTAATCAGTCGTGTTGAATCTCCTGCAGAACAACCAATTGTCAATCAGTTATCCATCAGCACACCAAAAATTCATATAGTCCATCCCATTTCTAAGTCAAAATCAAAAGAGCAAAATCTAACCAATTTCCCACATACCGAAGCCAAATAACGTAGTGATAAAAACTACATATCAAACAACAGTTAGCATTTAGCAATCAACAGACCAAACAAATTAAATACCCAATCACTAAAACAAAAATCCAACTAATGATAATATAAATTCACATATAACCAGGCGGTAACTAATTCAGAACTTAAGTTAATAACACAATACTCAGTGGTTCTTAATTAACGAAACTTGACAAAATAACATTGAACTAACTTTTGACTACCAATAAAATTCAATTACTCTAGCTGTTACATTGAGTCTAAAAGCACATTAGTCATTGCACCCAAAAATAAAAATATACAGTTTATACATAGCCAGATTTTAACTGATAAAAAACTCAAGTTAATAATAACAAATCAATTCTTAAGAAAACAAAAAAGAAAATTATAAATTAATTAAAAGTGTAAATACCATTGAAGCTTAAAAACTACATTTTAAACTTCTGCTACAAAAATAACCAATTGCTAACACAAACATATTGCTAAAATTAATAAAACATGAATGAGGATTAACAGCAATATTTTCACTAGCAGTGACTAAATTTCTAATTTAATCAAATTAAGAATTCCTAAGTGCTCAAGAAATATACTTAAAATTTTAAAACATCCAATTAACAGTTAAATAAACAAATCCGTAACAGAACACATTGCTAAATAGAAGATAAACATTAACTTAGCTACCAAATAAAATATCCAGTAACAAATTAGGCAGATTTAAACATATACACAAACCCTAGGTAATAATTTAACAAAAACAATAAAAAGAAACATACTTGAAACATCGCAGCACCAAACGGCACCGTTATGACCACGGTAGGTGCCCAAACGTTCTCCGTTATCGGCAAACCAAACAGTTGGAGTGTGATCTTTAGCACAAGAGAATAAAAGGTCACCATCTCTGTTATATTTTAGAAAAGTTAGTGGCCTTTCATGTCCTTTCATCAATATTGGCCTCATATTTGTTTCTTTGTTGTAAATTTGATTTGATTCGATTTGATTCAAACAAATTTTCAAGTTATGAGGTCTGTGTAATTGTCAAGAGCTGTCTCGAAGATGAAGATGGAACTGGGGGTTTGTTTACGTTGGGTAAAGACTGAAATTGGGATCGATTATAATTTAAGGTAGATTTGGGCCACTTTTGGGCCGGATTTATTTTCGGCCCGCTGAAAACATACGTATTATATACTTATCATACAATATGCTCTTTCTTTTTCAAAAAATATTCTTTCATTTTTCATAAAGGAAAGCAATGATGTCATTAGGGGATCGATGCATGGTTAATCTATTCGTATTCAGATATAACAAGTTCTATGTTCCTGAATATTGATTAAAGTACATACATTTATCTATGTTCGAACATTTTAGTAACAGCTCATAGTTGTCGTAACAAAATCTTTTAATAAGATCTAAGATATCGATAGCTTTACCAACTTTCTTATGCCCTATTCTTTGATTTGTAGGTAACCTTGGAGTAGGGACTGCTTCAAGTGGGATGTTCTTATAGCTCACAATACCACACATTTTTAAGATGTCGATTTCTTCGACTTTAAACCCTTGGGGTAACGACCACTCGAAATGGTGCAATAAGCGACTGAGCATTAAGCTCACTAGTTTGATCCTCAATTGTGCCCCGTGACACACTCTTCTACCCAAACCAAATGGTAACAACCTAAAATCATGCCCAATGATATCAACATCTTCTTTAACAAATCATTCGGGTTGAAAAACTAGTGGGTCCTTCCACACATCTTCGTCTCGACCAACAGCCCATATGTTGACATAAACCCAACTTCCTTTTGGAACATTGTACTTACCGATAGTTAAGTTATTAATAGCTTGACGAGGAAGCATTAGCGGCGTTGAAGGGTGCAACCTTAAAGTTTCCTTAACCACATATCTTAGGTAAGGAAGTTTTGGTAGATCTAATTCCGTCATAAGTTCAACCAACGCTATAACACTATCAAGTTCCTCTTGCACTTTCTGTTGAACCTATGGGTTTCTAAGAAGCTCGGTCATAGCCCATTCGACTGCTATGACACTTGTATCGCTCCCTGCACTCACCATATTCCACAAAAGCCCGCAAATAGTATTATCACTAAGATCATATTCTTTAAGTATATTTAGTAAAGCATCCACGAAATTCGGGGGCATGTTATAGTTTCTACCTCTTTCGAGTTCTCTTTTTAAAACTAAATACTTTGAAAAATCTATGGATTCGTGTTTCAAGTAGTTTATTGTCACCGTCTTCAAACCAAGACATCCATTGAAGCCACCAAACTTCCTCCACGAGACCAAACGATACCTTTGCATAAAATTGAGCTTCCATAATCGACTTTAGCTCCCTTCCGTCATCATCCAATTCCCCATTCGATCCCACGAACGACTTTCCAAATATCATTCTTGCAGTACTATTAAACACAACTTTTTTCAAACAATTCTTCACCACCAAAACTTTCCCACTGTAATTCTTGTAAATATAATCGATCATAACCGAAACGTCATCTTCCCTCCCTGACCAATGTGATTCCAAGTTCTTTAAAGAAAACAATTCTTGCAATACAAAGCTTTTTGAGTTTCGCGAAGCAGGGTCCATAGTTAGCCCATGTGAGATCATCACCATTTCTGCTGAATCTTGCAACCCCTATCATCCTATGCCTATTTGCGAGTTGTTGGTCGTGGTCTTTCAGAACTTCCTTTGCTAACCATGTGTTTGACACAATGACGTTTAACGATTAACCAATATAAAATGATAAGATGGGACCATATACTCTAGACAATTTAGCTAATTGACGAATATCATTGGGTCTTATCTTGTGCATGTTGCCGATGATCGGGCATGGGTGTGGCCCTGTTGGGAGGTTTTGTATGAGCCTATGCAAAGCGAAGATAATGAGGGTGAGTGAGAGGGTTAGAACCTCGATCATCATTGATTATTCAACGAAATAGTTTACCCAGAAAGACGAGTGTGAGGAACACTCATTTAAGATATTGGTTTATAGATAGAGAGTTGAAGATGAATATGAAACACAACAGAATTATCATGTTCTTTAAGTGACATAAGATGTTTGTTTCTATATCCTCTTAATAAGTTAACAATGCAACTTTCATGTTCCTATAATTATTACCTTGTAGTATGTTTGTAACAACGTTCAACATGTTAATCAAATATATATATATATATATATATATAAAGTACCGTGATCTAAAAACAAAGAAATTTTAAGAGAGAAATGGAAGAAATATATATTTAAAACTACGATTCAACAAAATAACTTTTTGATTCAATTTGAATCATACTTGATTTTTGTTGAATCAAAGGGTTAAAAAAGTCTTCTGCTCCTTTTCCACCAAATTTTCCTTCTCCCTTAAACTCACTCCTATTTATATATATATATATATGTGTGTGTGAAAGATCAAGAGGGAAAATCCAAATCTTGATGAATGAGGGAAACAAATTTCAGCAATTGATTTCATCATATATAACATTCATTCCAAATGAATGTTAACTCATATTTTGTTATTATATATCAATGAACGTTACTTAATATTATGTTTTGATGAATTTTTAGTGATAAAATTCACTGATAAATGATATAATCATTGTATATAATACATATATGAGTTTATATTTATCATAAATAAATGTTTTAAGAATATTAAGTTATAATTTTGACTAACATTCATCACAAATGAATGTTAAATGTCGATTTTGAGAGTTTTTTGTTTAAAATGTAAAATTATAACATTGTTTGATTAAATGATGTATATAATCGATCAATTCATATTTCAAGCTTTAATTTGATTAATCTTGTTTGAAAATCATGTTTTGATGGTAAATGAGTATTTGTTTCCCTAGTTCCCTCATTGTTTTGTTTCCCTCTTGATCCCCACCATATATGCATACATATATATATATAGGGATGATCCAGAGGAAAAGAATTATCCTGAGGGAAGGGGGAATTAATCTAGGTCGTCCGTTAACATTCTTCGTGATTAATGATAACTAACATTCACCGCAATGAATGTTAACAGACGGCCCAGATTAGTTTTTGTCCTTCCCTGTAGATCAGCCCTCATATATATATATAGGAAAATGATGAATAGGGAAGCTCCAAATTTTGGGGAAAGAGGGAAGCAAATCTTAACTCTTGATTTTTTCATAAATAAATATTTTTAACATTCATTTGTGATGAATATTAAAATTTGAAATTATTTGTGATTTTTAAAATTCATTTATGATGAAATCAAGGGTTGAGATTTGTTTCCCTCCTTCCCTAATTTTTTTGCTTCCTTCTTGATCCCCACCCAATATATATACTAATTCCATATGATTTAATTTCATCAAACTAAACAGAGCATCTAGTTTATGTACTGATTTACTGTACAAGACATATCTAGTCAACTGCCTATCTTAAAAATCAAGGGATCAATAATCTGATCAAAGAAGCAAAAACAAGAAAGAACACTAGATTTCGAGAATAATTATCACATGTTATTCTGATTGGAATAAGCTAAAAATGCAATCCATACACGCAGAAGCCAGAAGAACGACCTAGTTCCTAGCCATGCCACAACAAAGTTACTAAAAACCTTTGATCATTAGCAAATCTCTAATGCTTGTACAACAACAATATGATTATCACAATTACCACTGGATTTAGCGACGGTCGTAGAGGTGGGTACCATCCCATGCTGCCCCATGAGTTCTTCGATGGTCGTAATTGTTGTGATCCCCATGTGATCTATTTACCTTAGGGAATTGTGGCGCACCAGGAGAAACTGGCATTACAACAATTTATCAAAAAATTGTTTCATATGAATAACGAGATATACTGCAAAACATAAATCCACGAAGATATGACAAAATGAGATGCTTTACCTTGTGCATATGGTGACATAGTACTTGGGGAAACCTCTGTGTTTAGCCTTGATCTGAAAGGAGAATTTGATGCGGGCACGGGTGAGGTTTGCGAGTTTGGTGCAGCCTTGTCTTGCCCAGAAATCTGTATTGATGGAATATATATATGTATTAATTGTGTACTGCAGAAAGCAAAAAAGTAGAGGTAATAATTCCGATTCATTAACTTATATGGGAAGAGTTGGGTAGATTTATAGCTAAAAAGTCAAAAGAGCAAAATAAGAACAATCAGCTTAAAAAAAACAGGCTTAGAGTTGCCCCAAATGCATTTCTAATGCAAAAAATCTCCTAAGTTGTTCTAATATCAAAACGTAGAGTATTACTGAAATGATATGCTTTTCTATTAATATCTGACACAGAATTACTGATAAGAAAATAAGAATAAAACTGTTAGACAAAAAGTGTTCCAGATCAACCCGATCTGACCAGTACCAAAAGTTACTGACCCGAACCCAATTTTATAAATTACCCAACCAGCCCATTTTGCCACCTCTAGCATCACAAATCCACAAGTTGTTTAACAGTAAACCTGCACGTTTTATTTTCTCTTTTCTTTCCCTTTAAATCAGTAAATGCAATTATCATCAATTTAACCAAGGTCATTGCATTGCTTTTGCAATGATATATTAGCAAAAGCAGAGCCAAATCAACAAACTCCAACTTTCAATATAAGAATGTATAAACCTACAGAAGTAGGGCACGCATACTAGAGGTAATAGTTTGGACCACTAACTTATGAATGGGTCAACTTCAGTTACATTTGATCTCCAACGGGTCAAATGGGCATAATTTATAATAACTTGGCTAAATGTGAAGTGTGTGAAAAGGGTAGAAAGCCACCCATGGGTATTTTTAGTGCTAACGATTTCGTGAATCTCTTTATTTCTTACAATGACACAGTTTTTGTAAACATGTCCACCACTGATTATTCAATAATATAAAAAGCTTGGACAACTTGGATTTTAGGTCAACCCAACCTGACCTTTTTTATCTGTTACCCAACCTGCCCGCCCTGCCCATTTGCTACCTCTAGACTCTAGCACAGTCTAAAGGACATTAAGTAGCTCTAGGGAAATGATAAATTACTCCAAATCTCAATGTTCGGTTATAAAGAGTCACGAGGCCAGTAAAAAGCTTGACAGCATAATCAGCAATCTCCTTGGTTTCATATTCAGCAAATGCAAAACCTTTTGGTCGATCAGTTTCCCTGTCTCGGGGAATGTGCAAGTCAACTACCCGTCCGGCTTGAATAAGGATATCATACAAAACCCTATCACTTACTCGTTCATCCAAGTTACCTGTGTTTGAAGTCGAAAGATCAGTTATGGAAAAATACATACAGAGAAACAAACAAGAACCACAAGATTCATTTTAACAAAGATAAATTGGAAATAAAGGCAAAAATCACTGGTACATAGATGTTGATATTTGTGAATGTGTCACATGCTCTTTGCCACAAGCACAACCATAGAGGGCTCAATAAGGGTTATGTTTTAAATTATATTATTAGTATTTTAGTAATCATATCCAACGCACTAATTAATTATAGATAAATAATTTGCAAATTTGGAGAACAGGTTTTTCTGGTCAACCCAACCTAGCACGCTTCAATTTCAATAAACATACAATAGTACCCACTTTGAGGGGGTTTGCCAACCCGACAAAACCGCCCATTTTGCTACCTCTACACACTAGAGCCGAGTAACAATTCCATGAGAGAATCTCATAGAACAATAATGAAGTTGGAAAAGTTGAGACTTAATATAACATAAATAGTCATCTCACTACCCCTTACAGATCATTTAGCCAATTATATTCAAGCAACAAAACGGTTCACATATGCCAACTTATTAATTCAAATTGATGTACCATAAATCCATAATCTGCTCTGGTCAGAATCATTACCATGAAAACAGCACTAACCAACCTATTTCAAAAGGTTTAGTAAGTATAACGTGAAACAACTCAGTCACCATCACGTGTTTGTCTTTTATAATAATGTCGATCAACATAAGAATGTCTTTAGCCTTAAATAGTTCTAGAATTACATAACATCAATCATGGATTATTGAATTAAGTGCATATATATCAAATTTATGTCCGTTTAACCTTATACATAACTTACATTAAGCATTTGCTATAATTGCCAAACTTTCCCAATAAGCATCATATATTGAATAAAACAAGTAACTCAAAATCTTAACATCTGTCTGAATATCTTTCCTACACACTACTTCTTTTTCAATAGGGCGAACTAGTCGATTCACTCAGCCGGCAACATTCTTACATCACTGCGTAAAAGGAACTACATAACACACAAATTTGCTAATGCTAAAGCATTATATTATATCTTAGTTCAAAATTCAATACTTACATATAGGCTCAAATGTTGCGGACTTCGAGCAAAATATGGTACAAATTGAATTTATCATAGTGTTTATCATATACACCTAATAATCAACATTAGATTTTGGAACAAATATGCAATCAAGTCAATCAAATTAGTGGTCGAATAGTAAAATTAGGGTTTCGAAAACATACCTATGTAAACGGTGCAGTTAGGGTTTGAAGACATCACTTACTGATGCAGGAAAATAGAGGAAAGGTTTGCTGCAGAACAACACGAAATACTGAAAATATTACTTGAAAATAATAATAATAGATAAATAAGAAGGATATAATTACCTAGATATGGTTAGGTCTTTTATATGTTATTAATACAAATTTATTTTTTATAAAATATCGTCTCATTCTACGAAGATGAAAAGATTCGTAACATCAAAATTTTAATTTGCAATATCAAAACGAGAATATCAATTTAGTAAGACAGCAATATATATTTCACAAATCAATTTCACAATTTCAGCTTCCAATATTAGTTCAACGATGCCGCATATTTTAACATCAAATATTACGAAACAGATGTTGCAAATTGCTATTTCAGTCTGAAATTTCGATCTTGCAAATTTCTCCGTGATTACGAAATGAGGAGGTGGTATTTTGTGAAAAAAATTGAGTTGCTAATATGTAATATACTTGACCAATTTTGCATAACTAAATAATTATCCAATAAAAATGTGCGATGACATTTTATTTTGTTTTTATTTTTTCATAAACATGATGCAAAAAGTTTAATATGGTAGTATAAAAATGCTAACTGCGTACTTATCTAATCCATTATTATGTACTTCTAATTCTTATTCTTATAAATAAATCTATGTAGATAACTTGGAGCATAATGCAATAATAGTTAAACATTAACAACTACCAAAGTTTTTAGTGGAAGTGCTTAACCAAACAAAATTATTTGTTACTCATATTGGGTTCATAATAAATAAGGTAACGAACAAAAAAAGTGCTTCAGCTATAAATTTGATTCTGAAAGTATGACTAACCGAGCATAGAACTTTCACGTAAACTGCTCGTACAAAGCTTATTTGTTCATATAGGAAGTGTGATTTGGAGATATTTTCTTGACTCCGCAAGACAGGCATAAGAGCATTTTAACTGCAGAAAATTAATGCGGAGAACTAGTGAAAATTGGGCTTGCCATTGTTCAACCTAATACAGAGTAGCGTTTTCATATCTATTGCCATGGCAAGTTAACATTCATTGGCTCAAATTTATTGTGTACTGTATAAAAACGTATTACTTGAAAAAAGTAACTGATCAATTCAAACCCTTGGATACTACCGATTTAGATCAAAAAGATTGTTCAAGCTAATGCCGATTACCATTTAAAGTTCTATGGTTGTAGGAAGTTTGTTTGTTTAACAAGGATACATTTGGTGTTTATAACTTGCCAAACTATGAGAAGAGGAACGTTGTAGTGTGGTATTGTGTACTATTAGTATCATGTGTATGATGGGATGTGGGACGAACACTAAAGATCGTCATAAAAGCAGTATATCACACATGAACATACGCTCTACTTTTGTAGAATGTCTCAAAAGGTTCTTACTAACTTTTAAGCACCTTAAAACACTTTTAATAACCATGTTAGATCAACACTTGATGATGACAACTTATTCAGGAGTTGAACATTTATCTTATTATGATGATTTATTCTTATTAAGATTAAGATAACATTGAGCTTCCTCCACGAAACTCAATTTGGTACCCAGAAAGTCGTTGTCATATACAGCTTAATGGCTAGTCTTAGTTGGTGTTCATATCAGAGGATATATGAGTATCATATGTATTAGCTTTATAGAAATTTGTATATATAAATATATCATAGATATTATTATCGTGGATTCTCTAAACAAATATTTGCGTCTTTTTCAATGATATCAAAGCATATACAAGATTTCAACGAACCAATCCCATTTTAGATGCAAATTTTGTTTTCACTCGACTGTACCTTCTAAACCCACTTACTTGAATCCAACGGTTATCGCGACTACGAGACTGAAATGAGTTACATGATCACCAAAAACTAGATACAATTACCATTATTATCGAACAATTTACGAAACGTTGTCTATAATTTGTGTTTGCATAATAATGTTTTGCAACAAGCAAAGCGTAATCAACACTAGACTCGTTTTTACTAAGATCCAGAAAGAAAAAGTTGAAAAAGATGGTTGTTCATTTGAGACAGCCCAGTAGATTATATGGATCAGTGGAGCCCCGACTCGTAATCCTTCCACTGTCATGAGCGAGAGGTTTTCGCAGCTCTGTGAAACCAGCCTTACGCAGTGCCCCCTACTTTAGGAACCATGAGACCCGAGCTTTCGCTCAAGCCACATGATCCAACTCGCAACTTGGAACGGGCAAGCCAGTTAATGCACCAACAGAACCAATCTGGCTGGGCTAGGTCACTGTTCAACCATCTTTATACCCTCACTTGAGTTATAGGCAAGCGCTACCAAGCCCGGTGAAGGATGCTCTTCAAGCGCGCTTTATAAAGCAGTTTTAAGTTTTTGTAAGCACCGATGTGGGAACAAGCTGAAACGGAAAATATGAGAAATACAATGTGTGGTCATGGAATTTTTTAGTTTGATTTCATTTGGAATTTTGTATTACTTAATTGCAACTTTTGCTAGTATTGTGTATTTTTATGATTATTATATCCATTATATATATATTATGTTATAGTGGACAATATAACCAAAGCTTAGAATATTTTTATTAAAAGACTGTAGAAGCTTATTCACTAGCTTTATATAACTTCTACTTTTTGTAACTTAATTTGATTATTAGCTTGTTATTAGTATATCATAATGGACAATTAGTATTGTTGTCTATAAACGAACCCAAAAAACTACGTAAACTTGTTCACTATATACAGTTATACTTTCTTCTATTGTAATGAGATTAATTATTATCTTGTGATAAAAGTACTAAGCGTGAATGTTAAACAAGTTATGTGTAACAATCTTTGTGCTTTAATTAAAACGAAAAAATCACTATAAAGAGTAAAGGCTTTGATGGGCATCGATCCTTTAAAAATCTCAAATATTGTATAGATGTCAAAGGTGGATATCAAAAACAATTTTGTGTTACTAGCAAAGGTCGTTTCTCCGGATATCTAGTTGTGAATTATTTTTTTTGTAGTTTTTGTAGTTTGGTTTATGATCATACGTAATGAGGTATGAGTGCAAAGTAAGATATGGCTCAAGATCCGTTAGCTAAGGTATTTTGAAATAAGATAAAAGGAAACACTACGCAAAGTGAATTATGGGGACATGCCTCGCAATTCACCTTCGGCGTGAGAATAAGTAGTTGCCAACATCAAGTGGGATGACTTACAAAGGTTGAGAGAGTATTTTGTGCACGCCTTTGCTTGTGAAAAATTGAGTTGTATTTATAGGCCCCTAGCTTTAACTAGATAACAATGACTTGTGTACTATCCTGCAGCTTACATGGCCGACCACATCGGGCAACCAACACGATTTCTTAATGGTTAAGAAGTACGAAATCAATGACTGGTTCCGCCTGGGAACCAACTCTCGTCACATGTTCGTACACGTAGTATGCTTTTCAGTCTATGTCAGTCATTGTCCCCAATCGACCTCAAGCACCTATGTTCCTAAAGTTCCCACCTTGTCAATATGCAACGTAAGGTTATACTATGCCGATATTAAAGGTTATCTTGAGGGTAATTGAGAATTACTCAGGCGATATGTATCGTCAGGGTATTTGGGAATTATCCTATCGATATTAGATGTTATCTTTTGAGGAATTTTAATCATGAATCAAAAGCCAATCACATTAATAACACGTATATTAATTTGGTGTTATGTACGTGATATTGTAATAAGATGACCATGTATAATGAAGGGTTACAACCCATATAAAATGCATATGATACATTTATGAAAATAGAATTAAAATATGTCATGGGCAATGCAATAACAAAATATTAGAATAAGTTGCTATTTTTATTCATGTCGTGTTTAGCATGTCCCCTTATAAAGTACACTTAGAATATATTTATTTTGTTCATAAGATTTGATCAAGTATCTCTCCAAAATGCTCTCCACAATTTCTTTAACAAAGATATTTGAGGTTGATTTGTATAAGAGATAGATAGATTATTAAGTAAATATAAATAAGAATAAGAATTATATCAAAATGAATGCATGTCTTCATTTATAACCACGTAACGTCTTTTGATATGCATGTAAGATACGAATAAGAACACGGTGTAGAAATATAAAATAAATTATAAATGACAAATCGAGGATACATGACATCTTACAAAAGGATGATATGTTTTATTAAGAATGAAAGGTTTGTCTTTATGTTATATTTAAGAAAAAGATTATAAATATAAGAGATAAAAGAGTTTAAGGGCTTGATATGTTTATTTTTAAGGTTAAGACTAAGGTATGTATGTGTTAATCTTAAGTGTAAGATATAAAAATAGATGAGGAATGAAATATAAGAAAAAGATTAAGAAAACATAATAATTAAGAATACATGTCATCTTATAAAACTATTATGTGTCATTTTAAGGATAAAAATATTGCTGATGTAATAATTACACATGGCATAATAGAAGGTGTCTATGTGTCATAATTTTAAAACATGAGGTTTCTTATAGATAATAAGGAAAAGAAAATGAAAAATAAAAAAAAAATTTGAAATATGCTTAATTAATGGTTCATGTAATTTATACACTTTTAACATGATTTTTGTGTAGGTAAATATAATGATTGAAGTGATAGAAACATAATCTTTGTACGTGTAAATGTAATCTTTAAGAGGTATAGACTATGAATTGATGATATATAAACCCACAAACCTTTAATTATATATAATGAATAACACATGACATGATAGAAGGTGTCTATGTGTCATAGTTTTAAAACATGAGGTGCTCCGTATCACTGTGCTGCTTTTTAACGTCATATCATATACTATTTATAAGACATAAGTATATTGACGCGTTAAATCTTACAATTTTAAATAAAAAATAAAAATTACTCATTTATCCTTATTATCTATCATTTATATTTACTGAATCTTTTTATTTAATACTTTCCAAGTGATTGATATTTGATTATTAACTTAAGCTCAACTGAAATTGAAATATATAATATATATACTTATTTGTAAAGAATTTGTCATGTATTTTATTTTAACAAAGTGAAATATGATATTCAAAAATGAAAGAAAATAGCATATTACTATTCAACAATGACATACTATTAACGAACATGCAATTACATGTAACAAATTTAAATAAGTTGATTATCACTGTCACATTGAACAGACAATGTATTATATTATTAGAGTAAATATGAATAATGCTATTGTTTGCACAATATTTTATCTCAATGTAAATAATTATTGAAAATTGATTTTTTCAAAAATTATTAAAAATACACTTTACTTCTACTAACATCTAAATATACAAAACATTATACTCAGCTGAAAGCAAGATCGAATTTAAAATGGTATATTTCCAAATTAAACTGTGAATCAACTACAATTGTACAAATCAATTCAATCATTTTATTATGTGAAAACTATAGATATAGATAGATACAGAGTGACATTTCATATATATTTTTTTCTTTTATAAATCACTTGTTCAGTCGACGAACTGAATCAATGAAAGAAAAAATGTTGGAGTAGATAATCGTATAATATAATTAATTAATGTAATAATAATTAGATTAGTCTCATTTAGTTTCAAAATTTCTATTGGTTATTACTTTGGTTAATGACGAAATTAAAAAACATATTATATCATCATCATCATTCCTACAAATTAATAAAAATTATAAATATAAATAAATACATATTAATATACTGCACGTAAATAAATACTGTCCCTTCTATATTTAGTTATTTACCTGTTGTATACATCGCTACAGTTACAATAATACATGTCCAAAAGTTACCCAAAAAATATCTAATTCGCATTGAATATCGTCGGTTCTACCGCCATACCCATCACCAACAGTTCGTAGCTCCCCACTCGTGAGCCCTAATTTCCTCACATCAGATCAATACACAATTATTCGAATCAAAGCAACTTCTGAGGTTAAATCTACTGATTACGTATTTCATATTCATATTCACCAAATGGCTCATAATCACGTTGATCATATTTCTCAACGTAAACACTTTGCTGCACATTGGTCCATTGAATCTATAAATTCGGCATTACAGGTTTTTCTTCTTAATTGTTTATTGAAATCAACGTTTGATAAATGCGTTAATTATTGTTTATAAATAATAAATCTATATCTGCAGAAAGGCGATGTGTTCAAATCAATGTTTCGAGTCAATGCGCATAATCGAGTTGAGGTATTTTTGAAGTTTATTATTATCATTATATCTATTTTTAATTTGTTTTTCTGTTTATGTAGAAAAAAGATATATATGTTGAATATAGTATTCATGATATGTGTGAGTATTTACTAGGCCTATTGCAAAATTGATGGATTGCCGGTTGATGTTCTTATTAGTGGATTCCATTGCCAAAATCGAGCGGTAAGTTTTTTTGTATTTGTTTGATTATTTATACATTCGGTGGTTGTTGATGAGAATGGATATAGTAAGAGTTGCATACTTGCATTACTTGATGCTTATAGTTATTTGCTAATACTTATTATGATATGAGATTATGATTATAGTGAATAGTATTATTGGATGAAACGATAAATAGTTGTGACTGAGCATATTTACATGTATTTAAAAATTTAAGAAGGTAGTTGGTTAATCGATAAAAACAAATCTTACTAAAATCATTAAAAAAAAATCTAGCGTGAGCTGGCTGTTGGGTTGCTTGAAAATCAACTTTGTGGTAAAAGAAGTACGTTATGTGGTTTCCTTGTGGAAGAAGAATATTCTTTTGGAGTTAATGGTTTGATTTGATTATTCTATCCTTCAGGTAGAAGGAGACATTGTTGCAATTAAAATAGATCCTCTTCCATCCTGGACAAAGATGAAAGGGTCAATTGAGGCTTCCCGTGTTCCAGTCATTGAGGAAAATAATGTAAACGATAATTTGCATGGTGAAAATGTTGGTCAAGAGCTGATTAGGCCTGCAAATAGTAGCTACTTTGATGGAAATGACCACCCATCAGCTAGTTTTTCTGGTGAAAATAGAGAAATAACTTTAGTGGAAAAGTTGTCTACTATGATTAATTCATTCCCATCAAAACGACCAACGGGTAGAGTTGTGGGAATCATCGAAACATCTCCGCGTAGGAAATCTATAGTTGGTTTCCTTAGAATAAAGCAGTGGTTTTATAACAGGGAAATTGTCAACAAAGATGCCAAGAAGAATAAACTTCTATTATCATCTCCAAAACGTGACTATATCCAACTTATATCCACTGATCCAAAATTTCCTAAAATGATGGTTCATGTGAAAACCTTGCCTACCAGCATCATGAAACGATTAGAAGACTGTGACTCGACACTGGAAATGGAACTCGTTGCTGCAGAAATTGTTGAATGGAGTGAAGATTATGATAGTCCATTAGCTCATGTTCTTCACATATTTGGAAGAGGTGGAGAGGTAGCATCACAAATGTCTGCCATCTTATTTCAAAACTCGATCAACACTTCTGACTTCCCTCTTGAAGCAATTTCCGGTATTCCTCATGTTCCGTGGAGAATACCTGAAAAGGAATTTCACCATAGAAGTGATTTAAGGAACTTGTGCACGTTTACCATAGACCCCATCACTGCATCTGATCTTGATGATGCTCTATCCATTGAAAAGTTACCAAATGGTATATACAGAGTAGGTGTTCACATTGCTGATGTATCGTATTTTGTTCCCCCAAACACTGCCTTGGATGTAGAAGCTGAAAACCGATCCACGAGTGTGTATTTACCGCATCATAAATTACCAATGCTGCCACCATTGCTTTCAGATAATCTAGGCTCACTTAGTCCTGGGGTGGAAAGACTTGCTTTTTCTATCATCTGGGATATTAATCTTGATGGGGAGATTCTAGATCGTTGGATTGGTCGAACCATTATACAGTCATGTTGCAAACTCTCATATGAACGTGCTCAAGACATCATTGATGGCTTTCTTAATATTGAGGGTCTCCAACTTCATGGTCGTTTTACGTGGTCAGACATGAGTACTTCGGTTCATAATCTCAATGAGATATCTAAAGTTTTGAAAGAAAAAAGGTTTAAAGATGGAGCATTGTCTCTTGAAAGTCCCAAAATTGTATTCTCGTTTGATAAAGATGGCCACCCAAATGATGTTTTTCTTTCTTCCAGAAAGAAATCCAACTTTCTCGTGGAGGAATTAATGCTTTTGGCTAATACAACAGCTGCTGAAGTGATAACTAGGGCCTACCCTTCCAGTGCTTTATTACGGAGACACCCTGAACCTAAGTTATCAAAACTTAGAGATCTCGAGGCTTTTTGCAGTAAACATGGTTTACAATTGGACACTTCTACTTCTGGCCAGTTTCATAAGTCTTTGGAATGCATAAGGCATGAATTGAAGGATGATTCTGTCTTTTTTCATATTCTTATGAACTATGCAACAAGGCCAATGCAATTGGCTACTTATTTTTGTAGTGGGGATATGATAGATGATAGTGATGATTGGGGTCATTATGCGTTGGCTGTCCCTCTTTACACCCATTTTACTTCTCCACTAAGACGTTATCCTGATATTGTTGTACATCGGACATTAGCTGCAACCCTGGAAGCAGAAGAGATGTTGAATTTAAATGGGAAGGAATTGTTGAAAAGATGCTTCACGGGTTTATCTTTTGACAAAGAAGAAGTGGAATCGATTGATGCTCAAAAGGCATTGTCTGATGCAGCGGTAAAATATGCAGTTCCTGGAACAGAAGAACTTGCTAATATTGCACTTCATTGCAATGAAAGAAAACTTGCTTGCAGATATGTTAAGGATGCTACTGATAAACTTAATATGTGGCTGTTGCTGAGGAATAAAGAGGTAATATATATAGTTGATTTTAACTCAATTTAGGGTTGTTATTATTTTCTCTGTTTACCTTGCTAATGACTTGACGGTGGCAAAATGGGCAGGTTGGGCGGGGATGGGGTTGAATAATGGGTCAAAACAGTTCATTTTCTAGTTTACATTGGGTTGACCTGAAATACATTGTGTGATAAATAAATTCAATGTCTTATGAATGATCAACATGACAGGTATGAGTTGGAAGTTATGTTATTCAGTAAAGTGATACAAGTCTAAGAATAAAACTATTTAGAAAAGTTTATCATTAAAAGTACACTTTTGGTGACTTTCGACCCATTTGATACTTCTCTTTGTAAGCTAAATTTCATGATTTTACTCGTTCGACCGATTAGAGATAAAATAAGAAAAAAAGTAATAGGTAAATGAGGAATTGCTGCCAACCTAGCAGTGATATTGTTGCTCTCTTACATATGCACAAGTTTAGTCGTTAAGCTTTTCTAGTTCCCGTGTATAAACGATGTCAAGTTATCTTTCCTTTGATATGGATACAAGTCACTTGCACTATATTTATCAGGTCATGCTAATGATTTAATAGAGAAGGTTTTGATAACATTATGAAAGAAGATAACTCGTAAGTTTAGTTCAACTTTAAGTGTGAAATTTAATTAAGGATTCCTTGCTATTAGTTCCAGATAAGACCTGGAAATAAGTAGACTACCCTTAACTGTTGTTACATTTATTTTGTTGGCACAATTCAATGACAGAGTAGGAGTATGTTATTTCATATTCCATCCATTATGTTTACAGGGTTTTTCTATACAGTGCGGTTGACTTTAATCAGCTCTGATTTGTTTTTTCTCGTGTATGACTCTTAAGACTATTCAATATATATTTAACTATGGTCATAGATAAATGGCAATTCAGTCCCTATACTGATGGCTAGTCTATTCAGCATAGAATTAATTATGGCCTTAGATAAATGTAATTCCCTCTCCATATAGTATGTTGTGTAAACTCCTCGGATATGTGAGATCAAGTTACTACAAACACCCAGCAACAATATAAAAGCATCTACAGAACATTTAAGTTGCTACTTAATCATTCTCTGTTAGGGGTTATACTGACTTCCTTGATGATGATTGCAGGTTTTCCTTTCAGAAGCTAGAGTATTGGGCTTGGGACCAAGATTTATGTCCATATATGTTACCAAACTAGCTGTGAGTGCTCTTATCTAAATGTGTCAAATTGGGTGGTTGAGGCATGTTGGGTAATGCGTCAATACAGTATTCTTTTTGTATGGGTAGGAAGGGGTCAGGTTGTGTTTGGTTGATTAGAAACACTCCTGGTACAAATTATAAGGTTTATAAATAACTAGTGTGTCAAAAGTATGGTTGAGAACTATATTACTCCATAAGTCAATAACAATCAACTTTTTATAAATATTTTTTTTTTTAGAATTTTTAAATTTTTTATGCATTAAAAACACTTTAACGAATAACAGAGGTGTTAATTTCAGTGTTAGCATACTTATTTTAATTAACCTGTGCTAAATAAAACATAACTCTAAATCTACCCCTTTAATTGTATTGAAATTAACACCTCTTTTATTACCCTTCCATTTATAAGTTAATAATCAGTTACCAATTATATCTTTCATGTGATTTCATGCTTCTAGATTGAGCGACGAATATACTATGACGAGGTTGAGGGTCTTACCGCAGAATGGCTCGATGTAACATCCACGTTGGTCCTGAGTTATTGCCCAAACAACCGTTCACATAAGAAGGGAAGCTATAGTAAGTTCAGGACAATTGAAGAGGTTGCAATGGTTACATTTCCGGACAACATGGTATCAGAACGAGATGTATCAAATGATGCAGACATTGAGCCAAAGGTTTTTCCCCTCATCTTGCATATTCTTTCAACCATTCCTGTTGCAATTCATCCTATTGGTGGGGATGATGGGCCAATTGATATAGGGGCAAGACTATACATGAGCTCATATTTTTGTTAGTTATTAATCCCAAGTTTAAAACCACTTACTACCTAGGTAGTTGTAGATGGATATATAGGCTTGTTGTAAGTGTAGATTACATAGAGAAGAGAGTTTATGGTATTGCTTGCTTGGTAGCTGCTTGTTTTTAAACCAAAGCAGACTATCATGCGGGTTTCGTGGTGGTGGTTGTGGTTGGGTGACAACGGGCTAATATTATTGTAGTCCCTTACACCTGCTGCAAGATGTAGTTTTAGGTAGAACTTGATGTTACACGGTGGATTGTTGCCCAATTCTCTTTTAAACATTGGGTTTCCTTATCCTTGTCAAGGTTTGTAACTAGAGAAAATGGCTGGTGCTGCTTGCCTTCTTTCTTAACATTTAAATGTAACTGATGCAAATTGTATCAGAGTTTATCTACAATTCTGCTTGATAATAACTGGTGATGTTTGTTTTCAGATAATACTATATTTGTCTCCTTAAAAATTTGTAGTTATGGCGCTCTCTTAATGATACTTTTTGGGTTCTAAATTGGAGTAAATATGTAGGTTCAGGTGAAAAATCTGGATAGATATAATTTTGTTAGATCACTGAAATATTGCAACCAGTATGGCAGTACTGCATTCTTAGCACAACTGCATTAGCTGCTACTTGTGTTTGTCCTAGATTGCTAGATGTATTCAACACTTGTTTACTTTGGGTGCACTTCCATGACCCCGATCAATTAAAGCATTATAGTCTTACAACTAGTTTGGTAAATCACTAGGATTATACCAATGCTTTGGACCATTGCACTTTTATACAAAGGGTGCGTGCAAGTGCCATTGACAGCAAATTTTTATGTATTTTATAAATTGAAGAGAACTGAACCCCCTTAAAAAGGTTATTGACTATTATGGAGTACTAAATTACTGGATGAATGGAACACCTAAAGCAGAAAAAACGATATTCAAGTTTGCTGCAAGGATTATAATTGTAAGTGTTAAAGGAAGACCCGATCTTTTTTTTAAAAAGAAAAATCCTGTCCAAATAAGATTATGCCGACCGAATATTTCAGAAGGTCCTCCTTACTTGAATGGGAAGTAAACAGAGACACACATGTACACATCTTAGTGTGAGCAGAAACAATAATTGATGATGCTAAGAATAAACAGCCAGAAATAGAGATATGGTTTCAGAACCTTTGAACTTCCACAAAATATTAACTTTAAGAAAAAAGATGCGACAGGAATATGTTAGCTGCTAAGATACATGGACTGGCATTTGCCAATGAATATTGAAAACAGGAGAATATATGGTGCAAAATTTTCAACTATCTTTGGCCTAAATCGGCTGGTTCTGATTGCTCATTTGTGTCAGTAGATTCCTCAGGGTGCGGTCCATCGGATTTGCCTCGACCAGGGCCAGCAGAAACTTTAACCATTGCTGGTCTAAGTAATCGTTCCCCAAGAATAAACCCTCGTCTAAACTCCTCTATAACAATTCCTTCATTGAACTCACTTGACTCTTCTCGTGCAATTGCTTCGTGAACCTATATCACAAATAAACATAAACATAAACATTACATAAGGAACAAAAACTTTGGATTCAACTGTAAGCCTTTAACTCTGCCACTTTCAAAATTATCATTTGTAAATGCTCTATATTCTACAAAGACACTCACTAACAAAAAAGGAACTATGGAGCAACCAGTGAGATTGCTGGGTCGCAAGCTAGGGGGTGTGAGGTAGTTGTTATATATGAACAGAATACGACAGATACAGGAACGAGCTATCCTTTGTAGTATTCTAGTTAACTAACTAATGGAAAAAAATGTTGCACTGCAAAACTCATAAACTTACAAATAACTGACGCTATTTATTCGAGTGCAAGATCTTTTATTTGCTTTGATTGGAGACTAATTTAGAAATCTGGCATATAGTAAAAATTTCACTATAGCTATATGTCAACTTAAAAATTATAACTTTCAATTTGTTGGAGAGTATTTCATTTCTTTCAAGTTTGAACAGGATATATTTTCATAGCAAAACTCATCTCAGCAAAGAAACCATTGAGGCCTTGTTTAGTTGTAGAAAATTGCCCCACTTTTCTTAAAAAAAAGTTCCAAGAAAACCAAAAAATTGGGAAGTGTATTCAAATTATTATTTTTTAGAAAAAATTTCTAAGAAAATGGAAAAGTGGTTTTTCTAAATTATAGCTTGACTTTAGAAAACTAGAATTCATACTTTTCAACATTTTTCCCTTATAACAATATCCATACTTTTCTAATTTTTTTCCATCACCACACGTAAACATATTTTCCAGATTTTCATCACTTTTCTAGAGATGAAAAACTCATCCAATTCTCTAGAAAATTGGAGATGGAAAATTGTGGAAAATTTTCCACAACTAAACGCACCTGAATCTCTTAAGCTATATGAAGGTATTACAGATGCAACTTTTGAGCCATTTCCATTAATCTTTTCTGTTGTTTAAAACATCTTTGATGGTATTTTTACTATGATTAGCAAGAGACGTTAAAGGTGGCAACTTTGAGCCAGTTCTTATAAATGGGTCAATTTGATTATGTTTGCTTTGATAGGTCAAACGAGTTACATAGAATTTTTTAGCTAATTAGAGAATGGGTCAAATTCGAAAGGGTAGAAAGTTACCAGAAGAGTACTTCTAATGCAAACAACGTTCTAAATTGTCTTCTATAAGCATATTTGTCACATTAATCTAGTGTGAAGAAAACTTCAAAATTATGGGCAAAACTAGTTTTGGGTCGATCCAGCCTGTTTCGGCATTTACTAAAGAGTTACCCATTTTAATCAGTTCATTTTAATCAGTTACGAACCCATCTGACCCAACAATTTTTCCACATGTGCGTGAGTGAATAAAAACCATAAAAGAAGTGGAATTACCGCAGGATCGAACGGTTTTCCAACTGTTGGTACAGCAGCCACACGTAAATTCCTCATAATTTCGACAAACTGTTTATATATCCCCTGGTAACTTGCATCAATCTTTTTCTCCTGCTCTGTTTCAAGCTTCAACTGTTGCTTTGCTCTCTCAAAATTATCAACCATGGGCAGAAGACTCTCGATCACTTCCCCTTGAGCATTGCTCCGTACTGTAAGCCTTTCCTTTTCCGACCTTTTTCTAAAATTATCAAAATCCGCTTGCAACCGAATATATCTTTCTTTCCCAGAACTTGAATCAGCAGACAAGGATACAACCTGCTCCAATAATTTATTTTTCTCATTTTCTAGATGACATAATGTAGCCTCAATATCAGATGAAGTTGCATCATCTTTATTGAGAATAGCTACTTTGTAAAGTTGAAGCAGGGACTTGATGGTCAATATGCTCTCCTGTTCTAAATCACTTTCAGATTCTTCAAGATCATTATACTGAGCCTCTTCTTCACTTGTCTACCAGAAAAAGTATACAAAAGCATATTTCAGTAAATATTAAATGACATCTTAACATCTCAGGCATGCAGTCAGAATCAGCTTATCAGTTTCACACAACAAAGACTAGATATTGACGGTGTCGATCAGTATAATCTACCAAAATAGACTGATTATGTTAGATCCATTGATTTGCACAAATTTAGCATAGTTTAAGATGGCAAGGGTTGGATCAATGAACACTTATAGGATTAGATGTCAATTTGTTGTCATCTAATTAGATTATTTATGCTCAAAATTGATAACATTGTTGGCTTGATCTGTAACTAATGTAATAAAGTTGTGCATGACTTTGCATGACATCAATACAATGTATTTTTCTGCTTTGCCAAAGGTAACAAGTAAGGATAGATCAAGGATCAACGTGATGATGGCATATCACTTGTGGCATTCTAGCAATGCCATTTCCATGTGGTCAACATAATGTTCTTTATGAATCATAAAGATATTGTCCTTAATAGTTTATAAGATTGCTTCACAATGAGTGTACACTATGATGTTAGGATAAAAAAGTGTTCTGTGCATACAAAGGTTGAAAGTCTATTATATTAGTAAAGAGATGATTGAAGTTGTTCAGTTTTTAGTAACATGTATGCACTCCAAATGAGCACATAATTCTTTCATGTTATTACAATTTGACATAAAATTAATTCTATCATTGTTTATCAAAGTAATCTTACTAAAGTACGTCATGCAAATCAAAAACAATTTTAATAATGTAGATCTGCAATCTTGATGGACAGTCTTACATGAAACATATGGGTCTCTACCGGAATCCTTATCCCTTTGACTTTATTTAAACAAAAAATAGCTAGCTAGACCTCCATGTATACAGTGATGTTAATTAGATGTGTTAATTGTTCTTAACATGAATCAGTGAATCGCTGATTGTATGATACATTTTCCATATCAGTAACTTTAAAGTTTGTAGTACATATCATTGTAGATTGTAACTCGTGTTGATTAGAAGGGTGATCATTTTAAGAACATTGCTTATGAGTATAATTTATATGCACAGAAGGATATACCAGAGGTTAGTTGGCAATGCCTTTGAAATCGGTTGCAGACCCTTTTTTGTAAGTTCCATCAGAAAATCGAAAACTATATGTACTTTTAAAGTTACGCTACTCAAATTCTTTAAAAGTTTAAAGTATATGATCTGGTAAAAAGTTCGTATTGAAAACCTAAGCCAAACATAGATTTCCATGATTGACTTACAATGGCACGATTTTAGCCCAACTCTCAAAATAATTTCATTAATCATTACCAAACACTCTACCAATGTCACATTAACATGTTCAAATTATGATATTATAAGATTGTGAAAGGGATATACTTATTTTGAAGTCAAACATAGATAAAGTGATAATGTATCAACCTACAACAAATTGCGTAGAATCATTAGAGTTTAATTGCAAGTGTGAAACTCATAGTTCAATAAAAAAGCTTTCAAAAATACCATCAAAAGAATCATTAAAAGCCATATTACTAGCCTATGCTATTCCTTAACTAAAGTTTACAGAGTCTTTAGTACCTTATGAAGATCTGACATTGATCAAATTCAAAAAGGCCCAAACTTTCAATCATAACCCTAAAGGAAACTCATAAATATGATACATGTAATAATATATAGGGATTTTTTGAATAAAGTACTTAGTTTTTCCTTAATGATGCATTAGTCATTGTACTTTTTTTCTTTTTACATAAGAGTCATTAAATAATGGGTTTGTGTACAAACTAAGAAATTTAACATCTTTATATACAAAGCTAAAAAATTTATACAAAAACTAGCAACTTTAACTGCCAGGTTAGCTGTTACAAAATTACCCAAACAGTTCACAATATCTTTTAATGACTAATACAGCACAAAACATATAAAAATTGGTAATGTTACTCAACAAATACACAAGTTAACTTAATTTCAACATCAAAGTACAAAATCATAAATTTAAACCTAAAATAAAATCTACAATAAAGGATTAAATAAAGTACCTCAACAGCAGTGTCCTTGGCTGTAAACAAATAAGATTTAAAAGGACGCCAATTTTGACCCAAATAAGAACTGGATAGAGATTGAGAAAACCCTAAATTGGGTTTATAGAATTGTTGAATGTGTGGTTGCTTAAAAGCAAGAGTGTTGGTTGAAAATTGGGAGGATTTGCGAGGAATCGGAGTGCAGAGAGAGTATTGATTGGAAAGAGGAAGAAGAGCGGCCATGGGAGATGGTTCTAGTTATTGGGCTTTTTCCTCTTTGATGATATGATACTATTTAACGAGTATTCTTGATTGTTGATATATATAGAAGATAGATAGATAGAAAATGGCAAATGGGTATTGTTGTATTACACCCTCTTTCCGAGTTTTGTAAGATAAAAAGAGAACTAGAAAATAAAAAAGTAGAAAAAAAATGAATTCAAATCTTCTTAATTTTAAATTTGAGAAGAAAGATACTAAGGAAAATTAGATAAAAATAATTATTTCTTTTCTTTTCTCTTCCTTTCTAAAAAACTAGAAAATACAAATCCTTTGTTATTTTCTTTCTGGTTACTTTTTTTTCTCTCCTAAATAAAATTCTGAAACAGAGTGTTAGGGTTAAAGGTGTTTTTACGGTTAAAAGTGATGACCGTAGTTACATTTTTTTTTAGGTCACTAATGTTTTTGTTTATATTAATACTAGGTCAATATCCCGTTATAATGCGGGACGAAATTAATTTATATAAATTTATCTAATTGTCTATATCTATAATATACGATGGAGGAATCTTAACCCTTCATTGTTTTCCACCCTTTATAATTTAACGATCTTAATTTCTTTCATATAATTACACATTTGGCCCCTTAAACGTTTGATATATTTATTTTGATTAAAATTAGACTGAATATTCTATTCATTTATACAAATTAAAGAGTCTATAAGTTATATAAGAAAATCGTCCACAATATTTTATTCATTTTATTAAAATTAATTTGTCTCGCATTATAGCGGGTCTATAAACTACATAAAGAAATTGACCAAATAAAAATTAAATTCAACTCCCATCATCACAGGTCTATAAACTATATAAAAAAATCGGTCATAATATTTTATATATTTATAAGGTCTATAAACTATTAAATTCGCCGCGCCTTATCGTGGGTTTGTAAACTATATAAAAAAATCGACCAAATAAAAATTAAATTCGACCCGAATTATCGCGGGTTTATAACCTAGTAATAGAATATTGTGACTGATTTTTTTATATAGTTTATAGACCCGCTATAACGCGGGACGAATTTAATTTTAATAAAATGAATAAAATATAGTAAATCGATTTTTTTATATAGTTTATAGACTCTTTAATTTTTATAAATGAATGAATTATTTGGTCTATTTTTTGAATTTAAGTAAATACATCAAATATTTAAGGGACCAGAAGTGTAATTATGCGATAAAAATTGAGATCGTTGGATCACAAATAGTAAAAATAATGAACTGTTCAAATTTTTTTATCGCAATGATGTGATTTTGAGGTATGCAAACATGACTAAACATATAGTTCTATTTAATTAGTCTAACATATCATTTGAAATAGTTGTTTGTTCGCTATTTGTGTTTAACACTTTAATTGTATCTTCATGATCTTTTTAATAATTATGAAAGGATTGACAGCTAGCTGAAGGTCTTCTTCACATTTACTAAATTAATAATTAGAGATGTGATATTTACTTTTATTCCCTTTGTTCAAAGTCGTCACTAAACAATTATTGTAGATATGTGATTCATTTACTTCTCTTCCATTAAAATATATATAATATTCGTTTATAAAAAGAAGCAATATGTGGCTTAAGGTCTGCATACATGAACTAGACATTTAGAACAAAGAGAGTGGTTATTTATCTTTTTGAAAAGAAAAAATTGATTTATCATTGTCACATTATTTTTATATTAAAATCATATTAGAACTTCTTTCATTTGTACTCATCACACTAAAAATTGGACTGACATTTAATACTTTTTTACTATTAAAATTATTTGATACACCTAAAACAAAAAAAATAATAATACATATGCTACCACTCAAAGTGGTAATCACCATTTTGTATCGACCAAACCGAGAACCACTATGAAATTCATAATGATCATACTAGTTTGGTTCTTAACCACTTTAAGCCACGTATGACCACTCCTATTGTTCTTGGACACTTGCACCCTTAAAAAATAATAATAATTCAAAAGGAACTATATTTATTATTTGTATATACTTAAAGTTTATAAATAGTTACATGTTATAGATCACACCTATAAATAGTCTTATATTAAAATATATGTTGTTAACTGAACTTATTTATGTTATCATTCTATAATTTGTTAAAAACACATGTCTAATGAAATAACTATAATAAGCGAAAAAATATATATTAGACCCATCACAACCATACTCTATATTCAAATATAAGGAAAATAAATAATCTTTTCAACTAACTTATCTTCTAAAACAAAATATCTCCTTTAATCATCTTCTCTGAAATCACAATTTTATAAATTTCATCCTTCTCAATTCACTTATATACAATATTTGAAAAGTTTATAAAGCTTAATTTCGTTCAAGTATATTATATATTTTTCTGTAATCATTTTAACGTAATATTGTAATATACTTATTTTTGATATTTTATTTTTTGAATAACCAAAAAGATTTGAATCTCATGATTGATTTATAAAAGAAATAAAAAATAAAGAAAATAAAAAATCTTTTTACCATATTTCTCATATAAAAAAATATCTCATTTAATTATCTATTCAAAAAACATAGTTTTATACATACTATCCTTTCTAATTCCTCTTTAGACAATATTTGAAGAGTTTATTAAGTTTAATTTCGTTTAAGTATATTACATTTTATTCAGTCATTTTAGTGTAATATTGTAATATATTATACTTTCATTAAATTTGTTTCATTTCTTTATTAATAATACCTAATACTCAATAATCATTATTATTAGTAATTTAACAATACTGAAATTTGATCAATATCGATAATAACAATAAAATGTGTCGATTAGAATTTTAGAGGACGAATAGTATTCAATTATATATATATAAGAAACTTGACTTCCTCTATAAATTTATCTAAATGTGACGTAATTGTTGAAGCGTGTTTTTCTTGTGCTCAATAATATTTAATTTGAGAGTTCAGACAAATCTAATCACAAAAATGTGTGATTAATTTGTGACTTTTATTATAATAAATAACAAAACATAATTATTAATTAATATAATTAAGTTAATGTGTGATACTTAAAAAGTTTTGTGTTAAAAATAGTGTATCAATATTATATTTACTATAAATAATTAAACAGTTCATATGTACATACAGATCTAAAAGCAAGTAACATTATATACAAAAATCTCAGTGTATCAAATCACATTAAATTATAAAGATATCATAAATCTTTAAGTTAATTTTCATTAGACTGTAAATCATCCTATGTATATAACTTGACAATAGAATACAATTTTTATTTCATTATTACTATTCCGTACGAAAAATTGAACCCTTTTTCTCTTTCACTTTCGTTAGTCGCGTGAGGGTCGAAATACGTTTGTTGTTTTTTTGCTTATCAAATCCTGACTAAATCAACAGGTATATACACTGCGATCTATCGTTACCCTTCCTTTAATTATTGCTTAATCTTAATCAATTTAGGGTTTTCACAATTAATTAATTTCGAAATTTGATCGATTCAGAGAACGATTATTTCTTATATGTTATTCAGAATTGTATGATTGCTCTAGTTTTCCTTAACTTTTCAATCGTTCAATTTTGTAAGAATTTGCCACACGTCAATATTAGGGTTTTGAATGTTCAATTCTTGAAATTCATTGGAAATGAGAATCGAATTATGCAATTTGTGCTTAATAGGGTTTGATGTTTTATAGAATTGAATGTGAAATTGAAATGTTGACTGATTAACGTTGGTTGATTTACCTTAAAAGAGCTGACTGATTATCATTGGTGTTTGACTTATGATTGTGAAGTTGATTGGGATGTTGTTAAATTTTTGAATGTCAGCATCCTCCTATTTTTAGCATTTGTAATGTCAGTCATGAGCGTTGTGGTGTTCTATTTATGAATATATGATTGCATGATATATAGATATTGAACAAGCAATAAATTTTAGTACCTTTTTGGTGTCCTGACTGAAAATAGATTTGTTGCTGTTTTACTAGGGAAAAGTGAAGATTTTTATACAGATTGTGAGTACTATTAGAGGGATCACTAATCGGAACTGTGGATTTTTCACCTTGTGTTATGAGACGTAGTTAAAGAAAGCAAGTAGTGATTAAAAAATGAATTTACAGGCTCAAATGGGGGGACAGTACCCGAGGCAGGTTTCAAATCAAGCTGGGAGTTCGATGTCTTCTATACCACAACAGCAAAATATAATGCAGAACAATGAAGGTTCCCATGCTCCACTCAGTGTGGAGCCTGGTTTTGCAAATGCACGGCGGTTTATACAAGATAAGATGTAAGCTCTCTTTTCGAACTTGTGTTTATATGTCAAAAGTGCTTTGTTTATGTATGTGTTTGTGTGTGTTGCAAATGTGTATACTTGCCTAATGTATCTGATCTATTTGTTATATGTGGGACTGAATGGAAGGTTAGGCATACATTTTTCTCATTATCTAATTATTACATAGATGTGTTGAATATTGAACACATGCCATTTGATGATGTTAAAATACGTAGATGCATTTTATGGGAATTCACTAGTTCTATGTAAATTGTCCAATTGTTACGATAGTACTGTTTGATGATGTTATAGTAAGTCTCAAGAACTTTAAATAGAATTCAGTTGGTATATCTGTCATGTTGAACAACTGTCATTTGATAGTGTAAAATTGCGTACTAGCGTTTTGAAGGAAATCCACGTCTACGTAAATTGTGCAGTTGTTACTACAGTACTGTTTGATGCAGTGATTGTAAGTCTAAAGAGCTATAGATAGAATTCAGTTGGTATTTTTGTCATGTTTATTATGTTTTGCTGAATATGATTTAGCATATACTCTTGTGTTTAGCTCTTTAAGACCATGTTATACATTTTAGGTTAAGTGTATTTTGTGGAAAATTACCGACTTCGCCCTTAATGTTTTCATGGTGTTGGTCTGAACTACAATCACGTGAGATATAACTCTCATCTTGTATGTACAAACCTTTAAATGGTAACTTTTGCTGTGTCCATTTTGGTAAGAGAGTGGATCTAATAAATACTTGTTTTTTCTGTTATATAATAGGGATCAAGAAGAAACCCTAGTACCCAAAAACATGAATATGTATGTATGTAATACAAAGAAAAATGTATATTTGCGTGTTGAGGCATAATCTATTATCTGTAGTGGTGTGTATGGCCAGGTACGTTGTTTACATTTTTTAGGGTCCCCTTTTTTTTTGTACGTCCTTTGTAGTTGATATCAGTGCTTAACAAGAACACTTTCATGAGGGGTTAGTGGTTGTCTCATGACGTCTTTTCTGCACTGGTGATCCTTGCGAGTATGAACTGCTTCTATAATTCACTTTCCTTTTTTCTTTTTCCGATCCTCATATAATGATAGAAGTATATAATTGTTTTCTGTTTTTGCATGCTTTTAATATTAGTAATATGAGTTTGTGTTGTGGTGTGACTGATGCTTCATATATTTATAAGTCTCCGATGAAAATTATAATTTATTTTTTTCCCTCTAGCTATGAGTTTCTCATGCAGCGACAACAAACTCGGGATATAGCTCCAAAGAACGTCCTGGATATTGTTAGACGCTTGGAGGAAGGCTTGTTCAAAACTGCTACAACGAAGGTTTTATTTATTTATTTATTTTATTTAAAATATTATTATCTTTTTTGATGTTATATCTGAAGTATGATATGTTTTGACTTGCTATATTCCTATGTTAGTAATTAAACAACATGTTTATTTGTTTAGTCTACAAAAGTAAGCAATGGTTCTTAAATAATAAGATTTGAGTTTACTTTTGAGTTTTGAACGAGTTAAAGGAATTTTATTTCTGGAATAAGACTTAGATTATTATCACTTAATTGGATAAAAGGGTATTAAATAATTTGAGTGATGCTTTCTAATAATGGAAGTATTTAGGGGAGGTTATATCAACTGAGAGAAGACGCAGTAATTTAATTTCTTACTTATTTGTATGATTTATGAACCTTATTATCTATATATAACATTTTTTTTAGGAGGAGTATTTGAATTTAGAGACGTTGGAAAATCGTTTACATGTTCTGATCAAACGCCTCCCCTTCAACAATCACAATCAACGATATCAGCAACAAAATAATCCTTCTGTTGTTATGGGAACAATGATACCAACTCCTGGTGTACCTCAAAGTGGGAACTCAAATATAATGGGCTCATCATCTACGGATAACTCCTTGGTTGGTGGTAATAACATGATGTCATCAGCTGTAAATGCAGGAAGCTTTTCCATGAATACCTCTGGGCCTTCCAGGGGCATGCACACTGGTGCATTTGGTTCAAATGATGGTACATCTCTCTCTTTTACTTAGGAGGTCGTACGCAAAATGTGTGGGTTGGGTAACAGATTAAAACAGGTTTTGGTTTGATCCGCAGAAACTTTTTTGTCCAACTTTGATTTTTCTGATTAATCGTTCATGCATTAGTTATCTTTATAAATACAATATAAATCTAGTTTGCTGAATGAAATGATTAAGGAGGTTTTATGCATTAAAATAGACTTTGGTGGGCGACTTTCAAACTTTTTCCTTTTTAGCTAATTTTCTTTATCTGACCCATTTGATCCGTTTGAGATAAAACATTACCCAAATTGACCACTTCATCAGTAAATGGGCTGAAACTGCCACCTCTACTCCTGTTGCTAGTTTCTCATATTAACCCACTTATCTTCGTTTCTGTACAATATTGCATCTACCTTTTCAGGTTTAACAGATGTATCTCAACAGTCACTGTCTAACTTCTCTGTGAATTCATCAACGAGTGGCCAAAGAATTGGCAGCCAAATGATGCCTACGCCTGGGTTCAACAATAGTAATAGCACAAGTAACCAGTCATACATGAAATTGGACTCATCTAATAATGTTTCTGTGCTTTCGAGTGTTGACTCAGCCATGGTTTCTCAACCATTGCAACAGAAGCAACAAGTCGGTGGTCAAAACAGCCGAATCTTGCATAGCCTGGGAAGCCACATGGGTGGGGGAATCAGGTCTTCTTTGAATCAAAAACCTTATGGTTTCCCGAATGGGTCATTAAACGGTAATTTAGGGATGGTGGGTAAAAATTCACAGATGAGTAATAGTTTGGTGAAGTCTGAGGGGTTTTTGACAGATTCTCAGTACGGAAACTCTTCAAAACCAGTGCCACAATATTTTGATCAACATCAAGGACAGATGTCACAAGGTACCCTTAATTCACTCATATATCTATCTAGCTTATATGATATAGATGACTAGATGGGTGGGTAAAGTGAATGGGTTCTATTTACTGAATCTGATGATGAACTGGATGCACATTTAAATCGTTAAAGTAAATATTCTTATCTTCATATGGTTAATGTTGCAGATGATGGATCTGGAAATTTTTATGCCTCCACAAGTTCAGCTACTTCGCTGATGAACATGAACCAAGTAAACTTACCAACATTACAAAGAAGTAACTCTCCGCTGGTGGTCAATCAGTCAAACTTGCACAATTCTGATCAGCCTGCAAACATGAAGCCTTCAATAGATCAGACTGAGAGTGCTATGCATCCTCAACAGTCTCTTCAGTTTCAGCAACAACAACAACTCATTCGATCTCAAAGGCAACAGAATCAGCAGAACCAACGAGTACCATACGTCCAGTCTCGGTTGATATCTGATATGGGCAGTCGAATAAAATCCGAGCCTGGGCATAATGAAACTTTGCTGCCGCAAGTCTATGAGCATTTTCAGTCAACCCAACCGACCAATAACTTCCAGCAAAACTCAGGCTCTCAGGATGTGCGTTTATTAATGACGGAACCTTGTGATCAGCAACAATTTTTGCAACAGCCTAATTTTGGCGTTGACACTCGAAATGATATTAGCCGTTCAATTGGAGGTCAACCAGAGACTGTACTTCAGGGTCAATGGCATTCAAGATCACAGGATCCTTCACACCAATTAGGTAACTTGTCAAATGAGCTAATAATAGGGAATGATCAAATTCAGAAGAATAATAATTTATCTTCAGAACCATCTATGGCTGCCAAAAAATCAGTTGGCCCACCATCTGCTAATTCAGACCGTCAGGTGGGGTTCAAGAATCAAATAAGATGGCTTTTGTTTTTACGGCATGCTCGTAATTGTGTTCATCCACCTGGAAGCTGTCCAGAAATCCATTGCATTACTGTTCAAAAGGTGTGGAAACATCTTGCGTCATGTAAAGATGCAACTCAATGTCAATATCCTTTCTGCCATAGGTCGAAAACTGTACTTGAACATTATAAGAACTGCAGCGATCAAAGTTGTCCAGTGTGTGTTCCTGTAAAGCACTTCATGCAACGTAAAGGGGTCCTTCAAAATATTTTTCCACAATCGGGCAATGGAGCGTGTGATTCCATTAATGAAACTTCAGAAGATTTACATCCTTCTGTAAAACGAATGAAGATTGAGCCACCATCTCAGCCGGCAGTTTCTGAAAATGAAATCTCGATCGTACCAGTTCCCACCACTAGTACACCTGAGGTCACTGGAGTGAAAATGGAAGTTCTTGCAAGTTCTGTGCAAGGAACTCTCAAAATCACTGAGCCGGCAAGGAAGGATTATGTTGAAGATCTCTTAAAAGTTAAAACTAATGAGACTGCGGGTCCTAAGCAAGAGTTCCCTAAGATCGAGAAAGAGGTGGGCCCCGCTAAACAAGAAGATGTAACGCTTGTTGCTGAGACTTCGGCTGGTAAATCTGGGAAGCCAAAAATAAAGGGAGTATCAATGACGGAGTTGTTTACACCGGAGCAGGTTCGGGAGCATATAACTGGTCTCAGGCAGTGGGTGGGCCAGGTCAGAAATTTGGATCCTTTTTGAATGGCTATTCATTATTGCATCCACGCTTGCCTTTTGGCATATCTGAACTGCATGTTGGCAGTTAAGAAGGCTAATTTTGAATCACATTTAAAGGTGGTAAAGTGGAAAGGTTGGGTAACGGGTCAGAATTGGCAGGATTGGGTTGACCTACAAACACTTTTTTCCTTTTCATTTGTTAACTTTTGCAAATAGTTAATATGTTAACTATGTGAAAAAAATGTTTTTTTACAATGATAATCTAATCATTGAGATGATATGATTTAGGGTTAATGCATTTTGATTGCACTTTGGGTGACTTTCGACTAATTTTTTAAGTTTACCAACTTGGCCTGTTAGATATAAGTTATAACCCAGATCGACCATTTACCTTTAAATAGGCTGAAATTGCCACCTCTAATTACAAAACGTAATAGCCCATTATGTTGTATATTAAATGCTAGCATGGATATACACTCATATACTCAAGAATGATATAGTTTTTCTAGCAAATTTATAAAGAGGGCGCTGTTTCATTTTATTGCATTTGTGTATGGTTAGAGCCTGTATTTGCTATGTAAGTCAATTTTTATCTTTCTATACTTGATTCGTATAATTTGCTTTGTGCAGAGCAAAGCAAAGGTAGAAAAGAATCAAGCGATGGAACTCTCTATGAACGAGAATTCATGTCAGTTATGTGCAGTTGAGAAGCTCAATTTTGAACCACCACCTATATATTGCTCACCCTGTGGTGCTCGCATAAAAAGAAATTCAATGTTTTACACCATTGGGAGTGGTGACACACGTCATTATTTCTGTATTCCCTGTTATAATGAGACACGTGGAGACACCATAAGTGTCGATGGAAGTAATATTTTGAAAGCAAGATTAGAAAAAAAGAAAAATGACGAAGAGACTGAAGAACCGGTAAGCTATATGCTATCATAACTTTTGTGTGAACTGTAATAAGTATCTGACCTTTTCCCTTCTTATACAGTGGGTCCAATGTGACAAATGTGAAGCTTGGCAACATCAGATCTGTGCATTATTCAACGGTCGTAGAAATGATGGGGGACAAGCAGAGTACACCTGCCCCAATTGCTACGTGGAAGAGGTTGAGAGAGGAGAGCGGGTCCCACTACCACAAAGTGCTGTTCTTGGAGCAAAAGATTTACCGAGAACCATTCTTAGTGATCACATAGAGAACAGATTGTTTAAGAAATTGAAGCAAGAAAGACTCGATAGGGCAAGGTTCCATGGCAAAAGTTATGATGAGGTGATATGGAGTTTTTGCATTAATGTGATTAAACTTTTGATTTCTTTGTAGACTGTTTCATTAATATTATGACTTGTATTTTATCAGGTTCCTGGAGCAGAATCACTTGTTGTCAGAGTTGTCTCCTCTGTGGACAAAAAATTGGAAGTCAAACAGCGATTCCTTGAGATCTTTCAAGAGGAAAACTACCCCTCAGAATTTGCATATAAATCTAAGGTATGTCGATACTAAAATATTATAAGCATCATCGTGTTAATTAAGTTTTGACTTTGACCTGATACTAAGACTACCATTGCTTGTTTTAGGTGGTTTTGCTGTTTCAGAAGATCGAAGGGGTAGAAGTATGTCTGTTTGGCATGTATGTTCAAGAATTTGGAGCAGAATGTCAGCAACCAAACCATCGTCGTGTGTATCTCTCTTATTTGGACTCAGTCAAGTACTTTAGGCCTGAAATAAGAACCGTGACTGGGGAAGCTCTGCGTACATTTGTATATCATGAAATTCTGGCAAGTTACTAGATCCTTTATCAATTTGTGTTTTGTAGCTGATCATCTGAATATTGCGACTTGAAGTTGCAATAATCAGTTTTTAGTGAATGGATAAACATATTCTACTTGTGATTGTCCTATAATTTAGGGGTAAGAGTTATGATTTAAAAATCTGAGGATAAAATAAAATTACCTGTACAATACTTCTGTTAACCTAATTTGAAAGACTTCTATTTCCATTCCGCTAACCGTCTCTATTTTTTCACAAGAAGATCCTTCTTATTTGTCAGTGCATTAATAAAAAAAAAACTGAAACACTCCATAATCTTACCATATTTACCTGTATTCTCCCATTTTACCATTTCAGATTGGGTACCTAGAATATTGCAAGTTACGTGGGTTCACAAGTTGTTATATATGGGCGTGTCCTCCATTGAAGGGTGAAGATTATATCTTATATTGCCATCCAGAAATTCAAAAGACACCAAAGTCAGATAAACTAAGGGAATGGTAAGTGGGTGTAAAATGTGCATTATTACTTCACTATTGTAAGTTTAGGTTTATCATGCCTCACTATCATATATGATTTGTTTACCAGGTATTTGTCAATGTTGAGAAAGGCCATAAAGGAAAATATTGTGGTGGACCTGACTAATTTGTATGACCATTTCTTTGTATCTTCTGGTGAATGTAAAGCTAAGGTGACTGCAGCAAGATTGCCATATTTTGATGGAGACTATTGGCCTGGTGCCGCTGAGGATATAATCTATCAGCTTCGTCAAGAAGAGGATGGAAGAAAACAAAATAAGAAAGGGTCAATTAAGAGGACCATAACAAAAAGAGCTCTCAAAGCTTCTGGTCAAACTGATCTTTCTTCCAATGCTTCAAAAGATCTGCTACTCATGCATCGGGTAATTTTCTTCTTAACTACTTGATTATGTGCTATACTGTTACGTCTAGAGGTGGCAAAGTGGGCTGGCCGGGAGGGTTTTGTAACTGGTCAAATTAGGTAGTTTTTGCCAAAAATGGATCACATTGGATTGAACTGACACTTCTTAACCCAGTTTAGTAAGTTTTTTTAATATATAATCATCTCATATATATTTATTGTTTTTACTGTTGTTGACCCTTTCAAGACATTAGACTTGTTTTCTTTTAGCTAGTTTATATTTTTACTATTTATTTAACGTAGTATATCTTTTTCTATATCATACCGATGGACCCTTTAAAGATAAAACATGAACCCAACTTGACCCGTCAATAAGTTAATGAGTCAAAATGGCTGCCTCTAGTTAACCCTCACCTACTCATCCTAATCGCACTTCACTTTTTTGTTAATGTTGTTGTTGTTGCTGTTGCTGTTGCTGCTGCTAGTGATGCTCAATTATTCACCAGTTTTAGCAGCTTATGTCACTATAGTGATTACTTTTGTTTGAACTTAGATCATTTAACTTTAATGATGACCCCAAGCTTCCATCAGTTTGGCCTGCTTAGAGCTTTTTGAGACATTTTACCACACATAATTGTTTAACTAGAAGCAGATAACCCGTTAGTATAATTCTTAATGCTAAAAGGTCACTTGGCCCATATATTTTGGATAAAGTGAAAGTAAGTTAGTATCACAAGGAGTTTAATATTCAACTCTAGACACTTCTCTTTAACACGTGCTCAGAAAGGTTGCCAAGCATTTTATTTCACTTAACCCCTTTTCAAAATAAAAAGTTGTGTTGGTTGTTTTCTATTAAATGGGTTGCTTGTACCTTAAGTATTTAGAAATGAAGTCAATGAAGGTGGTAGTCTGCTGGTACCATTGGTGTTTTGAGATGTGTTACACTTACAATTAAATATATTGTCACTATCCTTGCCTTGCTATCATGTCTTTATTAGTCTTGTGGTGCATCCTACTTTCTTATTTTTTAAAGTGATTTAGTCTTATTCCTGTTGAACTCTTTTTTTACAGCTTGGTGAAACAATATCCCCAATGAAGGAAGATTTCATTATGGTTCACTTGCAGCATTCATGCACTCATTGTTGTCTGCTAATGGTTTCTGGAACACGTTGGGTATGCAACAATTGCAAAAATTTTCAGCTCTGCAATCGGTAAGCACTATCGTCTCTTGCATTACGGCTAATGTGCATTTTGATATGTTGGTGCATAAATATTGTATTATGTTGAGCTATCAAGCTGTATGTATCAAGTTCAATTATATCTTCCCATATGTTGAATGAATGAAATATCCATGTTAATGTGCTTCACCAGCTGGATTATCTTCCATTACACCTTCATGGTGTCTTTAAATTTGCATACTCCTGACCTGATTCTCCCTTTTTTTCATCATATCTAACGTTAGTGGTTGTTGATGTGTGTTGCAGGTGTCATGAAATTGAGCAGACTCTTGAGGAGAGGGAGAAACATCCTATTAATCAAAGAGTGAAACATCCACTTTATGCTGTAAGTTGCTGCCTTCTTGAGATGTTACATTTCTGTACACAATTTGTATAGCCAAATTTTGATACCACATACTCTATTGTAAGTATATTTATCTGACCTTTTGGTAACCAGTTCCATTTCTGCTGCATTAAAACCGATTATACACCATATTCTGTTAAGTTGACAAAGAACACACACACATATGCACTAGTAGGTAATCCGCGCTTTGGGGCGAAAAATCAAAAGAAAATTGGCAAAGGAAGATGATTTGATTTACAGTTGCGAAGTTAATGCAAATAACATCTTTTAAACCAAATAGTATTATTTTCTTTGTAACATCTGTAGAATGTATTATGATTCACTTAATCAAAATTAAAGTCTTTGATATATTTTAATCTAAGGATTGGGTTTTAAATTGTATAAATTAAAAGAGTAAAGTAACTGTTTATTGATTTGATTTTTTATAAATGAATTCATTTGATTTGAGTTAGTATATATGTATGGTTTGGTAGTGTAAAGTGATGTTGTAGTGGTAAGGTTATAGTTTTAGCTTCACATCTTTAAGTGGATTTTTAAACTTTCCAAAGTGCGTTTTTATACTTTATAATTGATAAAAAGATATTTTTTAAATGTCTGTTCATATAAATGGTCTCTTTTGGTCATTTTATTAATTAGTTAAATAATCATATTTTTCCTAAGACTTATATAACTGATTATGTTAAATTTCAGTTTCATGTGTTCTCGTCTAGATATATAATTAGAGGGGAGAGATCAATGGGGAAGTGGGAAGTAAATCTGGGCCGTCCGTTAACATTCTTTACAGGCAGTTAACATTCATGAATGTTAACTGACATTCATACCATTAATGTTAACTGCCCCGTAAAGAATGTTAACGGACGGCCCAGATTTACTTCCCCCTTCCCCCAAGATTGAAGCTTCCCTATGGATCCTTTCCCTATAATTAGAAGAATAAGCTAGAAGAATTTATTTTTTCTCATATCTATATCATATGTTTAACTTAGATCCTATCTCATTAAAATTGAGTTCATAATTCAACTCCACATCTGTCTCGCTTATTATCAATAAATGTGGCATGCCAAAATCTTTAAGGAGTATATGATTGATTATCTGATTTTGATTATTCAATGCCACGTAATCAATTTTTTTTACACACATCCAAACACCCCGTGATTCATTTTATGAGGCTATTGATTTGAGAGTTGACATCAATGAACTGTGCAGGTCGAAATCGATGATGTGCCTACAGATACGAAAGATAAAGATGAGATTCTTGAGAGTGAATTCTTTGATACCAGACAGGCTTTTCTCAGCCTTTGTCAAGGCAATCATTATCAATATGATACATTACGACGTGCTAAACATTCTTCAATGATGGCTTTGTATCATCTTCATAATCCCACCGCTCCTGCATTTGTCATAAATTGCATCGTGTGCCGTCTTGATATAGAAACAGGTCAAGGCTGGCGCTGTGAGGTCTGCCCTGACTATGATGTGTGCAATGCGTGTTATCGAAAAGATAGAGGAATCGATCATCCTCACAAGTTGACTCAACATACCTCTATTGCTGAGCGTGATGCACAAAATAAAGAAGCGCGCCAACTACGAGTTGTACAGGTATATACTAGAATCTTTAAATTGAATATGTAGACGGTTTAGTTGTAGTAGATTCTTCGGTTTCTGATGTTTGGTTTGGGTTAGAGGTTTCCAGGTTGCTCTGTTGGCGTTTCATACATAGACTGATATGATTGAATATTTAAAACGTTGTGTTTAAAAGAACTAAAAAATGATGGATTTAAAATGTTGTGTTCAGGTAGAGATGGGTAAATATTTTGTATGGGTCGAAAGGGGTCCACATAGGTTGGATTGACCCAAAACGCTTTATTTAAAGAGAATGTAATTTTTGCAAGTATTATTCCAGTGGTAATATTTTTTTTTGAATAAAATGATCTCTGGTTTTAGGCATAAAAAATACACTCAGGAAAGCTTTCAACGCATTTGAACCATTTCGTGTTGAGCAATGTTTTTGTGTTATATCAGTTTGACCCGTTGAGGTAAACCATAACCCAAGTCAATCCATTGATGGGTAATTGGTTTGAAATTGCGCTCTAGTAACTACATAGATTTATTTGCTCTTTTGGTATCTGCTCATATTGATAAAGTCATATAAGGTTGATGTTTTTAGAAGTGGATAACATAATAATATGGTTGAATTTGTTTGCAGCTGCGAAAAATGCTTGATCTTCTGGTACATGCATCTCAGTGCCGAGCAGGGCAATGCCAGTATCCCAATTGTCGAAAAGTGAAGGGACTTTTTCGACACGGAATGCATTGCAAAGTTCGTGCATCTGGTGGTTGTCCTCTTTGCAAGAAAATGTGGCATCTTCTTCAACTTCATGCTCGATCTTGTAAAGATACTCCATGCAATGTCCCCCGTTGCAGGTTTTTCCCTTTTCACTTTCCCACTAATCATCTGTCTTTTGTTATCCATTTTTGCATATTCCTTTCATCCACGCTAACACGGTGTTTGACTTGACACTTATTTAATAAACATGTTTGACTGTTTAAATTAGAACAACAAAATAAGAGAACATGTGGTATAAAGTTAAAGTTACTAATTTCAAGTTTTTGCTATCAATGGGCAGCAAAGTAATTAGATTATTGTTCCTAATATTTATTTAGTAATCATAATAAAAGAATAAAAATAAAAATTATCCTAATAAAGTTACTAATATTAATATTAATATTATTATAATAATAAAAATTATTATAGTAACAGTAATAATAATTTATAATTACAATCCGTTTTTTGTAATAAAAACGTTTTAGGAGGCTGTGTGTGTTAAAAATTAAGTTGGGACAAAGTTAATCCTGTTTGACTTTGTTCCCATTTAGCTAAATCTTTATATTTTGACCCATATGAGATATTAGTATATAACACAACCTTTATCGACCATTTGTAAGTAATGAGTCTGAATGACCACCTCCAAAGTAGAGTTCAGATTAGATTCAAAAAGGAAATAGTGCTTTCTTTTTCTTTCAACATGAAGGCGACCTATTCTTATTACGTATCTCAGATATGTATTTGATCATATGTGGTTGTTTATACAGGGACCTAAGGGAACATTTAAGAAGGCTGACACAACAAGCTGATAGCAGGCGGAGGGCTGCTGTTATGGAGATGATGAGGCAACGTGCTGCAGAGGTTGCTGGCAGCAGTGGATGATCACATCAATTCAAACTGTAAATATACAACATCAGTGTACAGTTTTGGTTGATTGGATGAAATTTGAACTATATTTTTCAGCAGCAGTTAGCTGGGCAGCATAGGCACACAAGTACAGACTATATCAAGGTTTGAACAACTTAAATTTAGAAGTCACGAAGAATGAACGTCAAAAGGAAGAGATTTTGTATTATTTTTTGTTGTGTTTTTTTCTTCTTCTTTTTTTTTTTAATTTTTAATCTCTTGGTACGGGTAGTAGACACCGGTCATGCAAATATGATACTTCCTTTTGATCCATCTAATTTATAGTGACAGTTTACTTTAGGATCCTTGCAAATTGCTTGATTTTGGCCCTTTTTAAGATCGAAATTTACATAAAACAGAATCATCTGTCCCTAATTCACAGATGCAGTATAAATTGTAGGCTTAAAATTAAAATTTGGGGGTAGCAATTAAATTCGTCTTAAATTCCAAGTCATGATGTCAAATTTAGGTAGCTTAAATGAAACATAAAGAGACCAAACTGATGACTCGATGAGTGTATAATAATCCAGTTTAACAGTATGTTTTTTTAATTTTCCGACATCAATTTAGTCTGGTTTGGTTCGTTTTGATACCAGTCACAACCATAATGAACTGGAATGTAGTGTTACGTGCAAACAACGTTCTCAAAAATAAAAAAATCACTGTTATTGATTTGATAAATAAAAAGAAGCCCAGTTACGGGCATAGTTAAAAGTACAACAGATCTAGTTTCAAGTGTATCTGACATGTTTACATTTGTAAAAAGTTACTTAAAATAGAAAGATTAGAACAAAGACATTGTTGATACAATTCAACCCCAAATCTTGTTACTTGGACTTGGATCCCGAAATTTGGGTTTGAGCATCAGCTGTAGATGGAAGTGCCGGAATGGCTCCTTAGTTGTACAAATTGCTCCGCAAGCATTCGCTAGTTTTAGTGCCTCCTATGGTTTCCCTTCATCATGCCAAAAACACAATGTAAGTTTCACACTTTCACATGTCTCTCAATTCATTTAAGTGAAAGTTAATCTATTTGAATTGCTTTTATAGGTAACAGTCAGATACACTTAATCAGCTAAAATGTTAAGTAGTTTAAATTTCTCCAAATTGTAATCAAGTATTTGCAAAAATTTAATAATAAAGGGTATATGACTTTTGTTGGTGTTCTAAAATGACCGAAATTTCTAAATTGTGCCATAAAAGAACTTAGTTGTCAAAAAAGTTCAATTAAAGGTAAAACTACATTTGATTCTTTATTCTTTCAATTTTTTATCGATTTTAGCTAATGTGGGGTATAAATATCATATATTAAATCAATATATGACATTGTTGACTTAACAAACATAATATATGAACACCTAATTTTACTTCATGAGTGTTTAAACCCTAATTTTATTTTATTTTGAGTGTTAATTCCTTTGATGATACAGTTTAAAATGTTAAATCCTTTAATAATACGATTTTAAAATGTTAAATCCTTTTATTGTAAGTTTTCAAAATAAAACGATAACTTTACTGTTAATCGAGCTTTTTTGACAACTCAAATCCTTTTATGACACGATTTTAAGATGTAAGTTCTTTTAGGTCATCGACAAAAGTCATATTTCCTTTATTGTCAAATTTTGAAAAATTAGTTACCTTTTCAGACCATTCGCCCTTATTGATAACTAAACTTTCCAAAGAAAAATAAAATTAAGAGATTATTAAATATAAAACATTCGTATGAATCTCTAAACTTAAGTAACGAAAATTGAAATATGCATAGTCTGTGATCTAACTGATATCCAAAATGTTATTGTAATATATAACTACTACGCCTATGAATTTATTTTAATCTGATTATATCTCGAAAATGAATTTCGACTGCTACCCGTTGATTTGCACGAACACTATAGTCATCTCATACATCAAATTTATTTTTACCATCATTTTCCTGTTAATAAAGGTATAAAAGTCTCACTTCGAATATTCATTTTTTAACTATTTCATTATTTTGGCCTGGTGAATAATAATGCTTCAATTATACTAACGTAGTGTAGCGATATTCATAATAATGCTTGAATTGCATAGCCGAGGTAGAAGAGTCGTCGTTTCTTTCATGCAAAAAGCAACTTCGAGGATGACATATCAATTACGACTATGGCGGCTGAGAGTAGGCAATTGACATGGGGACAACTTGACAACGTTGCTGATGGTAGCTCTTTCCAACCCATAGTTGAAAATGTTTTGATTTTGAAGAAAATTGCTAACACCAGGTGTGTTGTATCTATCTATTTAAGTGCTTGGTTTCGATTTTGAGCTTAGTTTCGAAAGAAAACTACAAGGGATCTCTCTAGGTATCATGACAAGCTCCAATGTTTATATTGTTTTTATTTATTTTTATTTTATATTGATAGTTTGAGGATATTGTTACTCCCACTTCAACGATGGTTTTATGTATATCAACGTGGCGGGATCTAAAAAGGTTACATTGCTAGACTCCAATTTTTGCATGCGTGCAACGTAAAAAAGGTTGATGGTTTGTTACATTTAAAAAGGTTACACCTCTAAGAAATTGATTGTTTGAAAGTTTAGGGGCGGTTGGCAATAGAGGAGCACGAAATTGATTTATTTTTTTTATTTTTATTTTTTTGCTAAAAAGTCAAACCTTGGTTTCCAATAAAAGCCAACAATTATTTTATGTATACATAAATAAAGATTTATTATGTGCAATAGGAAAGAGTGAAGGACATGCATACTTTTTTATGAACAATATACTGCCATATCTTTCTAATTGATCTCCATCAAAACCAAAAAAATGATAACCCGAACGTTTAAGGATTTGAAGAAAAACAAAAGACAATCAGAGAACAAATCATAGGCAATAAGGAGGAAGAAATGAGGATAAATCCTACATCTACATTATATTTAAGTCCAATGAATTAACTAACCATCATTCAAAGATTGTTATTCTATATCCAAATAATTTCAGAATTTTTTGGTTTACAACTAAAGGGTAAGCTCATGATTTGTAGAAGACTGGCCACAACTTTCAATCTGAAGCGATGCACCCGTACTGTTTTCTGCATTGGTAGATGTGGTATAGTTAATTGCTGCTGGTTCGGTTGGTGAAGAAGCGAGAAGAGAGAGGCGGCAAAGAGGACATGTGGTGTGAGTAGAAAGCCAGCTATCAATGCATTCCACATGAAACGCATGCTTGCAAGCTGGTATCTGTTGCAGCCTATCCTCTGCCTGGTAGTCCCCAAGGCATACTGAACATCTGCAATTTCAATGGACTCCATCAGAACAAGTAAAACTGGTTAGGAAATGATATGATGGAAAAATGGGTGGGTTCGGTAACAGGTCAAAATGGTTAAAACATTGGTCTGTGTCCAGTTAGGTTGACTTGAAACCTTGTTTGTTCAAACTTCAACAATAATCTACTCTTTTTCCTAATAAAATGACTTTTAGGAGGTTTTATGCATTAAAAGGACACTTTGGGCGACTTTCAACCCTGCCTCTTTTTAATTTGAGCTGTTTATTTTACCTGTTTGACTGGTATCCCGAATCTACTCATTCATAAGTAAATGGTCGAAATTTCCACCTCTAGAAAACGACATGATTGATGCTATTGCTAGCACATGAAGACTACTCTACTAGAAAAGTAGAACTTAATGAACACACATTTTAAGTAGTTTTTGAGTGTTCTTATTTTGAGTTTGATATTGGTTATCAAGATACCTCGCAGCACTAAATCTTTGGATGGAAAGTTATGCGGACATATTAAGTAATCAATTTGTGTAAACAAACTAAGCACTGATACTAGTAGAGTACTACCGCAAAGCAGCGGGGTACTTGTTGCGTTTAGTCTCACTATATAAGCAGAATAAATTGGATTTCATACGGTAATCACAATTCCGTTTATATGTCTTAATCGCTTTTGAGAGTGAACATTCACAAATTACATGGATGGATTATTTATATAAATATATAGTGACTTTAAACAATTACCAACATTCTTAGCCTAGCAGTAGTTTGGTAATATCCTAAAATATTGATATGTTTCCTACAGTGGTTCAGTAACTCAAATTCACACACACCAAAAAAAAGAGAAAAAAGAATGCATTCCTCGGTAACAATTTAAACTTATGTACGAAAGAGAGGACACGAGTTTTCCAAACAAACCTATACGAAACCGACAGAACCTTGTAGCATAGAAAGAGGAAAATGCTTAATTAAACTAAGGTGAAAGTCCAATCACTATGGAAAGCGATGCATAGGCAGCAGCCAATTAACTTTAATGTCATGAAGATGCTTAGAACAACTATAACAAAAACAATCTGCCATTCATCCGGACAAGTTGGTAAACAACACGCCCCAAATGTGAAACTCAAAACTAAGATACAATGATTTCAATTCAGTTCATTAAAGGAAATGCAATGATTACTCGCACATACGAAACCAAACACAACACAACGATGTTAAATTTTTTACCGTTAGAAAAACCATCTGATCTAGCTTCTTAAGTTTTTAACATATATCGTCAAGCACTCAAGCTATATAGCATGAACCACAACATCTTTTATTCCATTGTAGAGTTTTACGCTTATGATTCGATTACACAAGAAAATCCTAGGGTCAAACCAACTACTTTTCCACTTCTAACCGAGATGGCTTTTGTTACGACATTAGTAACAAACGCACTATAACGTTAATTATATTTCCCCTCCAAATGTAATGCATCATCTATAACATCTACAACATATAATAAATACTAAATGAATACTGTAACAATAATCATATTTAAAAAAATAAATAAATAAATAACTCACAGTGTATCTGTTACAGAAAAGCTTTCTTTAAACACAATAATAGGCAACATCTCCCTAAATTCTTTGTTTACCCCCAACTCAGCCTGAAAAGAATATGATTTCAATATTCAAACCCTAATTAACTAATTAAAGCGAGATCAATTAGTATTAAACAATAACAATAATGATTATACCGTGGATAGGGCATTGGTGGCAAATGAGGGTTCCGACCACGGCGGAGTACGGCGGAGACGACGGAGACGGAGATAAAAGAGATAGAAAGAAAGAATGAGAAGTAAAGTGAAAACGAGAGTGAAAGCAAAAGCAAACCCCCGAAACAACTTAACTTCAGTTGATAATGCTTTCTTCCAATCCCAACAATTACTTGTATTTGATGATGTTGATGATGATTCAGTTGCAGAACAAGTCATTTTGAATCTGATTAATTTTGGAGTAAATTGGAAGCATTATTGAGTCTCTCATCAGTTGATTAATGTTGCCATTTTAACAGAACTCAGCTTTTCTGATACTGTAGAAATAAGTCATGAGGTAACATATGGTGTTGACTATTGACTATTGAGTTAGAAGTTGACAAAAATAATCTTTTAAATACTACGTACTCTAACATTTTATTAAAAAAATAATTAATTATAAAGAAAATATTCATTTTAATGGAAAAGGCCTTTAAAAATATTTTATATGCAAAATCCACAAACGTGAATTGATGAAAAACTATCTAGACAGAGACTCAATTTTACAAACCTGTTTAAAAAAAAAAAAAATATTATGTCTAATGAAAAAAAGTATTTAAGTCACTTCTTTTAATTAAAAATAATAAATAATAATAATAATAATAATAATTAACTTACATCGAAGATGAATTAAAGACAGGTTATTATTTTCTTACAATTTTTATAATTGCAAAGGTCCTACAATAAAAATAGTACTGCAATATATTTTATAAGTATATTGGTTTTTATGATTATCAAGTATGATCGGTTATAAATATGTAAATTAATAGAGATGTTAAGAAGTATTGATTTCAATATGAATTACTATTTGAAGTATAGATTATAGAGGGGTGGATTCATGTGATGAGCACCGGTGACATATGATATTACTGATTTGGACAGCGTAGTGTAACTTTTTCAGTGCTTTATATTAGTGATAACATTGAATTAATTAAATGTCACTAGTAATTTGAGCCGAATAATGTAATTTTTTAAATTATTATATTTGTGCTATCGGTGATCGAAAATTCTGAATCTGCTATTGATTTTATTAATACATACTTTTTTGAATGACAATTTAATACCTTTTTACATTTATTTTATTTTTTATTTTCTCTCTCTTAACATGTTTACTAAGTCGACATCGGTGAGGACTGACAAGATAATGAAATCGAAGAAAAGGTACCGAGCTATATTAGATGTTCGCACCGATGTAAGTTAGGTAGGAAGTTAAACATTACAAGATTTAGAACAAGATTGTTGTGTAATGAGGATTAATTTTATGTTTATCTAAATTATTCTAACATTATTTATTTATTTTTTTTAAACGGATTTCGGTTAACTATCGTAAAAGCCAAGCCACTTCATAATTATTAGTCAAAAATGTCTTTGTGTAGTGTTTGTTATGGTTCAAATATTTGTAATGTCATACTAGAAGTTGTTTTGTAGAAATTGAGTGTGACATGAACGTTATAAAAAACTTACTATAAAGGGTGTCTTTTATTTTTTGTTCTTTGACATCCCGTCACTCAAAACTCCTCTATCGCACCCTAAAGGGTGGGATACATATGTGTACACTTTTCATGTCACACTGCTAATTTGACTTCTATTTTATAGTGCACTAGAAAATGTTAGATCTTTTATGGTTGTAAAGTGAATTTTCATTAACTTATAGTGTATATTAAGCATTATCACAAGGATATTACTAAACATACCAATTTAATAAAAGTAATACTGTATTAAAAATTGTAATACTGCATTATAAATTGTGTCATGTGAGTGGTTGACTTAGTAGGTTGAGTAAATCAATTTGTACAATGAACCTCACCCTTATAAAAAATGTAAATAATATGTATTTATAGTACCTTAAATTGCAGTCCTATTTTGTCAGAAATTTGAAATTTTCAAATATACAAATTGAAAAAATAGAATCGAAATTAAACATGTAAATAAAGTGTAAAATTTTAAATTTCATAAAGATAAAGATTTAAGGTTATTATTTTACATTATCTAAAAACTAAAAAAATTGTCTCAACTTTTCCGTCGATATTTGAAACGTCCGTAACTTTTGATGGTTTAAATGTTATAGTCGGTTGAAGTTTGACTCGTTTATCACAAAACAACTCAACAATGACACCGCAACCCGGCCAACGACCAGGTTATAGGTCGGGGAAAAATTGGTCAACTATATTCAACCCTCTCGTAACTCGACATGCAAAACTTATGATTGTTTAAAGCTTGACCCATTTATCATACAACTAGAGAAAGACTTCGCAACTCGTAATGATTCCACAACCCATTGGGGAAAATCTGGACACAACTCCTGTTTCGCTAACTAGACCACCAGTACTTCCACAACTAATACATTGCAGAACCAATAGCCCATCCGCGATGAGTATCTTTGTTAAAAAAAAAAAAAAGAACAAGATTAGATCTTTTTAACAGATAAAGAAAAGGATATTCCAGTGATTTTCCGATTATATAAGCACACAAAGTCACCTAAAAATGTTTGTAGAATGGTCTCATTTTTTGTAGTTCATGCAGTTCAACTATTAACATAACAAATATGTAGCTTAAAGTTTATCATCCTACACAGAAAAACGAAAACACAGACAATATGACGACCATAATTATAGGTTTATTTACACTGACTAAAACTTCAAACTTGATTTCATGGTGAATACTGCGGGAGGAACGTCTCATTGAATGCTCGTTCTCCAGGATTTGACATCAGCATTGGGCCATTTCCTGCTATATACAATTTGATAAACAGTTACTGTAATGGATTCATTTTAATTATCTAAACAGCATTTGTGCAGGAAAATTTGAAGAAATTTAAGAAGCATACCTTGGGGATAGAATTGAGTCCAAGGAGAGAGGTTCATATCAATCATCTGTCCAAACTCAGGGCGTTGAACATTCACATTATCATCAGACTCCATCGCACTTCCTCGGTTCACATGCTCATTTTGTCTGCACAGAAATTAAGGTTAAGGATGACGATAAAATACATTAAATATCAGAAGTGCAAGTAACAAAAGTATTCACCATTTTGGTTTTCTAAATCTCCTGGTGAGGTTTCTCCTTGTCTCAAAAAGAATATATTTTCTTAAAACGTTGGGAACATTTTTAGGTACCTTGGGGGAAGAAGACCATTGAAGTTCATGAAATTCATGATTTGAACTTGTGGATCTCTTGGTGGAAGCCAATCGAATATGTTGCTTGAGCTTGCAGTGGACATGTTGTTAACATTTATGGCCTCATGAGGTAAAACAGCCTGCATAATAAGTAGCAATCATGTGATTTAAATAATAAAAATAGAAAGAAAAAAATAAAAGGGTCGTCACTATAATTTCACCTCTTTTTTTATGTTAGCATCGTACAGACATATACGTGAACTTGAAGGTGCATCTCTAGAACTGTATTTCTCTAGGACTTGCTGATAAATTGAAAGTAATACTTCAGATTATTTTTCTATTTGTTATGCATGATATATAATTCTGAACTGAAACTAAAGCGGGATATATGTAATGTACCTTGCGAAGACGAACTTGTTTCAGAGTCTCCTCAAGGAGCTGTTCCCGATACTCAGCCTCAGACATAGTTGTAATTTCAGAAGGAACCCCTTCAAATACCCTATGGATATACAAAGATAAAAAGTTATACACGTTTTATGATAAAAAAATATATTAATTACACTAGCATTTATTAAATAAAACTTTAGTATCAAACAATAAATTAAAGAATTTTTGCCCTATAATACAAAATTTATAATCGTATTTGTAATGTGAAATCCCATAGCTTTTTATGGCTTTGCTACTTTTGAGTTGCATAAAGACGTATACCTGAGCCGCTTCTCCATTTCTATCATATGGGACTTGCATCGAACTATTTCTTGCTGAATTTCCTGTTAGAAAGTAATATATCCTCAAAATGTTAGAACGATGTATCATTGGGAATTAATTAAAACAAAATAGAAAATAAGAAAACATAAAGAATCTTTTACATCTATATTGGGTACAAGTGATTTATTTGATCGTATTCGTATGTTTTCTTTTTCTTGGCTTAAATGTAGAGGTCGTAAAGTTCATTGTTGGAACTCTTGGTTAATCAATCCTTTGTAATTCCTCTTCTAGCTCCTTGCTAGAGAGTTTTTTTAATGAATATTCATCGTTCTAAAAAATAAAGAATCTTTTACATCTATATTGGGTACAAGTATATACCTCGAGTTTTGAATCCCCACTCGCTGGGCTGCTTCTGTAACCAAGCATCAAAAGTTAGTAAAAGTTTTTTGGGAAAGAAAACCAACATTGGATTATCACTGAAATGTCGTTCGAAAGAGAAAAGGAAAAAGAAAAGTTTCATCATTGAAACACCCAAAAGAAATATACATTACATAATTAATAAGAGATAGATGTATTCGGTTACAGGAAAAAAATAAAAATAAAAAATAAACCTGGCTTGGTTCTGAATGTTGTGATCTTGCGCTTCGCTTTTCAACCTTCCCAAAGCCCTTTCGAGATACTGGATAAAAATATAGATGCAGTTAATTGGCTCATTTATTTTGAACAAAAACATAATTATTCTATATATTCTGCAGTTGCACAAAACTTTTACCTCTTGGTTTTGCAACCTTCAGATAGTTGTTGGTGCATCATCAGAAGCAAAGCAAAAGTGCATATACATGACAAACAATCAGAAATTAGAATCAAAAGGAGAATTAATAATCACAATTAAATTACATGAAAATAATAATCAAAGAAGCGTTAACACAAATTAATGCATACTTTCCCCTTTCATGCTCTGGAAGATTCACATATCGTGCCATAATTTCTTCGATACTATCATAAGACCAATTGAGCATTTATGAAAGCAATCAATAGTTAATTAAATACAAAAATACCCAAATTATCAAAATCAAATGCAAAAAAACTTTACCTTCTACTTCCAGAGAAAATGCTAGCTCTTCCAGAGGGAGAAAACATGATGAGAGCAACATCCACATCACATAGAACAGATAGCTCATAAGCTTTCTTAATGAGCCCATTTCTTCTTTTTGAGAAAGTAACCTGCCTATTTGTTGTGTTTTCTATTTTCTTGATCTGCAATTTCACTCTCCCCATTATTCAACCGTAAAATGATCAATTTCTTTAGATGATGAATGTAGTTCAAGTACAAATGGAAGAGGTGAATGAATGAGAAGGATGATGAACGTGAAGAGATTTATGCAATGAGTTTTGTCACTACTAGGCATTGTGACGTATGACAGAGAGAGAGAGCGGTGGCGGTGCCCGTTACTGTCACTTAGCGAAAAATAAATACTAAAGTATTTAATCCATTGCTAGTTGCGTGAAAGAGCAAGCTATACTCTCAGATCAAGTGTTGAGCGCGTGAGCCAAATATTAAAAGTCATGGTTTGTGGGCCAGTGCACCATAAATTCATGAACTTTGTATCCTACTCACGCGTTAAACACGGGATGAGGCTTTAGGTGGCAGTAAAACAAAGATATGGATTCTGCGTAGTTATTTCTTCACGATTTATGCAAATCTTTTGAATATATAGTATTATAATCTATGTCACGTGGTAAGGTGTGGATCATATTGGTGATGCCCAACTGCCTAGAATTCTAAAAAGTGATGCACACCCGCCCAAGCGTTGATGCACAACCGCCACATGTCACCATCTCCTTCTTTCCTACCTGTTTTACCATAAGATTTGTGTGTGTATGCATGTGTGTATGAGTGTGTAATAGTGATAATCTTTGATACATTTTTAAGTGCCACTATGACAAATATGTGATTTCGAAATACTTCTACAGTCTAAGGAACTTTGTATATAAACATGTAAAAGATGGTTACGTTCACCATGGAGAAATACAATATAGCTAATAATAGCATAATTAAATTTGTTGAATAAACTTTTTTACACTTCTTAAGTGTGTCCAACCATGAGCTTTGTCTACACATAAAAGGGTCAATGTGTTGCCCTTCGCGGAAATGCAATTTTGGGGCATATATTCTTTGCAACCTGTGAAGCATGTAGCTTATAATCCTAAACATTTTCAATTGAGTAAATATACCCCAAAAATGAATAATATCAACCAATGTGTTTGTAGTGCAACAATGAATTACCCTATATATTTTAATGGATATGGCATTCTAATTTTATGATTTACTAGAATTTTAGAAAGGATTTTTGATATTACACTATTTTAAGTTAGAGCATACTTTTCCAACTTTAAAAGCAAATAAGTTGGTTTTTACTTTCAAATTTTTTAACTTCTTAGATATTGTATTGATCTTTATAGCAAACAAGATCTGAAAACCAAATTAATTCCAAAATTCAAAAAGCTACTGACTTTAAATTATGGAGTAGTATACTTGTATAAGACCTTTTTAGTACGCTTTCTTTTTGTAACGAATGGAGTTATACATGGGCCTCTTGTTAAAGACCAAACAAGAACTTAGTATAGCTTAGAGCACATATTGCTTAAGGACCTTTTGCTTCATACTAGAATTCAGAGAGCAATACCTACACATGCTTATCATTCATAAATCATAACCATACAACTAAATCCTTTTCGAATGGATCTTCTCCTTAAAATCAATAAATAAGTCTTCTCTTAATTTCACTACAGAGATCCTTATCACCTTATGCATAACAAGTATCATCACATCAAAAGAAGAGATACGACATTACAATGCAATGTAGTTTGGAACTCTGTCCTACGTACATCCCAGCTAGAGCAATCATGAACAATTATTCAGTATTATACCCTATCAGATAAAGTAATAACTATCTTATAAGTGCACAACTAGTCAACAGAAATGACTCAAAGCCCCTACAAACTATGACCATTTCGATCTCATACACAAACAGACAGTTGCAGGACAAATATTTGTGTTAGCGTTGCAGGTCATCTGTGTCATCAGGGCCCTCAAGTATGCAGCAAGTGTAAAGGATGTTGACAGCCTAAACTATTTAGAAGAAAAACAAGTATGGTTGCAGGGCGTCTTATTAAAAGATGCCAAACAAATTCACATAACAAGCAACTTCCTATCCAATTTGGATAAACGGTTATGGGCACTCTAAAGTCGAAACTCTTAAGTGGATTACCGATTTGATTATATTAGAGTTTGGCAGTGCAGATATTATGCAGTTACAGGAATGGTTTTAATGGTTATCTCCACACTACAACAAACATATCATTTGCACTTTTCTACCACGATTATATAAACAAAATAAATTCAAATCTACATGCAGTTATAAACATGTAAAAGATGATTACTCTAATAAGCGTGAAAGTAAAATATATAAAAAGGTTTGCACTTATAAATGCATCAAACAGAAAACTGTATGCACTTACAGATGTAGATATTTGTTTGTTATCTTCACCCAAATGAAGCTAAATTGTACACATAATTTCCTCACAGCTAAAAATCATGAGGAACTTCATTAAGAAAAAACAAAAGACGTCTCTACACTTGAGGCATAGAAACATTTATATTTGCAGATGTTTATAAGAGCGGAAATTGTGATGATTCTTATATTTTTCTTCGTGCATATGGATGTGACCAGATATTAGGCCTAATTAGTTTATTTAGAAAGTATGGTAACAGAGCCAAATGCTTCACTAACCTCATATCATCACGGTAGTTGTGAAATTTCGACGAAAAGATCGCCGCAATCGGCTGCGGCATTTTCAGTTTTTCCGATCCAGCTCCGCTGTTTTGACCTTAACTCCTGATTTCCGGCGACTGTTTCCCACTTCCGGCACGAATAGCTTCATATGGAGTAACTCAATTCGAAGCAAAATCGAAATGAACCCGCCGGAACCACAACACCGCGCCACTGTATCCGCCGGATCCTTAGTCAAAGGAAGATTAAAATAAAATAGTATGTTTAAGCCGAAGAGAATGAAAATGCAAAGAGGGAGAAATAAAATATCGAAACAAATGTAATATAAAATAGGAATTATGTATTTTTGAGTCGGAACGAAACTAGATGTATTGTTTTTTTCACAATCATCTTAAAATTGAAAGGAAAATATTTATAATTAAAAGTTCATTCGTTTTCTTTTCTTTTCATTATTTTCTTTTTTATTAAAAAATTTTTAAAAATAACATTTTATTATTTTTTTGTTTATTTTCCTTTTTTTCTACCTAAAATACTCGATAATGCAGTGTAATTAAAATTAAAAAGAAATGAATATATAGTTGGCTGTAACTTGAGGTTAGTATAGGACTACATTAAAAATCATAATCGAAATCATGAAAATTATCATACATCTTTATTTTTATCAATTCTTATTAGTTATTAATATTAATAATTTTTAAACTTTCATTATATTTTGTAAAACTTAAAATATAAAACAAATTAATGAAATAAGAATTGTTGTGACAAGATGCAAACTAGGTAAAAAAATAAAGCGAGTCTTGTTCATTTCACAAAAGTCATACAAGTTCATTTTAACTTTCTGTAATCAAATATGATGTTATTTTGTTATATTTAAAACAATAAAACATGATTTTAATATCGTTTTATATCTAAATTTAGATTAGATACGTAACAGCCACGTATTAACTTGTATTAACTTTTCTTGTTAAAATTATATTATTTAATAATTTCCACGAAATATTACTGAATGAATTATGGGCTTATCGTCTCATATAGCCATAGCTTTAGTTTGCAGTATGTTTTACTGCGGCCCAAATTCTTAGGCCGGCCCATTTTGCTTTAAGAACTAACCCAACAGTTGCTCACCCATTCATTTTCATTTTAAGTTTATAGGGAAAAATAAAAATAAAAACTAAGAATAGTTTGCTGTCTAACTTTTATATCCATATAGACTTTTGTATAATTTTAAGTGTTAGGTTCAAAAAATTAGAAAATGAAAGCAGAGTTATCATAAGCAATAAAACTACAGTATGTGATGCATCATAAATTCTCCTAAATATTAAACATAAACACAATCAAGCTTATATTTTTAGACTTATTTAACAGTATTTATAAACTTATTAATGAGGCATACGTAACATGATTCTTTTGAGGGATATATAGTTAATCTTATCGATTTTATCTTACTTCGATTCAAGAAGTAACAAAGAAACCCATATTAGTCGTCTCAAACTCATCTTTCATGAGTTCTTGACTTGTTCAATCGTATGGTTACCATGTTTAAAGAGTGTTGACTCTATCAACATAATTAATGCTAACAAATAAATAAAATATCTCCCAATTTCTTCTATGTACACGATGTCACAATATCCTCCTCAACTGCATGTTCATGCATATAATTCTTCTTTTAGAAACACAACTTGTTCAAGAATTTAGTTGAGTACATTAATCGATCTACGTCGTTCACCTCTAGTTCAAGCGTTACATTTTAAAATGTAGATGTTAAGCTCATCTAACAACTTGGTTGAGTAGTTTTAAGACGGAAAATAAGACTTCTCTTCTCAACTTCCATTTAATATTTAAATGAAATCGCGCGCAACTACTTCGAATCCTGAATTTTATTTGAGACGTTGATGTTAATGATGACGATGCGTTGAGGATATTAGATGTAGATCTTGGAGTAATTTAAAGAGGTGGAAAGAGATTGTTATCGTAGCCCAGCCACATATTAATTTAAGACTTTTTTTTGTTAATTACCTAACCGGAAAATTTGTACATGCAAAACTTAGTCGTAGTGTAAAGGGCAAATGCATATTCTTCATTAGTATTTAGTTATTTTGAAGTTTTAATCATAGGAAAAATCTTAGTGCTACTGACATCTCTAAATGAAGTGTCAGTATGTTAAAAAAAGGAGTTAATACGCATATATAAATAAATCAAGGGTAAAGTAGTTAAAAAGTCTTGCTAGCCGTTTAACTGTTTAGCAGCACTAAAAATGTGTGTCGTTAAAAGCATATCATATCTCATTCATTGATTCTACACGAATTTCACTAAGATAAATTTATCATTGGATCATATATGATGTCAAAATATGAACCTTATCGAGGAAGACGAGTCATAAAGGCGGTGTTTGTAATCTCTTGGGCGAATCTCACATTGGTCGAGGTCTCGTAGAAATGAAAAATTCGAGGCTTGTAATATTGTCCTTATAAAAACAATGTGTTTTAGGATTACGAGCATATGAAATCCAATGAGAACTCTCTAATCAATTGTACTTAAAGTAGAGTAGTACCATCATATGAGAATGAAAAATTCTCGTGTGATCACTAATAAAAACCCATACTCACGAGGGCAAAACATATATATTTTCATTGTAGTAAAACATAATGATACAATTGATCTTAAATTTTGAGTCAACATCAATTTCATCGTTAACTGATCATCGTTATAACTTTATAATAATCAATCTTAACGATTAATTTTATTACTAACATATATTTTTATTTTTGTCATTTCTTATTAATATTAATAACTTTTTAAGACTTTAGTACATTTTATGAAAATTAAATATATAATGAATTAATAAAATCTAGCAATGTGCCTGCGCATAATTACGGGAACAGATAGTTAATTTGACATTCACAAATTTTATTGTTTACACTATATTGTTAAGAGTTTAATTTAAGGATATGTAAAGTTTAAAACTTAAGAGTTGCAATATATAAATTAGTGGTTCATTTGGAAAGTAATTAATGATTTTTAAGGGTAATTTAGACATTAACCGTTGTTAAATTTAATTTAAAAAAAGAGATGAATATGATTTATATATAATTAAAATAAGAATTATTGTTTACAAAGTGCAAACTACCTAAAAAAGAGTTCTGTTCATTTAACAGAAGTCATACAAGCTTATTTTGACGATCTTTAATAAAATATGACATAGTTTTATTATATTTGAAATAATAAAATATCATTTTAATATCATTTTTACTTTTAGATGCATAACAGTCACGTACTAACTTTTCTCGGTTAAATTATATCATTTAATAATTTCCACGAAATATTACTGAATGAATTATGGGCTTATAGTCTCACGTAGCCATAGCTTTAGTTTGCAGTATATTTTACTGCGGCCCAAATTCTTAGGCCGGCCCATTTTGCTTTAAGAACTAACCCAACAGCTGCTCACCCATTCATTTTCATTTTAAGTTTATAGGAAAAAATAAATATATAAACTAAGAATAGTTTGTTGTTTCATTTTTATTTCCAATAGACTTTTGTAAAATCTTATTTGTTAGGTTCAAAAAACTAGAAACGAAAGCAGAGTTATCGTAAGCAATAAAACTACAGTATGTGATGCATCATAAATTCTCCCAAGTATCAAACATAAACACAGTCTGGAAATTAAGCTTATATTTTTAGACTTATTTAAAAGTATTTTTGAACTTATTAATGAGACATACGTAAGTCACATTAACATGATTCTTTTGAAGGATACATAGTTAATCTTATTGATTTTATCTTACTTCGATTCCAAGAAGTAACAACGAAACCGTATTAGTCGTCTCAAACTCATCTTTCATGAGTTCTTGAATTCTTCAATCGTATGGTTACCGTGTTTAAAGAGTGAACTCTATCAACATAATTAATGCTAACAATAAATAAAATACATCCCAATTTCTTCTATGTACGCGATGTCACGATATCCTCCTCAGGTGCATGTTCATGCATATAATTCTTCTTTTAGAAACACAACTTGTTCAAGAATTTAGTTGAGTACATTAAAATGTAGATGTTAAGGTCATCTAACAACTGGGTTGAGTAGTTTTAAGACGGAAAATAAGACTTATCTTCTTAACTTCCATTTAATATTTACATGAAATCGCTCACAAGTACTCCGAATCCTGAATTTTCTTTGAGATGTTGATGTTAATGATGACGACGCATTGAGGATATTAGATGTAGATCTTGGAGTAATTTAGAGGTGGAAAGAGATTGTTATCGTAGCCCACATATTAATTTAAGACTTTTGTTTGTTAATTACCTAACCGGGAAATTTGTATATGCAAAATTTGTCGTAGTGTAAAGGGCAAATGCATATTGTTCAGTAGTATTTAGTTATTTTAAAGTTTTAATCATAGGAAAAATCTTGGAACTACTGACATCTCAAAATGAAGTGTTAATATGTTAAAAATAGGACTTAATGTGCATATATAAATAAATCAAGGGTAAAGTCGTTAAAAAGTCTTGCTAGCCGTTTAACTGGTTAGCAGCACTAAAAATGTGTGTCGTCAAAAGCATATCATATCTCATTCGTTGATTCTATACGAATTTCACTCAGGTAAAATTATCATTGGATCATATATGATGTCAAAATATGAACCTTATCGAGAAAGACGAGTCACAAAGGCGGTGTTTGTAATTTCTTGAGCGAATTTCACATTGGTCGAGGTCTTATGGATATGAAAAATTCGAGGCTTGTAATATTGTCCTTATCAAAACCAATGTGTTTTAGGATTACGAGCATATGAAATCCAATGAGAACTCTCTAATCAATTGTACTTAAAGTAGAGTAGTACCATTGTATGAAAATGAAAAATTTTCGTGTGATCACTAATAAAAACCCGTACTCACAAGGGCAAAACATACATATTTTCATTGTGGTAAAACATAATGATACAGTTGAGCTTAAATTTTGAGTCAACATCAATTTCATCATTAACTTGTAACTGATCATTGTTATAACTTTATAATAATCAATCTTAACAATTAATTTAATTACTAACATAATTTCTATAAAAATTGTTTATTAATCAATATAATTAAGAAAACCTAATATTAAATTAAATTAAATCATCAAATTAAAAGTATACAGTACTAGTACGCTACGTAATCGGTCACTTATAGGAGTTAATAATTTGTCAACATAAATATATGTTGCCTTCTACCTAAATATCACATTTGAACCCGTTATGATTAAATTTCTATTATATTAATTTAGGTGGACTTATACGTAATACGGTACGATTTCATGCCCTTGTGAACTTATTACGAGTAGTACAACTTCTGTACAATCTGTTTATTCTCATTATGTTTCTATTGATTACTATGACTTTTAACTACAATTACAAGTTTAAACCTCATACTAGTGTACTCTGGTAACATAATTGTACGAAACTATAGAAAAGTTATTAATAATAATCATCAACTGTCAAATAAATAATTGTTATTTAGGTGCAGACGACTTTATACGTTCGTATTTAGTTAGTGCAATTATAAATCAACTAACTTAGTAAATGAGTCTTATTTCGTCCTAGCTTACTTCCTTTATTTTATTTGTTCAATGTTTAGTTAGTTCGTTAGTTAGTTGGTTAGTTTATACTACTATATAGTATATATTATTTAAGTTATAGATCTAGAAAAATATATAATAAAAATGAAGGGCGAAGATAGAATCAGATTGAAGGATCAAAAGATGAACAAAACTTGATACATAAAACCATAGACAAGGATCGTTTGTTGCGTAGCATACAACCATAGACAAAGACAATCATGCGCCATTTTTAATTTTATATTTTGATAATAAAATAAATTAATAATACACGTACAGAGTATTTAGCTAAATCCTCCAATCTGTTTTGTTTTATTGGTAACTGATTGGGGTCACCAAACTTTGCAAATTATTGGGACGTTATACTTGAAGTTCGGAATTTTATTTAAACGGAATACTAATAAGGATTGTTACGGTTGAAATTTGAGTTCAAATGAGAATGAAAATTTTAGTGATAATGAAAAAAATAAATTCTAGCTATTTATTTGGCAAAACTCAATTTTCCTCTCAAGTTAAATATATCACACATGGCTAATCAAAAAATTATAAAAATTGCACCATAAAAATAAGTGTTCTTTTCTCTACGATTAAACATCCCTCATGATATACTTTCGAGGAATTTTTTTTTTTTTTTGTGGGATTAAAAACCAGTAACACATGTTAGTGGTTGGTAACACATGTGTTACTAGTTTTCGAAACCCACCAAAAAATGAAAAAGAAAAAAAAAAAAAAAAGTTCGTCGAAAGTATACCTTGTGAGATGTATAATCGAAAGAAAAAATACTGATTTTTATGATGCCATTTTTTTATATATTTTGATTAGCCGTTTGTGAGATATTCAATTTTTAAAAATATTTGAGTTATTATTATCTTGATGAAATTGATAATTGAGATTGATTCATTCATTCTTACAAAAAATCTCATTCTCATTTGAACTTAATTATACAATTATAAATAAAGTTTACAGAACAAGTTTATAGATAGACATGTCACGTAAAAAATAAAATAAAATAAAAAAGGAAAATATTATATTTTTTAATTGGTGACATATCTATTTGTAAATTTATTTTGTTTACTTTGTTTGTAATTTTTGTATTTTTCAATAATAAAATGATAATCAAATATTTTTTGTAATAAGGTTCATGAGACTTGGATCATCATATTAATATAATGGAGCTTGTGGTTAAGATTTTTGGCTATTATTCTTAACATTTAACCAGTAAAATATACTTGTTACTCGTAATAATAACTTAACATAAAAAGTCAAATAAAATTAAATAGGCGATAACAACGAATCTAAATAAAAATTTTATGTTAGGTGGCAGTTCGGCTTCGACATGTGTTAGCGTTAAAATGGGCGTCTTCATGAAACAAATAGGTCAGGCTTCGATGGGTTGGGCTGATTTGGGTCCGGTTGGATCACTCCGTATTTATTTTATTTTGTTCATATAAAGAAATACGGTCCGAGTATATTATAAACAACCAACATACCAGCATAGTTATACATATTATTATTAACCTTATTATTGAAAAAATTTGGGATGCTCAGATAGTTGTATGTTAAGCGACAATTGTTTGTTTATACTCTGTATAATATAATAATAAGTCATCAACTTAAATATATTTATCAGTGATCAAGGTTTTAGATCAAATAAAATAAATTTTGCTCAATAACTTGTAGCTTAATTGGTAATAAATATGAGCATATTTGTCACAAATAACGCAAGGTCAAGGTCTTACACCGCCATGATCACAACCGCTGAATGAATTAAATATGTCATCCACCTTATGACCTTATAGATAGACAACAGATTATGGGCCGGTCTCGATTGTTGGTTATCAACATTTTGCCATATATATAATACATCTTAACATAAAACAAATATAATAATATACAAATAGTATGTGCATCAACATCTATCGTAAATAACAGGTGCATCAATAAATTTTATGAATTGGAGTTGTGCATCAACGTATATAAAAAATTCAAAAAGTATATAAATTTCATTTTTACCTTGAAAACATATTTAATGTTCATCTAATTTTGTTTCTTATTAACTCACCATTTAACAATTGATATTATTATATTTATAATATTTTAAAATTTATTTTACAATAACTAACCGTCATCAAACATTGTCTGATTTATTGGGGGAATAAAAATATACCTAATACATAAGTAAATAAATGTGGATAATTATATAATCGAGTTAACATGATATGTCATGCTCTCTTATACCCTTCAGCTATGCGTACTTGTCGTGGTTGAAGGACACTGGGTGTGCCCATTATGATCTCGCCATGGTCAGTTCAAGTTGGTGGTTTTCTCGATAGTTGATAATAAAAAAAAATCTTAGGTTTTTTAAGGGTTAAAAGAAAAAAGAAAAGTAAAAATGAGTTGAACTTCAATTTACTATATAGTTACTATAAGTAAAAGTTAGTTCAATGTGATTTTCAGTGTAACGTCGATATGAGTCGATTTTGAAAGGGCTATGATATTTTCACTATGATTTTTGATAGATACACTATAACTGTGCAATAAACAGTTATACTACATGCATAAATAGATATACTTTTTGGTGTATCTATCAAAAACCATAGTGGAAATATCACTTCCCATTTTAAAAGCGCTCCATTTATCAATCCTTATTACCAACTAATTATGGTGAGGCCAACATAAGTTGGATGCATCCAAGACAAAATTTTGGACTCAGCCTATGTGATTTATTAGAAATAAAATTATAGTAAGCAGTGCTACTTGTAGAACGAGAATTTTCATCTTCTCTTAAAGTACGTTATGAATTTCAGTCGAGAATAGACCTATAATAAGCAATATAGATTAAATTAGCCATCTGCTGAGAATTAAAATATAAGTATATAGGTTGTATGCCACTACTCTAAAAGTTCTATGATTTATATAAAACGTAAAGTTACATATACTCTACAATGACAAACAAGCTTTTTCGACTACCCGAACCTAAATAACTCAAGTCTTATTTGAATCGGGTTCCAGATAAATATTTTAGAATTCAAGTAACCCGATTACCCCACTAACCACAAAAGTTATTTAAATACAAATATAACTTTATACATGAGTCATATTTATGATTTATACGAATGTATCTATATATAATATACATATAAATTATTTATGATGATTTATGTATACTATTATTGTTATTTTGTAAAGTTTAAATTCTATTCACGATGCGAAAATTTAAGATATCATTTTATTCGGGTTTAAATGCATTACTCGAACTCAAATAACCCGAACCCGAATAAGTCAACTTTATTAAAATTGGCTTACGGACTAGACAATAAACTTGAAAATGTTAAATAACCCGACCGAATAACTCGAAACTCGAATAAATCAATCGCATAATACTCTTACCCACAAGGCCACAATCATATCTTTAAACCTAAATTCAAACATACATTTCCAGGCCTAAAAATTATTTTTTATATCAGTTAAAAAGGACTAATTAATAGTTTAATGCCGATCGGATCCAAGCCACTTGTTCATAGTTGTATGAATTAGGAGGACAATAAATTGATAATATAAGCTAAGTATCTTAATATTTAATACCAATATCAGAATGAGACCACTGCTCGAGCAATAGGGCACATCAGGGACCCAAATCTGGTCACTTGAGGGGCATGGGCCCTCTTTTATTGCTTTTCGAATTGAAGAAAGAAAAAAATGATTGCCTTTTCTGTTTTTTTTACAGGCTACATTTATTTATGAATTTATTTCTATTATCGTACGTATACGTATTTCAATTTGTATATTTTAAATAAAACAAATATCTTTCTCTCTTTCGTGAATAAATTTTCGACAATTTAATAAAATATATCACATTCATGTGAATCCAAACCATACCTTTTGCCAACTCCTTTGTTACACCAATTGATGCAATGTCTCACTCATTATTCATTATCATGATCATGATATTGTATTGAATATATCTGGCCACAAACCTCATTATTTGGTTCATGTTTAGTGAAATTTCCTTTTCATTCTTTTAGTTTTGTTTAGTGGTACTCTTGTAACATTAGGTAGACATATTTTGGGGTAAAATGATAGGGATCATTAAGACAAACAAGATACTAATTAAGTGTTATACGGTGGTTTGGATTGTATTACGACTCAAAGAATTTTATGATTCGTTTATTGAAGATCACGACTCGACGTATAGTTATTCCACGGAAGGTGGGAAAAATTGCCCCTTGGTATCGATTTGTCCGAATTTGAGTGTTTATTTCGTGTAGAGACTCAACTCAATTAAATGTAAAATTTTATGTTGCAAATCTTTGTAACTAAGGTTCCATAATATGTTTTAGATTGAGGTTGTTCAAAACTAAAATACTTATGATGTCTGTTCTTGACAGCATAGATGATTTTCCCTATTTATTAACCGTAGGAAAAATGGTACCGAAATAGTTTTACTAAGTTAAATAAGAATTACAAGATGTATAGTGTAAAATTATATAATTAAAGGGAAAATAGATGGTGTTGTCAATAGCATGTGTTGTTGGTTAAACGTAAGATTGAAAGTGTACATTTAAAAATGTTGAAGGATGAAAATGTAAAGTAAAATGTTTTATTTAATTATTTGATTGGTTAGCTGCATGTTTCAAATGTGATGTTTGATTGTACAATTGATATCTCCGTACTTAAAAACTAAAATATTTATACAAGAAGGAAAAACCATAAACAAATTTGAAAGCTAGGCACATGTTAGACACGGTTTTCGTTAAATAACTCGCCATCTTTTCTTCTAGGAGTAAAACGGTTGAAACAGTTGTACGATTAAACGTGACCAACTTTCTTACAAATATCATCAGAGCTATCATAAAAAATGAATTGTATGAACGTGTTTTCAGTCAAGTGTTGTTGTGTATCTCCAAGAGAAGGTCATCATTATCATTCATAAAGCAACCCGTAACGACAGTCATTTATCATTTTTTATGATAATCGGGCACCATAACTAGAAGCAAACGAACAGATTATAACCGAAAGAAGCTGAAGATACTCTAACCGAGAAAAGGCAATGGTTCAAATATGCCCATATTTGATCATTGATGTGTGTGTAGCACCTCTTTTTTCATACTCATCTGTTTAAATTGAACATTGATATTCTACACCTCAAATCCATTCTGAACATATAATATAATATAGAATTCAGTGTCTGAAAATATATCAAACTTTGTCAAAAAAGTTATTGTGTGTATCGTTTCTTTTTGGGGTTCTATTGAATGTATTGAACTCGTAAAAAACGCAATTGTATGTATTGGGTGACCTAACAAACCCTTAGCCGGTATTCTCTCCGGTCATCTTCTCCGGCAATTTTCCAGCCATCTGACATCTTTTCCGACCAAATGAAATAAATTTTTTTTTTTTTCTGTTTCTTTACTATATCGAAAGGTCAACCGCTTCTCAATGCTTACCATGCTTACAAAGCCCACTAACAATTGCTGTCAGTAAACTATCATTCGGTTTTAAATCTCTTAACAACAGTTCATTAACAAAATGAAGCGTTGACTCAATTTTTGGAAGCTTACAGAGCCAATGAATAACGGAAGTAAATGAATAAGCATTTACGGTTAAACCCAATGATATCATTTCTTCTGGAAACTTTTCACCTTGCTCCATTTGACTCGTATTGCATAAACCTCTTATAAGTGTGTTCAAAGTGACTGAATTTGGATTCACTCCCTTTGATAGCATATCATCCCTAACAAAGAAAACTAAGATTGTTTTTGTATCAAAACAAGTATTCAAGGTAACCAAAATGTCTATTTCTTTGGTGTTTTTGATGAGCTTTTGAGTCAAATTGAGCCACAAATGTTTATATTTAAACCGGAAGTTTGTCATCCGGTTTTAGTCAGAATTTCATCAGAGAAGAAGACTGGAAAAGTGTGGTAATCGGCTAAAATAGATGATTACCGGTTATACCCGGTTCAATACATTAATTAGAGGTTTTTACGAGTACAATACATTTAATAGAACAATGGAAAGAACGATACATACAATATCTTTTTTGATAACGTTTGATGCATTTTCAGACAGTAGACTTTATAATGTAACAAAGCCTTGACTAGAAACTTTGTAACCATCAACGTACAATTAATAATTATATATATATATACACATATAATTATATAGGTTTAGAAGTCGGTGACAAATTCATCTACACCCAAAATTTCCAACTATGACTAAATTAACATCTAGAGATAAAAGGACCAAAAAACGACGAACCTTAGTTACAATGTTACGAACTAAAATTGAAGAACTAGAAGTTCAACCATTTCAATACGTGGAACCTAATTTGATAGGTGAAAGCAGATGAGGTACAAGTAGTCCTTAGGTTCAAATTTGGATTGATATTGGTAGCATGACTGTGTTTAAGTCACTAATACTAAAATACAAACTTATTGCTATAATTAGAAACCAATCAATAACCAAAACAACAAAGTGCTAGATGTGAAATAGGAAAAAACCAAAATTTCAGATATATTTTCCAGCAACAAATTCCATTATTTGTACATGAAAGATGAGTCAGAAACTTATAGCTAGCTCTAAATACTAAACATAATCACGTAATTATCAATTTTTAAACACTTCTAATCTCCATAAATCAAAGTTATTGCAACTTTCACAATCAATATGTGTTCCCTACTTCCATAATTGCCTATGCAACTGGTAACATATCGTTGTTTCCTTCGTTACCACATATGCCAAAAACTTATCTGTTAATTAGATTAGATTGACTTAAAAAAAGCATCCAATTGAAACTTGAAAACAACTATACTTCTACACTATTCATCTTATCAAGAAGATGACATGAGAGGTAGGAATCCTCGTAAAGTTGTTTTCCTCCTCATTATAGAATATTGAATATTGAGTGGACCTTAATTAAGGCTTAAATGCGTATAATCTCTTAACTTTGCGTACTTATATATTATGGAGAGTTTTCTAGATCATCATGTTACTGTTTTTTTCTTAAATCGGATTTTAAATGGACTTGAAAAAATACTTCAACCCATCAAACTAACTACCCGAATAAGTAGGCAATCTTCGATAGTTTCTCATGAGCTAAGTAACGTAGGATGTTCGGGTGGGAGTTTGCCACCCAAGACGATTTTACAGAAGTCATGTTCAAACTGCACGTATATTTACGTGTAGTAAAGAATAATTGAGAGATTGATTGTTTGTTTTCTAAAAGAGTAAATGGTTAAATGTATAGTTATATGATTTAAGTTTATACTATGTGTTAGGAATGATACATAGCCCAACAACATATTCAATATATAAATTTAAATGATGTTTCGCTGTAAAATTAATCGGTAATATAAAAAGTAATCCACAATCTTGTGTGCGTACATTATATTTTTTAGTTTTTGATGTTTGACATAAATTTGCACCCAACCATATTGCACATAACTTATGTATACTCAATGGCACATAAGTTATCCTGTTATTTTCCAGATAACTAATTTCTTATTTTTTCATTCAAGTATATTTATTTACAATAGTTAACATACATATTTAACAAATTTAATGACGCATGACGCGGAAGTGAATTTTGATAATTCTAATTCAAGCGTTAATAAACGAGGTGTACCTCAAAGGAATAAATTCGTAACAACATTAAAAAAAAAATCCTAATATTATTATTCTAAATGATACTTAGCCCAACAACAAATCCAACATATAAATCCTGATGATGTTTTACTCTAAAATCAATTGGTAACGCAAAGAGTAATCCACAATCTTGTGTACAAACATTATATTCTTTTATTTTCCGATGTTTGACATGAGTTTGCATATAACTTATGTATAGTCAATATCACATAAGTTATGCTACTTTTTTCAAGATAATCAATTTCTTATTCGTTCAAGTATATTTATTTACAACATTTAACATACATACCTATTTTTACTATCTTTACTATGTATAAAATATTTTCTTATTGTTTTAGAAATTGACTCAATAAAAAAATATTAAAAATATCCTCGTTTACAACATTTCCATTAACAAAAAACTATTCTATATTAATACTCTATAAATAATAAATCTTACTAATTTATCTCTACTATCTATAAAGCTTTTTCTTATTGTCTTAAAAATAGATAGATTGATAAAGAGAAATGTCAAATCTGTCCTTAACTTAATTACAACATTTTCAACAATTAAAAAACTGTTATATACTACTAATTTACGGTATATAAATTCAATTTATTATTATCAATTTAAAATATAAATAAAATAGTACTCCATACTAAACAGTAAATATATACAATAAATTTCACCATTAATACCGACTAGAACGACACTTACCATTATCTTTTTAATTGTCGCTTTGCGAAGATATTATACTAATATTTAATAAATTTACTCAGGTGTTTGTACATAGCTCCTTTATTTTTTATTTCTTTTGAAAATAAAAGGCAAAGAGTAATTAAGAACTCACAATCCCTAAAACTGGAACGTGAAGTAATTACAAAAATGCTACCAGAATAGATGAAGCGCAAAAGAAGACTACGACCAAATTTTTATCTATTTTTGATCTAACATTTTGTGTGAACGAAGATCAACAAATGCTAGCGGTCTTAGGCACATGTTAATTAACATTCTGAAAGTTGACTGTTGACCATATAACTCACTAACAACGTATAATTGTTATATTACAATTAATTCTAAGCAAAACACAATATGCTGTCATGCTTCACCATTCAAATCTCGACCTACAGTGACAAAAACTCATGTCCTTCTAAGCAAGGGTGTTATTATTCGATTAAATTATCCGAATTTTAGTTATTCGAGTAAATTATTAAGATTGTTAAGTTTATTATTAAATATGTAAACCGAATCAAATAATGTGTGGATTCTTAAGTTCGGTTAATGTATTTAAAGACAAATCAGATAATATCTTAAATTTTACATCTTGAACAAAACTTAAACTTTACAAAATATCAATAATAAATTATATAAATCATCATAACTAATTTATATCTATCTATATTTATATATATACTAAAGGAAAATAAATGGTTGATCCATATTTTGCCACGTAGGCAAAATGATACGTGGCGGCCTCAAAATTTTTTAAATTAAATTAAATAAATTATTAAAGTTAGATAATGTTTGAATATTAATTCATAAGAGAATCTATGAATCATATTCAAACACTAATTGAAAAATAATATTAAAATATAAAAAACAATTAATTATATTAAATTCAATAACATTATCAATTAAATAAAATATGTTCGTATTACATATTTTAATGGGAGTTATAAAGATTTTTTCTTTATAACTTTGTAATAATTTTCTTAATTATTATTACAATTATGATTAAACATAATAGTAAAGAAAAAGTATCAAAAATAAAATAACAAATATTATATAATTTATATTGCCGTGCATCGCACGGAATTAAAACTAGTGTATATTATATATAATTATATTCATATAAACCATGTAAATAACTTATTTACTTATATACAATAATATATTTGATATTAAATAATAAGTTTTTTGGTTATTCGGATTACTCGATTTCTAAAATATTTATTTGTAATATGGTTTAAATAAGATTCGGGTTATTCGAATTTGGGTGGTCGAATAAATCTGTGAAACACCCGTTTGTTTAAGACAAATTTTTTTTTTTTTTTTTTTTTTTTTTGAACTCATTAAACATAATTAAACACATATATAAATACGTATCATACATTCGTTACACGAACTTCACAATGTTTTATAGTTATTACAAAATGTGAGTTCTCAAAAAGACTCCCTCGATATCTGAGCATGATTTAACGGGAGTAAACGCTTACTACTAGCCGTAGCAAGCCCACCACTAATCGCGCTGAGGTTCCTTCCCTGAACCCTTTATCCCTCTACTCGACCCACCTGTAATAAAACAGCAACAACAACATAGATAAGCACACAAGCTTAGTAAGTAACAGGATTACATCAGTATAAAGATAACAATCTTATAAAACACTATAACCGTTTATATTTACTCGTCTCAGTAAAGATTCACGATTATACTTCTAGGCCATTTATGATCACTCAGCATAAGAGGGCCAATCACTGAATTAATACGGTACGCTCAAGAAATCTGAATGCAGTGCACTCAAGTACTTCAACAATCTAGTACACTCAAGTACTTCGACAACCTAGTACACTCAAGTACTTCAATGATCAAGTACACTAAAGTACTTCAACAATCTAGTACACTCAAGTACTTCAATGATCAAGTACACATAAGTACTTCAACAATCTAGTACACTCAAGTACTTCAATAATCAAGTACACTCAAGTACTTTAACAATCTAGTACACTCAAGTACTTCGATGATCAACCACACTCAAGTACTTTTACAATTAAGTACCCTCAAGTATTTCAACAATTAAGTACACTCAAGTACTTCAATAATTAAGTTCACTCAAGTACTTCAACAGTTAAGTACACTCAAGTACTTCCACAATTAGATATTTTCATTTAATTTATATTCCCCTATTACTTACCTCGAAGTACGTGAAATTCTGCAACCTCTAGTCTCTCACGTCTGAACACTGGTCTGTACACAAACAGATACAATTTAAACTCTATTTCACAACTTAGCGACGCTATTTTAAAGCCGCTACAACAAGGTGCATCACAAATTTTAACTTGCAAAAGTCCACTCGCAAAAGTCAACTCAACTCAACTCAACTCAACTCAACTGAATTGAACTGAAAAGTCAACTCGCAGGTCAATTCGCAACTCAACTGAACTGAACTGAACTCACAAGTCAACACGCAGGTCAACTCGCAACTCAACTGAACTGAACTGAACTCACAAGTCAACACGCAGGTCAACTCGCAACTCAACTGAACTGAACTCGCAAGTCAACACGCAGGTCAACTCGCAACTCAACTGAACTCAACTCGCAACTGAAACTCAACTCGCAACTGAACTCAACTCGCAACTGAACTCAACTCGCAACTGAAACTCAACTCGCAAGTCAACTCGCAAAGTCAACTCGCAGGACGAACACAGCCGACCCCAAAACCGAATTTTTCACAATCAAAGCTCGATTTAACCAAATTAACCCGTTCAAACCTTAATAATAACATCAACTAACATAATCTTACCTTAATCACGGTTCCAATCCTTCAAATCTTCAATTTTCAACTTGAATTAGGCGTTTCTCTCTCTAAAAACTCGTTTCTCTCTCTAAAACTCGTTTCTCTCTCTAATTGAACGAAATTTGAGTCTTCTGGAAATGTTTTGAAGTATTTAGAAGAGTTTTAATATATATATAAATTGTTAATTACACTTAAGCTCCTCAATCTTATATTAAATTCCACCTGCGACTCTAACCTTAGTGTCGCACAATTCTAATTCACGACCTCAATAAATAACTTCGTAGGGTTCAGAAACTTTATTTTAAATTTCCAAAATTCTTTTCAAACTTTGGGATGTTACAATCTGAATTCAGATTTTTCTAGTTAAGGCTCTGATTTAATATTCAGATTCGATTATATGTGACACCTCTACTTCTAGCTGTTGTGACCCACATTTATATTTCTCAAAATTCGTTAGCGTTTATCCTCTTATCACAATTTTAGTTTTAATGCGATGTATGGATCCCTATAAGTGTTTTATCAATGTCACCAAAATTTAGCCTAAATTACGAACATATCGATAATCCAATCCCTTTTTACTTTTGGTCAAAATAATTGAAACTTGTTATACTTATATTTTTGTTTCTTTTTGTTGTTGTTTTTTTTTTTTGAAAGGCTCTTTTTGTTGTTGTTGTTGTAGTGCTTAACTTACCTGATTCTCCTATTTGGCCTTTTACATCTATATAGCACCAAATCTCCTCACAATTTGATCAAATAACACAAGATGATAACGCATAGTAGCTTCACATGGATTTTATACCAAAATTTGTTCTCATTCACTGAACTAAAACTTGCACACATCACTTCAAAAGTCACATCCTTAAAAAAAATAAAAAAAGATAACACAATAAATACCAACATTCGTTAACCAATAGCTTATAAGATAATGAAAATTCTAAAATGAACGAATGTAATACCATATACCAAACACAAACCACATTCAGCTCAACACATGTCCTGCTTCTTTTGAACTCTTTCGAGAACTTATTAATCAAAATAATCACAATCAACCTTTCTTTCGTTAGCGGGTCGATCTTGACAACATAAGGCATACACATCGTGGATAATTAACGATGAACATTTAACAAAAAAACTAAAAGAATAATGCACAATTCTTTGCTTATCTAGACAACGGATCACCAAAACAAATTTTCAATGTTCGTCGACCTACGATCTTCTACTTTTTTCACTATAAAATAAAATCATTGCAAAGAAACAAGAAAATATTACCTAACATCAAACACATTAGAGAACCGAAAAGATGCGACATATGATAAAACTATCATAATTTTCATTTTCTGTTAAATCAACTAACAAAAAAGGAAGCGTCAATAAAACACTAGAGTCGAAAACATGAGCCATGTGAATATATGGGGAAAGAATGCTATACATGCATAACTTTCTTGTCTCGTTTATATAAAATTAAAATTAGAGTTGTTCAATATCCAAATAATATCAAATTATTTAAATGGATAATCTGAATCAAACCATATAATTTAGATAATTGAATTTTCAGATTTGTTTGAAGCATAACTGAACTTAATATTTTGAATCACGAATTGATTTTAGTTGCTAAACAAACTAGATTATCAAAAAAGACAAAATAAGGAATAATTATTAAATTTTCAAACATTTTTTATACATACCTATACATACAAAATAGTTTACTACATTATTAATTTATTATAAATATCAAAATATTTTTTGTAGCAATTTGGGATTAGTTATAAAAGTAGTATACCGTTTCATTAAGTTGCATATGAATAGTATGTGACATATACTTATGCTCATTATCATCATTTGTAAATGTTTCGATTGACAAATGATCAACATATTATGTGTTTTTGGTGAAGGTGATGTAAAAGATCATATTAATTTAAGTTATGTGATATATAACTTCACAAAATACTATATTTGTTAAGAACTAACTTCACAAATTCGTCCCGTGTTATCGTAGGTCTATAAATTATAAAAAAATGGTCACAATGTCTTATTAATTTATAAAAATTAAATTAATCCAACGAACATTTCTTTCGTATAATTACATTTTCGGCCCTTAAATATTTGATGTATTTGTTTAAATTAAAAAAGCCGGTCACAATATAAAAAATCAACTAAATATTTTATTCATTTATAAAAATTAAATTCGTTGCGCCATATTGCGTGTCTAAACTATATAAAAAAATGGGTTACCAATCGCCCACAATATTTTATTCATTTATAAAAATTAAATTTGTCTCGCGTTATCACGGGTTTATAACTTAGTATTCTCTTTATTCCATAATAAGCGTTTAAAATTAGAGTATAAAGAATTTAAAAAAAGTGTGTAATTAGTACACTGTCTAAGAAAAATATTACAATATTAACTTTCCTTTTACACAGCCTTTTATAAGTTAATTTTATCAAAAGATTATTATAAATTATAAATAAATTAGTAAATCATTACATTATTTTTGAATATTGATACTATATTTTAAATACCGAAAATACAAACATATACATACGCATATAGATACAGATACACGATGTAAAGCGCATAACCTCAACGTTTTCCAATGCAACAACAACAAAAGATGTAGTAGCAATTCTAATCCCCTTTATTACTTTCTCTCTCTAAAACACCCAACCCTACTATCATCTTTACTTTTTCAGTTTCAGATTTTTTTTTCCAATTCTTTACTCTCTCTGTATTCACTATTCTTCCTCCAATATTGAATAGATTAAGTTCCAGAATGCTGCTAGTTTCTTAAAATATCGTCAAAAAGTTTTAAAAAACCCTAATTTCAGAACCATGCCGGAACACTTGATATCATCATCTTTGTCATCAATTGAGGATAATAATGACAACAATTTCACTACCAAAAAGAAGAAATCAGAAGACGATTTAGTTCCTCGGGGTAGATCTCAGTCCTCCGCCACCGCCTGCCGTCGTGTTGCTCCGGCGACAGCGGCTGAAACCCTGGCTACAACGTCTACGCCGGCCAGTACGGAAAAGCGTCTTCAGAACGGCGATCTGTATATCGGAAGTTTTTCGGGTAACGTACCTCATGGATCTGGTAAATATTTATGGTCAGATGGATGTATGTATGAAGGTGCATGGAAGAAAGGTAAAGCGTCAGGTAAAGGTAAGTTTTCATGGCCGTCCGGTGCTACTTATGAAGGAGAGTTTAAGTCGGGTCGGATGGAAGGATCCGGTACGTTTATAGGATCCGACGGCGATACTTACCGTGGTTCATGGTTATCTGACCGGAAAAACGGTTACGGTCAGAAACGGTATAGTAACGGTGATTATTACGAAGGAACATGGAGACGGAATTTACAAGATGGTCAAGGCCGTTACGTTTGGAAAAATGGTAACGAGTATGTTGGTGACTGGCGTAACGGCGTTATTAACGGTAGAGGTGTTTTGATATGGGCAAACGGAAATCGTTATGACGGAAACTGGGAAAATGGTGTTCCTAAAGGTCACGGGATTTACACGTGGCCTGATGGTGGTTGTTATGTTGGATGTTGGAGTAAAGAAAATAATTTTAATTTTAAAAATCCGTTTCAACCTCATCAGATTTTAAATGGTACATTTTATCCCGGTAATAATAATACTAATAATAGTAATCTGGTAGTAAAAGATGAGAAGTTAGGATTAGGGTTAGGGTTTAGTCATAAACTATCAGCTCCATTTTTGGATGCTGATAGTTTTGTGATATCGACTGCTGCGAAAAAACGATCATCTGTGGATGGATCAAGAGGGAGTTTGACTGAGAGAACTTTTCCTAGGATTTGTATTTGGGAATCTGATGGTGAAGCTGGTGATATTACTTGTGATATAATCGATAATGCTGAAGCTTCAATGTTGTATAGAGATGCTATGGGATTAAATCGAGATGAAATTCGACAGTTTAGACGAAATCCATGTTGTTTTAATGGTGGTGAGGCTAAGAAACCTGGTCAGATGATATCGAAAGGGCATAAGAATTATGATTTGATGCTTAATCTTCAATTGGGTATTAGGTATAAAATTAGTTGGATTAATTATTCAATTCTATTGATGAGTTATATGAATGTGGTTTGATTTCGATTAATGTGTATTGATTTTGTTTTTATAGATATTCAGTTGGGAAACATGCGTCCATTGTACGGGATCTAAAGACTAGTGATTTTGATCCTAGAGAGAAGTTTTGGACTCGCTTCCCGTCTGAAGGATCGAAGCTTACACCGCCCCATCAATCTGGGGAGTTTCGTTGGAAAGATTATTGCCCGATTGTGTTTAGGTATTTTGTTTGAATTTAATTGCTAGAGATGTGATTTTAGGTGTAGCGTATTATTCTGTTTGATGATAATTAAAATGGGTTAATGATTTCAGACATTTGAGGGAGTTGTTTCAAGTGGATCCTGCAGATTATATGTTAGCGATTTGCGGAAACGATGCTTTACGTGAGCTTTCGTCTCCTGGGAAAAGCGGGAGCTTCTTTTATTTGACACAGGATGATCGGTTTATGATCAAGACTGTGAAAAAGTCAGAAGTAAAGGTAATTTTTAATTAATGTTTGTTACATCATGAAATGTATGACATAATGTTGTTTGTCTTTAGATACTAAAGGTTGACTATATGTTCTTCAGGTTCTAATTAAAATGCTGCCAAGTTATTACCAGCATGTTTGTCGTTACGAGAATTCTCTTGTCACAAAGTTCTTTGGTGTCCATTGTGTTAAACCTGTTGGCGGCATAAAGGTATGTATTTGCTGATTAAAATGGTTTAGGGTGTTTGAACTTGCGCTTTGTTGCTAGATTACTTGATTATAAAATTTTCCATTAACATATTTAGCCTTCTTAGTAATCAATAATTTAGCGGTAAAATAAACAGTCGAGTCTCATAACGGTTGCAAAACAGCTAATTATTGAAGAAAAGAGTAAAACTGCTTATTTAGGCCTTCTTTTAACCGAATATGAATAGCTTTTATTTCCTTCGCATATGTCACTTAACAAGTATCAGAATCTAGCTTCCAAACAACATTTTCATGCCTGTTTTTTTAAATTCTGACTAGTTAGTATCACATAATCTGTTTAAAAGTGCACGTGCCAACATTCGCTAAAGCGGTTTTGATCCCCTAGTTTTGTAACCATGTCTGATAAGCCTACTTGTTGACATGCATAGACTCGGTTTATCGTGATGGGTAATCTTTTCTGCTCGGAGTATCGGATCCATAGAAGATTTGATCTTAAAGGATCTTCACACGGGAGAACAACTGATAAACCAGAGGACGAAATTGATGAAACTACTACTCTAAAAGATCTTGACCTCAACTACGTATTTCGGCTTCAAGAAGATTGGTTCAAAGAACTAATCAAGTTAGTGTAGTTTTACCATTGTGATATTCTAACTTCTATCCACTATATACTTCAACATTTTGCTTATATATTATGTTGCTTTTGTGTGCCTTCAGACAAATCAATAGAGATTGTGAGTTCCTGGAAGCTGAGAGAATAATGGATTACAGTCTTTTAGTTGGCATGCATTTCCGTGATGATAACACTGGTGACAAAATGGGTTTATCACCGTTTTTGTTGCGAAATGGTAGTTTTCTTGCCAGTTGTTAACAACACTATATTTGTTAGTAAACGGACTTTAATTCAAATTCATATTTTCAGGAAAGAGCGATTCATACCAAAATGAAAAGTTTATGCGTGGATGTCGGTTTCTTGAAGCCGAGTTACAAGATAGGGATCGAGTTCTTGCTGGCCGGTACGTATACTTTCCATGTTATTCTGTGTCTAAATTAAAGAGTTTCTGCCACACCCTTGTAAACTCACACCCTTATAACAATAAATGATAGTTCATTCTGTGAATTTTGTCCCTTATTCATAGATATTCTGGTTTGTTACGGCGACTCACCAGGCAATGTCCTATTTAATTGACTTATAATTGTGACAATGCCATGGTGGTTGAGCTTGTATTTATAAATTTAAATGGTCTTTATGTTGACAACCATTTTTTGAATGGTGTTTTGATCATGGTGGTTGGAATAATTAATTTGAATTGGTGTTTGGTTGGCATTTTGATGTAGGTCATCAGACAATATATGTTTGTGGGACCTGTATGGTATTAATATTGCATTCTAATTGCATTTCTGGACAATTGGTCTTGTTTTTTCATTGACGTTGACCTTTTCATCTTAAATTTACCTAAAATATTCCTGCAAGTGCTCTTGTTGATCCACATGGCATGTGGGTAATAGTTGACCTGATCCAACTACATTCATACACAAGTATTTAAAAAAGCTAATGTATTATTATTATTTTTAATCAGGAAACCGTTGATCAGGCTGGGAGCTAACATGCCAGCAAGAGCAGAGAGGATGGGCAGGCGAAGTGATTTTGACCAATATACCCCTGGTGGATTGAACAATTTTACGCCTTCAAAAAGCGGTGAAACATACGAGGTAGTACTCTACTTTGGTATTATCGACATTTTACAAGACTATGATATTAGCAAGAAGCTTGAGCATGCATACAAATCATTACAAGCGGACCCTACATCCATCTCGGCTGTGGATCCGAAGCTATATTCCAAACGGTTTCGTGATTTCATAGGCAGAATCTTTGTAGAAGACAGATAATCGAATTGTCAAAGATTCAACCACTAAACTCTTTGAATCTAGACCGCCGAGCACCAATCAAATCATCAGTTTGTGCTGAGTTTTGCAAGTTCAGCAGGCTCGAGGACCTGGAGGATGATGGATCGGGTTGTTTGTACATGTTGGGTGAGGGACAATTGGATTATTATGTGTTCTTTTGTATTTTCCTTGAAAATTTTTGTGGGTAGCAAGGAATATGTGAAGAAATTAAAAAAAATAAATAAAGGTTATAGGGGAGACGTGGTGTTTGGGAATAACAGGAAAGTGTACAGGGTGTTGTTATAGAAAGAGTGAAATGAAACCGTGGTGGATTTTTGAGGGGTCAATTTGGTAATTTTCACCATTTATATATATTGAATGTTTCACTTCGGTAAATTTCTTTATTTGTTTTTTTAATATTTTTGAAGGTCAATTTGGTAATTTGACAATTGTATGAAAGCAGAGGAGCAGGACCAGAACAGGAGTGTGTGGTCGAATGACTTTTACTTTTGTTTTGGGAGGGGGGCACAGAAGGTTGCCTAAAAAGCTGTGAAAGCAAATGACAAAATTTTGAAAAATAAATACCTAGGGTGGTAAATTTACCATGTAGCCCACCTGCTTCATCTATCATTTAAATATTTTGTCTCATCATTTAAATTTGACTGATATATTTTTCTTTTTTAATCTAAGAAAAAGAAATCAGGAAGAATTTTGGAGTTATTAATACAATCAATTATTTTTTAAAAATTGATAAGTTACATCCTTCAATGAATCTTTTCAATATTATTTTTTGTCAAGTAATTTAATAAACAAATCTAATTATTGAGATGGGTATTGTTAAGCATAATAGTTTAATAAAGAGAATACCGTGTTAGAAAATGTAATACTGTATTAAAAACTGTATCAATTAAGTGTTAATTATAAGTTTAATAAATTTAACTGATACATTGAGCTTGAGCCATTGGCATTTTTTGCTAACAATGTTCATTATTTGTTTTATAAAAGTCAATTAATTAAAATGAATAGATATATTATCACTTGTGGAGTTTAGGGCATTAATCAATGTACCAATTTATATTTGACATGTGACGTGAGCTGATCACATGAAGCAAACATATGGAGCAACTATTCCTTTTTCAATACGTGATGTGCCCTTAACCTTGAGCGGTGTGAGCTAACCACATGAAGCAAACACATGGAGCACCTATTCCTTTTTTGACATGTGACATGCGCCCCTGTTTGATTTATACAATATTTGAGAATCAAATCTGAAGTTTTGAATCGTTTGTAGTTTCCTTAACAAAGAACGCCACTATATTTGAGAATCAAGTTTAAATTTTTGTGAGAAGATTGATAAATGCTTAAGTAAAGATAATGGAGAAAGATCTTAACTTTTATTGTAACGTAAGTTTATCCCTTTCATTTATAGATCTTAACTTTGATCGTAATTCAAGTTTCATCCCTTTCATTTATATGTTATTAAAAAGTTACGTAGTACTTGTTTAAGCATGTAGTTATTTATTTGCCTTAAAATACTTATCTTTCATGATGCATATGATAAATTTATATTAGTTTTACTTGTTTGGTATGATTTGTTAACTTTTCTAAATGCTAATTTTAGTGTTTAGGTAAATAGGTACGTTAGTTTTTATTTAGGGGAAAATTATTTTTTCAAACAAAATATTCTTTGAGATTAGTGATTATTGTTATTTTTTTAGGTCGGTGTTAACGACACCGTCCTCAACCGGTCTTGCATTTGTCTTCCCTTCCTCTGTTGACGTCATCACGCCGTTGCCCATATTTCTCCTTGCATCCTCTAATTGCTTCTTCACCAGGAAGCTTGGAGACGAGCATGTGGTGGGTTATTATATGTTTTTTAATTTTTTTATTTTGTTTTGTGCCTAATAAAATCATTATTGGTAAATGATGGGTTCAGTCTTTCTGAAGAAACCTAATCTGTTGGCATTCTTTATTTTGTTTTTCTGAAGAAGTGTTAATGTGATGCTGAATTGATACTAAAAAATAAAGAAAGACTTGTCATTTGAAAGTAATCTTGGAATGTTGTTTGAACTTTGAAGTGTGTTATTTTCATGTAGGGGCATCCACTTGTTAATTTATTATTTGTGATAATTTAAAATCAACTTTTTCATAGAGTTAATAATCTTAATAATAATTTTCGTAGGAATTAATAGTTTAACAATAAATGAAGCTAACAAGCGTCACAGTTTTATTGGATAAATATACTTTTTAAGGAGAATGCTAATTATAGCCCTAAAAACTTGTCTACAACAATATTGGAAATTTAGTTTACAATAATTCAAAGTGATTATATTCTATAATTATACTTACTTTCTGTAAATACATATTTAAATATTTAATATTTATAAAAATAATTAGTTATAATTTTAGAAGGTTTATAAATATAATATGTTTAACTATAACCCTAAAAACTATAGTTAGCATTGTTCATATTTTAATTTAGCGCCATCAACTTCTATACACAGAGACATTATAAGTAGATTAATTTTTTGAAAAGTATAACCGAATAACTGCTCTATTAAAGTATATCAGTCTAAGAATGTTATTTATGATTTTTGATTATTTTAACATAAATATAAATGAGAAATATAATTTAGTATTGGATAGAATATGTCTGTCGAATGTATAGGGCTAAAGTGATGTGGTTGGTGTTGATATGGGACGTGACAGCAGGTTGTCTGTTATATTTCTGGAGGGAATCGGGGGGGCAAATGGTCATTTCAATTGGTTGGAGTGGGTAAAAGTGTAAATAATAGGAAATAGGGTGGCTGGGCTAGTGTTAGTATTACCAACTTTGTTGACCAAGAAAAAATTGCCTCTGTTTTCGTGTCTTTATGCTTTCAGAGATCCGAAGCATGGGTCTACATCTGAAACCTTCACAAATGGACTTGTCATTTTTTAAAAAAAATTATACAAAAATATATATAACAAAATAAGTCACACGAAACGTGTTAGAAACAAGTTTGAATTTGTGAAATGTCAAATGTAGATACCTTTGGTTAATTGTTTTTCTGATTTCAGACTTAACTAATTTAACTAACAATTATATAAACTATTTAGGATATTTTAAATGGACATTTTAATAATTTTGAATGTACATTCTGTGTGAATGTATCTGAATACGTGTCAGTCTCATCCACTTCTATGTATGTGTTTGTGTTAGTCACATCACCTTCTAGAGGGTGTTCAAATAGTAACTCCAAACTATTTGCTCCAATTTACGTCAATACATAAAACTTAAGCTTTAGATAGTTTTGTTACATGATGATCTACCAACTGTCCTTCGGCCATATCTGAAAAAATTGAAGGATCACAACTTACTTAACTTGTCAAAAAGCCGAAGGACTAGGTATATCGGTAAATTGAAGGACTAAGTTGAAGAATCATGAAAAGAAATCGAATGGTCCGACACAAAATTAAATATGAACTCATACTATCATATCATATATGATAGTATGAAAGAAGAAAAGTTTAAATAAAGGTCTCTCCCTCTTTACTTCACTACTTCTATATAATAATATAACTCATTACCTAAAACGTTTCCTATAAAAAGGACTACCTTTTAATTAAAAAGGGTGTCTCCCTCTCTACTTCACTACTTCTAACATGATATCACATAGCTCATATACCGAATGAGGCTTCCGACATTTGTATAATACAACCCACATCCACTTAAATGTGGTGTGGGTTAACAGTTGGGAATGATAGCTAAATAATTATTTAACTCTACGGTTTGAGACCTCTCATAGAGTATGATTCGAAGGGTCCCTTTATCCTAATGATCTTTAATCCTGAAAACCCTTCATCTCGATGGTACTTCAATGAAGAAGAGTCATTCATTCTTAGTAGCACTGCTTTGTATTATGGACCAACATTACGCATACATTAAATATCGATATATCATATATTTTTTGTTCGTTCGTTCGTTGATAAGGCGTAAACGTAGTACGGATAGCTAGTTTGATCATTATAGTTAAAATTCGTTATAAGTAAGTGAAACTAAAATATTCTTATCTAATTTAGTAGGAAAGCTGATTTAAAAGTATGATCAGGAATTCATTTGACCCTTTCCAATATTAAAAAAATAAACGTTTGCGGATCTTCCAAAATGTCACTAGAAAAAGTATACCATTGTTTACGATACTAAATTTATGTCCTAAAATAAGTGCTAACAATACGATAATAATAAGCACCTAACATTAGAGAAAAGACAACTTTTTAAACAAGAAAAAAGTACTGCGAATAATTGCTATCTATGAATAGATAAGTACACTAGAACAAAATCTTCTAAAAAACTAAAACTACGCAGTTTTGGAATAAAAATCATAAAGCGGAAGCAAGTACCTTTTTTTCTTAAAAAAAAAAAAAAAACATTTGTTTGTTTAGCCCCTTTTCGATTTAATCTAAAAAATTTACTATTAAGCGTTGAACTATTTATATATCTTTTGATTTAAATAAAAGAATACACGTTATGAAAGTTCATTCCTTAAATACCATTCTAATTAGTAAGTTGCATTACTTAAATAGTAAATATTTGTACAATACAATAATTTATGTGTTGATAATAGGTGACGGTAATAAAAGTAAATAGTATAGTGATGAGAGATTGAGAATATATAAATATTTTTAAAGTTTATTGTATATTGTTTATATTTATATATTTATATATGACAATAAACTGAAATTTGATTTATATATAATAATAATTAATAATAGATGTTAATAGAAAATATAAATGTTGTGATGCTTAATATGTTAGTAATTATGTACTAATAATATAATAGTAATTGAATTGAAAATCAAATTAACGATTTAAATGCATTCTAAATAAGTATAAATTTATATTAATATTTTTTTGAACTTATATTTTATTAAAAGTTGTTTATTTATTTTTATTTTTTTCTAAATGTCAAATGTGCATTATGACTTTATATCTGGATAACAAAGAGGTATAATCTAAAATATTGACGTTGAATAATACGTGTTTTTTATTTTTTATTTTATACGTAAACATATTCAATGCTTTTGAGATCTTCCACGTGGTTATGGATGATGTGTTTGGTGCGTTAGAATCAATAATCAATACTTTTGCGACATGTATAATGTATAGGAATAGAATATACGTCTTTAATTTGAGAACACGTAATGTTATAGTTATCAGATTTAATTAATTTAATATACGATTGAATTAAATTATTTAACTAGTCATTTAAATATTAAAAAAACTTATAAAAGTACAACTGGAAACTATTATGGACTGCCAAATTTATTAGTTTTTTATATGGAAGATTTATAAACAATTTGATAAATTTAGGATTTATAAAAATTTCATAAAAAGAGCATAAAAATAAGGAACAACTTAAATAATTAAAAATAAAAAAATAGTCAACCCATTTTAATACAATAAAATCATATCAATTACAATAGAAATACAAATGATTTATGTTTGAATATCAATTACCATCTCAAATGATTACTCATCATTTGTATTCATAACAAAAATGTTTTTAGTATCACCACCATGTGACCGGTTGAATAGAAAAAATCATCGTAAACTGTTTGTTGAAAATCGATTTTTGGCTACTTTTGGGATTGGGTCAAACCACCCAGTTTACCAGTTGAATCGGGAATCTAAATCGAATTTGAACTGATTTTCTTTATTTATTTTATTTTTTTGTTGAATGTATAAGAGAATTAGAAACTAATATGTCAAAAACAGAAACTAGTCTCGCGTAGTCGCATACGAAACCGTAGTTCGCACTCCCTCTATCTCCGACCAAATCTAGCCAACTTCTTCGCTTAATGTTACCTTTTCCACCCACGTAACCAGTGAATGTAGTAGCAGTAGTACATGTACCGTCGTAGTGGTGGCAGTGAAGGGATCGAATAATTCATTCATCTTTTATGTCTTCTTCCGTGATTCGTTTCATGTCAACTCTAATTAGTTATAAAAAGACTTACTTTTCAAAGGGAACGTAATTTCCCGGTGGCTGGATCCATTTTACAGTTAATAACATTTTTGAATAAGGAATTGGAAAAAACATATTATCACATTTTTGGAAAATAAATTCGAAAAAAGTATTTTTAACATTTTAAAGAAAAAAAAATATATTAAGAAAATGAGAAGGCGTAGCATCTCAAGGTGAAGGTGACATGAAGCAATTAATTTTCCTCATTTGTCCTTCTACCATCTTTTTTACTTTATTTGACTTTAGTAAAGTGATATAAAAATTAAAGTACAAAATTTATATTAAGTAATGGTAAACTGGATGAATCAGTGATTGAACCAGTGTGACTGAAACCAAGTTACTACTCGACTCTACTTAAAAAACTGATTTTCAGAATATTACATCTTAACAAATCAACGTACACATGGAGCATCCACATATTCTTTTTATAAGATCATTTGAAACGTCAATGTTATTAAACACATTTTTAGTTTTATAAAAGTTGTACTCGGCACTTGTTAACAACATAACCTAAAATTTATAACCAACTATTTGTGATTTTATGATTTTTCATTTCTGTAAATTCTTACTTTGATTGTTGAATGCTCGTTTAGATCGTCTAAAGCCCTAGATTAACTATTCTGACTCTATAAAATAGTGGGACTTACGCATGGTGCAGGCACACCGCACACCTCATTAGCGTTCACTGAGTGGGTATAATTAATTGTATAATGTTAATACAGGCAAACATGTACCCCATTTCATTAGTTCTATACCCCGGCCCATTTGTTAAGCCCATCAACCGTGGCGATATATATGTACATACAAAGAGAAAGAGATGTTTAAATAATAAGATTAAATATTGTGATAATGTAAAAGCAATGTTAAAAATATTTTTCAATTATACGAAACAATTTTAAAAAGAATTTTAATAATTATTATTAAAATAATTTTTAAAATTTATTATAAAAATATAAATAAATAATATTAAGTTTGTTTATAGTTGTTACTCTTGTGATTATCTTGAATAATGATAAAATATAACATGATAATCACATGTGATTATTCTTTAATATAATATGATATTTATGTGTATTTTATTATCAAGTTATAAAATGTGATTATCATGAATAATAATAATTTATATAAAATAATTTAAAAAATAAAAAAACGTGGAAATTTTTTTTATTTGAAAAGTAGCTTCTACAAGTTATTTGAATAAGAAGCTACGAATAAATTTTTGTAAAATAACATGTTTAAAATATTTAAAAAGCGATTTTAAAGTCAACCTTACGTTTTCACGATATTTAGCCTTCTCATTCGGACCTAAGTGTGTATGTATATATATAGGTGAATGTTCAAATTTGAACCACGTAAATATTGAGAACTGCGAGAACTACAAGAATATGTGATTGTTCACGTGTGTTAATGTCAAAATTTGTATAAAAATGTTAATGAGAATTAATAATACATTGAAAACCATATTTTTAACCGACTTGTTTATATGTGAACTGTTCAGTTGTGAACATATGTGTTTTATGTATTTTTTATATGTAATTTTGTGATTTGACATATTTTTGTTTCTCATTTAAACAATTATTCATGTGAATATATATATGTACATATACATATATGTGTGTGTGTGTGTAATAAATATTAATCAAAATCGATGAAAATATTTTTTAAGTCATAACATCAATTGATAACATTAATTTAGTAAATCGTTAATATTCATCGTCATGAATATTAACCAAAAAGAATGTTATTAGTTAATATTTATCGAACATATGTATTTCACTAATACTCATTGAAATAATATTCATTATTGAATATTAATATAAACTCGTTAACATTCATCGAATATAATGTTAATGAGTTTACATCTTAAAATTGATTATTAAATATCCGTTCGATGAGTACTAGTCATGTTCCTGATAAAATTCGTCAACTTTTATATATATTTTGATAACATTCACCATCATGAATGTTAACGAGTTTGGATATACTATTCATCAATTAATGTTATAACCTACAAAAGAATAATCATCAAAGAAACTTATATTCATAATATTGATTATGATTAACATTTATTAAATTTCACTTATTCTTTTTTGAGATTTGTATCGGTAAAGGTAAGATGCATCATGATGAATATTAATGTTTCATCCTTCCCCTCAAAAAAATGTTTCCTTTTGGATAATGACCCTACGTGTGTGTGTGATCCAATGAAAACACATCTCAACCCTTGATATCATCTAATTTAGAAAATGTCAGTGACATTTTTGTAAATAAATTGAATTTTGTTTATCATTAACAGTTTACTTTTATTGTTATTTTTTTATTATTATTCACACAAGTTACTACGGGGTGAAGGTTTATTTGTTTTTGGTTAACAACAGGTTTGAAGTGTTAAATGTTTACATTTTATTGCTTCACACATGTTTCTGAAATATGAAGCTTTATTTTTATTAGTTCATACAAGTTACTGTTAAAAATAAAACTTCGTCATTTCATAAAGTTATGTGAACAGGAAAAACAAATGTTAATCCCTTCAAAACTTATGTGACCAAACATAATAATAATAATAATTGATAGTAAAAGTGAACGATGAATGTTAATCGAAGTTTCAGTTATTTATGAAATTGTCACCACCTTTTTCATGAGTTTTTAGTAATTACAAAAATACCATTTTCATTTTGGACCCTTAATTTTAATTGAATGATTAGAATGTGTTCTTGCTATTATTTTTTAATATTGTGTTTTCATTGAGTAAGTGTTACGTAGGTCTTTCGAGTAAGAGGGTGCAGCTATTTTTCTACGTAGAGATGGAAGATTTTTTTGCTCGTATAGTTTTAGTCTATATTTCTATTTGTTTGTATAGAAACGAAGAGATGATAGTTAGGATCGGTAGCTTTGTGATTAGAAATAATTGTACAGGTTTCTTTCCTTGTTTGGTTAAGCTGGTTTACCTTGGGGATTGTCCAAGGAGTAAAAGCTTGGCTGGTTTATCTTATGATAATGTTGTATATATATATATATATATTTTCTATAAAAACGAATTAAAAGATAATGAAAAGCACAACTATATTATTGTTCTTCTCAATCTTCGTAAGTAATACTCCACTACCTAGTTTACAATAATATTATAGCCTATCAACTTATCATTCATTTCTTACTCTTTGAACATGATTTGAAAATACGAGCTCGTTTTAAACAAAGTTGAATGGGTCAGGTTGCTCGAGTCTGATTGACCTGCTAGTTATTTGATAAATGTTTAACTTAACATTCTTACTAAATCAAGTATGATTTAACCTTTGATATATTTAATGGAACTTGTTACAAGGGAAATTCAAGTCGTGCCATTTTGATGGCAACGCATTCTTATTTCGTTTCAACAACGGGTTTCTTTATTGAAATCGTCCACCACTTTGTACCATAAGAGACACTAGTTTGCCAGTTGCCATGATTTGAGTCTTCGAATGTTCAAATAATCAAATACAACATTCGGCTATAACTCTTCGTTGGGCATCCATAAATTTCGTGATATTATTTGTTATGATTGTTTAGCTTGCTTTAGTTCTTTGCCTTTCTGTCCCTTACTTTTGCGAGATGATGACGGTTGTGAGATTGGTTGCTCGGCCTCGCCTTCGTAGGAAGAAACGGATTGTTGAAAAGTTGGTGAATTTTGTTGGTTTTGATAAAATTGTACTCGGAATTGTTATAAAAAGTTGTATCTTTTCGGGTGTCATATTTGACTATTTTTGTATTTGGGGTATTTGATATTGATTTCCTAATTCCTGCATACAACATTGTACGTTTATTGATTTGGGGTCAACAGGCTAGATAAAGCGGGAGATATGTTTTATTGAAGCATGTACATCTAAATTAAAGTCGTTTGGGCTTGGGTTTGGGTTGATTGATATTGCAGTGGTAATTATAGAGTTTTTTTGAGTGTGTATTGTATGATTTGAAGGAAGGAGTTGCGAATGTGTATTTATTTGTATTTAAAAGTTTAGTAGTAAATGAGTATTCAAGGATAAGCTTAATTAGTGAAAAGAAACTTAATGCAAAAAGCGGCTAGTTTTTCCCCCTGGTTGTTAAATTCAAAATATATATAGAAAAAGAAAAGGTTTGAACCTTCAACGCACCATTGAAGGCTTAACCTTGTCATTTAAGGCCAGGTGAAGGTGGGAATCACGACCTTGATGATTAAAAACGGTAACAATCTGGCCTAGTCCACGTGCTCTGTGAACGGAGAAATAATTTGTTCTTTTGCATTTAAAGAAAAAAACTGAATATCAGAGAAGACTTGCATAGTCAAAAAGAAGCAAGGAAAACAATTGGTGAAAAGAAAGTTAAAGATATCTCTAAAAGTCTTGTGAGAAAACAAGTAAGAAAATATTCTCAAAAGCTCGTGAGAAATTGGAAATTGTAACAAAAGTAAGAAAAAAGAAGAAGAGAAAATGATGCATACTCAATATCTCATGAGAAAATGATGATATTATTTGTAAAGTGATATAAAAATATGCGATATATGTTAGGCTAAGTACACTGAAATATAATTAAATAAGGTAGAACATTTATAGTGTGTGTTCAACTATTCATTTCGATATTGTGTATAAGAAATTTGTTATTTATAGTTATTATATATTTATTTTGGTAATATGTCAACTTAAAAGAATGTCACATGACATCTTACATAAGTGACACACTAGTCAAAATATCATAAACTATACTATACGATAACAATAAATAACAAGTTTATATACAATATATATCCGAATATATGAATATACACTTTAAATATTAAACTTTGATTAGTTGTCTTTTAACGCATTTAACCCTACCTATTATGATCCGACATCACCCGACATCATCAAAGGCTTAAAGCAAACGTCAAGCTTTAATTTATGTTATTTCATTTCATCATGTTATTACAAGTTTGCACGTTTTTCTTCAACCTTATTAATTGCAATTCACTGAAATTTGCATCCTAAAGTAGATCACCATAGTATTGGTTTTTTTCTTTTTTTCCCAGATAACGGCACCATAGTATAGTTCCTAAGATCCAATCTCCTAGCCATGGTAGATGGATAGAAGTATTGGTTGGCTTTTGAGTTTTATGAAACTTCTAGTGTGCTTGCCTTTATATAGGAAATATGTTAAACATGTTATGTGCTAAGGTTCTTTTTGTTGAGTTAAGATAACTCCCGACAAATAATTAAGAAATTAGAAATTGAACTTTTTATTCAGTGTCATATTAACAGTTCTTTAGAAAAATTGAACAAATATTGAACACCGACAATAGATGACTGAAGAACCAAACTTTTTTAAACCCTACTCATTATTTAACCTTTTTTTTTCAATTAATACATAATTTAGAAAATTCACTTTTAAATATAAAAATACATTCATTAATTGAAAAAAGATAACATAACATTTAAAATAAAAATAACATTACATTAACTAAAAAATAAAAATACGATTACATTAATTATTTCGAACATAGAAATTTGACGAGAGGTTACAAATGTTTTCGATAAGAGCATTTCAAAGCCGATCCACCGTCGAATCTCGTAATTTTCTTTCCATACGAAGTTTCACTTTAACCCTCTCCGACCATCATCGCCGGCGCCTAGACGATCTAGGAATCTTCTAGGTACTCTTGGTCATGAACTTTTGACTTCATTTTTTGCAATTTCTTTTGACATTTTAACAACACGGAGTATACCAATCGGATTGCAACAAGCATTGAGTGCGTTGATATCGTCAATATCGAAATCTTCGCTCGAATCTTCAATGTAATTTTTGTTTGGAACCATTATGATATTAAATTGTGTTTGAATTATAGAAATAATATATGAAAGAAAATATAAAAGGTTATGTGAATTGTAGTTGTAGTTGCGTGAAAAAGATGATTATGTTGTATGTATATATATAGAGAAGGAAAAAAATAATATTTTATGTTGTTACTGTCTTGTTACTGATATTTTTTATATTTTTTTGTTACTGTTTGAAAGTTAAAAAACAAAAAGAAACTTTTTTTATTTACGTTAAAGTGATTCCAGTTTGTTCCAACCCTATTCGCCCTTATACTGACACAAGCTTGAAGACAAAAGGCGAAGACGTCCCAAGAACGATCGTTGCTAACGACAATTTTAATGAGATGCTCGAAGACTGATGGAGAATGCAACAATCGGCATTGGTCTAAGTCACTGCATATCAATTTGTCTCTAAAATAAAATCACTGGAGAAGTAAGTAAACCTCAAATTCCCTTTCCACATTGGTAAATCTACGAACTCCTTTTGACTGCAAACATTTCATTATTGTAATTAATGTTATTTTCAAAATGAACTTTACGAACAATATGTATCACATAGGATTCCCAAAAGATGACAAAATGATACCTTTTGTTTGGCAAAAGCGCACAACGTCATAAGTTTGGTTCTTATCCATCCTACTTTGTCTTGACCAACTTGCAAGAGTTGAAATCTGTGGCGAATTTAAACGGACAATCATACAATATAGTCATGCTGAAGATTAAGCTGGTTGACCTGATATTCTTAAACTCGATAAAGCACCCTAAGCAACGTTGTTGTTTCACTTCCTCTATACCTAATGAAATTTGTTATTCGCACACTATAACCAAACTATACCTCATTGTAGAGGTATTGTCAATACACTTTCTTTTAATAAGGGCAAATCTACCGATGCGCCAGATACCCTTTGGTAGAGGTATTGTCAATAATTATCCATCTATGTTGACTAGATTGTCGGAGGAAGCTCCTACATTCATATATTCTTGTGTGTTTCATCCTAGCAATAGATTTTTGTATGCCACTTAAAATCATTTTGGATCTCGAAGTTAAAGTTGTAACTATAAACTATAGTGATATTGTAAATAATATTCATAAGTTAAAGCCGCATCTTAAGTTAAAGTCCTCTGGTAATCACCTCTACATACACAAAAGTTTTTAAGTCATTATATTACACAACAACGAGTCACACAACTTATAAGACAAAGTTGATCTCTAATTCTAACTTATACTTTTACAAGAAGAAAAACGCAATCTCTTATAATCGAAATTTAACATAAGAATATTTCAATCCTATTAATTCAGATGTTATCTTTCGATATATTCAATAATAAAATGACACAAATTTATTAAAATAGACACCGTATAAATATGAGTAGAGTTGAGTTCAAATGAGAATGAAGAAATGAATCATGGCCATCCATTTTGCAAAACCCAATTTTCCCTAAAATTAAATATCTCACAAACGGCTAATCAAAAAATTATAAAAATTGCACCATAGAAATCAGCATTATTTTCTCTACGATTAGACATCCCTCATGACATATTTTCGGTAATTTTTTTTTTGGATGAAAACCAGTAACACATGTGTTAGTGGTTGGTAACACATGTGTTAGTTTCTGTAACACATGTGTTAGTTGCGGTAACACATGCCACACATGTGTTAGTGGCATGTGTTACCGCAACTAACACATGTGTTACCAGTTTTCGAAACTCACCAAAAAATGAAAAAAAAAGTTCATCAAAAGTATACCTTGTGAGATGTCTAATTGAAGAGAAAAAAATGTTTATTTTTAATGGTGCGATTTTTATATTTTTTTGACTAACCGTTTTTGAGATATTCAATTTTTAAAAATATTAAGGGTATTATTATTTTGATAAAATGGATGATGAAGATTGATTCCTCCATTCTACAAAAAATCTCAGTCTCAATTAAATTTAATTCAACATAAGTATATACATAAATACGGACTAATACAAAATACAACATATACATACATACATACATAATAGTATAATACACTCCACTTTAGCAAAATAGTAAGAAAACAGGGATTACATAGATACAAGTAGTAGTCCGTAATATAACTGTGATAGCGCGAACAAGAGAAAGGCAAATATGACGAAATAAAATAAAAATTGATGAGATCCAAAATCATGTGGAATTAGAGTCACCGTTACACTTCCCATACCCAATTTAAATAAATTCATTTTCTCGTACTGTAATTGGTGTTTGACTTGTTTTAATTCATTCTCGATTACATATGTAATCCAAAACTTAGGGCTTCTTTTTGTTTATTTGATTGATTTGGATCTGAGCTGCTTAATTTAAATCTTGATCTTAATGGAAGAATCTAAGTTGTGTTCATGGACCGTCTTTCGATCCGTTTTCGCTATCTTTCAGTGGTGGACCTTTAATGTTGCTGTTATCATCATGAACAAATGGATCTTTCAGGTATCTATCTATCTACATACACACACATACATATATTATTATTTGGTTAAATAGTTTGTGTGTTTACGTAAGTTTTTAGGTTTCTATTTGAATTAATTCATGTATGGCAATCTTGTGATCCATGTGTTTAAGTATAGTGTAATTTGTGGATTTTAATAGTGTAAAGAAATTAATTAATCGTTAATGGTTTAGTAATGTCGCTTTATAGGTTTTATTAGTTGGAATATTGATATTATGATGAACTTTGTTTGATATTCAGAAACAATTATAGTGCCTTAAAGTTTCTGAGTTTGATGATTCTCTTTAAATTCTGATTACTTTTTGCGTATATATAAGAATAACAGTGTAAGTGAGCTGTGTTGGAGCTCAATTTGTCTGCTTATTGTTGTAAATGTTACATGACCTAATTATTGTTAACGTTAAGAAACTGATACTTTGATTTGAATAATCTTCTACGATGTTGTTTTGTGACATGTCATAGTGTTTCTTTTTTGTTTCAGAAACTTGATTTTAAGTTCCCTTTGACGGTATCATGTGTACACTTTATATGTTCATCGATTGGGGCGTATGTGGTGATCAAAGTGTTGAAGGTGAAACCACTAATATCTGTGGAACCTGAAGATCGATGGAGAAGGATCTTTCCAATGTCATTTGTGTTTTGTATGAATATAGTTTTGGGGAATGTCAGCTTACGTTACATTCCTGTTTCATTTATGCAAACAATCAAGTCATTTACCCCGGCTACAACAGGTTGGATTAATATTATATAATTTTCATATTTTTTTTATTTTTTTTGTTGGTTTTTATTGTGATAATACAAGTCACAATAATCAGCTCTCAGTATTTGGTTAAACAGATTCTGCTTCTGATTATTTGATTTTTAGGGTACAAATAATCACTTTTTAATATTCAGTTGATATCAGCTGCAACACAACTGATTATATAAAGGTGAAATAACCTATCTCCCCTTCTTAAACCTAGGTTGATAGACTTTTACGGACATTCACAAAATGTCTCTTTTATCACAACTTCACAACCATGTTCTCTTTGATGATTTTCTGTTAAACCTGTAACATATGGACTATCTTTTTATGGCAACTTCAAACAGCATCATAACACTTCCAAACACTATATTCACTGTACCTTCTATTGCAGCTGATTATCTAATATGGACTATTCATGATCACAAAATCACTTTCAAAAAGTATATTCAAACACCTCTTTAATCTAAAGCATTTAGAACAGTGATTTTGCAGTGGATGGTATGGAGAAAATACTTTGACTGGAGAATTTGGGCTTCTCTTGTTCCAATTGTTGGAGGAATTCTTCTTACTTCTGTTACGGAACTTAGCTTTAATATGTTTGGGTTCTGTGCGGCTTTATTTGGATGTCTTGCCACGTCTACAAAAACTATTCTTGCAGAGTCCTTGCTTCATGGTTACAAGTTTGACAGGTATTCTTCGTTCTTCATTGTTATACCCCACAATGACACATCTTCTAGTTCTTATAATGTTTGAAATCCGATTATAATTTTAAGGTCATAAGATATAAAAAGTGAAAAAGTACTGTTTGCTTGCTATAGTGAAAACCTTTTTCTTTTCCATGTGGACGTAACCCTATCATAGTGAAAATCCTCTTTTAACATATAAACATATAGTCTAATCCGATTCTATGAGACTAGTAGATGAACACAGCCGACTTTTGGTTAATTTGTATTGATATACTTTTTGTTGCTCTGAAGTTACGGGAATCATGGAGTGTTCAGTAGGTAGTTTAAAGGGTGTTTGGTATGTGTTTGAAGTGACTATTGTGATATCAAGTCCAAATAATAATACGTCGTGCAGTTGTACCAGAAAGTGGTTAGTATTGTAATTTTTCTGATGATAATCATATCTGGAGACGCATTTAATGTTAGAAATCTAGTTATTGAGATAAATGTAAATTTGTTTCACTATCCCTAAGCTTATTAAATTATATTTAGATTTTGTTATTCTACATATCGAACTTGCAATCGCTTTCAAACCACTCATCCAAACACCACCTATATCTTCACTATATTGATTGTGATTCCTTGTGTAGATGTAATGAAAAGCAACTCTCTTCTGAATGTAATATATCGTCTCCTTTGACTAGCCATGTTTATTGTGGACATCCTGTTGACCTCTAAATACGGGAAGATCATACTTTGCACGTCTACGAAATCACTCCTGAAGAGAACTTTAACCTGTGAACATACAAATGGTATCTTTGTGGAAGTTTAGTTAACCAAGATAATGCCGTTGCTCATTATCTTTGTGAATAAGTTCTTGATATATATTTGGTTCTATAAGATTCTCGCATCATTTTGACGTATTCATTACATTACTAAAACTATGTATCAAGTTAAACGATGCAATCTTCATTTGACATAGGAAGTTTAGTTAGAACTTCAAATTCACATTTGTGATTTTTCGAAGTGCCAGTTGCACAGTGAATTCCATTTTAGGCTATGAGCTTTCACAATCAATGATTAAGGGCCTATGTTATAAATTTATAAGATAGGTCTTATACTTTAATAATAAATATTAGTTTCTTAAGATAGAAGGCTACTGAAAGTATGTTTCTGTTACATGCATTTTTACTTGTCATATAAGACACTTATTCTTAATGTGTGTTTTCTCTTTCAACAGTATAAACACAGTGTACTATATGGCACCATTTGCCACTATGATATTGGCAGTACCGGCACTGCTTTTGGAAGGAGCAGGAGTTGTGGAATGGATTCAGATACACCCACATCCTATGTCGGCGTTTCTAATTATTTTCGGCTCAGGAGTAACAGCTTTTTGTCTTAACTTCTCCATATTCTATGTTATTCATTCAACAACTGCTGTCACTTTCAACGTCGCTGGAAATCTTAAGGTAAGTACCATATTTTCAGTGTACTTCACATCTTATTTCCAAAATAAAAACCAAGTAAGAATCCGTGCAGCCACTAGCAAGCATACAAAAATGCACGTCTTAAAGTATCTTTTGAGTGACTTCTAGGAAAAACTTTATGTATTTGATAGTAGAACCGTAGAAGTGGTAATTTTGACTGATCTGCTTATGATCTCGGTTATGCTTTATCTCTAACCGTCAAAAGTTTAAAATCAAAGAAACTAACTTCAAAGGGAACAGGTCGGAAGCGTCCAAAGACCAAAGTGTACTTTTATGCATATAACCTCCTAAATTGTTTATTCAGGAGCTATATTCCTATATTAATTGAATAAAATGACTTTCGCAGTCATATTTGACATGCTAAAATTTTGGATACGAGTGTTTCAGGTTCAACCTAACCCGGCCAGAACCTAAAGTACGTGTTTTGACCAGTTACCGATCCTCCTGACCTACCCATTTTTTCATCTCTAGCTATAGAGGTGACTAAGTGGGTGGGTTGGTTAAATGGTCAAAATGTGTAATTAATTGTGTGGTGTGGTCGGAAGGGTGGACCTAAAATACGGTATGTCTTGTATCTTTTTTTTTTTTCTTTTTTTCGGGCAATGTGATAAATATGCTTCCATTTGACTGTAATTAATTGTGTGGTGTTCGGAAGTGTATTTTATTCTAAAATGACGATTTAAAAGGCATGACCCGGGTTCTTGTGTCCTTATATTCTGACTGTGTTATTGCAATCTAATCTTTTGAACAAAGCAAATTTTTAAGAGGTTTCAGGCATTTTAAATATTCTCTGAGCTGCTTTGGACTCATTCAACTCATTTAACTGCTAACTATCTCATCTACTATTATAATTTCTCTCTATTTGACTTATTGAGATCACCGTTAAACCCAAATTGACCCATTTATCTTTGATGTTGGACCTAACAAGTTATTGTATTTGAAGGTGGCATTTGCGGTTGCATTCTCATGGATGATATTTAAAAACCCAATTTCGCCTATGAACGCCTTTGGTTGTGGAATAACGCTTGTGGGATGCACGTTCTACGGATACGTAAGACACAAGCTTGCTAACCAACTACCCGGAACTCCTCGCACACCTAGGACCCCACGTTCTCTGATGGAAATGACACCACTTGTAAACGATAAAATAGATGATAAAGTTTAGATTTGTTATTGGTGTTTAGAAATATATTATTTACTGGAGTCATGATGCAGTTTTTAGTGACTGCTTGAGGACACAAGGGGAACACCATATATCTTTTGCCTTCAAAACTTAATCTAATTAGTATGTATTCAGCAGGATACAATTTAAATTTTGTCATTTATATTAATCTAATGCGTTTTCTTATCATTTACTGATTATAATTATATGTTCTATTAACATGGCCCAGATTCTGATGTTGAGTGTACGTTTTATTTTTACTTGCAAATAAAACTTTATAATTATTTTTTGATGATAAATATTCTTGAAATATAAATTCAAGTATATCTAGTGGACCACAAACATATCCAAGTGCATCTAGTTTTTATCCACGAAATATTGCAATTATAATGAAGCAATATGGGCCAAAATGGTGGGCCGAATGGTAGTGGTCCAGTGGACAAGATGGAATTCATTTATTTTCTAATACACATGTTACACGAAATAAAAGTTACTCGAAGATCAGATCGTGGGCACCGTTTATTTTTCTTTAAATCTCTGTAAGTTAAAAACACACTCATGAAATCTGGGTCTAATTTTTAGCTATGAAAGGACTCTAAATTAGGGGTCATTTTGTAACTAAACGATGTATTAAAGGCCAAAATCTGTAATTAGGTATTTTGGTCTGTGGTATTTAATTTCCACTTCGAATGAGTGGTACATGTAATCCATGATTTGAAGACATATATGTGACTGTTACTTGAACGCTTGTATCTGTCATTATTATGACGATGATGGATAATGCATGAGATGCATATGTTACATATTGGATGCATATGCATGTGTAGTTGAATGGAATCTTCATCAACATTTGCATTTTTCTCTCAACATGAAAACGACGTCTTTTATGCATATTTGAATAAAAGATTTCACCAAATAAAATACATTATACGTAAATTTTATAGGAGAAATGTGTCGGCAAGGTATGAGGGAAAAGATAATAATATTGAATATGTAAAACAATAAACCAATTATAGTTAGAGATAATTCGGTAGAAATGAATATCACGAGTTAAATGATCTTAACTACTACATGTAAATTAATATAGGAAACAAATCCAATGGAAAACAAATACCTAGAATAATATGTTTTTTTTCTTTATATATTATCGATCGATAAATGAAATTTTCTAACTTGTACGTACATGCACAGGTTAAAAATTACTTATAAAGGTTTATCTTTTCATAAATAATATATATTATACAATAAATATAAATATGTATAAATGGAAATAGTAAGTTTGTATTTATTTTATATTTTATATTATTATAATAAGAAAGATTGAATGTATTTGACAAAGTTTAACCTTAAATTAGTCAAACCTTTGGTAATTACGTATTTGGCTGAATATTATTTTTATCAGGAGTGATAATTTGAAACACAACACAAAGTAAAAGACAATTTGTTACGACGTAGAAAAACTATGAAAATTAGATTAACACGACTAATCAATCTATCTTTTTAAGGTCGAGTTCGAGTCAACTATCCAACACACCAACCAAATTAATTTATTTTATAATTTTAGGTAGAAATTAAAATAACTAAATCATTCATTTTTGAATTAACATGAATAATTAATTAATCATATTGTGTGTCAACTGCCAACTTGAACTAAACACCAAGTTTTCCACCTACACTACTTACTCATATTCATGAAATTAAAAATATATATAACACTTTTATATCTAAATTCAGCCTATTTAATTAATTGATTATTAATCTTTCAATACTAATGATTAATTGATACTCTTTGATATTGAAAGTCGTCGATTTTGGAACAATCGAAAGAGTCAAAAAAGTAACACATGTGATTTGTTTATATATATAATATATATATACAAAATAAATAATTAAATTAAATAATGCATAATAAAACTTATAAAATAAAAACACAAAAAGTAGCCAAGTGTTGTTTTTATATACTACTCGACTTAACTCATAACAATATAACAAAATATCGTTGGCTTCCATGGACATCCGGCCACACTCTCGCCGGAACAAATCTTCATCATTCTCCGATACAATTTCTGACGACTCTTCCGTCACTACCGCTACTCCGGACTCCACTCCTTTACGATATCTCAGTATCCCTTTTTCATGGGAACAAGTCCCTGGAATTGCTAAGAAAAATAATTACAAAAAAATCGACTCCTCTTCGCAGAATCTTCTCCCTTTACCGCCTTCTGCAAACATCGTTCATTCGTTGCCCATGATGAAGAAGTACAACGATAGTCAAAGTTTTCGGAAAGACCCATTTTTTGCGGCGTTTGTTGAGTGTTCAAAAGATAAAGAATTTGAAATGGGTGGTTTTAAAAAGAATTCGAGTAACGAAAGGACTGGATTTATGGTGAGTTTGTATTCCTCTTGCAAGAGATCGTGTTCGGTTTCCGAATGTATTGTTTACCGACGAAGATCAGATACAGATTATTTCTTAGCGACAGATGAAGACCAAAATGTCGCTAAAAGTAAGTCGTATTAGGTTGTCCTTTTCTTTTTCTTCTGTTTTTTTTTTCTTCAAGAATTTTAGGATGTTAAATGTGTGGTTAATTCTTGTGTAGAATCTGGTGAATGATTTCATCTACGAAGTAAAATTGGTACTCGTAAATGGTTTTTGTACCTTTTTTTTGGTTAGTTGTTTGAATAAAACTTCATTAATCACCATATTATACTCCATATTAGATAATTAACAACTATATATACTTAACATGGTGGAATAAGAAGAAAGTGAAAACGATGTTTTTACATCAAAAAGTTTAATTTATTCACTACTTTATGATAGTTATATGTAAAGTAATATGATTAAAATCGAAAAGTTCTGAATGGGTGATGTTAAAAGGTTTCTGTTTATCTTCTTATTCTTTTTGTTTCATTTTTCCGGTCATTTACTTGCCTTATTATATTTATTTCTAGGTTATATGAATCGATACAAAACTGCTACTGCAAATAAAACTATAATTGTTGTACCCCTCTTAAATTACTCAAAACAACTTACTGTATTAAGTTTGACAATTATTATTTTCTTGAACAGCTGGACTTTTATTGATGCTTCGAAAACAACGAGCTAGTTACGTATGAATGAAAACAAAAGGATTTTGAATTCAGTGTATCCAAGTGATTTTAAGCTTTTTATATCTATGAATTATCCAATCGAAAGAATTATCAATAATGAGATCTTTAATTGTCTTCACTTCAAAATCTCCATCTTTAAAAATTATCATCGCATTACGGTACTTTTAAATTATCGTAACCATGAAAATCATCTCTAAAGTATCTCTTTTAAAATATGCAAGTATGGTAATGCTCAAATGTCGACCAATAATGCATGGTGATAGTGCTGCATGTGGAGGACCAAGGGTCACATATTCATTTTGGAATAAGATTCTTTTCTGTAGTTATTATTAAATACTCAACTAATACATTTTTGAAAATATGCATTTAGAAACTAAACATAACATGAAAATAACTTCTTGGTATGTTTCTTTATTTTTTCTATTTATTTTTATACCTTTGAAACAACTAATAAACGTACGCCTTATCTAAAAAAAGAAGAAAAAAAAATTAATAAACGTACAACAATCAATGTATTATTCCATTATATATACTTAATTAATTAGTAATCTTATAATTAGCAACAATGACTTTAATCGTCACATTATAAGATATGTATATATATACACACTCTTATAACATGTAACAATTTGCTGATCAAATTTTACTTTATGTATATATAATTGTAAAAAAGACGTTAGATAATATTCTTATTTTTTAAATAATAAAGAAAGTTTTATTATAGAAAGCTAGAGAAAAGCTACAGAAAACGCTATTGATATTGGGATTTTGTTAAGGATAGCCGTTAAAGCTATTATTAAGGATATTATACATACTGTATTTCAACTAATATTTAAGGGGACATTTATTTAACGCAAATACAAGTATACATGTTTGAATGTGTTAACGACGACCACCGAACCCAAACAACAACCCACACCTAAAAGAACTTACTTTCATAGACAAAAGTCTTAAAAGAAAGTAAGTAATAAGTTGAAAATACAGTAAGTAACATGATACCATTTATTTGGTATGTAATAAGTTTGATGTTATATATATTATTTAGCTAGGTGTTCTATAATAAGTGACGAAGGTATTGATGATACGTTAAATCAAACATTACAATATTATGACGTATTTAACATGTCACTTAGTAAGCTGCTTGTGAGTTTGTATTATTGGGTCACAAAGGCAATTAGCCATGTGAGACGGGTGTTAGACGGGGGAAGCAAGTTGCAAAAGTACTATAACTATTAAGAGGGTGATAGCTCCTCTTTAATGCATAAATTAAAAAATAAAAGTCATTGTATCAATAATTTATGCAATATATATAATAATCGTAATGATGCTGATATGGAAGGCTAGTGTCTCCTTTTCTACAATCTTTTTTGTTTTGTTTTGTTTAATTAAGTAGATTATCAACCCAAATTTTGTATTAGACAAATTAAATGAGTAATTGTTATACTGTTAGATTAAAATATATGATAATATATATAGTTGTCTTCCGCGTGTAGCTTACTTAGTTTTAACTTTCGAAGATGGGAACTTTTTGTAAGGCATTAAGTTCAATCCCCATAAGAAATAATGAGAAACCTAATATTTTACAGAATAGAAAAATTCTTTAGTGTTGTGGGATGAATTGGTTAGACCATCATCTAAATAGACCGTTAGATAAACTTCATTTATCTCTAACGTCATGACTTGAAGCAATTTCGCATGAACCAGTTGAGGTTGTTGGTATCAACTTTTTGGAAAGACAAGTATGTTCTTATTTTTCATAAAAGAACTAATAAGATGATTAATATGAATACTTATTACCCTAAAATGAGTTATTAATCCTAACTGTCTTTTACCCCCCAAAAAAATAAACTATATAAATAATGTCGTGTTGTATAAATCAAGTAAACTTGATATTTTTCAATAAAAACTGTTGACTAGAAAAGTATACTAAATGAAGTGAGTGACCATACCTATCAAGTCAACTGTTTTGAAGGTGAGAGTTGAAGCAGCGACGTTTAATTTGGTGGTGGTGGGCCTGTGGACCTTCATTATTTTTAGCTACCACAAATAAAAGTCCATTTTAAAGTGTCGGCTTTGAATTAAGCCATCGATCAAACCAGTTTTAAATATGATACTAGCTTTCCAATTTTTTAAATGGATACCGTAGATCGTAGATGTGATTGTTTGCTTACCGATTAATCAAGAAAATTATTGTTTCTTGAAAGACTACATTGGAAAGCGAGCTAAAGGATTTAGTAACTTGGAATATTAGTCAACATTCGTTTTAATCTGTTTAAAGATGATTCACATCAATATTCTAGATACAACCATGTAATATATAAATTTAGAACGGTTTATTTTAGTCATAGTTCAATTTTCATTCCATAAAGTTGTTTTTCACGAAAAAGTTTTATTCGTAAAGATAACGTGTTGTAATAATAAGACGTCATAATTGTTAAAATAGAGGTGTCAAGTTTGAATTTTTTCAGATAAATATTTTGTTATAATCTAAAAAAAGAAAGATAAAAAGATAGTCACAACACCATAGTTAGCCCGTGTGTATCCCAGAAAAAATAATTATTTTTACTATATAACATGCGTAGTAAATCATTCATTTACACTTTTGTATTCAATGATACGATATGAAGTAAGAGTCTGATCAATCTAATCAAATTCGTATTTCTCTTCCACCGTGACCTTATAAAATATCATTTCATAAAGAATTTGTTGCAATTTCTTTCTAATGTCCAAACCCGATAAACATGAGTATACATCAAAAGGTGGGTTTAACGAAAAATAAAATAACTAATATGATTGCTCTATCGCATTTAAAACTCCATTTCCACTCAAAATTTTAAAACTAAATATTTGATTACAATTGAATTTAAAATCAATATGGATTTGATGTTTAATCACATATGATTACAATTGAATTTAAATTTTATAGGTGATTAGTAATTATCGGTAGATGATAATTTATACGTGATTCAACTTGTTATTTATTTTACTTGTACAATTACTCTTTATTCACATGTGATTACAATGTAAAATTAAATCATATGTGAATACAATTGTGATCACATGTAGTTATTACTTTAATCTTTCAAATAAAATATTTTCATGTAATTTTTAAACTTATAGTAATTGGTAATGCTATTATTTACATGTTATTACAATTAGTTATTTAATTTAAAATTTAATTTATAGTCAATGTTAAATCACATATGATACATTTTGAATTTAAAACGCCCATTAAAAATGAAAATAAAGTCGTTAAAAATATATCATGTGAGATATCTAATTAAAGACAAAAGGATGTTGATTATAACGGTGCAATTTTTATAATTTATAGAAATACAGTATGTGAGATATTTAGTTTTAAAAAGAGAGGTGCAAATAGGCTTTAAAGTGAAAAATTAAAATACAACCATGATCATACACGTATAAAATTATAAAAATTGCACTAAAAATTAAAACATGATCATACACGAAATAAAAAGTTTCTCCGTTAATTTAAAATGGAAATTAAAATACAACCATGCAAATAGGTTTATTGAAAATTAAAACACCTGTGAACAATGAAATCCATTCGTTTATCCGTAGGTATTTTTTTCTTTGATAAAACTTTAATAAATGAATACGAACATGCATCGTATGTGTTCGTTCGATTTGACTACATGCATACGCATGCACCTCAAATCACATTTTATATACAACCATGATCATACAGATATATTTCAAGCGAGACTTAAAATTATAAACAATTATTATTTGAGCTTTGAAAGCGAAGGGTAAACTTTGAAATACAGTCGCACAATAATTGTCGAGAAAACATTACGAAGGATAAAGCTAAACTTTGGATTTAGTAAATAGAACTTTTCAATTGTCAAAACTATTAGACCATCTCTGATTATATATACACTAAAATATCAGATTTAATATTTTAATATAATTAATCTACATTGAATAAATCATTTAAGTAGTAATTTTTTATGCAACACCAAATTATATGTAGTATCAAATATTGCGCAAATTTTAGCACGTCTCATTTAACCCTTTATATCTACTATCCTATAATTTTTGAGTTCTTAGATATTAAATATTAGTAATAAATACTCTTTTAATTATTTATTATAATTATATAATGTCATAGATATAGATATGTCATTGTAATTATGATATTTAATAATAACAATGATAAATGAATAAATGAATTATACAAATATTGAGTTCTTGGTTATGAATAACATTAAAAAAAAAATACTTAACTAAACAAATATATTTAACAATGATAATGATAAATAAATTCTACAAATATTGAGTTTTTAGTTATGAATAAAACTAATATACTCTTTTAAACGGTTATAATAATATAATAATTATTATAATATTATCACTTTGAGAGAGGTCATATAATATTATCACTTTGAGAGAGGTGATCCACTCTTTCTATGCAAGGATAGGAACAACAAACATATTTGGAGGCAAAATGAATTTCAAACCGGAAAAACTGTTATTTGAGTTTTTAGTTATGAATAAAACTAATATACTCTTTAAAACGGTTATAATAATATAATAACTATTATAATATTATAGATAAATATAGATCATTGTAACCATGATTTGTAATAATGATGAATGAATCTAGACCAACAATACCAATACCAATAAAGTTTTATAATAATAAATAATGGTAAGGTAATCAGTGTTGAGTTAATCTTTATATTAATTTCTTAGCCATATTAATATATTTATATCTCTGTATGTTAAAATAAGTGTTATAATGTGTAATATCAATAAAATAATACATTATCAATAATATAAATCATGTGTATCTATCTACGATAACACTATAATTTTTTATTTATCTTTTTGAAATTTGACACATATAATGTTAGAAAAATTAAATTATATATAACTATGTTTAAATAAGTTAATAATATGTAATATAAATAATCAATATAATAATATGGTAGATTTTTAATACTTGTAGTACTAAATAATCTATAAGTCTATATATATCAATAACAATATTATTATTTTTTATTCTTATGTTGCCACAAATAGTAAGAAAACTTTGAAGGTTCTATAATTAATAATGGCAATGACTTCATTAATTATTAGTACATATAAATATTGATCTTTTGATTTCCTTTTGATTTAAATCTCATATTTAATTAATTAAAAATAGGTTTAGAGACTTATCTATGTCGGTGATGATCTACGAGAGATAGATACATCAAAGGTACACAATTTTATAATTAAAACATGTTGTCTGTTGATTAATATTTTTATCATTTTTTCATACTAAATTTTTTATTTAACATACTCAATGTGTATTTGCAAGTCGGTCATGACAATTTTCAAATTTATTAGAGGGTGCAAACTACATATGTACAACTGTATAAGAATGATCTGTATAAGTAAATAAGTAAAACATGTTGGTAATTGATTACTTTTCTTATCATTTTCATGATACAATATTTTTTAATGTACTCAATGTGTCTATGTATGTCGTTCATGTATTTTTTTATGATTTTATAATAAAGTGTGCACACTACATATGAGAACTATATGTATTTGTTAAATACATGTCCATTTCTGTTTTGGTTATAGAGTTTATTATTAACTTAATTATTTCATGAGAATTCCTTTATCATACATGATATGTTTTATTGTACTTATTGTTTTAATTTTGTTGTGAATTTTGATACTCTCACATGGTGATGATTTTTCGCATACACGTCTTTAAATTAAATTGGGATCAAATAGCTTTCATACACTCATATTAAATAACTTTTGTGATGAACTGACGAGTCATTTACATAAAACATCCATACAAAGCGATAGTTTCCTTTTGATATTGGAGAGATCTCATGGGTTTAAACTCAAATTTAACGTTCACTACAGTGATAAGAAAATTCTCCATGTGTTAAAAAAGGGATAAAATTATTAATCATTGATAAATAGACACTACCATGACATTCACCTACTGAAATATATATTTTTTGTATTCTTTTATATAAGACAACTAATGAGTTTTCATTTAGACATACAGAAATATTTGAAGATGGTCGCCATTGATGTCATATCGGAGTGTTGGCAACAACAAAATTATATACTTTTGGGTCATATCAGATATGTACTTCGCTTATTGAGTGTACGAGAACACAACTTATGATCTTTGGTATATTTTGGGGTTTGTTTCTAGAAACAATAATATGTTATCACTCTTGAATGCTTAATATTTTATCTTAACAATGATATTAATATAAAGACCCGTAATTAATTAACTACTTTCTATTCCTCAATGTATAATATAAGAATTAGTAGTATAAACAATTATCAAAACATGAATTATTCAAGGATTGAATTAAATAAGACCCGTGCATTGCACGGGCTTTTTCCACTAGTAATGTTAAAATTTAACCTTTCAGCTCTATCAATTACCGAATTAATTATAATTATTTAAAAAATAAGAGAAACATATAATTAATATAGGAAACAAATCCAATGGAAAACAAATACCTAAGACTATATTATATATTATATTTGTTGTTAGAAGTATACAACTTTAAGTGCTGGTAAAATTAAAAGAATTTAATAAGTTTATAAAAATTTACCTTTAAACTTCAATAAATACACGTAAAATAATACCCTTTAACGGGTTGACTATACTAATCTTATTTGTTGCCAGATGTACATATAGCAAAACTGACAAATAACCCGATCATTTTGTATTGGGATAATAAGGTTAGATCTTTGTATCTTTCGTTGAAAATTGTACTGATTACATTAAACAAATGGCAATTATTTTTCCGCAGGTCTATAATCTACTAACATTTTATTAATCGTACCTTAGCCCAATGCTACCAACAAACAAATTGTCGGCTGTATTGACGAATTCGCACATACTGTGGCATTGCTATCAGTGTAGCATACATGACTTACGTGTTGGTTTTTGAAAGACATATATGCTATATCTCGAATAAAATAGTCAAGGATAAACAACATAAAAAGATGCTCTGTTATAATCCAACTTGTGTTGTCTTTCTCAATTTGGAGTTCTAAACTTTTTTTTTCTTATTTTAATTTTTTAAATTTTTGTTAAAAGAAAAGAAATTTTTTAACTTGTTGAGCTAAGTCACGAGTCCTGATTTTTAGTGAATTTCTCACCCATGAATATTATATACTTTAAGTCGATAAATATTACTTAAATTTTTTAACTGTAAATATCATATACTTTAAATCGATCAATATTACTCAAATGTTTTAGAAACATATTGAGTGGGATGAGAGAATTTAAGCTGCAATTACAACTTATAACATATAGCTACAACCTACAATTACTTCACCAAACAGACCTTTAGAGTTCAAAAATATACTGAAGTTTCAAATTCTGTTATAATATGCTCCCTCCGTTTCAAAAAAGTTGTCCTCTAAGAAAAATTGTTGAATTTATGATAGTTTGATAGATTGTTAATTTTACCTCTATTTCCAGAACAAATTTGACTGAAAATATTTAAGAAAATGAGTTATTAAGAGTAATAAATGAGGATAAATTTAAGAATCTAATGATTTTTTATAGTTATTTTTTGCAACTGTACAATTTTTTGGAAAAAAAAATAATAATAAGGTGGACATTTAAATCGGAATGGGAGGATGTACTCAAATTAGTACCAAAACTATTTATATATTTATTCATTTTTGGTATTACTATCAAAGTATGACATTTTTATAAAAGATTTATTGTTTCAAAGCGTGTTATACTTTAAATGTTTTACTATTGCATGGGGCATATTTTTAAAATTGTATGTATTGAACATGTCAATTTCAACTATTAAATATGTGTTTTTGTGTAAATGTACATATAAATATATAATAGACGAAATTGAAATGTTCAATACAAGAATAGACGAATAACTCATACAATACTAAAAAATACTTTGAAACAATATTTTTTTTTTTATAAATCATGTTACAAAAAGAAAGATCAGATGTATCACGTCAAATAAACGTCTAAAATGACAAAACCTGGGACACCCACGTTCCCTACAGGCACAAATGGCATCTTTCACAAAAAAACCTAACAAAATTGAAAGAAATAAGATAACAACTTTCAGGATTACCACACATGTAAGAGATAAACCGAATAGACCTTTTTCGCAACATGCCAAAGATATATCGGTGTAAAGGACAAAAGCTTATACCAAAGAACTCCAAGTACAAGAATTCAATTACAGTATATCCAAATTGTCCATGAGATCCAATGCATAGATATGTCTGCCTATAAATATAAAGTTATTAGGATCAAACACAAACTCGGTTGGAAGCAATCAAAGCAGAATTATCAAAGGTAGGATTGACAAAATCGGCCTATGTATTTATCAACGGGCTGTTTTGGGTTGTGTTTGATCTTAAGGGGATCAAATATAAAATAGCTAAAAAGGAAACACGCAGGTTGCAAAATCGTCCAAAGACAAGCTCCTGATCGTTCTATTCAAAGATTGGGACTAAAATTGAAATCACATTGCTACCTTTTCGTATTATAACGAATGGGCAAAATATGTTTGGGTGTCAATCCAACCCAGTTTGACTTGACTCACTAAAATTGGAAGTTTCAACCTGAACCCATGACATGTTACTCAATCCACCCGTCTTGACATCTTCAAATAAAGTTGATCACCCAAAGTATTTCAAAGGACACTAACCAAATTACATCATAATCATCGAAAGGAAGAACAATTTGTTTCTTTATCATGTGTACAAAATGTAAATGGTATTCATACATTTACTTTAGAAGTGTACTAAATAAATAATAGGAGATTCACAAGTAATATACAAATCACAAGTGTAAAGTTCGAGGGTAGTAGTCACCGAGTAACAGTTAAAACCGAACCCAGCACCGAGTACAGAGTGCCATACAATCTCCCTTACAGTCTACAATATAACCCAACACTTTTGGATTACGTAGTAAAAGATTCCTTAGCGACTTTCCTTTTATACTCCATTGTTTTTCGAGTATTTGAATGTTTGTTTTCAACTCACTCTCAAGGCTACAACCAATAACCTCCGGAAATTTCTTGAGCACCTTGGAAATATCATCATCCGAAAGGTCTAAATACCTCAAGTAATCCAAAATGGCATCAATTTCTTCAAACTTTGGCACAACCTTTTCACGTTCTTCACCCCAATAAGGGGAATGAACTAACCCAAATGCTTTTCCTAATATTTTGTCTTCTTCTTCTACGGAAAATTCAAATCCTGAAAGAGCTCGTCTACATGCTTCCCACTTCTTCATATCTTCATCACTCAAGACTATCTCCGGAGTTCTTCCAGTTGAATGTGTCTTCCATCTTGTAGATGTAAGATTTATAGTGGGAAAGTGTTTGCTTTTCTCAATAGGTAGATAACCATAATAAACTTTTGCAATGAATGACACGGAGTTTGATGAATGTGATTCAAGATCAGGCTGGAAAATGTAGGAACAAATTTATATTCGTACTCAAGAATTCATATGAAAAGGAGAATTTCAAAAGACAAAATAAATACATAAAGCAACATTTTACTATTTTAATCAACTAATTTTAGATACGAGTGGTGGCAATTTCATCCTATCTAATGGGTCAATGCGTGTTATCTTAAGTCTTAAATTGGTCAAACAGATCATAAGTATCTTTTATAGTAATGATATTGTTTTTATAATCACGTTTGATGCATAACCATTTTTAAAGAGGACACCAAAAAGATTTTCAGGTCAACCCGCCCAAACCCATTTCGACCTGTACCAAAAACTGACCCGTGACCCAACCTGCCTATCTTGCCACCTCTAAATTCAAATTGATACAATCGAATTGCCAATTCTGTTAGAGCATATTTAGGTTATTTCCTGTATATCGCTAGGTGGAAATATGTGAATGAAAAAGATCCCATTAAACTGAATAGGATAGTAGAGTGAATGAAATGGTAGCTACTAAGTGTAAATTCCGAATAACGTCTCGCCTTAACAGTTCTTTATTGCTTTAATAAAAGATGCTGAAAATCTTTGGACATGTTTGTGGTGCATTTCCAAAAAAAAAAATTCTCTTTCAAAATCATACCACCACAAAAGACTTGAACTAAACCTTGTAAAACTATTAAAGCTAATCAAAAAGCATGAGAATCTATGGCTAGAGGATAAATTATGGACCAAAGTTATCACTAGTCACAGTGGGCCAAACTACTTCATACGAAAAGGTAACAAACTACAAATGAACATGATGTAATCCACTCAACACGACAACACTTTATATTCATGTCATTGTCTATGAGTATGAGCATGAGGGCTCGTAAGTCGTAAGAATGAAATAAAGATCATTAAACCATCTATACCACTCATCCTTTTTCCCTGTGCCCCAAAATAGGCAGATTTAGAATTGCCATTAAGTAATCAACATGTAAAGTGATATTCTAACAAGCAAGCCAATTTAACTTTGATGAATTTTTCTTGGTTAATTTAGAAGTATACGCATGCTAAGATATTATCACAACGACGAGGTCAATTGGTTATCCAATATTTTATTATCTTGACTTGGTTTTAAAGCGCATAACTGATGTTTGTGGCAAACCAAATCAAGTTATTTAAGAGAAACCATGTTCGGAAGCGTGATAAGGCATCAAATTGTGGTAAAGTTAGGGAAGTATGATTATTCAGTATTTTATGGTTTACATTTTTCTTGGTTTTCAAAAAAATAAAAAAGTTAGGGAAGTAAAACTTACAGAAAAACGAGAAAGTGTTCCAGAGTCAAAGCTCGATAAGGTAGAAGGCAAGGAACTTCCCAGCATTCCTGCATGATTAAAGAAGGAAAGGAAAAGAAAAAGAGGTAGCAACCAAAATTGCAGCTGAACCGAATCAACAGCACAAACTAATTCAAGTAGAATCAGACTCCAGGAAGAAAAGAAAAAGGTACTGTTATTCTATAAAAGTTAAGACATGCATCTTTGACGTTAAATAACAGGATTACTGTCAGTTCGATGCTATATGATACGTATCAGATTATTATTTAGGAAATATGTTAAGTTTATTATTTAATACTTTATTTAGGGATATGTTTTAATATGTTTTATTAGTATTAGGAAAGTATTATTATAATATTATTTTAATTAGGCATAACCTTAGGGAGCAAGTTAGGGTCCATCTATAAATATAGGGCTATATGGTTGTAACTAATTATGCTAAATATGATTGGTGATTTGGATATTATTGGAGAGTTGGTTCACCTATCGAAAGTAAACCCTACAAGAGCTTAATCTCAAACGTTGATTATTTATCTATCTTTTTCTGTTAGTTTGTTCACATTCTAGTATCACTTGATTCGTATCAATTGGTATCATAGCTGCTTGATTTTGAGATTGCAGGAAGAAAAAAAACTGTTCAGCGTCGGCTACTTTTCATCCGGAAAAAAAATATTTTTCTGCCTTCATTTATTGTTGCTACTAAAAAAAGGAAAACACTATTCGCGGCTACTGTTCACGAGTTACTGTTCATCACCAGAAAACACTGTTCGCATCAGATTACTATTCACGCAAGTTACTATTTATCTGGAATTTTTTATTTTATTTTTATTACTTGAATCAATGGCGTACATAACGTCCAACATAATGGAAGAACATCAAGCTAGTGTGCGGACTACCACACGATCTAGAGATGGCAAGATCTGAAGTAAGAATGGCAATAGCTTAACAGAGTATTGAGATGGATATATGGGAGATCGAGGAACAACTTGCTCAAAGGTGGGAATTGATGAAAGTGAGTTTGGAGAATAAGAGTGACCAATAAAAAAATTACCTCACGGAAACTCGGTTTCTCGAGGATCCTATCAAACTTACGACAGTGGAAAAATGTGACGATGGTTTTCAGGCTAGCAGTGATGAAAAACCCAACATCACAGCTTTGGGAAAACTCATAGGGGGGAAGAGCAAGAGGTGTGAAACTGAGGTTACAATGCATTGGGTGAATGGAGGGCTGCATAAACCCTTTACTGACTCGGTTTCTGGACAGCCAAATACCCCTATTCATGGGCAAAGCAACACCTTGAGCACAAGGTGTTTTTCGGAGAAAGATTTGGGACCCGGGAATCAAGATCGTGCAAAGCAACACCTTGAGCACAAGGTGTTTTTCGGGGGCTGGAGTAATAATATGTATCAGATTATTATTTAGGAAATACATTAAGCTTATTATTTAACATTTTATTTAGGAATATGTTTTATTAGTATTAGGAAAGTATTATTATAACATTATTTTAATTAGGGAAAATCTTAGGGAGCAAGTTAGGGTCTATCTATAAATATAGGGCTATATGGTTGTAACTAATTATGCTAAATATTGATTGGTGATTTGGATATTATTGGAGACTTGGTTTACCTCTCAAAGTAAACCCTACAAGAGCTTATCAACCTCTCGAATGTCAATTTATCTATCTTTTTCTATTACTTTGTTCTTTTATCAGTTCGTTTGCATTCTAGTATCAGTTGGTATGTATCAAGCTGCATAAACCCTTTATGAGAAGCTAATAAGAGGAATATCTCCGAGAAAGATTTGGGACCCGGGAATCAAGAGCGTGCAAAGCAACACCTTGAGCACAAGGTGTTTTTCGGGGGCTGGAGTAATAATATGTATCAGATTATTATTTAGGAAATACATTAAGTTTATTATTTAACATTTTATTTAGGAATATGTTTTATTAGTATTAGGAAAGCATTATTATAACATTATTTTAATTAGGGAAAATCTTAGGGAGCAAGTTAGGGTCTATCTATAAATATAGGGCTATATGGTTGTAACTAATTATGCTAAATATTGATTGGTGATTTGGATATTATTGGAGACTTGGTTTACCTCTCAAAGTAAACCCTACAAGAGCTTATCAACCTCTCGAATGTCGATTTATCTATCTTTTTCTATTACTTTGTTCTTTTATCAGTTCGTTTGCATTCTAGTATCAGTTGGTATGTATCACTCTATTGATGATATTTTGGAAGATGAGTTAAATGGCTGCAAAAAGAAAGAAAACAAATAAGGTGATGGCCTTAACATGAATCAAAGTGTCAACCTATACATCACTATTGACAAGCGGCAAACATAGACCAAATGGTATTGCACACGTATAAGTTTAACTTGTACTGATCATGATTAAAAAAAATTCTTAGTTACATCAGTCACACCCCAATATGATTTCTCAAACTTATGGAAAACTGTAATGAGGCTTGTATCTTTTCCTTGACATCTGTCACAACAACAGTATGTTCAGGCTAAGGAATACATAGTTCCAGTTCAAGAATTGAAATCCAGTGATGTTATCTTTTAGAGGACAATTTAATAGTTACTATTGTGAACATTCTGGCTAAACTGAACACAGCTAATTGGCTCAATCGACCATTTTTGTCTGAAAGTGGACCTTGAAGTGTGGGCAAGGATGATTACTTCTAAACCTTATTAACACGGGAATAGCAGCTCAATATGGTAAACTTCAGATGACCCTATAGAATGCAATTGAACTACAAGTCTTAACCAACAGCCAAAACCATTAATTATCCATGTCTCATGCTAACTGTGTGTCTGTATGTCCATGTACAAGCATTAACTCACATTTAACCCAACACTACACACTACACCATGTTATCACAATTTTTATCATAGGAGCTTCGTGTTTCTTCCCTAAAGCTAAAAGCTAGGTGATTGGCTAAAACCATAACCTTATTACCTTAAGAAAAAATGCAAACTACATCACAATGAGTCAATGACCATGGCATTCAACGACTTACAAGTTACAACATCTGAAACTCTGAACATCGAACAACCAATATACTGCCACTATTTTTCGAGTCACTTATCACTGCGATAAATGGAGGTGTGCGTGGCTCTCTTTTATTCTATAACCACAACTATTATCGTAGATGCTCCATAGTATTACCGAATTAGATAATTTTTCACAGTATTGAGCTTATAATCTTATATGTTCTATATACTGAATACTTAGTATTCGTCACCATAGTAGATTACTAGGTACTATTCCCTTCCCCCCCCCCGAAACGAAACTTAAAGGTATAATAAAATTGAAACAGAAAGGAGTAAGTTGAACTTTGATACAATTATAGTCAACTAATAAGGATTACATTATTACAAACCCTAATTTTCAGCAAGTACTTAGATGAAGAACAAATTTTTAGGGACACAATTAAGCCGATAAAACAATACAATCAATTACAATATTGAGCAAATGATTTATTCGTACCTGATGATGTTTGAATCTGATAAATGGCGTGCAGAAGACAGAGATGAATTAGTTAAAACGATATACTGCAAGTGTATATATGTGGATGTTAGTTGTGTTGTAGTGAAGAAGCAAATCAAAGAGATTGATCGAGTATTTGGGCGACGTTTAGGACCAGTCAAAAGGCACAGGATGTTGTAATCGATGGCTTGTGATGCTATTTTAGCTTAATTTTAATTGTATTTAGTTACTCAGTAACGTGACGTTGAATTTAATTTTTATAAATAAATAAAATATTATAGTTGATTTATGACTGATTTTTTTATCTAGTTTTAAATCTGCGACAAGGCGTGACGAATTTAACTTTTATAAATAAAAGAAATATTTAGTCGATTTTTTTATATTGTTACTGACTTTTTTAATTAAAATAAATACATCAAATATTTAATGGCCGGAAATATAATTATACAAAAGAGATGTTGATCGTTGCTAGTTTATAGACTCGCGATAATGCCGAACGAATTTAATCTTTATAAATTAATAAAATTTTGTGGTCATTTTTATATATAGTTTATAGACATGTGATAACGCAAGATAAATTTAACGTTGAGATAAATTAATAAGATTATTAACTTGTATACTCGTACTGATTATAATTTAATGAAAATTATGAAAAAGGAATAATAATAATAATAACAATTATTAATAATAATATACTTCGTAACATTACAGTTCATCAAGAACAATGACAAAACTGTCAAAGTTTTCAAATGAAAAATCGCGAAATAACTATAAAAATTCCTTAAGAAGGGTCTAGGTGATGTTTTTAAAAAGCCCACGACGTATTAATTATTATTTTTTTGCACCTTATATGTAATATTACGAGTTTTTGTTTTGTGGGTGTAAAAAATGTAAAATATTAGATACACAAATGTAATTTCTTCATTATTAGAATGCAATTACGATATTTATAATATTTTTATATATTTCAACTAAATATAATTATATTCAAATTTGGATACTTGAGATAATCGTACAACTTAAATGTAATCCTAATTCTAAAAGGAAAAAAAATCTAACATACTAAAAAACCATTATTTAAATCTCATAGTAATGTATCTACTTCTAATATATTGATGGACAAAAAATATAAGGACATTCTAATTATAACCTTTAGGGCTATAGTTAAACTTTCTATATTTACATTTGCAAACTAACTTAAATTAATTATGAAATGTTGACATTTCTTTTTAACACTTACCTTCCCTTTTATAAATATATTATGAGTGATTATTCATGAAAAGTATGAGTTATAAAATTGGAATTAATCTAAGTATAGAAGGTTTGACCATAACCCTAAGGACTATTGTAAACATTTTTAAAAATATAAAAGGTAAAAAAGTAAAATAAAAAATAGCTTTGGGTTGTAATCGTCCTAATCCAGATTTACAACACAGTAGAAAACCGTTTGCATTGCTATAAAAGATTTTAAAGATATCTATATTGAAAGGTATCATAAACAAATAAAAAGTCAAACTCTTACTTGCTATTTGTGCTTTTAAGATGATGTCTTATGGTATAAAAATAGATATGATTATATTTATGCTTTGTCAATTACATGTACGTTAGTAAATTAAACATTAATTACATAAAAACTACAATGACGTTTGTGCTGGAAAATAAAACTTTTAATAATTCTTAATTCTATCTGTTAAACTAATTCTTTTCACTGTTTTCTTTTTCTTCATTATTGCATGTTTTTCTTTTCCTTTATAGTCTTTATGATGTATCTGATGATTATATTTGTTTACTTTGACAGTTCTATTAATGTTAGTAGACATTATGGTTGTGTTTATATTTTTTTTTCTTATTAATATTATCTAATTTATATTATTATTATTTTTCATTTTGAGTTGCTATAGTGATTAATGAGTTGGAATATGTTATAAATAGTGTCAATTACTTTTGATAATTATTATGAATTCGTAAATAAGTGTATGCAAGTCGTTCTTCTTTTTTTCCTACTATTTTTCACAATTTTTCAGACTACTGGAATTAATTTTCAAGTAAATTTTGCATAACATAATAATTGACTTCTACAAACTCATGTTTAACATGGTCCATTATTTACTAAGTTAATGCGGACCGATCATGTATCCCGACTCATCACCACGGCGCATCATAATTTACTCTTATAGTTTTGTCGTTATTAGAAAGTCTTATTATTTTTACAATTTTTATTTAAATAAAAGGAATATAAAAAAAAAAAGAACTAAGGTTGTGTTTGATTCGTGAAATTCAACGAAATTCAATGGAATTGAAATCTCTATTTTATTCTATAAGGATGTTTGATTCACAAATGAATTGTTTTGAAAGTCACCAAATTCATTCATTTGAAAGAAATTCACGTTCCTTGTAAATTCAATTTTTTTATGAATTACAATTGCATCAAAAGGGAATTGAGTTTAATATAAAAAGAGTTGGGTGGGGACAATCACACCCCATGTTAGTTTTATAAAAAGAAAATTGAAAATATATAGTTAATCTCAAGTGATTAGGCGGGGACAGAATTCGAACCTATTGTCTTTAGATCATGAGTCTGATAAGTTGACTATTCCTTCAGCCCGCTTCATCCATTTCCATTTCAAAAAATCCTTCTTCTTCGATCTGAAGATATATTTGTACGGAGTATTAGATATCATATAAGTGAAATATGATCCGACGTTATATATAATTTTATAATTTTTAATATAGCATATCAAATTAGTATCTATAAGAAATTATGGGTGATTCTAGCTGTACAAGACTAACGTAGCGTTACACATTAAATTGTGAGTTTCATGCACATTTCAGTTTTTCGCCACTATAAAAAACTAAAAAGCATTAAAAAGGTAACAATGTTAAAAGTGAATGAGATACAATTAGTAAAGTAATTCGAAACTAATGACAACAATTGTATTATATTACTTGTTGCTATAAATATTGACGCACAACCTCTCTGTTTCCTTCTGATACTTGTTCTTGTAAATCGCAGTTTTACAGGATTATACATGAAAACTTTTATAATTAATTTAATTGATGAAACAAAATATATCAAGGTTATTCATATTGGTTTGTATTTGTTTCGTGTAGCTTTGTAAAAGTATGGTACTCCAAATGCCGTTATTAGTAAGTACGATTACTATAATTTTCAAATATGAGTTGTATTTCCACTGATGTTCATACAAGAACTACGCCGATAATTGTGTAATGTGTATGCCATAACATTATTAATTGTAATAGTTAAACAATTAAAATTTACAACCGAAGTTTTATGAATTATATACGTATTAGGATTATATATTTTTTACATTTTGAAGTTTTTTATTATCTAAGATAGGAATATTTAAGCAACAAAATTGTGTATAATAAAGACGACCGATGAGTTTTATGTTTGTTATAGCTGATTATGAGGTTTAATAAATGAGAAATGATAAATTTATACATATTCTACAAAATATAATCTATAAAATGATATAGACTAATTAATTTAAGAGAGATAAGTAAGAGAGAGAAATTTTAATATATGTTGATTGATCCAACATTTATATCATGTAATTTTATGAGAATTTGTTTGTAAACTTTTAGTGATTGTAACATTCCTCTTAATAAATTCATAGAAAGTCGTAAGAAAATGAAAAATGAAACGAAACAAAATGATTACCAAAATGTGTGTGAAAACTATAAAGTCAGTTGATCTACAAACGAAAACTTGTGTCAGTGACGTCACTAACACGATGAAAATATATTAAAATTTGATCCATTGAGAAGAAAATTCCATATTCCTATGGATCCTGAAAAAACTAAAATTAGAAGAATACTTATTTCAGAAGCTTTATAAAAGATTAAAATTGAAAAAGGTTAGACCTATTAAAACTAATGGATAGGAACAAAAACACTCACTCAGTACCAAAACATTAAAATAGACATACTTAAAAAAGATAAACATGGTGTGACGATGAGCCACACGGATTGTATTAAGAATACTAAACATGTTGAGAATGACTCATTAAATATTAACTACACAATATGAAAATGATTCTGATGTGGAAGACTGTGCATACGCTGTTCTGATGGTGCCTGCTCGATTACGTGGCTAATAAACTGATAGCCTTTAAGTATACAAAGACATGTCTAAATTTTTAAGTACACAAAGATAATTGATCAAAGAAATGGATATTACTTAACTAAGAAACTAATAGGCTTGAGTGGCAGACATTGGAAGAACTTTTTGCTAGATGATGTCTTCGGCCAACAAAAAGATCAAGGAACCAATATTTCACGCAATTCTGATAATGTAAGTTGCATTTAACTTCTTGTCGTCATTTAACACCAAAGTTAGAAATGATAATGAAGTGGAATTTGTTTATCTATATACTTCATACTTCACCTTCAACAAATTTAATCCATTTGATGCGGATAATTTTTAGTTGATGTTATATACTCTACATGTTTTGCCTGTTATGAATAAATTCAGCCCGAAATGAAATGCTTTCATACAAATATGTTGAAATTGACATTTCTACTAAAACTAAGTTGCATTGGTCTCTAAAAAGTTCATAATACAAAATGAAATCTTATCTTTTATGGACTCGTAAAACTGTCATGTATATGATTTTAGGAAAAATTTAAGATAAATATCTAGGATGTGAAGACTAATAAAGAAAAACGAACCTAAAATGAAACTTTCCCTACTATGTTAACCAGACAAATCTTTCTTGTTGATGTAAAGATGATCCCCCTTAAGCATGGTTACATACACTTTTTTAGAATCAAGATCCTATCAACATAAATAGTTACAAGAAAGACACTAACCAGAGCTAAAAATTTTGTAACCCCTTTTCCAAAATATGTTATAGAATTAATGGACATCAATTTTGACCTAAAAAATTCAAGATCGATATCGATCTTGTAAGAAGAAACTAAATCCTGATTAAAATATTTCATATAAGCAATAAATTATAATTTATTTGTTGATAAATGGATATATAAAAAAATATTTAGAATGACTTAAAGCCAATGACTTAAAACTCTTGGTATGAATAAAATTACTCACCAGTTTTAGTGGTCACGTCTATTAATGTTGCAGCTGATGCAATTCCACTTGTTCCACCATACAAATTCCTGAACTACTTACTCCACCTAATAACTATTTACAATTTTTCAATCACACATTAATTAGGGTAACATGAGATGAAATTTGGTATATATTAAAGTGAATGATACTAGTAGAGAACTTTCATGTTGAACGGACTCACATTTATCAGGAGGTTGTGTACAATTATCATACCGATTGATTATGAAATTCGGTATATATTAAGGTGAATGCGGTACAATTATATCATGCGATGTAGATACGAATCAAATGATTTTGTCGAGTATAAATACAAATTTAAAGCGCTCTTATCGTTCTTATTTGATTCATACTCATATTATATATATATATATATATATATGAATAGAAGAATATATAATATAATATAATAGATCATATAAGATAAGATCATATTATGTATCTACATCACACGATATAATTGTGGAATACTATTTTGAATAGTCATTAATATTATTTTAGCAAAAGCAATGGTAGTATATAATCATAAATTATTAATTAATTAATTAATAGTATTATTATTATTATTTGAATTTTGTTTATAGATAAATTTTATAGGGTATGTTTGGCAAAACTAGCTGTTAACTGTAGTTGTAGCTGTAAGTTGAAGCCGATAGCTATAGCTGCGAGCAGTACCTTTATTTGTAAATTGTGTATGGTAAAATCAAAGTGTAAAATGATTAAAAGCTCTTAAAAACTCCTAAACGTTAGTGGAAAGAATTTTAAAATTAGAACCTAAATTTTTAAACTAAAAACTTCATTTTTAAATTACCTTAATTTTCAAAATCAAACATCTTAAACTTTAAAAAGCTCTCTAGTAAAGACACTCTTAACGAGGTTAAACAAATTTTAAACCGTTTTAGGAACCAAATGCGGTATCCGCATTGGAATAAGTCGGTTTGAGACAGCATATTTAAAGGGGCAATCGAATGATATTTTTATTTTCGTATTCCATTTCATTTTTAAACACTCACTCACACATACGAATATTATTTTAGTAATTTTTATATCATAAAAAATCGACAGCGAAATCGAACTGCAAAAAAGGGGATACCCACCACCACTTTATCAATAACAACAACAACGACGGATCCAAAATCCCCGATAACAAAAAGAACCCTAATCTTTCCCTTTTAGCCCTAAATTTCATATCGCTGCACAATTAATTGATTATATTCTTCGCCACGAACATCTTCGTTCATATTTCGAACAAGATAGGGTTAGGGTTAGGGTTTTGTCAAAATTAGGGTTAGGTTTTTGTCGAAATGGAATGCTGCATGTACGGTGATGTTTTACTGGAATGACTAAAGGACGATGTCACCGGCGGAGGAAGATGATGGGTAGAAGTGCCAACGGTGGTTGCGGCACTGAAGAAAAACATTGTCCTGTTTCTACTTCTAGGGTTCCGAACAAACTATCACTCGTGGACATAGATACAAATATAGGTATAGGTGCAGAGAAAGATGACGGACCACTGGCTCAAATTGTAGGTATTGATTTATATACTCAGGCTTGTAAGGCACTTTCGACTGTTTCACCTTTTGATGTGGAGGATGGACTGAAGAAGACTTCAGGTGTTGGTAATACACTTCCTGGTGGTTTAGCGAGTTGTTTGACGAAACAAACGGATAATCGTAAACGGCATAAGAAGTCTCATTTTGGGTTAGATACCAAGAAGAATAAGTCTTTTTCTAGGCAGGAGAAGAGTAAGGGTGGCAGCATTTGGTTTGAAACAGAGGATTATTTTAGGGAGTTGAGTGTGGAGGATATTGAGAAGTTGAGTGAAGCATCTTTCTTTAGAGGTAATAAGTTTATCTCGATTCCGTTTATTGGAAATAATAGGAACAAAACAAATAGGGAGGAAACAAATAAGGAAGTGAGTGGTGGTGTTGTTGCTGGTGGGGAAGAGCAGGATGTTAATCAATTCATGGAAGTAGATGGTGTAGGTGCTAATGAAATTTCAGAACTTGAAAAAGATAATGATGCCGTTTCTTCGTTACCACAATCTTCTACCGGGGTAGAATGGCTTTTAGGTTCTAGGAGTAAGATATATTTGACTACTGAGAGGCCTTCTAAGAAACGAAGACTCTTGGGTGGGGCTGCTGGTTTGGAGAAGCTTTTAGTTGTTCGTCCAGTGAAAGACCAAGGGGAATCTACGTGCTGTCATTATTGCAGCCTGGGTGATACGGGAAATCAGTTGAACAGACTGATTGTTTGCACGTCTTGTGGGGTAGCAGTGCATCAGAGATGCTACGGTGTGCAGCAAGATGATGAAGTGGCTTCATGGTTATGTTCTTGGTGTAAGCTGAAGAGGGATGAAGATAAAAGCACTGATGGCCGTTGCCTGCTTTGCCCGCAGCTGGGTGGTGCTCTAAAACCTGTGCGCAAGAGAGGTGCCGGGAATGATGATGGTGGCCTCATCGCGTTTGCGCACTTGTTTTGTTGTCAGTGGATGCCTGAGGTCTACATAGAGGATACAAAAAGCATGGAACCAATTATCAATATTGAGGGTATCAAGGAGATGCAGAAGAAGTTGGTTTGTTATATATGCAAGGTGAAATGTGGTGCCTGTGTTCGTTGCAGTTCTGGTATGTTATCACATCAGTTTCACTATTTCTTTAATGTTGTTATGAGGACATAATATAAGATTTGGTGCTATATTCAAACAAATGTCTTGCACTTGTGTTTCTACTTACTCTATGTACAGTTTACTTGTAGTTTAATATAAGAAAAAAAGAATTATGAGTTAACTATATTCTTTAGTCTGTCCTGTTTATTGTCTATAAATATTTAATTCCATTATAGTTGGCTAGAGGTATTACTTTATGTTTTAGATTCTTATTGGGTAATCGGTTAGGGGGTTTAAAGGGTAAGGGATGGTAGTGGTAATGATGTGAGGTGCTTAGAAAGCTACAATAGCATAGCTTGTTATCAATAAAATGGGTACGGGAGCGTTGCTCAAAAAATTGGGGGAATTAATATATTATCTGTAGAATCATCAATGCTAATTACCTGACAGATTTTATTATCTGCCAACTATCAACTACATAAATTAGTGTTGTCTTGATTTAGTATGGATTGTTGAATGTTGTGAAGAGTGCAGCTATCTGTTTTTCATTTCGTCTGTGCCTTTTCTGGGCCTAATAAAAATGTGATATATATCTTGAAAAAATCAGCCCTCTTAATACTTTCTTGGGATAGTTTGGGAAGTACTATGCTTGAAAAATTGGTAGTACTGTTAAGTTCTCCTCTGCAAGGATATTAACATGTGATAGAAATGACGTATAATATGGTAATGAAAAAGAGCATTATAAAAGATGGGTTTCAAATGAAGTAGATGCAATTTTTTATAATATTAGTTACAACAGAAAAGAAATGATCATTTCATATTATTCTTATAAAGTGAAGCAACCGTGAGTTGACATATTTTCTTAATTCAGACTAGGAGTTGATTTGTAGTGCTTGAGCCTAGAATTTTATTTGAGGCTATAGTCAGGAAATACTGGTTAGGCTGTGTACATTTGAGCCAAAAAGGCTCGACTTTCCCCAGGTAGCCTGAACTCTCTGTTTATTGTGGGTTTTGCTTTTTTGGTCTTTCAATATATTAAATTCTCTGGAGTTAAAAGCTTTCTGAGAATAGTACATGGCACACACCATGCTTTATTTTGGTTTTCATCCATGCTTGTGATGCCCACATGAACTAATTTGGATATTAGTTTTCATTATGCACCATATTACTATCTTGTAGAAGTTGTCCAGTAGCCAGTATTCAGTAACATGATTAGATTATGAGGATTATCTCATTTGGAATTTCTATAATGATAAGTTGCATGTAGCTGTGGTCTGAATTAGAGAACACAAAGTTTTCAACTTATAGCATGAGGGATAGACGTTGTCACCCCCTATCTCAGCAGGGGAAATGACAATTTTTCTGTGAAGGGGAAAATAGTCATTCACTGTCAGGGGCTTTTAGGCTTATAGTGGTTATTCAGACACGTGTTAACAATTTTTTTGCTGTTATTCATGAAACTGCTGATTCATTGCCTAACTAAAGTATATGAATTCTTTGACATTATTGATCCCTGGAATTACCAATTTTTTGTTTTGTTTTGATATTGCTTTCGTCTATTCAGTGGGATAAGCTAATCACTAAAGTTGAGTTTAGAATTGTTGTAGCTCAGATCCCTGACAGTATACTGTGTGAATGTGTAGTGTTTACCATTTTACTGCTTAGAACTTTTTCCTTAACTAATTATATATTTTTTTTCTTTTATTATTAATGATGCGATTGGTTGTGGCACCTTGAGAATGAAGCTACAAGTCTTGTTCATGTGGACGGAGGAGAATAGGGATATATGTGAAAGGCTGAAAGTAATATATTTTAATAATATTCTCTAGAAGTACACATATGACATAACTGTAAGTACCTAACAATCTACTAAATGAAAGATGGGAATATGAAGTTACAAGGACACAAGTAATTTAAGCAGGATATGTTATCCTGAACTGCATATCATAAATATTGCATGAGTTGTTTCAAAACTGTAGACATAAACGATCTACAATAAATTGTGTAGTATGGATTACATTTGTTGGCAGATTCTTTTGGCAGAGTTTATAAAACCAAAGTGAGAAACATAAGGTACTGTGTGCTTAAGAGTGCTAGCTGAGATGAGTGGACGTGTGAATTTCTCATGCTGAATTGCTTAAATGGATGCATAAGTGGGAACATAAACAGAGTACCAAAATCTATTAATTATAGTTACCTTGACATTTGAGAGCTAAGCTTTGACCCTATACTGTTTCTACACAAAAACTACTTATAAATGACCAGTTGCATTGATATTAGCGGAAAAGATTGGAAGGGTTCCCTTTAAGTTGATGACCAGATGTTTGAATCACTGATTAGCTGCTATTGAGCTATTCAACGTAGTATGTGATGCATAACTTTTAAGCAGATGATGAAGGAGTACTAGCTAATCAAAATGTCTGAGGAACACTTGACTTGTAATGTGACAGTCTATGCTAGCAACTTTTTGACCTTTCTTTAGCATTCTCTTTGGCTTGTTTAACACTGTCATTCCTCTAGGGATGTCTTTTTACATAATCTATTGTGTGTAAACTATAATATTTTCTTTCCTGGTATTTTATAGGATCTTGTCGAACTTCTTTCCATCCTGCATGTGCGAGGGAGGCAAGGCAAAAAATGGAAATTTGGGGGAAATTTGGATGTGATGATGTAAGTTCATTCCTCTTCTATTTAATCTGGGAGAGATGTTATGTTGTAAATTTCTCTCTCGCTCTCTCTCTCTCTCTCACTGTTATGTTTTTTTTTCTTTTCATTTGCTTAAAGCATCATGTCATGCTCTACTTTGCAAATCTACACAGGTTGAGTTGCGAGCTTTTTGCTTAAAGCATTCTGAAGCACCGAAAGATTGTGCCCAGCAAGTGGAGAGTGTTTCCTTAGGTGTAAAAAGCACTGCATCTTTCAAAGATGGGCTGCTTGATACTAAGTCAAACCTTAATAGTCAGGCAGAATGCAGCGAAGGGGTGGAGGTCAAAGGCAGCAGCGCCCTTGAAGATGTAAAAGTATCAGATTCATCCAATTTCAGTCTATATCTGAAGAAGGTACAATTAATGCTCTTGAAACAATTGTTACTTGAAAAACTCCTTGTACGACAAGTTTGCCCGTATGTGGTGAATCTGTAGCTGATTGACAGCGGAAAATTAAGTTTGAAAGATGTGGCCCCAGAGATTAATGTTTCTTCTAACTTACTGGCATTAAATCTCGATGTAATGCTAACTTTGACGATCTTCAATTTTCAAAAATTATCATCTGAGAAATTCTGAAATTAAGAACTTTCTTAAATTGTATTATCTTACGTTTTTCTAATACAGTCGAATATTCTGTGGGATTCTTGTTCCTCTTACAGGATAACTACTTTCCTTCTTACTTGCATAAAAAAAATAGTTAATTCGCCTGATAATCATGCTCTTGTTGGTGGCTTGCAGAAAAATTTGAAGCTTAAACTTATGTCCACTTGCATATCCAAGGGTGAGAAAGAAGCTGGTAACGAAAATGGTACTAGAGTATCAGATATCAATGTCGGAAATTCTCTTAAGTCGTCACCGCCTCGGAGGAGGACTAAAGGCAGTATTAGGGTTTTGAAGGAGAACAATCTTATATTGTCTCTTAAAAGGAGTTCTGTTGATGACGGGGTTGCCATGGATGAGGTTAAAAATGGCGGGAACTTTCGAAGTGTAGAGTCTTCTCCAGATTCAAGGGAAAAGGTTGTTGCTTAGTTCTTTGATCTACTATTTCAATTTGTTATTTGTTCTAATTGTAGTGTTTAAACAGATGATGTGCTAATCTTTTTGGTAAATATGTTGTGGAAATATTGAGCTGACATCCATGCGCTCCGTTTATAAGTGTGTAAGGTGTTCTAGGTAGAATTAGGATTAGATGATTAGGGGTTTTAGATAGATAGGTATATTTATTCATTTTGGGTAGGATTCTAAAACTAGAATAGGTGAGTTATGAGTAGGGTTTAGGTATAAAGGTATCCTAGTGGGAGTTTTTTCGGGTACTTCTTTAGGTCTAAGGGATCAAATAGATACCTAGGTATACCGTGGTAGCAGTATTTATGTGTACTTGTGTACTTATTTATAGACACTTATTTTTATACTATAACGTTGCATTCTCGAGTTTTTTTGTAGTGGAAAAGAAAAGAAATAAAAAAAAATAAATAATAAAAAGTCATTATCGAGTTTTTTGGTAGGAAGGAAAGGAATGGAAAGGAAAGGAAAGGAATGGGTTTTTAGTTGTAAATATATTCCTTCCAATTTTGAGGTGATTGAGAAGGAAACATTACATCTAACTATTTTCCTTCCATTTCTTCTACTTTCCTTCCGACTCGAGAACACATGTGAGCTATTTTATATTACATTCCTTTCTTTTATTTTCTTTTCCATCACATTCTTTTCCACTTAAAAAAAGCTAGAGAATACAACGTAAGTATATCTATACTATAGCCATACACCATACTTATTTATAGGTTTGTATAATGTACCTAAGTACTTATGTATACGTATTTATGTATTAATATTTATCCAAGTATATTTTTGATCTGTTATACCCATATGATATTTATTTTAAATGTATATCTTTTAATATATATTTATAGATAGTTTTGTATTATAAACACTTGTATCTATCTTTATCTACTTCAATATAAGATTTATATTATGTATATATTTATATTTTCATATATACCACAATTAATACCTATACTATATTTATATTTTCATATATACCACAATTAATATCTATATCTGTATTATAGTTATGCATCCGGTATTTTTTTTTCTTTTTTAGCTTAGCTTAGTAGTTAGTATAATGAATAAATGTACTGATATTTATTTACTTATATTTCTTTATTTGCTCTCATATATATTCATTCATGCTGGCCGGAGGTTCTCCTAGAATCAGTCTCTTTACCCGCGGGCCGGGGGTAGAGGAATGACTGTCTACATCTTACCTCCTCCATACCCCTCATATGCGGGATTGGGTACTGTTGTGGTTGTGATCAATACGCTCCATTGTGGAAGTATGGGAGCTAACACTAAAGTTCTTTCTTGTTTAAATTTGTTGGTGTAGCCAACGGTTTTAATTACCCTTGGTTACTTGTCAGTAAGTTTTTAATTTCATGCATATCTTTTGCTACGTTTTGTGGGTGCAAGTGATGATATACAGTTGAGTCCTTATGAGAGGGACGGTCCATAATTCTTGTATCAGTCTAGATGTTTTTTTTTTTTTTGATAAAAGCAACAGTAAATAACTTAACCTTTTGTTTTTGCAGATATCAGTTGATACTTGTCTGGCTTCTGATCATAAAGGTGCAGTTTTTGATGCTTTTTTTTCTCCTTCTTGCTGCTGACCCTGTTATGCAGTTAATAACACAATTTCTTAGCAAGGACATGCTTATTCCCACTGTTGCTGATCGCAGTCGACTGAATGTTTGTGGATTGTAGTTTTTCTTCACTCCTGACCAATTGGTCATAAATCTGCTTATAAACTGGTTTGACCTAGATGCAATTGTAGTTTTGAATCACATAATGATTAGAGAATCACTATACTAATTACCTCCATCACTTATCTATACTATTAAAAAAAACAAATTTGGTCAACCTTTTAAATCTCTACCCCTATTGCCAAACACTCTCATCTTCTCTCTTACACCAAGTTGAAGTAGCAAAGAGTTCAACTCTCCTCTAAGATGATACTCTACAAGAATTATGAGGCTGGGAAAGAACAATTGCTCTCTACTTATTTGTCAAATAGTCTAAATTTGCTGTATATTTGGGTTGACATCTCAGTTAAGTGACTAATCTTACAGAAAAAATGTACAACCTTGAACTGAAAGAACGCTTCTTTCAATAATTAGTCAAATGGTGAAATGGTCTTGCATATACGGTTCATTTGAATATGCATCTCAATTAATTTTCTTATAGATGAAATGTACCACCTTGTACAGGTGACTCTGTCAATTGTTCAAGCCCAAGCCAACATGGTCGCGGTCAAGTGAACGGGGCTGCTGTCTCCAAGTGTGAACCCACGGTAAAATCGGGAAGCCATGATTGTCCAATAGCTACTCCTGACGTTGCTGATGCAATGTAAGCTCTACGATTTGAACTTTTAAAACTTCTTAGCTCTCCGAATACGGGTAAGGGAGTTGGGGGAGGGGGTGTTAGTGTTTTATTTTTGGGTTGCACAAATTCCATTAATATCTAGTTATCTGTCAATGCAGTAAACCAGAAGCCTCACCCGGTTCTTATGTACACCCGCTTATACTTTCACAAAGGGAAGTTCTGTCCCAAATTAAAGCTGATGAGGATGATATTTGCAATCACCTAAATCAAAATTCAACTTTTACTGAGTTGAGTTGTGAGTTTACTGGGGACTTGGGAAAGACAAAGCTGATGAGCATCATTAATATGTCTCCGATTGATGAAGTGGAAGGAGAATTGATCTACTATCAGCGCCAGCTACTTGGCAAAGGAATTGCAGGAAAGCACATAAGTGGTCTCTTCCTTTTTATCCGTCATTTACTAATTTCATATATTCATTTTGCGGAGACCATGTTGTTACATTTGAGATCATATTTTTACAGTTGAATATATCCTTTACATGCAGATGTTTTGATTTCTAAGGTCATGCATTGTCTTCCACAAGAGATTGAGGCTGTAAGAAAACAAAACTGGGATGCTGTGTTGGTGAGCCAGTATCTTTCTGATCTCAGAGAAGTAAAAAAACAGGGCCGGAAAGAGAGAAGGCACAAAGAAGCTCAGGCTGTGCTAGCCGCTGCTACTGCTGCAGCAGCCGCTTCATCCAGGCTCTCATCTTTAAGGAAAGATACAGTTGATGAATCTGCTCACCAAGAGGTAGTTGACTCTTATTTTAATTAAGTGATAGTATGATTATCTATCATAGTAAAAATAAAAGTAAGTTACATTTATCTATTTTTTCTTTTCAGAATACCTTGAAAATAAAAGCTTACAGTGGGAGATCCGCAATTCATGCTCAGCAATTGCCTCATGCAAAGGAAACACATCCCCAGCTGTCCGTAACGTGGACTACACCTGAAATGAATTCAGTTTCTTCACAAACAAAGTTAGAGTATAAAGTACACTCCCGGGTTTGTGATGTTTGTAGACGGACCGAGACGATTTTAAACCCCATTATTGTGTGTTCTAGTTGCAAGGTTTTAACCTTATATTCTTGAAATGAATAGTCTTTGTTCTTTCTTTCCCTCGAGTTTCTTTCCATCGCCGAGAGCTGACCATCCTATCTGCTAACAGGTCGCAGTCCACATTGATTGTTATCGTAGTGTTAAAGATTCTACAGGCCCATGGTTTTGTGAATTATGTGAAGATCTATTGTCTTCTAGAAGCAGGGGAGTCGCATCTGTGAGTTACTCAGAGAAACCATCTCTTTCAGTGGAATGTAGCTTGTGTGGTTGCAGAACTGGTGCTTTTAGGAAGTCAACGGATGGTCAATGGGTCCATGCCTTCTGTGCTGAAGTAAATTCTTTTCTTTTCTTAGACTCTTGCATGTTGATTTCTTATAATTCCTCTTTTGTTTCTTCTGTATGTAATATGTACAGTATTTTGAGTGAATTAATTGTTCTGTTTCAATTATATGTAGTGGGTTTTGGAATCAACATTCAGAAGGGGGCAAGTGAACCGTATTGCGGTCATGGTATGTGTACAATAACTGTTGATTAGATTAAGACTTGTGTACCTTTTGAATTCTATCTGCATCACAAGCTAGAGGTTCTGCTATTCTTCTTTTACTTCAATCATGACATGTCACAATGCCAGGAGGCAATCTCGAGGGGGCATGACTTTTGCCTTGTTTGCAGCCGGAAAGTGGGTGTCTGTATAAAGGTGGGGTTAATTTGAGTTTCTTGTATATTTAATTTCATATATTTTATATCATTCTCCATTGATTGAATCCTTGCTAATAAAAATGTCAGTAATTATTTTTTTGCAGTGCAGTTATGGTCACTGTCAGAGCACATTTCATCCTACTTGTGGTAGAACTGCTGGCTTCTTTATGAATGTCAGGACTATCGGTGGAAAGATACACCACAAGGCTTACTGTGAGAAGCATAGCCTGGTTGAGAGGACGAAGGTGACAATTCGATTTAGAAATTACTAATTTTCTCCTAGCTTGCAACCCCTCTTAAAAATAACAAAGGCCTACTAACACGAACATGATTGATGGTATGCTAATTCCTCATCCGCAAATCAGCCATTCTCATGGGTTATTTTCTCTATGAATAAGTAGTTTTAGGAATGGGTTCATTATATAATTCAAAAAACAAAGCACAAGTACGAGGCAATAACATGTGAAACTTTTTTATGTTTAATATTTCTAATTTTACGTTAATTGATATTGGTTTTTCTAGTTTTTAACAAGGGTATATCTATATGCTAGGCTGAGACTCAGAAACACGGAGTTGAAGAGTGGACTTCTCTGAAGAAAGTTAGGGTGAGCTACATTAATGTCTACGAGTTCTATATGTTGAAACAGTGTATCTAAAAGTTGGTTTGTAATATTTTACTTGAGATTAATCCCGTGTTTATACTTTCATGTTGACTATTTGCCCCATTGGGTGTGCCACAATTTGATATCCATTGGGTATGCCACTCAGGCACTCACAAATACAAAAATTCATTTGTGAAATGTACATTAGAAGTCTGTTGTTACTGTTTAACAGTGCTTCAGTTCAAACACCCATTGCTGCCTGTGATCATTCCCAAATTGTTGTCTTTATGCTTTCATATGTTTGGAATGTGCATTTGCTTGAATATCAGCAATATGAATTTATGTGTTACGGTTGAAAATTGCAATCCTTCAGGACCACATAAAGCATCATCTTCGACTGATTATTAATTTATACGTGGTCCTATTGTGTGCAGGTTGAATTAGAGAGATTACGCCTTATCTGTGAAAGAATTATCAGACGGGAGAAGTTGAAGGTAAGTTTTTTACAGTTTCACTGACTTCTGGCATATAGAAGACCACTTTTTTCGTATAATTGTAGTACAGTTCTGTGAAACTGTTCTTGGTTCATTCAATGTGGCTTCCCATTCGTAAAAATGCATAATGTGCACTATGAGTATATGCTTTATGTTGGTCAATTACTTTCGCACCTTTCTGTTTTTTATAAGGATGCTTATGATGAAAAGTGTGAAACATCTTTGCTGGTTTTTGCATATTGGACTGTCTTTGTACACTGAGAACAAAAGACATACGTTTTCGATGTACAAATGTCATAGTCTGTTTTCTTTATTCAAGAGAATAAAAGATATGTGTTGCTAGGATATAATTTTCACGTGAAGTGCAAGGTCTATAGTTGTCTAGTTTCCTCATTGTGTCTGTTTTTAACGTTATGTTACGTTTGGTATGCACTAATGGATACCAAATGAATTGATTATTATGAGGAAAGAACAATGCTCACATCTGATAGATAGTAATGGAATGAATGGACTATTCCTAATAGAATGAGTGGATCATTCCCCAGGGGATTGGGATTTCCATGTTCTTCATTGTTGGGAATAGGGCCGCTTGTCTTATCACGTCATGATAGATTGGATTTAAAACTAACCAATGTAACCTGATACTTATTTGTGTAATCTTCAGTATCCTTTAATGTGGACCTTTACTCTTTGTTCCTTTTGTTTCTTCGTTCTTCCATTCTGTCCAACCAAATAAACCTTTACTCATCCTACTTGGCACATGTTGGCCTTTTTTATTTTATTTCCTCTCCTACTCGGGACTAATGAAATTATATGATTCTACCATTGCAGCGGGAGTTGGTCGTCTGTTCACATGACATGCATCGTTGGAATAGAGAGTCGGTATGTTCATCCATGAAGGCTTGTACTGCTTTCGTGTCACCTGATGTTAGTTCAGAGTCTGCAACGACCTCTCTAAGAGGTGGTTACACAAACAGCTACAAGTCTTGCAGCGAAACCATCCAAAGATCAGATGATATTACAATTGATAGTACCGTTGCTGGAAAACGCCATATAAAGTTTCCGATGGCAATGGACAATGATCAAAAAACCGATGATAGCTCAACGTCTCAAATCTTCACACAAACTCCAACGGTTAGGCCAGTACTTGCTGGAAAACAAATTCCACACAGACCTTCATCTGCAGCATCGCACAGTACATCTGATGATGGGGAAAACTTATTCCGGAATGAAAAGGTAAATTTCTATTAGTACTTCAATTCTTGTGGAGTCTATTTACTCACATTTTAAATCTAATATAGGAAATGGTTGATGATGTCATCAAAAATTCAATTGACCAATAGAATTGGTTAATTTTGTTAAATGACTAAAATTAAGGAGATAATAACATCATAAATTATAATTTACTGTAATGAAAATAACTATATTTTAATCTCGGAGAAAAGAACACATCCTTATCTAAATGTAAAAGATTTTCCTAATACAATACAACTATTACTATTTTAAGTTATTTATATACAAACAATAACCTGAAGAAAATAAAAAATATAAGTATATAACTAGAACCAATTAAAAAAACATGGATGGATTACCTTAAGAGATACATGACTTTGAAGGTCAATTTGGTTACATTTCAAAGTGAATTTTTTATTCATTTCCATTTATTATGATAAATGTGTTTTACCTTAGTTTGTAATATGGTGGTTGTAATTGTTTTGATAAAATTATTGGTGTATTGATAGAATTACTGATTTATTCATTAAAAGTTGATTCTAAGTGACATAACACTTTGGTTCTAATTAGTAATTTCATCTATTCAAGATAAAACAAAATTCAAACCGACCCGTAAACAATTAGATGTATCGTTTTGAATTTTATAGAGAGAAATGTTGCATCCGAAATAGAGGAAAGTGTTGTCTCGAATTCTTATGGAAAACAGTTTGTATTACTATGGAGAGACAAAGAAGTGCAAAAGCATTTACATTCTAATATATATGCACAGAAAGATCTACAATAATATGCATCCATATATGGATAGATCAAGTTGTTATTTCTCTGTTATGAAAAACTATATGGGTACAACATGAGTCTTATTTAAAAGTATAATATTTGTAAAATTATTACAACGTGATGATGGCCCGTGTGTATACACAGGTTTAAAAGACTAGCTTAACATATATGACCGACTTAACACGTTCCATTTTAATATTGACCTATCTAATCCTTTTTTAGACAAAAAGTAACCCCAAGTCGACCCCTTTCAAGTTACTGAGTAGTATTTGCCACCCTTGTTTATATTTTATGAAGCTTGTGACATGTATATGGCAGCACACTGAAACTTTTGAGAAAGAGCTGGTTATGACTTCTGATCAGGCAACTATGCGAAATCAACGATTGCCCAAAGGATTTGTTTATGTTCCTATTCGTTGCCTCTCAAATGAAGAGGAAACCATTGCTGTTGCCGGTCCTGCTTCTGAGGGAAATTCAGGACAAGGTGAGTAGACTTTTGGATCAATAGTGAAGATTATTCACAGGTTTTTCAGACGACTTACACACGGCGAACGACCTGTCACTGGAACAGGGGAGCTAGCTATTTCACTAATGGTTGAGATCAGGTGAGTGAATTGTGTTTCTAATGGTGTCGTGTATTCATTGGGAAAAAGAAGAGAAACCTGTACAGTAGAATTAGAAGTGGCTTTTGTTGATTTGTTGCGGTACTAGATTTTTTTATTTTTTTTTTGAATTTTTTCTCTTCCCGTGGCAAGTTGAAGAACTTGTAATCTTATACGAGACATAGAAAGATATTGCACTGGGTTGTAAAGGCATGTACATAGTACTTACAGTCATAGCGCTCAAAGAAGCAATTGCACAACATAAAAGAGTGAGCATTTGGGTTATTTGTACAAGTCTTAAGCCTGCATCTTGATCATCATTCATGTTGGCTGTTTTCATAGGTTTGACAGTTTCACTAGCCTAGCTTTCAGAGTGTATCTAATTTCTAATTTTTAATATTCCATATTAGAACTCAACTTTCTGATTAAAGAGGTCAAGTTTTGAATGTCGATTTTTTGGATTAAATCACATCATTTACAAGCATGCTTTTCATGTTACTCGTGTATACTTAAGAAACTGAAACATTCATTTAAGACTGTATAACAAAATTGATCTTGGGAGTACATCCGGTGGTACTGAAAATTGAGGACTCCCTTGAAATCAGATCTACACTTCCAAAACAACAAAATTAGAATAGCAATGTCTGACCGTAAAAGACATCAAACAGAATTGACTACCTAATCTCGTTTGGTTCTAGAAAACATAAACATAGCATTCGATGTTCTGCATTCACTTATCAATCATAAATCGCTTCTTAAGATGATATTACTAAGTTTTTTTTTGACACTCGCGCTTAAATTTAACTAAATATAATTCTAGCAATTTACTCGGTGTAAGTTATAGCAATTTGCTGGACCTTTGCATAACCAATCAATTCATTTTCTTGAAGACTCAACAGCAAAAGGGGCTAGTCATTTTGCTTTATTTATTTATTTACATACAAGTAAACACTTTTCCAGTGTTAGTCTGACAATAATATTAGCTCACTCGTACAGTTGAATAGCATACCAACCAACATAAACGCCCAAAAAAATAAAAAATATCTTACAAAATTTGTATCCTCATTTGTTAATCAAAAGATTTTTAACATCAGTATTCATCGAATGTCTTTTATGTTCTTTAGACGATAATGGAATACTACTTCAATTTTCTACAAATCTTGCAAAGCTGGATATAGCAAACCATTAAAGAAGCAAAATATACACGTTGAGAAAAAACAAACAGTATTCAAATTTTCCTGTTACATCACACGTCACACATCCCTTACCTTAAGCATCACTTCAGTGTAGGATGGTTTGTCATCCCTCTTTGGGCTTGTAACTGTCGAACTGAATTTGTGAACCAATAAGGTGAAACACGGTACAAGTATAATGTATAATATGCCCAGGATAAATGGGGCCATAACCAACCATCCCAGCAACTGCACAGATTGTAAACAAGTTACTAATTGACCCTGAGTTTCATGTAAAGATAGTAATTTTCGCCCATAGCTTCTGAATGGGTCAATTGGGGTTATATTGATCTCAAATGGATTGAACAGTAAAAGTCATTGACAGACTAATAGTTTTGCTTTAAACAATTATAATCATTTTATTCAAAAGTAATACACTTCATATTTGCAAAGTAGTTATTGATAGATTATTATTATTTATTTTTTTGACAAAGAATATTATGGGCAACCCCACAACCCCAGCCAACTCGGCCAGTACAAAAAATGTGTTTTTCTTTTTTTTTACCTAAAACAGTTTTGACCCATTACCCAACCCGTGCATTTTGCCACATCTAGTTTTAAAGGACTGATATTGCTGAGTTGAATGTTCCATACCGCACGAACAATGCTAAGCAAGATCTCCTTTGAACCGTTGCCGGTTAATATCTTCTTTAAAGCATCAGAGTTTAGAGGGAAATGATCTCCACCAGTAAGAAACTCACCAAAGCGTAAGAACACTATCATCAAACTATATCAGTAGACATACATATATCAGAAAAACAAAGGAGATAACGTAAGCATTAATGCTGCTGTCTGATGAAATACTTTATCCATCCCTGGGAATTACAACAACTTATTTTCAGGAAAACATTTCCTTCTTAAAACCATCTACCTGCTCAATATCACTATAGACCCATATCTGATTGTTTTGAATAAGGTTCAAGTTTCTCTATTGGTGTTATATGCAAACCGATACTATTGATTGGCCAAACAAACCTAGCATTTTCCCTTTTCAAGATTAAGAGTATGTCCTCTGAAAGCCAAAAAACTAGAGGTGACCAAATAGCTCTTCATTTCTATTATCTAAAGGGTAAATTGAACTTCAATAAATATAAAATCACATGTTTTAACTGTTTAAGCATGGAAATAATCCATAGTTTGAGCAAGTGTAATCTTCATCAACAAAAGACAACGGTAGAATTGGCAAAGATGTGTTCAGATTAGTTAATAAGAATAGTTGACCTCAGCTCTATTGGAGTAGCAACAAAATTAGCCAGCATGACAGTTGGAGCATTGACAGAAGCCCCTAGCACTGCTATAGCCAGAAGACACAGAAACACAGTCACCCCTGTTGTGAATAAAAGAAAAGAACACGTTATCCATGCGTACACAAAACCAAGATGGTTAGTATCACCATGAATGTTCGATTCTATTTTCCTTATAAACATCTTTTTAAGATGAATTTTTCCAATTCTACCGCGACAAAGATTTATGTAAAACTACACTTTTATTGTATGTACAGGAGAAATGGCGAACTTGTAACTCTGGCCACAATTTTTATGAACATGAAGTCATGGACTCTTGTCATTCAGTATTTATAACAAACAAAGGACTCGCATTCAAACTTAGCATAGTAAGCAAAAAAATTATGTCTGTAGACGAAGTAAAAGCAACTACAACAGATAACCCTTCAAGAAACATTGGCTTTAGTAATGAAGATTTTCATTGTTGGTCACTAACTACTATTTATGCACTTGAGCATTAATAATAGCAGAATGAAGAGCAAAGCATACCAACAATAGGGAACACTCCTAACGTAATGCCAAGAGCCGTAGAGAACGCCAACTGCTTGGGCTCTGCTCCCCTAAACCGACATGCCATATTATCATTCATAAAGAAAAGGTTAGTATCATCAAAAGCTAATTGACTACGAACTAGCATCGAATAATTAATCGTTTCAAACATTAAAACAAATAAACAAACTTTGGTCTCATAATCCATCTTATTTGAACTTGAGGGATTTAGTCTAACATTTTAACATAAAAGTTTCATACTTTTCAGGTCATAAGAGTAAAAAGCTCACCATAAGTATATTCACAATAGAAATGTAAGGTTTATAAGATTTACCTCTACATAAAAATCTTATTCTTAAAATTTTTAAGAAACATTAATAACTGTTACTAAAAACAACTAACTTGAACAATTTACAAGTCACATTAAATATGTATATCATCACAAATAAGTAATAAAATTAACTTATCCAACAAACAACAACAATAATAATATCATGTAACATATCATATCAAATAAATATTAAATAAGGAAAATAGAGAGAGAAGATAGTAAAGATAACCTGCTAAGGATCTCAACAAAAGGATCAACGACTTTTTTGTTAATCCAGGTTCCGATTGCTTGTAATCCTGATCGTCTCATCAGATCCCCCATTTATATTTTTTATTATATATATTAAACAAACATATATTATATTTTATTCTGCCAGGTTGTTTTACTTGAAGTTTTTCTTTTCGGATACCTGATGAATCAAAAGAGGAAACAAAAGATATGAATCGATCAGAAGAACTGATAGATAGATTTGAGTAACAGTTTGATTTTGTAAAGTCGTTAGAATATTTTCTCTTTCGGTTTTGGAATTTGGATTTCGTGAGTTTGTTCTTATTACATCGAATCTATACGTCACACGCTATTGGGCCTCTAGGTCCATGTGGCCCACAAACATATTTTCAATTGTATCGTAATCGTAATTTTGTAATTTGTAATTATATAAGTTTGACGCGTGTACACACGTGTCTGGTTGATGAAGTCGCTGAAAATCGATCAAGTCAATTTCGACTATTGATCGACATCATTTTAGTTTTATTGCACTTCATTTTCTTTAAATAGAGTATTTACGATAGAATTGACTTCAAACGAAAATGTAACTTTTGTGAGAGTAAAGTAATTAATTTTAATTATTTATTTTTATTAATATAATAAAATTTTTATATTTTAAAAATTAAATATTTTACGAACCACTAATGAAAAAATTATAAAAATTGTATTATATTTTTTTCCTCTTCGATTAAACATCTCACATGACATATTTTTGACAAACTTTATTTTTTCATTTTTTGGTGAATTTTAAATACTGGTAACACATATGATACTTGTCGGTATCACATGTGATAGTCGATGGTAACACATGTCACATCACATTGATACTTATCGTAGAGAAAAAAATGCTGATTTTTATGATGTAACTTTTATAATTTTTTAACTAGTAATTTTTGAGATATTTAATTTCAAAGAATGAGGGGAAAAGTTAGATTTTACCAAATAGATAACTACTATTCATTCATTCATTCTTACTAAAATTCTCATTTGAACTCGACTTTATTTATGATATTTGTTTTGTTTTTCTTTTTCCTATCATACATTTTTGTCTCAAGAACAATATTTAACTCGTGTAATACTTGGTTGGTGCTTTGGCTAAATAGTTTTCAGTAAAAGTATAGTTTCGATTATCGTTAACGTACCAAATGTTTAGGGTATGTTTGACAAACTAGCTGTTAGCTGTATCTGGTAGCCGTAAGCTGAAGCTGGTAGCTGTAGCTGCAAGCTGGAGCTTTATTTGTAAATTGTGTTTGGTAAGTTGTAATATCAAAGTGTAAAATGATCAAAAAGTTCCTAAAAACTCCTAAACGTTAGTTGGATGAGCTTTTAAATTACGAGCTTAATGTCTAAATAAAGCTTTATTTTTTAGAGGAGTTTAATTGTTAAAACAAAAAGCTTTAAACTTCAAAAAGCTCTGTGCCAAACAGACTCTTAGTGCGTGCTTGTAAAAAATGGGCCAGAAAAGTGTCGGGTCAAAACGAATAATGTGAAAAGTATAACTGAACTCAAACCCGAGCCCATTTTGGGACCCTTAATATACATAAGAATGACCCATTTACTACTCCTTAAGTTATGCTAATACGTTGTTCGAAGAACAACGCATTTTACAACATCTAACATGTATAACTTAAAATTTCCAGCTAAGAAAAACGTGAAGTTGTACCTTAAGATGTTAAACATGAGAGTTCTTTAGGCACCCTCGTTTGTCCATATTTTACACAAGAATTTATATGCAACTAACCTTAAGGGTGAACCTCATTTTTTCCATCGACTTAAGGAATGCATTCATAATGATTAGAAATCTAGAAGAGCGATAAGATTACTGTAAGAAGGTAAACCTCTTAATAAAAACGTTTAGAGGTTGTATGCATCAAAATGGAATTACTGAGTTTATGACTGAGTTGAAATTGTGAACTAGCCAGCTGATTTGTGGTGTCAATGTCATTTATATCCAAAATATTTTAGTCTTATTCACCAGTTTGGTAACGGGTAATTTTTAGTACAGGTCAAAATTGGACGGGTCAGTTTGGTTGACCAACAAACACCTTTGGTCCATTTCCTTAAGTTATGCATACATTATGATTAGAAGACTGATAAAATTACAATAATAAGGTAAACCTCTTAACAGTAACGATTAGAGGTTGTATGCATCAAAATGGTGTTACTTACTTTTGTGGCTGAGTTGAAATGGTGAACAGAAGCAGCTGCTTATTGGTATTAATGTCGTTTATATCCAAAATAATTAACTCTTAATCGCCGGTTTGAAGGGAAATATTTGTACTAATGAGTAAAAAAGCAGATACATTTTAAGCGTTACTAACTTTTGTGGATGAGTTGAATTTAATGCGTTTATCAAAAGGTATAAATAACAATAAAAGGTAATTAAAACCTCCATGGACATATTTGAAGGCTTGTGTAATACTGATATCACTGAATTGTGGAAAGAAATGACCACATCATACCTTTTACCATAGTAGTAAAAATTCAGATGTCCTATATTGTAACCACCTCGTATGACTGGGTTAGGTTTTTTGATGCGGTCAAGTGTGTTGTTTAATTATCATTGCTTGTTTTATGTACAGCCCATGTCGATGTATCTGATGAGTAAGTTGAGAATCCTATTCGCAACATGAAGAGGAATTGTTTGATGAGGTTAGTTATGTTAACCCGAATTATTTGGGTTGTGCCTGGAGGACAAACACAGTGGCCACCAACCATGTATATGGTAATTCCTTGATAACATAAAAGCACTTAGAATTTGCATAAGGTATCATAACTGAACCAAATTGTATATTTGTATCATATTTCAGCTAGACAAACTAACATCACATTACTGCAAGTGGCAATTAAATTTCATCAAAAAAATTATTAATTTAAAAAGAGACCTCTCAAAAATAGATATAAATTTACACTCTCTTTTTAAGAAGAAAACTGGTGATGAAAACTCCACGAGCTTTTGGCATGACGTTTGGATTGGAAATAAACATTTGAAAGTATATTACCTAAGACTATACTCCTTGGATTCTAACCCTTATTGTTTGGTGAATGAGTTAATAAGACCGATGGGCCCGGAAAGGGGTCAAGTGACGAGTTGGAAGGTTTGCTTTCTCATTTGTGTTACACTAGCGGGCCGAATACATGAGAGTTCATTATCGGTGAGACACTGACTTTTTCGGTCAAATGCCTTTGAAAAATCATTGATTCTAAAATCTTGATCAATGATAATCATCAAGTTAGATGGAATAAGCTCCTTCCCAAAAAGGTTATTATCTCATCTTGGAGAACTCAAAACGAAAGGCTCCCGACAACGATCAATCTTGATAAAAGAGGAGTTGATCTTAACTCTACTAGGTGTCAAATTTGTGATGATGCTCTAGAAACAGAATTTCATCTCTTTGGAGAATGTAAGGTGGCAATAGGTGTGTGGAAAATGATTTTCAAATTGTGGTCTTTGGAAGAAATCAACTTTTCAAATTTACACGAAGTCATCAAGTTGACCGCTAGACTGGAGCTTCGTAACATGTTGATGAAGACTTCCGAACTGAGGGTTCGGTCAGTACAAGAGACTACTTTGTCTCCTCGGAAGAAGAATAGCCCTGCTCTCTAGCCGACTGATCCCGTTGATCAAACTGGGAGGGAACGTGTCACATTAGAGGTGAACGATCAGAGGTGTCCTCTAATCACTACGATGAGCTGGTCCCTCTTTTAGTAGACTCAGCTATTAATATTCATGAAAAAATAAATGCCGGGCTCTTTCTTTCACAGCTAACCCCATTTTCATCACGTGCTCGGATCATTTCATAATTCCGGAAAAAAACCGTGCCAAATTTGACGTTGTTGTGCAATCAACAATTTGGGCGCTATGGCGTTATAGAAACGAGTTCATCTTCTCGCACAAGAAGCCAAGATATGATGTCCTTAGTAATGATATCAAACTCCTTTCATACACTTGGATCTCGAGTTGGGAGAAAAAGTTATCTATTAGTTGAGTATATTGGAATTGTAACCCAAATTTTACTTAATGTCCCTCTTGTATCTTCGTTTCTTCCTACTAGTATCTTAATACTATGTTAATATAATTTTACCGTTAAAAAAATAAAAAATAAAAATAAATGAACCAAATTTTGCATAAGGGAACATGATATTACATTTGCTTTGGATAGTGACTTCAAATATATATACATGGTATGGTATATTAATGTATATCATTTATTTGTCTTTTGTGAAGTTATATTTAAAATGCTATTTATCATCTTATGTATGATGTATGAACATGTCCATCCTATGCAGGGACAACTGGCCATAATGTCGAACAATATAGTTACAAACAAGTCAATCAATTGATCCCAAGAGTCCTCAAAGCTGCACTGATATAATTGACTTCATACCCCTTTGAAATGACTATATTAGAGTTCTCTGAAGGGACCATGTCTTCTTTCTTAAAGCTTTCTTCACTTCGAAGAAGCTTCTCACTGCCATATTCCACCGAACCTTCTAGAATAACCGTCTTGTGTAGTCCAACAAGGAGGTCTTCATAGTCTGTATCTCCTTTTTCTCCGACAAACACAAACATTTTGTTAAGATCCATGCCCCACCTAATTGATAGATACCTGCATCCAAGTGTTGGAACGATATATGACTAGTCTAGTACTAAAATTTGACCTGTTTACTTATCAAGGGACTGATTTGGATTAAATTTTATCTCAAATAAGTCAAGTAGAAGTTTTTTTCGCTAAAAATGGAACGGGTCAATGGGTCAAACGGGTTAAAAGTCGCCCCAGGTCTATTTTCAGATGTATGCTTAAACTTGTTACTTATCAATGGGTTGATTCGAGTTGTGTTTTATCTCAAATAGGTAGAAAAAAGAATAGGTTAAATGGGTCAAACACGTTGAAAGCCGCCCAAATCTGTTTTGCAATGCATACAACCACCTAAATTGTTTTTGTTCAAAGATATTTACTGCTATTGTAATAATATTTGTTTATGCAATTATTATTGATGCATTAAATTAGCTAAAGTTTTCTTACAAACTGGAAATTCTTTTTTGCAGGTCAACCTGACCCAACCCAAACTCATTTTGACCATGACCTGACTTAAGATTTTACTTTTTATATATATGTATATACACACACACTGAACAACCAAGCAATACACATGCAAGGAAATCAGTTGCAAACCTTAATGCTTGGGCTCTTGATGCGAATAACGGTATCATATTCAACCTTTTTGCAGCATGTGTGAAGACAGTGTTGCAACGAAAACCTCTCATCCGAAGCTCCTGGCGTAGATCATCCGCCCTGCATGTCTACATATATATACATACACATATATAAATGTAAGTACTAATCTCCTACTTAACTTACTTAGGTTATACACTAGTATATTTACAACCTTAGCTGCTGGTTTGATCATGTATGTGTAACACCTCGAGGTAGATGTATTTACTTGTTCTACCATGTTGTCATCATCTTCATTTTTGACTTTAGCAATTCTCATTATTGTTGATCTCACATTTTCTTGTGGCCATCTATATTCCGTGTCGCTATCATAGTCTTCATCAACTGTCAAATCTCTCTATGGATAGTATAGTTCACTTCCACTGTTGCAAACCAATGCATCAAAATCGTCCAGATTTACTTGACATATTTTCAATACTTCTCTCGTTTTGTGTAAACTTAATCCCGTAGACAATATAAAACCTATCTTCCCAGGATTTGCAGCTGCAACTTCCATCACATTTTTTATTACTATGGATAAGGTATCTGTGGATTCAACATTTGTATCGTAACAATCGGTGGCTATTATGTATAGTGACTGCCTTCTTCCTGGAGTGTAGCTTGTGTTTGATTTTTTATTAGACACCGACATTTTTGTGAACGCTTCTATGAGTTCTTTCTGTCTCATTGCTGGATCGATGTCCCCGTTTGACTTAAAGTCAGCATCAATGGAGAATCTTAACGAAAGGTCTTCGACCTCACGTAATGACTCACTCATTGGTTCTTCTTTGGTCGGTATTATTATCTGACGTGTAGTGGGATGACGATTTCTGCAATGTTCAAGATGGGAGAGGTAATTGCGGCAGTGTTCGGGCCATGAAAAATGGTGGATGTTCTTTAGCCCATGCTTACGACACTCGCTCCATAGGTTTTTGTCTCAAAAGAGCTTTAAGAGTGCATCTTCAATAGCTTTTTGGTCATGTGGATCCACTAGAATACCATTATTTAGTGCCTGATTCATCAAGTTTTTTGATCATAAACGGATGAAACTTGAAAACTTAACTAGAAAAGACAAATTAAACAGGTTGAATGTCGCTCAAAATGTTGTTAAATACTTTCAACCTCTTATACGGATTTATTCAAACAAATCAGACATTATTTTGTAGTATAGTTTTCGTAAATCATATTTAATGCAGTCAACATAGATTAAAAATATTGGCAAGGGCAACTCAACCAGGCCCGTTTTGACCCGTTACCCCGACCACGCAACCTGCCCATTTTGCCACATCTACCTAATTGGTGAATGCATAATTGATGCTATTAATTTAAAGAATGTATGGATGCATATATGTTTCAAGAGCATCAATGAATACATATTTGATGTTATTAATTTAAAGTTGTACCTTGAGTATATCTACGGGCCCACCATTCTTTGTCGCAACAACTGGCAAACCATAAGCTGATGCCTGTAAGTAACATGAAACATTAGAGAAATACTTCATAGTATTGAGATTCATTGCTGGAATCATTATAAAGGAGATGCTTAGATGTACATTTTGAAAGTGATTATGTGATTTCAAATAATCCAAATCTGATGATTAGCTGATGCACGTAACCTCTATAATAGTAAGGCCGAATGGTTCCACTAGAGCTGGGTTGATGAAGACACCCTTCAAGATAGAAATATATCATACCGTTTCTTAATGTCTTAAATATGTAAAATGTCTTTAGAACAAGTGTTAAATGTTGGCATTGTTACCTTGGTTTTTGCAGCCAGACGATATATATCAGGTACCTCTATTTGCTTATGATGCTTTGGATATGCCACCTGCCCATACAGATCGTACCTGTCAATTAGCTTGAGGACCGTGGTAAGAAAAACTGAGCTGCTACTCGACTATCTTCTATGTCATCTCTGTTACCAAGTATAAGCGTCTGCAGGTGAAAGAATTTCTAAACACATTTTTACCTTTTTATATGTCAACATTGACGTGTGATTCTTTAAAGGAAGACAGTTAAGTGAGTCATACCAAGTTGGCTAGTTCTCGAAGGGGTTTACATTCTCCAAAAGCTTTAAGCAAAGTGGTGACGTTCTTCTTAGGATCTGGTCTAGACAGTGCTAAAGTCATGGGTTTGTGTGGATTTGTGAAAAACCTCATGATCTGTATCAAGCAAAAAAAAAGTTGTAACTATAAGTAAAAAACTTGATCAATGTTTTTACAGATGGAATGATATGGATTTATTTGGATGTCTTACCTCGATCCATATGGGAGGTACCACTCTTTTGTTTTGAGCTCTGTCACGTCCAATTATTGATTCAAGATCCCCATCACCGTCTGTGGAATCTTCGGGCTTGACATAGCTGAAGTCCATGCTGGTGGTATTACCTGTTTTTCCAAAGATATGAGAAAAAGAAAGTCTTACATTACTGTTTAGGGCAGGTTGGGTAATGGGTCAAAACGGGTTCCGGTTAAAATCGGTAACTTTCTAGTCGGAACGTGCAGGGTTGGGTTGACAGTATACACGTTTTTGTCAAAAATTATAAAACGTAATATATAATAATTAAATTCTATGAGATCTAAAACTATGTTATAATAGTAATTAGTTTTTTCAATAAAGGGATTTTGGAGGTAGTAAGCAATAATAATGCATTTTGGGAGACTTTTGACCCATGTGTCCATTTGACCCATTAACTTGATAGCTTAATGTTTTGAGTTTACCCATTTGAATTGTTATCAATAAAACGTAAACCAAACTGAACAGTTCATAAGTTATTGAGTTGAGATTGTGATTTTACCACCATCCTAGGCATGTTTCGTCCGAGTCCGCTCACTCCTCTGCATCTTCTAACCCTAAGCTTCCTCTCAAGCTTAACATCAAAACCATCATACAAACCCCATTGCTCTTCAATCTCTTGCCTTGTACTAGTCACCACCATTTCAGCACAATCCAATGCCAATTCTTCACCTTCAATTCTTCTCATTATCTTATAAGTTGAATTAATGTCTTCTTTAGAAAGCCTTCCTTGTTTCAAAAGCTGCTCAAACTTGTTCCTCCCGAGCGAGTGTCCAGTCAGCACCATAGGCACATTAAGGGAGCCAGATAAACGTGCTGCAACTTCACCTGCATCTGCATAGTGGCCATGAATCACATACGGCCACATCGGCTTCCCACCATCAAACTGCTCTCCTAAAGCTCTTGCCATGTTTACAACGTGGCTTAGTGCTCCATCAACAAACTCTGGGATGTAAGGCCATAGTGACTCTTTGAATATATACCTATCACAGCATAAATATTAGGAATATGGGAAAATCCACTATGAACATTGGAGGTGTCAAATTGGGTGGGTCGGGCGGTTTGGGTAACAAATCAAAACAGGTCAGCTTATTTTGACACAAACACAATATTTTGTCCCTTTCTAGTAAATAATTGTAATATATATGATTTATAAAAACAATGTTATCATAGTAATCTAAATTTTAAAATAAAATGATTTAGAAGGCCATAAGCATTAAATCATTAATGATACACTTCTGACAACATTCATTTTGTTTGACCCAGTTGACCAGTCAGAGATAGATTATAACCAAACTTGACCCATTCAAAATTAAATAGGTCGAAATTGCCACTTCTTCAGACATGGAAAAAGTAGGGGAGAGGGGAGGATGTACTTGTCACGGGGTCCACAAGGGATACGGACGATGTAGGCCCCACAGTTACCGGAACCTTCAGGTGGAGAAGAGAGCATCTCAATGGGCTCACCATAACCATATTCAACATCAGGGCATGATATTTGTCTAGTTAGTAGATCAACCCGTATGACTCCTTCCATATCAGCCAATGCTCGTGCAAGTTCCACCACGTATTTTACCTGCCCACCAGTGTCAGAATCTCTCCCAAGTTCCATGTTTTCACCGCGTACCAGCCCATGAATGCTGCAGATACATTACAAGTATTGGGCATGATAAACCAGATCTCATTAGAAAAAAGGAGAAAGTAAGTAATTATAATGGTAACATTGGTGTTTTTCATATAGTTGTTTAACGGATTGCATAGAAAGGTAACCATATAACTTGTCACTTGGCACCACATAGAAATAGTCAGCATTTTGACCTGTTGAATCAATTATTTTGTGAGTTTGAGGTGTTATGGGTGCAAACAAAGATGGTCCCTTTTTATGTAACTAACCCATGTTTAAAATTGGACTTTTAGGCTACCTGATGAGGACAATGTAAAGTTGACGAGATTTATTCTCGTCTGACCACATAAGCATCTCGGAGTTTATTCTTGAAATCTTGTTAACTGGCTGGTACGCGCCTTTTTCTTTTTCGCCTTCTGAGAGCTCTGAAAGATCTTCTGCAGCATCATGGCGACTTTTCTCCTGTTCAGCACGGCGCTTTGCTAGTTTTTGTGCATTGTCTATCGCTATCTGAAAGGTATTATGTTTACCTTTTAAGTTAAGGACTGACTAAAAATGCATACTAGAATTGGCACAGTGGGTGGGTCGGGCGAGTTGAGTAACAGGTCAGAACAGATAGGGTTGAAAATGGGTAATTGTAAGTACATGTCCAGTTGAGTTGACCCACAAACTCATTTCTCCACATTGTTTATATAAATACTTGGTGTTATAAAGATGATTTTAATGATTAAATTACAGCAATAATCCATTAAAAAAAGCTGTTTAGGAGGTTATATGCATGAAATCTACACTTTTGGTAACATTCGACCTGTTCCCTTTTTAGCTACAATTTTCTATATGATCCATTGACGTGTTTGAGATAAAACATAATCTAAAGCGACCCATTCATATGTTAATGGGTCAGAATAGTCCCCTTTGATTTCTTTCCGTCCAGTAAAGAGACAATTTTAGTTTGGTACTTGGTTATGATAGTCATGATACTGATTTAGTTTTCAGGATTTCATTATTTTCTATTTATTGCTAGTTGTTTTAGAAAGTGATAAAATAGTCAAAGTACTCTGTGTGAAGTTAAAGCTTGCTTCCTTTGTCTCCCAAATATGCAGCTTTTGACTTGACACAGTTACAAAAATGTTTGATTATAGATCAAATGAAACAAAATCCGATACAAAATATTTTAAATGATTAGAAAGCAGAAATGTTCATACCTTTGAAAACTAAATAAAAACATATGTTGTATTTTTCGTGAACAGCAATTACCACGTCGATCAACAAAACTTATACTACTGTTTTTTAAGATAAGGAACGAACCTGCTTCTTTTTACGGGTAAGATGCCAAATCCTCCAGCACATATTCTCAAGCCTATTGCTTCTTTCATGAGTGTTTCTTGTTGCAATCACCTGCACCCCTCCATTTTACATTTCAAAGGTCAGTAACTACTTGAACAGAAGCATCTAAGTTAAAGTACGGTCCTAACTCAGAGTAACATATTTATTACAAGTATCTCTGTATTTTACCCCATACTAATCTTCCTTCCTGACATATTCAATCGCTATACCATGACATATATCAAGATAACATAATACAATTGTCCTATCCAATTTAAGCATTAACCACACAAAGTATATTGACAGAATTAAGTTCACGTCGTTAAATACAAAATAGCATGCAAAAGTATCCAAAAGATATCACTGTGAGGAAAGTATATGAAGTAAATAGACCTTGATCCAAGTTTGGTGGAGGTCAGATTCATCAACACTATTAACAACTTTTTCAACAAAGTAATTTGTAGGATTAAAGTGTTTATCACGCTTAACGTTGTCTTGAAGTTTTTCTATCTTTAACTTTGCATCAACTCCTTTTTGGCTTTTGAGATTTGCTCCAACATCCAATATCGCCTCCAAGTACCCGTTGATCCATTCGTTCCTAGCCATCCGACAAACCTTCCTAAGGCTTTGTGGTTTTGGGAGGAGAAGTTGTCTTAGTTTGAAACAGACATTGGAGAGGCTTTGATGCCTTTTAAAGGCTTTTCACATAAAAGACACATTTTTATGCCTGATTCCAATTACTACAAATGACTCATATCATATATAACATCATACATTGTGAGAATATGATTCTTTTCACTTTTCACATTTACTTTTAAAAATGGCACACTTTTATATCGTAAAACAAAATAATCGACGGTCTGTTAGAGTTTCATAAAGGAGACAAGGTATAACCTTAGCGAACAATATATACGCAACACATATTTAAAGAGCATATAATAAAACATGATTAAGAACTATTTAAAATGCATATAATCAGATATAACTTAAAAGCGTGACCACTTTTTATAATTTTGGACTTTTTGGTTCATCTGGTCATGGTATTTTCGTGATATAATTATGAGACAATTCAAGAGTAAATAACTATGAAATAACCAATATTATTTGGAATTTGCTATTTGTAGCCCTTAAAACTATAAATAAGAGTCGAACTTTCATAAAAAGCTGTCAACCATTCAAAACTGTAACGATTGAAGTTAGATCGTATCTTTTAACAATAAAGTCAATTTTTAAACCGTCAATAAACAACTAACCCATGAAAATTAGTTTCTTAATTATAGCCATTAAAGCTACAAATAGCAAAATCCATATTGTTTTGCGAGAAAACAATTAAAAAATGATAAAATAAAACAAGAGATTTTATATTAAAGTTAGAGGGAAATTGAAAAAATTAAAAACTAAAACGCATTCAACAAATAGCAAAATACACATTCAACAGGTATGCCGCAAATATATATACTTATATCTCTTTAGAAGAAAAGAAAATTAATAACGATAGACACTATAAGATGCAAAACCATTTCATAACGAGAATATATACTAGTTAGTACTCTATAAATTTCTATATTTAGAAATAAAATAAAGAAAAAAACAAATATGAGGGAATATAGCGACCATCTCGATCCCTTATCACTTCATGTGGCCATGCATTGGATCAATTCGTCTTAATTCTCTTCCTATGTTAGTTTCTTATCTTCTTTCTGGCCTCCCAATTTCATATCTAACCTCTACCCACACACTTCCTTTCATATTTAATTAATCCAAAAAAAGTATATATATCCTCTAAAATAAGTCTTCAAAAGTGGCAATATCACAAATTAAATACCTTCATTTATGGTCTAAAATCAAGATATTCAATACCATTTAAAAAGCTCGTTATCATACATAATAATAAGCATATTTGTTAACACACGTGTCAATTAGTCACGGATGCATCAACAACGCTAGTGCTCGCCTATAGTTGACCACGAAGTTGGGCAAATCACACCATTTTATAAAGGGCTATGCATTGAAGGCTTTCCTATTCAAAAATTGGAAATTAAACTGAATTGTGATATTGCTATATATGCTAGTAAAATCTTTTCAAATGGACCATGATCAAATGATGATGTTTCACTTGATGAATATAGTTCCTAAACTTGGGGCTTCTAAAGTGATTCTGTATTCCCAATAATGCTACTTTAAGGAATGTTTTTGGTATAGAAGATGTCATTCCAACTTCCAAGTCTAATAATTGGATCCTTCGAATTCGATATAGCTTCATATGAGTTATGATCACATAAGGTTTTATAAAAATAGGTCTAACAAATTAACTTGTTCATTAACAGTTTAACAACTAATAATAATAATTTCCCACTACATTATATATATCGTAGATTTGTTCATATGTTTTAAATCTTATTATTAGGATGATTTTTATTTTTATGCCAATCAATTTATGTCTATCAATTATCTGTTTTCTTTTTGTAAACCGTTGATCTTGCTGGCTCTCTGTAAGGATGTGGTGCTCGACAACTTTCTAGTTTCTACTTTCTAATGATGATTCTCTTTGGGCTTGTGCCTGTAGTGTTGGGCCTAGTTAGTCTATTAGCCCAGAGCCTGGACACACTATTAAGTTGTGCTCAGTGTGTCTATTAGTAGAGCACTAGAGCTGTACAAACCGTTTTTTTCTTCTCAAACTGAACCGGTTGGGTTGAATTTGATCAAAATCAGATTGGATCCAAATCGGTTCGGTTTAAAACGGTTCGGTCCGAGAAAAGTTTAGGGTTCGAAACGCTCCAAACCGATTTTAACATCTAGAAGTTCAAACTGGTCAAATCGGTTTCAAACCAAACCGGTTTTCAGTTTGAAAATCAGTTCCGGTTCATAAACCGGTTTTTCTGAACATGTCTATCTATTAGTACACTATTTCACTTTTATAGATTGAAGTGTAAAATGACATAAAAATATTAATCAAAACCAAGAAGTAATAAAAGACTTCCAATGATGTACAAGGTTTTTTGTTCAAAAGTATAAACAAGAGTTTCTGCGTCTCTCTCTATGTATATGTATATATATATGCAACAAGTACACAATATATACATATGTTATAGATAAAAAGAACCATACATATATCAGTATCCACTCATTCATGTATAAAACCAATGCTGTTACTGCAATCCGAAATATAGGAAAAGTTAGCAATTCGTTTGTTTTCTTTTTGTATAGAAGTTGAATTTCGTGCAAAAAGGTCTCGTGAGAAGCCAAAAAAGTGGAAAAAAAGAAAAAAATGTTCATACATCCTAAATATATTATTTATTTAAAAATAAAGTTATGAAACTTAACAAAAAGTCATCGTTACCTCACTTTGTCCTTACTTATTCACTCTCTTATGAATCACCATTAGTTTCAAACTCAAGAAGAAACTATTGGAATATGCAAAAACAGAAATGTGTCCAAATGGGTTTGGTGATCTTGGTTTTTTTCTCATTGCTAGTCTCATGTGCTGAGAATGTAACGACGGTGACCGGAAAGGTACAATCCAGATTGCAAGAAGAACAACAGAAGAAGCATCAAAAGGATCTGGGTTCTTCGTTTGATGATTTGATTTCTAGCAAAAGAAGAGTTCCAAATGCATCAGACCCGCTTCACAATCGTAGATGATTGAAGAAATCAAGCTCATTTAATCATATAATGAGTTTAGATTGGTAATATCTTGAAATCTTACGTTTTGTAAGATTTTGCTTGTTGATTTATTAAGGGTTAATTGTTTCTTTATGTATCTAACTTTACATTTTTCACTATTGTATGTAACCACCTTTTAAAAGTGCTATTGTATGTATCGAACCTTACAATTTCATATATTGTATGTAACGGGTGACCGGATGAGAGGTACCCGATTTTTCCTCTTGAAAAAATGTCTATTGTATGTATCGAACTTTATAAAAATGTCTATTGTCTCTATCGAACTTTTTAAAATATGTCTATTGTATGTATTGAACTTTGTAAAAATGTCTATTGTATGTATCGAAAATGGTGGTTTCCGGTCATCCGGTCACCGGTTACATACAATATACGAAATTGTAAAGTTCTATACATACAATAGCAAGTTTTAAAGGTGGGTACATACAATAATAAAAAATGTAAGGTTAGATACATAACGAAACAATTAATCCATTTAACAAATGCAGTTGTTATTGATAATTTGCAAGTATTGAGATTCATTCGCTTAATGAAAGTTAATTACCTTATTTACGAGAAAAAAAACAGTGACCAAATACATAAAGTACATCTTAGAAACTATACATAATCAGGGTTGATTTGTGTAAAGCATTGTTCAGGGTCAATTCTTAATCCATCAGGACGGCGTGTGTGGGCTAGCAGTGTTGTCAGACCGCCAGTTATCAAAGTTGTGCAAGAAAAATCGACCCGTCTAGTTAAGCAACCTTTATGGCATGTACTCGAAATCCATAAGAAGCCTATAGTAAGTAACGATGGGTAAGTTAAATTGATCACATCCACAGATACAAACTTAATTAGTTAATAATTAATCAATCAACTAATTAATTATAGCATAACCTTTATTCAAGTTTATTCTCTCATTTTCCCTCTCATAAAACTTCCTTCCATTTTTCTCCTTAATCAATGGATCAATGCTTGTTTTATTACTTCCTTCCATTTTTCTCCTTTCTCTTTCTTTTTCTTCTTTCCAAATTCCTCTAAAAAACACAAGCAAATCACAAAAACCTTCCTCCAACCCCTCAATCTTACCCGATAATTAGCCATTTACACCTTCTCAAATATCCATTACATTGAGTTTTACATTTGCTTAGTCTAAAACACGGCCCCATTTTCACCCTCCACTTTGGTTCTCGCCCTGTTCTTGTCCTATCATCCCCATCTATAGTTGAAGAATGCTTTACACAAATGGACAACGTGTTACAACAATTCACGAGCACATGAAATACAACTACACGTACATGATCACAGCCCCTTATGTCCCTTATTGGAGGAAACTACGTCATATCACCACCATTGAGCTCTTCTCAATTACACAACTCAACACTTATTCAGACGTCTGACAAGATGAAACACCAGAATTGATCAAGACTTTATTGTTGGGAACTCTCCATGATAATTTCACAAAAGTGGGATTAAGGCCAAGGTTGCAAGACACGTCTTTTAACATTATAATGAGGATTGTTTTGGGGAAACGAAATTTTGATCCTAAACTTGATGATTTGACGGATGCGATTACATTCAAGGAAATGATTAAGGAGATTTCAAAAGATGGTCGTGTATCGTATCAAAAGATTGTTTGCCATTCTTGAAGTGGACTGATTTGCAGGGTGAGATTAAAGGCGAAAAAAGATGCATTTACAAAAGATTTATTGGATGGATACAGGAAAAGAGATGGGGTTTTTAACAAGAAAATGATTGATGCCATGCTTTCTTACGAAACATAGTCAACTAGACCTTTAGATTATTTCCCACAACACCACTCTTCATCCCACACGAGTCCTCTAAAGATTGCACCCTCGGAGGCTACAACGTACCACATGGAACGATGTTATTGGTGAAGAGGTGGGCTATCCATCGGGACCCACATGTGTGGGACGACCCCACAAGTTCTAGACTGGTTCGAAAAGCTAGTTGGTGATCAAGGTTATAATCATATACCATTTGGGATGGGAAAGAAGCGATGCTCTGGAGCTGGGCTTGCTAATAAAGTGATTGGTATGGGTTTGTGTTCATTAATTCAGTGTTTTGAGTGAAAAGATGATTGAGTTGAATGAAGAAGAAGCCACTAGAGACTACGTGTAAAGCAAGAGAATGTATGTTTAATATTCTATCAAAAGTATTGGATGATTAATAAAAACTTGATTCCACTTTGTTAGTTAATTTGGTTATGATTTGATTAATTCAATTTCTTTTCCATTATAATCTTGAACAAAGTCAAAGTTGATTAAGTTTAGGTATCTTTGTTCTTCCTAAAAATGGTTTTTTCTTCACTATAAATGTACTCTTCCATTCAGAGTATGAGGGAGATTTGACTTAATAACTTACATTAGCAGCTTTAGATTACCGTGAAGGCTACTATTCTCCGGTGAGTCAGTGACGAGTCCTTTTAGATTACAATACAATTAAGCTACGCTTACCAATTAAGAAAACTCATTTAATTTTATACACTTTTATGTTATCTGTTATTATTATTATTATGGTGAGTTGGTCCTTCATTTACACATTATTAAGTTGCATCACTAACATTTCTACCTATAATTTATGATTGTTTTGACTTTATATGAATATCCATCAAATTTATTATCTATTAATCCACAACTAACATGAGAGACCTCTTAATTCTCAAATTAAGTTGTAATAATTTCAATCTCTTATATATGTTTTTGAGATCTTCAAGTTATTTACGTTGCATTATCATTATTACAATAAATAAATTATCGATGTTATTGCTTCAACATTTCCCAAACAAGTTTAGAATCCCCTTACCCTATAACCATATAAAAAAGTAAAAAAAGAAACACTAATTGAAATACTTTTATTTAAGAGATCTCTCTAATGCAACACTATAACATTGTTGATGCTCCCGTAACTATGATGCTATCTTTAATGATATTCTCGTGAAGTCGATAAAGAACGGATATTCTCGTGAAGTCGATATATAACTAGAATTATAAAAAGTGAACCAACTGAATAGAAAATTTGATTTTTTTAACCCTAATATTTGTATTAGCTGGAAAGATTCATAGTCAAATTTTAAAAATAAAAAACAAATCAGATTCATCTATTTTGGACATGACAAGTTTGTGAGGTACTGATTTTAACTAAGGGTCATACTATGGGGGTCTAAATGAAATTCTTCACATATATATCTATACGTAGTAATTCCCTTTTCACTCGATCCAAACACCAAAATTTAAAGATAAATAAGAAATGACGGACCAAACGGAAGAACAAACGGCAACCGTAACCGCCGGAGAAGATGCCGGCACCACCGTGGAACCGACGAACAAAGACGTTGAAGAAACAACAAAGAAGTTAGAGAATATGCATTTCAGCATTTGGCCACCGTCGCAACGCACTCGTGACGCCGTCATTAAACGCCTGATCGAAACCCTAACCGACAAATCCGTACTCTCTGATCGATACGGAACGATTTCTTCCGATGAGGCTGCCGAAGTCGCTCGCCGGATCGAGGAAGAAGCTTTCGAAACCGCACCTCCCGGTGAGGACGGCATCGAGATCCTGCAATCATACTCTAAAGATATCAGTAAGCGAATGCTTGAGTCTGTTAAGTCCAGATCTGCTTCATCGGCGGCGTCAACAGTGCCGGAGGATAAGGACGGTGTTACTGCCGATGCTGCTGTTGTTGCCGGTGGTGGTCCGGATGAGGAAAGCTCTGCCTGAGGGTTAGGGTTTCTTGTTTTTAGCTTTATCAGTTATGTTCGATTAATTTCTAGGGTTTTGGTATCCGATGAAGGTTTGTTTGTCTGCTTTTCGGATCTCAGATTGGTCTGTTTTGATGATTGTGGATTTATGTGATAAATGTGGTATTAAAATTCTAAAGTTCTGGAATTATTATGTTATATATATATATATATTGTGTTCACTTAAATCTCTGTTTTGATCTCTATAAAAATGCTGTAAGTGATACTTTGTATGTTGTTAGTAAAATCAACTTTCAAATGATGATGCTGAATTTGAAGTTGACACTTGGAGGGTGTTTGGGAGTGCATAGTTAAGGTGCTTATAGATTATTGCTTTTTTAAAACGCAAAATGCACATTCAAAGTGTTTGGGTAATGCTGCGTTTTAGCTTATTTAAAAAAAAAACACATAAACACACTTGTGTTGCTTATGGTGAACACAATTTTATGCTATAAGCACTTAATAAGCTTTCCCAAGCACCCTCTTAGGTTATCCAGTGGATCAGTAGAGTATGTTCAATATTGTCCACTAAGTAGATTTATAACTTATGTTTGAGTGCGATTAGACAGGTTTAGGAAAATCTAACGGTTAGTTATGGTTTGGGTTGGGTTGGCAGAGAACATGTTGATTGACTCTTATCTGGTTAACTTGTGGGATTCTGATTTAAGAACTGTTAATTTAATTGTTTGAGATTTTAAAGAAACTATTTATGGTAGAGTTTCATTCTCCGGAAATAACAGAGCAGAGTCTATCTGGACTACAAAAAGTTGCTGTGTTAAGGAGAAATGTCAAATGTGCAATGATGGAAGCTGCTGGTAGTCAAGAGGAAGAATGACACTTTCATGCGACCTTTCAAGACTCATAAGTTATCACGTTCACATATAGGTATTGAACATCTGTGCAGGCAGTATGATTTTGATTGATGAGTAGGATTGATACCAAGTCCCACTAGTTGAGCAGTGATGAAATTGAAGTTTGATGGAATAGGAAAGTAGAAATTTTGGTTAAGGAAGTGGTACTGTGGAATAGTTGCGTATGTGATTATGATTGCCCAACTGGAGGAAATGTGATCTTTTGTATGGACGCCTCTAGCTTAAAGATGTGTAGAGAACCAAATCTCTTGTCATATGGTCAAAGAGGGTGTGTCGGTTAATGGGTCATGATTGGTTCGGGTAAAATGGGTTATCTTTTTGTACAAATCAAATGTGTCTGGTTGGTCAAGGAAGTCAGACAGCTGTGATGCTATCAAAATACTTGTATGAGATTATGTTCCAAGTAGATAGAAGTATTTATTTTGTTACTGCTAGAAGCTTCGAATCGAAGTTATATATTTAGTTGATGGGTATTATAATTAGATAAAGATAAGGAATCCTGTATATATTTGGATACGGATTCTCATTTTTAAATAACACTCTTGATAAGTAGATCGTTGTTGCTAAAGCAAAAGTAACATCAGCCGTAACAGAGACCACACACCTATAGTAAGAAAAAGGTTAAATAAAAAACATAAGTGCTCAGCCCCTCTTATTGTTGCTAGAATGAATATTATTTGTCACATTACTCTTCCACCGTTTTGACTGCTGAATAACATGGGAAATGTACAATGACTACTGTGTGATAAGGTGTATGATTAACGGAATTACTACCGTGTGAATATGGGGTTTTGTTGCACTCATTAAGGGAAATGCAACATGACCTTTGAATTATTGTTCTGGATTTAAAAAAGAAAAAAAATGCCAATATGGTTTCTCGCTTTTAAGGGGATTGAAACTCTACTACTTGTCTCATGAGAGGAGAAACCCGATGATGAAGAAGGATCCGATGGCAATGAAATAGTAAAATACAAAGAAATAATGAACATGCATGATTCACCATTACCTAGAAAATATATTTACAGATATTATTTGTCAAAAATCACAGACCCCCCTGACCCTTTTGGGCGCCTTCGGACTGGCACTCTATATTCAGTGAACAATTCGTCTAGAAAATTTAACATTCTCAGTTTCTTACAAGCTTCACTAAAAACACGTCAAGATACTATTTTTGAGTGGGAGACGTTAATGCTAGCTTTAAATCTCACCACTTAATCTGAACGAAAGCAATTCATATTGTTAATCCTGGTTAGTATGTTATGCGCCCTCAGTTAGTCACTTCAAGCGATATATGCATCTAAATGGGAAGGTGAACTTATATATCATTCGTTTCCTACCCTTTCAAACGTTATTATTATTATTATTATTTTCTTAAAATTTTAACTTATATGTATAAGTAAACAAGGTGTCGGAATAGGATAGGATTTGGGATAGAAAATAATAATCTTATTGTCAAAAGTCTATGATCTTATGCAGTGAGAATAAAACCCCAAACAAACATCATTTTAGTAGGGGTAGTATGTGCTACCGGTAAAAAGAGTTTGAGTATTGTAAAAATTTGAAAAAAAGATATTTTAGTAGAAGTGTGACTAATGAATTTGTTATGTGCTACTATTAGAATTCTTTAAGTGCAACTAGTTACTTAAAAAATAACAAATGAAAGTATGTCTTTTTTAATTACAAAAAGAATATCGCAATATATATAGTAAAAAAGTCTTTTAATAGCCCATATAGACCATACTTAATTAAAATAAAAAGACTTTAAGCCTAACTATTTTATAAAAAATAATGCCTAACATAAGTGTATTTTAAAGATTAACTCAACGGACAATCACGACAAAGGCAAGCACGAATGCTGCTGCCTACGAGACCCATCCAGGGGAATCTTACACTGCGCGCAGAGAACCCCTCTCGCTTTAGACAGAGAGGGAATGACGATGGGTAGCCAAACCGTGAGGCGAAGAACTCAACCGCTGTACACGAGGGAGCAAGTGGAAAGAGTAGAGCATCACCTTGCCGTAGAGAGGGTCCTACAAAGGTTAAGAGTTCTGCACCGGTTGGAGTGGAATAGGAATCTAAAACAGAATTCGATCAATTGGCTTTAACGAACCAATTTCATTAGAATGATCGAAGAACCTTTTGAATCCCGGCCCGCTTTTTCCCCATTAACTAATTACGTTACGACCACTGAACAAACTTGCTTGACGAACATAGTTTATGCGCCGCTAATGTAGCGGCTTGTCGAGCATTTGACAAACTCACACCATCCATTTCAAATGGGATGGGTTGGGGTATAGAGCCGGAAGCGCGGTCGGGGGTGACAAAGGACGTGCTCGTACGGTTCATATAAGGAAATTAAAAAGTCATTGATTGTTGGGAACTTTCACTCCTTTATATTCAAAATATGCCTTTCTAGGAGCATTACGATCTGCAGCTCAAATGGTCCCTTATGAAGTCTCTATTGGTCTTATTCTTATTGTGCGCCTTGTGAGCGCGTTTGGATCCGCGAAGGAAATCGCTCGGATGTTCCCCTAACCCAACCCGGGAACGGACCGGAGGGAACCGCAGCATGGGGAATGTCCGCGTCTCGTCGCAAGGGAAATATATGATGGAGCGAGCAATATGCGCAGTGAGTTCAATAACTTGAAAGCTTTGATCTTGAAAGATAATGACTTGACATATTATATACATTTTTTTGCTTACTAACTTCAGTTAATGGTTGTGGCTATTGCGAAATAACATGATGGTGTAGTGAACTTTTTTTATATGCTAGCTCTGGTCACAAATGTGGTTTATGCTTCTTGCAAACAAAAAGACATAATGTGAGAAACTCAAAGAGAGAGAATTCAAAAGGAAGTAAACATGGGTGAAATTGACACTAGAAGATGGTTGAACCAAGAATTTCTCTTACACGAGCTAGAGATACACGTTGGGGCTCTCATCATAAAACAATTATGAGTTTGATTAAATTGTTTTCGAAAGTTGTGACGGTGCTTAAATACGTTGAAGAGGAAGGCGCTACTACTTCAAACCAAACAAGCGGCTTCAAGATATATTGCAAGCGGCTTCATTCGTAAGAGGAACTGAACAAGCGTTGCAAAAGTTTAGAAAAACGGGTTTACATCATTTTTACAGAAAGTACGTTCTTTTTGTCAAAAAAATAATCTTCCGATGGTGGAAATGACAGATATGTATGTTGCTCCAAGAAATCAAAGGACCAAAATCACCGATCAATATCATTTTGAGGTTGAGATTTTCAACACGGTTTTAGATATGCAAATTCAAGAGTTCGGTGATCATTTTAGTGAGGTAAATACTAAATTGTTTGAAAATATGACGACTTAAGGAAAAATCACCAAAATCACTAATCAGTATCGGTATCATTTAAATCTTATGGAAAAAATGTTGTGCTACCCCTAAAATTTCATCCTAGTTCCGCCCCTCCACAGGTACAATCAATTTCATGGAAGCTGCTGTGTATATAAATATAATTCATATCATTATTTAATAATTAATAATTTGGCAAAACATTTATTACAAACAACTTGTCATCCGATCCTTTTATTTTTCTATTTTATTTGTTTATGTTTTCTAATCATATATATATATATATATAATATGGGTGAGGATCAAGAGGGAAGCAAAAAAAAAAAGAGGGAAGTAGGGAAGCAAATAACCATTTACCATTAAAACATGATTTTCAAGCAAGATTCATCAAATTAAAGCTTGAAACATAAATGAATAGATTATATACATCATTTAATCAAACAATGCTCTTATAATTTTACGTTTTAAACAAAAACTCTCAAAATCGACATTTATCATACATTTGTGATGAATGTTAGTCAAAATTTCAAGTTAATATTCTTAAAACATTAATTATGATACATTTTAACTCATATATGTTATTATACACTGATTATATTATTCATGGGTGAACGTTATCAATAAAAATTCATCAAGAAATGATGTTAAGTAGCATTCATGGATGTATAATAACAAAATATGAGTTAACATTCATCTGGAATGAATGTTATAAATGATGAAATCAAGGGCTGAGATTTGCTTCCCTCATTCCCAAGAATTTGAAGCTTACCTATGGATCCTTCCCCTATATAATATAATATATTAATACGCACCAATTTTAAATCCCAACTGTTTGATTTTGATGGAGGATTTGGATCCATTATCCATGTCCCTTGTTTAGTTGCAACCGTTGCCGGAATCCCATCGCACTGCGCCACAACCTAATTTCTAAAGCCTTCAAGGTAACTCATCGTCGCATAAATAACACTTTTAGATCATACCCGGTTCATCCGTTTTATGTTTGTTCTTTTTAGCTATAAGTTTAATGATCATGAAACCATTAGTCTCATTAATCTACATCTTTGAATCATTAAGTCAAACCTTGTAACTGTAGGATTAGTTGTTTATCTATGTTTCATTAGATTTACGTTTACTTTGAACTATATATTAGGCAAGGTCGGGGCAAGCATACATGTTTTCAGAGACGATGAACGTTGTGTTGGGTGAAAAGAGAGAGCAAGAGCTATTAACAGGACGGTTTGTGGTGGCGGTTGTGTCTTGCAGCAACTGGTGGGAGGTGTTGGGTTGGAAGTACTTGAAAGTGTTCCATGATTCACAACGATACAAAATCGGAAGATTCATCATCGAGAAATCGAAGGTTCTCAAGGAATACTTGTGATCATATCACATTGTAAATATATTTCAGTTTGGTTTGTAAATTATGGAGCGACTGTAACTACGAATCCAAGTGATCGCTGATTTTTCTTCCGTCTCGGCAATCTAGTTTAATGTGGTTAAATATGATTGATGTTATATTACCAAATAAAAGTCTTTGGTCTAGCTACACAAAGAGTATATGAATCATAAGAATATTTGCGTTTACAACTATAAATGGATAAAAATGTATGTTCTCATATAAGTGTACAGACTGGACATAATACTTGTTTGTACTTAAAATTTCAAAAATTAAGTAGTTACACCTAATACTTAGTTTTGTCTATTTAATGATTAATCTAAATTATATACTTGTTTATGACTATACATTTTCGGTCAATTAAAATGTGTGTGCTCATATAAGTGTACAGACTGGACATAATACTTGTTTACACTTAGAATTTCAATGATCAATTAGTTACACCTAATACCTAGTTTTGTCTATTTAATGATTAATCTAAATTATTTAATTGTTTAAGACTATACATTTTCGGTCAATTAAAAATAGGACAGGTTATTAAACATCTTAATCACATACAACTTATATCGTGATTATCATATTTTTTAGAGCAGAAAAAGTATATGTAGCTCTTAATTTATGTTGACAAGTTAGATGTTAGGTTTAAAAGTTGTCACCATCAGATAACAAAAACAATATATATATTTTTTAGTTTGTCAAAGATTAAATGGTTAGAACATTCATATATGATAGATAAGACGTCAGGGCCGGTCCGTTAATTTTGAAGGTTCTGTACAAAAAATAAAATTGAGCTCCTAAATTTTTTTCTATATAAACAAAATTCATTAAAATTACGATAAGTCGATAATTGTTATAAAAATAATCAAAACAAAAGAGCGATAGTACAATAGATTTGCTTAAAGTTTATGTTTCATTTTACATTAAGTGATATATCTTAACATTTATTAACATATACTACATACAATGGCTAAATATTGGGCCCTATTTTTTTCGGGGCCCTGTACGGTCGCACACCCTGCACACCCTCAGAACCGGCCCGGATAAAGAGGCGAAATGTGTTTGAATACTGCACAAAGTGAAATTTGACTTTATTTCATCTCTTCAACTTCTAGGCCTTCGATCGGTAGTTGTGTTTTACTATAATGGGTAGAATAAAATACTCTGTAGCAAGTTTGAAGGCATAGTAAACCTTCCATGGCCTCCCTCTCTTACTGCCGGTCCTGTTTTGAGCGCATTTTTTACGTTTGTTGATGTATTTACTCTACAATACATATTTGAATTTAATGATGTGGCATACCCAGTTACTTTAGATGCTCTTAGGGAGCTTTAAGAGCCTTGGAGTATGTTTTATGAGAGAATGAGATGTAAATGAATTTGTGTTTATGATATTTTTATACAAAGAGAAGAGATTGGTGAAAAAATGAGGAAATAGAATTAACTCTATCTCTATCTTGATTCGACCAACTTCTTTTTTTTTTTTTTTTTATATATATCTTTCTTTATCTTTAACTAAATAACACAAATAATAAATTAATTCTCCATTTATTCCCTCAAAACTCGTTAGCAGAGTGTAACAGTTTCAACCTATATGTGATGAGCCACACATTAGATGCAGAATATTAGAGGTGTTTTTGGTAAAACTAATTGAAATCAAAACTGGAAATTTTAATTTTTTATAAATGTTTGACAAACAAATTGGAGCTAAAGTTTATGAATGTATATGACACAAGTGGACATGACATTTAACTCAAAGTTTTTTTAATATGTTGTGTAGCATTATGATGTGTAAATACCAAGGGATAAAAAGAAGGGTTAATTGTTTCGTTATATATGTGAAAATACATAGTGATAGAAAGAAGGGTTAATTGTTTCGTTATGTATGTGTAAATACGAGTGATAAATAGAAGGGTTAATTGTTTCGTTATGTATCTAACTTTACATTTTTTATTATTGTATGCAAACACCTTTAAAAAGTCTTGTTGTACGTATCAAACTTTACAAACATGTCTATTGTATGTAACTAATGACCTTTTAAATGTAGTTGCATACAATAGACATATTTGAAAAAATGTCCATTGTATGTATTGAAATTTGTAAAAATATCTATTGTATGTATCAAAGGTAGTTTTCGATAATATGGTCACTCGTTACATACAATAGACATATTTGTATAATTCGATATATATAATAAGATTTTTTTAAATGTAGTTGCATACAAAAGTAAAAAAGAAAAAGTTAAATACATACAATAAGATTTTTTTTGGTGTTTCTGATATAGAGTTTGTTGTTAATATAGAGTTTGATTCATGGAGTGGATGGTGATGGTGTCTCACCGGAGGAAATGGCCAGAGGTGGTGTTTAGAGATGGCTGATGGTGTTGAAGGAGATGCTTATGTGAACAGAAATGATGACTTGGATGCCTATGTGGCCTCGCATGTAGGCGATAACCGCATGACTCAACATTTACTTTCAAATGTAAGTTAGCATCAATTGCAAGAAATTGAATTGTAGTAATACTTCCCAATCTAAGCAAAATAAATTATCAAATTCTTTTGTGGAGAGAGAAGTGTTCAGTAATTGAGAAATTTCAACATTTCATTTAGCTTTCTTGACATTTTGCCCATATCTATGCAATTCTTTCTTAATTATAAATGTAAGTATCTCGTATAGCTTGATAAATTGTAGTTGTTGTCGTGGTAGGTGTGTTTTGATTTTGGAGGAATAAAGAAAGCTTAAAACTAATTAAATTATAATTAATACATTTGATAGTGTAACAAACTTTCCCTAAATGTTCATTCAGATGTACCATCTTTTTTTGCGTTCGATTGCATGAACATAGTATACAGGTTGTTCATTTTGATAACCAATCTAATAAAACGTATTCATTTACATGAATTTGGTGACCGGTGACCGGATACGGAACCTATTTACATGAATTTGGTGACCGGATATAAAAAAGATAGTTACCTAAATTGAACATTTTCGCAAAGTTTAGTTACTTATTTGTACATTTTACCGGTGGAACCGGCATCAGTCAAAAACTTAGTAGGTTCTCATACTACGTTTATAATCTAAGGCAAAAAGATGATTCATATAAATGAACATTTGGAAAAAGTTTATTACACTATCAATGTATTAACCTTTAAATTAAGTAGGAACTTGGTAAAGTAAGTATTAAATATGTTATATAATTAGTCATGCTTTGTTTTCTATATCTAAATATTATTTTATATCATGTAATTGTTTATGGCATTTTCACATTTTCTTTCAATCTTAAAACTAGTTCACTTATCCCGCAATTATAGGGGATTACACATATAACTTTTAGTAATTGAGTTCTTCATATAAAAACACTTAAATTTTAATTGTTCATATGTAATTAGTCATTTTCAAAACCTACCAAAAATTGATTTTTTTTTGGTCAAAAGTATAACATGTAAGATGTCTAATCGAAGAGAAATAAACGCTTGTTTTTATAGTGTAATTTTGATAATTTTTCGACTAACCGTTTTTGAAATATTTAATTTTAAAGAACTTGGGAGGAAAATGAGTTTTCACCAAATTTAACTCTCTTATTGGTTATCTTATTCTTTAAAAGAATATATTATCATTTAAACTCTCATCATTCAATGAATTATCAATGACATTATCAACTAATTAGAATTGATGGTGAGATCAAAATAAAAAAAAAAAAATACATCAAAGGGCTAAGATTAACTCTTAGAAATAATTATGGCATCATTATGACGTTCTTTTAACAAATAAGAGAGATTTTTATTAATTTTTTGACTAACCGTTTTTGAGATATTTAATTTTAAAGAATGTGAGGGGATAGTGAGTTTTCGCCAAATGTTAACTCTCTTATTGGTTATCTCATTCTTTAAAAAAATTTATTCTCATTTAAACTCTCATCATTCAATGGATTATCAATGACATTAACAGTTTAACTAATTAGAATTAATGGTGAAATCACAATAAAAAAAATACATCCAAGGGCTAAGATTAACTTATAGAAATAATTATGACATCATTATGACTTTCGTTTAAAAGATTTTTATAATTTTTTGACTAACCGTTTTTGAGATATTTAATTTTAAAGAACGTGAGGGAAAGTGATTTTTTGCCAAATGTAACTCTCTTATTGGTTATCTCATTCTTTAAAAAAGTCTGGTCTCATTTAAACTTTCCTCATTCAATGGATTATAAATAATATCATCAATTTAACTAATTAGAATTAATGGTGAGATCACAATCAGAAAAGGGGTACATCTAAAGGTTAAGATTAACTTATAGAAATAATTATAACATCATTATAATTTTTTGGAAAATGATTCATATGCCTAATTAGGCATATATGCTTAAAAATGTGATTGGTAGATGAGAAAATGATTGGATGAGATTAGAAGAGATAATGAGTGGAATTCATGTGTCAAAAACTGTATGGATTAGACTTATGAGTTAGGTCTATTTAGCATTACCCTAATTTTTTTTAACAAATAGGAGAGATATGACATTATTACATATCCTATTTGACAGTTTATATCGTGATTATCATCACACTTATTAATTTATGCTTACAAGTTAAGAGTTGGGTGCAGTGGGTCTAATTTCTAAACCCTGTCACCATCATGAAAGTGATACGAAATTTGTTTCGGTCATAGATCAAATAGTCAAAAATATCAGGATTTACTATTTTGGTAAACGTCTTGACTCTTGATAATTTCAAATTAAAAATATCAAGTGGCGGCAGCATTGGCAGCATTGATGACATGGGTATGACCTACCCACGAAGACGAACGTTCGTGAAGATTGGCCATGACAAGTTTACTTTGTATGTATTAAACAAAAGTCTACCGTCAACGAATATAATAACAAATTAAAAAATTGATATTAGTTGATGAAGAAGAAAGGGACCTCTGACCTCTTTTTTATCGTTTCTAGGTTCATATGTGTTTACATTCATAGGCGTCCGATTTGAGGATAATATATCATTTTAAATAGCTTCGTTCTTCCTTTGACCTGATTTTTCTCATTATTATTTCTTTTGTCATTTCAGTATTCATACCTTCCTCCCACACACACTAAAAAAATGTCATTAATTAAAGGATCAGTCAGTATACCCTTTCAATCGATCAAGGTAGCCACCAAAGATTTCACAACCCATATTGGAAGAGGTGGATATGGTCCAGTTTACAGAGGAGAACTAGTCATTTCTGATAAACCAGCTATCCCTGTAGCTGTAAAGCGACTAAACAAAGACAACGCTTCTGGTCAGGGGCTCAAGGAGTTCTTAACAGAGATTCATTTGCTCTCTCGTTATAAACATCATAACCTAGTTTCCCTTCTTGGTGTCTGCCAGGAAGACGGTGAAAATATCCTCATTTATGAGTATGCACACCATGGAAGCCTGGACAAGTACTTATATCCTATTAAAACCACGTGTCCACTCACGTGGAAACAAAGGGTCACTATTTGCCTGGATGCAGCCCGCGGTTTAGATTATCTACACAACCATGTACAAAAAGATCTAAGAATTATCCATAGAGACATTAAAAGTGCAAATATTCTTTTAAATCAAAACTGGGAAGCTCTGATTGCAGATTTTGGACTATCCAGAATAGGCCGTAGAAATGAAGGTGACACTTATCTCATAACCAACGCTGCTGGCACACATGGTTACTGCGATCCAGTATATATAGATACGGGGATCCTAACAAAGAAATCAGATGTGTATTCCTTCGGGGTTGTACTGTTTGAAGTCCTAGCGGGGAGGTTGTGCTTCTTAAGCGCAAACAGCAAAAGACGATTTCTAATTTCAATGGTCCAAGAATACTATGGAAAAGGAAAATATGATGAGTTTGTTGATCCTAAATTAAAGAAGCACATGGATTTAAAATCCATGAAAGAGTTTACAGGGATTGCCTATCAATGTTTGCGTGATGATAGGAGAAGTCGACCCTCAATGGGTGTGGTGGTAGAGAAACTTGAGAAGGCATTACAATTGCTAGTAAGCTTAAATTTATGAAAATTTTCAGAGTTCCCTTGTGTCTATATATGAATATAAACTAGGAATCGTTTAACTCAATACACTTTTTTACCTGCAATTTCTTAAAAACTATCAGGTGGCAGAGGAACTTGAGGAAGCAGAAGCACATGAATTACAAGTAAATAAAATAAAATTTGTTGAAAGTAAAGAGGTTTATTCATTTGTTTGTACATATGCTAACTTAACAAGATTGAATAAAACCTGTATGTACGCTTTCTTGAAAATTTGTTTGCAGATACTGGAACTTGAAGAAGCTTTAGGATTGCAAGTAAGTGCAATCCAAACTAAAGAATTAGAGCATATTAACTAAAATTACCACGTACATTTTCTAAAAAGATGTTTGGTGTTACAGATGCTTGTGAAAACATTGGCACGACTGGTCAGTTCAAAATAATTGTTTTAAAATGAATAGGCTTAAAGTTATACAACGCATTGACTTTTCTGAGTTCTTTTTTTCTGGTTAAGGAATTTGTGGAAGCATGTGAACTGAAAGTAAGTTCATATTTCCTTAAACCTAAAATGTTCATTTGTATCTGTATATTTCAAGATTAATTACTAAAGTGAGCTACTATTTTCTGTAAATTATGGTACAGGATCTTGAGGAAGCATTGGCGTTGCAAGTATGCACAAATTTGTTGAAATTAAGTAGTTAGTTTGTGTCTATATATGCTAAATTAATTATGTACAAGCAACTCATATACTTATCTGAAACTTCATTTGTTACGTGGTACAGAAACTTGTGGAAACATTGCAATGTCAGGTTAGTTCAAACTTGTTAAAAGTTAACTAGATTGAACTTAACTCATACGAATATCTAAAAGTTTATTTGGTGGCGCAGGAACTTGTGGAAGCATTAAAATTGCAAGTAAGTTTATATATGTTGACAGTCGGTATCTGAAATTTTTTCATAGCAAGACTTGGATGTTATTCATCGTACAAAAGTTTAATTAAATTTTCACCACATTAAAGGAGTTCACATTTATTTTTATGAGGTGGGTGAATCGCTCATTGACTACGAAGTAATGAAAGTCATATCTATGATGCCGAAAACTCGTCTACCATGTATTACCAGAGAGGAAGTCTACCCTTATCTCTCTACTGGAATCCTAGTCGATGGGGACGAAGTGGTAATTTACTCTTCTTATATTCTTATCGTAAAACACGTGTGACTAAAAAAACATATTGATACTCGAACGCTACATGCATTGCGTGCTGTTTATTGGGATACTAGTAAGTTTATTGCTAGGCAGTGCGATGCACGACATGTAAAAGTTGATGTTCAAATTTAAAAATAAAAAAAATTAGGAGTGCGATACACGACATGTAAAAGTCGATGTTCAAATTTAAAAAAAAAATAATTATGTTGAGTTGTTGTATATTGGTTGTGAAATGTCACTTGTTATAGTCATCTACACATCAAAGTGTTTGTATTGCTATAATAACATCAAGTAATCGAAACAAATGTACTTGTATGTTTGAACTTGCAAATCAAAACTTCTAAGAAATTTAATCCCAAGTATGTATACGTTTATTTCTTTAATGTTTTTAATTACTGCGTCAAGTTTAAACGAACATAAGTTTAGCAATGTTAGTAGTTTTAATATTAATGTAATGTATATTTAGAATAAAAATATAATTATCATCTGTGAGTTTCCAAAACAAGAAAATAGTTTAGAATTTTTTTTTCAGATGTCAATTTTGAGACAATAATATGTTAAGAAGAAGAATAAAAAAATATTAGATGTAGATACGAGATTAGATTAGGTTAGAGTATTTATTTTGTTTTATATAGTTAAAAAACTTGTTTTTACATGTCAATAATGTGTTAAGAAGAAGAGTAACAAAGATGTTATTATATATATATATATATATCTCTTTATCTTTATTATATTTATAAGTGGAGTTAATTGTGCATAATTATATTTATGTGACACGAATCACATGTTGCCAAATCTACAAAATTAATAGATGTCATTTTCTTAATTTTTTTTCCACAAATGATTTTATATGTCATTAAATTCTATGTGAAAATTTTTAAACTTCAAAATTATTAAATTAAATTAATTTAACTAATTACTATAATTGAATAGATAAATTATGCCTAATTACTAACTTAATTTAACTATTTACTATATTAAATTAACAAAACAAACTTCTCAGAATTTAGATGACAGTTGACTCGAAGATAATCATGTAAATATATTTGTACTTGCCACAAATTTAAACACGTAAATTAAATATCCATTTTATTGATGTGCAATGTCATGACAAGTACTCCTTATTGTTCCTAATGGTTCTAGGCAGAATATTGTTAATGTATCATTAAAATCATCATAACTTGTGATTTTATTTGGCTTACATATTGTTATATTCTATCTACAAATAAGAACAAATTGTAATATATTAATGCACAAACTATAATCATTACATACATGTTATCAATAAAATAAATAACACTATATTGTCGTGTATCGCATGAATTTTAGCATATATATATATACACATTTTGACACGTTATTTCTTCAAAATATGACAAAAGTACATTTTATATTTATAATATCTTAATCTTAATCATCATCTAAATTGGATAACATGGTTATTAACATCATCTAAAAAGGACATAATAAATAGTTTCTAATCTAATCTAATATACACATAAATTTACCAATCCTAGTAGTTTTAATATTAATGTAATGTATATTTAGAACATAATTTAATATCATCATCTCTGACTTTCCAAAACAAGAAAATAGTTTAGATTTTTTTTCGCATGTCAATTTTGAGACAATAATATGTCATATTTTGAAAACATGATGTGTCAAAATTTAAACACTTGATGTGCTTTTTAATATATATATATATATATATATTGATATTAGATTAAATTAGGTTAGAAAATATTTATTATATCTTCTTTAGATGATTTTAGTAACCATATTATTCAATTTAGAAGATGATTAAGATTGAGATATTATAAATATAAAATGGACGGTTGTCATATTTTAAAGACATGATGTGTCAAATTTTAAACACTTGATGTGTTTTTTATATAATAGTAATTATATATAAGTATAATACGGAAATTTCTTTTATCACATAGGTAAAAATGTCACGTGGCAGCCTTTAAAATTTTTAAATTAAATCTATTAGCCTTAGATAATATTTGAATATAATATTAATTAATTAAAAAATCTATAAATCCTACTCAAGTACTAATTGAAAAATAATATTAAACTATTAAACTTAAATCTATTAGAATATATATACCTATATCTATATATATATACTATAGAAGTATAAACGGAAATTTTAGAATTTACTATGTCGGCAAAGATGCCACTTATCAACCTTTAAGAATTTTAAATTAAATGAAATAAATAATTAGAGTTAGTTAATATTTGAATATAATATTAATTAATTAAAAAATCTACAAATTCTACTTAAATACTAATTGAAAAATAATATTAAACTATTATATTTAAATATATTATGATCTATAAATATAAATATAGATATAAGTTTGAGAATTGCCAATAATATATAAGTTAAAAATAATTGGCGTGCATCATACGGATTCGTAACCATTATATATATATATATACATATATTAGATTAGGTTAGAAAGTATTTATTATATCCTCTTTCGATGATTTTAATAACCATGTTATCCAATTTAGATGATGATTAAGATTAAGATATTATAAATATAAAATGGACACTTACATATTTTGAAGACATGACGTGTCAAAATTTTAGCACTTGATGTGCTTTTTATATAATAGTAATGAAATGAAATGATAATGATAATGAAATATGTAGAAATTAATTGTGTCTACCCAATAACTTATTTATCTGGTGACCTATAATTTTAACGATGTGACAATCTTATAAGTTGTCACATTATTTAACGGTGTCATGACAACATTATTAGAACATCGACAACATTATTAAAAAATGAATGATTTCATTATATTGTTTGATTTTCAATGAATGCAATCTGACAAAAGGGTTAGGACCGGGGTTTAACTTGGTTGGATTATGGAATTAGTCATCGTGTGGGATCAAGATTCAAATTAGATGAGCATGTTTGAAGTGTGAGGACGATCATACCATTGACCCTAGACTAACAGTTGCCAGTAAACCTTCTAAAAGTCCTTCTAATGTTCCTCAGTTGATCAATTGAATTAACAGTCTGTTAACTTGTGATTAATATCTTGTTAGCAAGGATATTAAAATTCAAAAGTAAATATAAAACCTCTTAGAAAGATTTACACTTCAGCCCTTCAATTTTATTTCATTTGCTATTTACGTACACGGATGCTCTGTGTTGGTTAACCTGTGAATAATTTTTTGTTTGCAATATCATTACAAATTAACATAAATATTTCATTTGTTGTTAGTGGTTGTCCATAGATAATCACGGAAAGACTCAAGAGATGATATCGGCAATGAAGTCCGTGTATGACAAGAGATATGCGAATTTTAAATCTTTACCTTCATCTCGGTAATATCCCCTCTCTTTGATAATAAAATAAAATTGGGCAAATGTGATAAAAATTCGCTTTAGTTTGATGATCAAATTTTATGTGAAGAGCCTATCAATCAACATAATATAAATTCATTTTTTGTTATAAACAATTAACGTGAGGCTGCACGTAAATATATGTGAGATATATGTTGTAAGTTTGTATTTGATAAACTTAAAAACCGAAGAACCAATTTGAGACTTAAGTAAAAAGTGAACGATCTAGATTGACTTTGGTCACATATTTCTAATATGCCCTAGCTACTAACATACATGTTTAGATTTCGGGAGGCAGCATGGATTTACCCCGAACACGTTGATAAAATGAAGCTCATGATAAGAACACAGTTTCTATCATCTGGTACCACATATGGAGCATACATAGTATTCAGAGCAGCCCATAGATCTTGGAATCAAAATCCACACAAAATGTGGCTTTTAATCTACACAATAAGTGACACATTAGGTGATGAAACAACATATGTATCATATAATAACGAAGTGGAATACAATGATTGGATGATGATCGAACTTTTCCAAACCATGGCTGCGAAAAGAATCTCTGATTTCGAAATTACGCTTAAGTACCTTACATGTGTTGATGGTGACTCATACGAAGTCATTCTTGATGGCATTATGTTTGTGCCATTACATAAGGTACGCAAAATTACTTTTATTCTAGCCAATTATCATGGGATCTTTAGTTACTTATAAAAGGATTAAGTGCACAAGATTGTATTTAACTATACGCCGACTTCTGTTGTATGTGACCAACTAACTAAAACGACTTTCTATTGTGTATAATAAACTTTGAATAATTTGTGTTGTATGTATTTGATGACCTCTCCATCTGGTATCCGGTATTTTTAATGATGGTGTTAGGTAGATACGTTGACATGTCTTTGCCAGGTGACGTGTATGTTGAGATGTCATTGCCTCACCATTTAAGCTAGTGTTACGTCACTATTTTAGAAGTTACAGGAGCTTCAATGCATACGTTTAGCGATTGAAAGTTTCTTACACACAGTAGGATTCGTTTAAGTTGGTTACATACAATAGAGTAAGCTTATTTTATTATATATTGGTTCATTGAACCCTTGATAATATGTATTTATATATATATATATAGTCTTTGCGATAGTAACTTAATGGTGGGGGTCATGCAGCATAAATACAGAGGTCATGGGCTCAATCACCATCCCCATGTTCTTTTAACCAAGGCTTACACGATTTACCTCTTCAATGATGGGTGTGTGACCAGCCGGGTGGGGGCCCACCATAGGGTCGATTTTTACCTTATATATATGGGTTATATATATGTGGGTAGGTTCAAACGAGAATAACATAAAAGTTGAGAACTTGTGAGAACTACTGTTTAAGTTTGTTCACACGTGATTATCTTCCTTCATATATGAACATTGATGTACGTTTGGTTGAGAAATAAAAAAGTAAAAAAAATAATCCAAATGATATGTCTAAAAACACAAAAAGCCAAATACATGTTCACATCTCAACGAGCATATGAACAAATCTCTTAAAACGTGTTTTAAGTCGTAATTTTAGCATTTTATAGATTCTTCTTTTTCTCAATAGAATTTACATGAATGTTCACATATGAATGAAGTTAATAAAATGTGAGCAAATACGTAATCTAATATTTCTCACGAGTTCTCAACTTTTATTTGGTTCTCAATTAAAGCTCCACATATATATATATATATATACATATAGATTATTACACACCATGTAACCTCGAGTATTTAATTTCATATTATGAATGTCAGAGCATAAAAAATTACATTTCCATGCACTTAAGTGCATGACCGATAATAGGAAAAATATCAAATGGGGCTGAACTCAAAAACGATAAATACATATTAGCCTAGTACCCGCACTAATAATTAGTTTCTATAGATAACATTTCCGTTTAAAAGTATTACTCCCTCCATCTCAGTCAAAGTGTTCACTTTGACTATGCACATAGTTTTAGGAATCTCTACTAAGTAGACTCTTCACCAATCAAATAACATCTCTACCCACTAAAACCTATTTTGATTGGTTAATATATAAAAGTGGACACTTATTTGATACAACCCAAACTAGCAATATAAACATTTAAAGTGAGACAGAAAAAAAATATATTTTATGAAACGTTTTAAAAAAAAATATTTTACAACACACTGACAGTTGTTTTTTGGAAGATAATTATAAGAATTCATTTTTTTCTATTAAAACTATAGTGAAATTTAAGTATAGGTCAAATTACTAGTATTCAAATACGTTTTTTATACATCATATTTTGAGTGAGTGTGATAAAATATAAACATTGCTATGGAAACTTGTATCACATGCAATAGATTATGTAGAAAAAGTTGGCTTAAGTTTTGTATTTTCCTTCATCTTCTAATGGAGTAACAGAAGGGCTTCAGGTCTACAATAAACATTCAGTTTAATCTAATACTATTAATAATGCATTTTGCATATTGAGTTTAAACTCTTAAAATATTAAAATTATTCATTTACCCTTATTATATTATATATGAGTTGAAATTTATTTGAAATAGAAAAGTTATTATATCAAAATTAATTATCTATACATTTGATATTGTCATAATGAGATTAATAACTCTGAATTTAGACAACTTTATATTTTTTATTTCTTCTAAATTTTATTTGAGCACTAATCATTTAAAGTTATATTGCATATAGAAAATTAGAAAATAAGGTATTAGTTTAACATATTAAAATATTATCTATAAAATTTAATAAAATATTATATAGTACTATTAAAAGATAACATTTCATTCAATAAATGTATTATTGTCCGTAATATAAATTGATAAATAGATTACCATTACATTACACTAACAAGAAGCTAGAACAAGATGTTAGTAATTTATAATTGGACAAGAGCGCATATTACTAATTTGATAGATTTAACGTTAAGATTTTATCTTAAAAAAACAACTCAGTTAGCATGCTTGTTAGCATGCCTGTTATTGATAGTTTGATGTACTATTTTTTTAATCAGATTACATAACTCACATCAACCCATAACATGTTACTAACTTACGGAAATAAACCAGACGTACTTAATTTAACGATGGCCAAGTATACAATAACAAGCATGCTAACAAGGTTGTGACCTTAAACGAAACGATAACTTGAATGGAAATATCAAAATCACAATACAAACGTATCCATATCTAAGATTCAAACTATTTTCTATATCATCACACCCACTTTCATTCTTTGGGACTTTGGGAGATCTTACCATCAATCTTTTACATTTACCGATTCTAATTTAAAGATATATATTGATCTCTAAACATTACTCCTTATACTTTTCAATCATAAAAGTCTTTTTGTATATTTTAGTGTAACTGTAAATTGTATTTGAATATTCGCAAGTATTCTGTCCGAAGATATAATTGGTGTCCTCCATTAATTCTAAAAGGTACAAGGCGTGAGTATTGCTCGTTTGCTACAAAAATGATCCATCTCGACTTCATTAACAAGATCTTGCCAGATTAGTATAATATAATCTTTGATAACTTGAAATGTTAATTAAATATTCTATATAGCTTGTTAATTCTTAATGTTTTTTCTACTTTCATGTATGTCATCTTAAGGTAGAAATTGTATACATTTGACAGTACGAGGATGATGAAATCACAACATTAGAGGTGGGGAATCTCCCAACATTTTCAGACATACAAAAGAGGAAGCATAATCTATTGCCAAGTGATTACAAACAATTTATAAAATATTCAAACAAAGAAATGATGAAAATGCGTGAAGAAGATGTGATATATCCTACAAAAGAGGAAGCATACTCTATTCTTTCAAGGGGCGTACATATCAACATCGATGACAGAGCTAACTATGTAAGTCTTTAACTCTAATGTCTTCTTTTAATTTTCCCTCCATAAATGCATTAATTCATTCACAGTGGTGAAAATGTACAAGAATGAATACATGTACTTTTTGTACTATCTCAGAGTAAAAAGTACAAAACGTATATTCTAATGTGTGCACTAAGGGCATCTTCAACGTATGCATCACATACTACATCACATTTGAAGCAAATTTGTTTTTTTGAATATGTTTATACAAAATGTGGTTCATTTCAACGTATACATCAAATAGTTACTTACATTTACATATTGCCCTCTAAATTATATATATTGTTTACCTGCAATTAATTATTATTTATAATGATTTTCAATTTGATTAATAATATTAAACATAAACAACTAATAGTATAATAAAACTTGGTGCAAATTTTAGTGTATACCAAATTATATAAGTCCAATACTTACAAAAATTAATGTCATTAGTTGTATAATTCGTTTGAATACATTATTGTTTGACTACAAAGAGACTCGTCTTAAACTCCTATACAAAATTATGTTTGTATACGTTATACTTTGTTTACAATGAAACTTAAAACCTAGACCATATCCAACGTATCATTCTTTTGAATACGTTATATGTTATAATATACCAAAACTTCTACTTATTATCTACAATTACACATATACGCATCGTCTCCAATATTTATCGTTGTAACCATATTTGTTAGACTGAAAAATAAATATGTTATATCCATAGTCGATTTTAAATAAATTTTATCTTTATAACCATATCACTTATTTAAGTTTAATATTGCTAAATTAATTTTGATATATAAACTTACAAACAAAATTGTTATATATACTAAGTTATGATATAAATTTGGTGAAAACTTTCACCAAGGCCAATATTAAATTTGGTGTTTTCGTGTACAAAAGTTTCCTTAACCAACTCATTATATTTAGTGAAAATTTTATGTACATTGAAATTTTAAAGATTTTGTACCAAATATGATGTAACACCCGATACCAAATTTGATTATAAGTTGGAGATGGCTAAGTATACAAGTTAGATAATCTTAATCTCTAATAATGAAATGTCAAAATTTCATATATAGCACTTATAAGGCACTAAATATTATATATGTCATAGGTATAAATATTTGGTGGTACAATGATAAAATGGTCACGACAACATGTAATCAGCTATATATAATCTCAGATAACTAGTTCGTAATTAAATTTTGTACTTTGGTTTCAGTGGTTTTGGATAACATCAAACGGGAAGAAACATTTTCTCATTCAACCAGCAGAAACCTTTTGGGTCAAGCGCTACTCATTCGAAGAATCAAAAAACAACATCCTATTCAAACCATCAAATGAATCAAGGTGCCCTTTCACTTATAGACATCCACCTAACTATACTAGACTCCTGTCTTCGTTGAATTGAATTTATCTCCTTTTCTTATATAATTTTTAATATTTGTTACAAATCAAGTGTTGCCCCGTTTTATTTCATTAAATTATCTCAGTTTCGAACAAAAAAAATTCCCATTAAGATTCCAAACGGTTTGCATTAATGAAAAAAGAAGAAAAGGAATATTACAAAAACCTTCACAGTGCATGTGATGCGGGCCCAAGTGTGGAGGATCGGGCCCTTGTGTTTCTTGAGTCCCAAGATCGCGTATCAAAAGGGGTTCCACGAAAAAGGCCGTAACTTGGGCTAGGAGTGTCCGTTCGGGCCCAAATTCGCTGTATTTTTTGAGTTATGGACCTTTTTATGACTTTTTCCTACTTTTTTGGACTTTGTTTTTGGGCTAGAGTCTGGCCCGTTTATCTGTTTAGGCCCGTTCGAATTTCTGGTTCTTTTTAGGGTTTGATGAACATTATCAAGCATCTAGTTTTTGTTTGAATGAAATTTCAGTTTTCTCTCAATTTGAGGTGAGTTTTAACCTAATTTCGGTATTCTTTTTGAATCAACGAATATTGGAAGAATTGTTCCTGGTATTCCTTCGAATCAACAGGTCCAATTAGTGCTATCCTTTTGTTAGTCTACATCAGCATGTAACCCTAAATGGAAGGTTACAACTTATTAAATGCGCATCTTCAATGTTATATTTAAATGTAATGTCTTATCAAATAGAGATCACACCTTCTTACGGAAAAAAAATTCTTATCAAATAGTGGTGATAAAATAGTCTGGTCAGAGTAGGACAGGTCACATTTATAAACGGATGAATCGGGTGGGTCAAAATCGGTCTGGTCACCCTGCTAAAGTATACCCAACGTAGAGAGATAAACTCATCAATAACCTTCTAATTTAGATCCGTATCTCTCGGTCTGTATATGACACTAAAACTTAAAAATTATTTCTTCAAATGCAGATTGGGTAGAGTGTTAAAGATAATATCTTCAGATGACGTATATATGAATTTCTTTTCAAACAAGTCTCTTTTGTCAAGAGACACTAGTTATGCATGTTACCTCGTTTACCAGATACCATCACAAGGTCTTGTTTTCACAAAACCTGTGACAATGAAGACATTCGATCACAGTTTTTTTACGTTAAAAGAACGATACCAGGAGAGAGAATTGCTTCTCAGTATACCTAAAATCCCAGTAATTGGATCAGATGGTAAAAGGAGATCTTCCACCATTCTGACCAATGCAAATAATATGGAATTTCCTATAAAGAGAAAGGATGGTTGGTTGGAAGTGAAGGTGTGCAGCCCGGAATATAGTTGGATGCTTAAGCGGAGTGGATTACCGGTCACTGTTAATGTACTGTCATGGTACACACTACTATCATATTGACTATTCTGTTTTTTCTAATAAATAATATACGTACCGTTACCGTATGATCATTCTGATATGTTTTATTTCCATTTCTTAATTTCCAGTATATGGAACTGCGCACGTATTGAGGAAGCTACAAACCCAAGTATCATGATAATAATGGAATTTCCTTATGAGAGAAGAGGGTCAAATATTATTGTGCAGGGTCTTGAGTTACGACCCGTTTAGAATCTATATATACTGTGCATAAAGATTGTGCCGAACTGCCGATGCATTGTAATGGGTTTGATTTGGAATCGATATTATTGTGCATAAAGATTATACCGATGCATTGTAATGGGTTTGATTTGGATTTAATGAAGCTAATTAATTATTGATTTGTCAACTAAAAGATTGTCTATTTATCTGTTGATTCATTATTTAGCACATATATTTTTTTTTATAAGTAGATAGATAAGTACGTATTTGTAGTTTCTTTTATAATTATTAGACAACATCCAACGCGGGTGTCGATTTGGTCACCGACACGCGTCAGCTGATTGACGGGGTTAGCACTGTCGCGTCGGTTTGGTGAATGAGTTTGGCGAAGGGAGGAAAGAGAGGGGGTCGGTTTCTGATGTGGGCCCACTAGCTTTTTTTTTTTTTTGTTGACCTTTGAGATTTATAAAAAAAAGCTCTAAAAAATTAATCCGTTTTTTAACGGATATATATATATATATCCGTTTTTTACAAAAAAAAATATATTTTTATTTTTTAAACATATTTATTATACCCCAAACACACTATAAATACACATACAACTAAACTTCAATTCACACACATATTCCATCATCTTTTTATTAGATTCAACCATTCTATATAATTCACTTACTTTCTATCCAACAATTTTATATAATTCACTCACTTTTCACCCAACCATTTTATATAATTCACACACTTTTCACCCAACCATTTTATATAATTCAACTACATTATTTCATCTAATTATTCTATATAATTCACACACTTTTTATATTCTTTCTCTACATTCAAATACATTATTCCACCCAAATAATCTATATAATTCAACCCTTTTCATTATTGTATCGTAAATGGATCCAAACTCGTCTTCAAGCTCCTATTCCAATTATGAAGAGGAATTCTTAGCGGTGACAACATGTTTCGATCCGGTCACAATGCTATATATTGTTGATATGTTAGACCAAGAAGATGAAGAAAACGAACCCGAAAGTCCGCCGCCAAGAGCACCAAGAAGATACATACCGACAGATAGTATCAGTGCCGGGGAACGTTTGTGGCAAGACTACTTTGCTCCAAACTCAACATTTCCGCCATATTACTTTCGAAGACGATTTCGAATGAGCAGGACATTGTTTATCCGTATATGTGAAGTTATAACTTCTTACTCTTAACAACCTCTACCACCATTTTGACGCTCTCGGTACACTTGGTTTCAACACTTACCAAAAGTGAACTTCCACCATACGACAATTGGCATACGGTATCGCACCCGATGCGTTTGATGAATACTTACACATGGGTCAACAAACATCCTATGATTGTTTGGACAACTTTACTAAATGTGTAGTTCATCTATGTTCCACCGAGTACTTTAGAAAACCAACACTCCACGATGTTCAACATTTACATGCTAAACATCAAAAGTTACATGGTTTTCCAAGTATGCTTGGTAGCATTGGCCTTGGAAAAATTTTCTAGTATGGAATACACATGAGGTTATCAAGGGTGTTCAACAATCATGCTCGAAGTGGTTGCCTCTTATGATATGTGGATTTAACACACTTACTTTGATCCGACGAGTTCAAACAATGATATCAACGTCCTTAATGAATCGAATTTGTTCAATGATTTATGAAAGTCCCATTGGGGCTCGGATCTACAGGGTAAACACGTTTATACGAGTGCGGAATCCTCACATAAACACAAACAATAACAAACGAGTAATACAAATGGGTAATTATCACTTTTATTGAATATTCGAACTTACACAGTATATTCGAACTTACAATGTTCGAACCTAACTCTCAAAAACCTCTGTTTCTAAAATATTCAGACATGTGTATATATAGGCAACTAAGTTCGTACGAACTTAGGCACTTTCTAAATTCGTACAAACTTACTAAGTTCGTACCTATTCTAAGTTCGTACGAACCTACAAAATACACATGCAAAACTAAAGTTAACGATTACAATGATTAACAAAATGACTTCTAAACCTAACTATTACAAACTAGAAGCTGTTGTCACAAAACATGCACCAACAGACTCCCCCTTGACAATAGCTCTAGTTTCGATGCACCAACAGACTCCCCCTTGACAATAGCTCTGGTTTCACCGGAGATGTTGTCACCCGAGTTGTCTTCGGTCTATATTCTGTTAAGCTCTTTTGTCTTCTTGCATAACACCTTTTCCACAAAATCTTCACTACCCTCTGACATCTTCAATCTTCATGTCTCTAACTATCTCTGTAGCTTCTAACATCTTGATCAGATCATGTCATACACCCTTAACAACTCTTGTAGCTTCCGAGTCACCCTTAGGAATTTCATCTTTATCAGATCTTAACCCTTCTAGGTCTATCACTACAATTTACCTTCAGAGATTTCTTCATTTTCTGAACTAGACTTCTGTAGGTATTCTCTAACTCAAATTTATCACTATGTATCTGTCTCTGTTAGATTTACTAGACTCCCCCTTACCCTGTTCAAGCGTACCAAGTCTTCCAGTTGAAGAGTTAGACAGCTCACATTGTTTGGTCACTGGGATCATCGTCTGTCACAACACATCCTCTTTACAACCAGTCTTCACCCCCTGCCAAGCTTCTCCCCCTAAGGTGTCGCGCTCTTCAACAAGGGATTTATCTCGATGTGGTGAAATAGTTGTAATAGGTTTGGTTGGAATTGTTGTTGTAATGTGTAGGTGGTGATGGTTGTGGATTGGCAGTCGGCTTACTAATGACAACCCCACTAGACCGTCTTCTTTTTGGACCGTCTACTTAGTATCATTACCAAAATCAGCATAATCATCTTGCAATTCATAATCATCGTCTTCATTTAACTTATATTTTGCCTTTATCAGTAGCAAAACGAGACCCTAAGTGAGATCCAAGTTTTATTAGATCTAGATTCATCCAACTCTGTGGAATATCATCGTCATCATCACTTTCATCATCACTTTCGGTCTGTTTACATGCAAATCCCAATAGCATCCTCGAATTTAGATCTTCTAGCTTTAATGCTTTGTCATACCTAGGCTTTGAATTAATCGCATTCAAGTTGTTTCTCCAATCGTAGAGTTAAACAATCAAAAGTAATTATCTCCCCATTTGGTAAGAACTTAAATTTGTACAATTTAAAATGAAAAATAACAAAATATAAACAAACAAATATGAAATTATTCATATTAAAAAGCACATTCTTTTTGTGAGATTCATTGTTACGAAGATCATATTAGCCATAATGTAGACTGTACACAATAGGAATTATTGTATTCCTTGGTTATTATGTATGTAATTTATAGTTCACGACGATTATTGGTATTGTTGTCCACTTAAGCAGTCAACACTCTAGAATTTTCAAGTACACGTTTAGTTATTGTTCACAATTAACTATGTATCTCACATTTGATATACCCTTAGAATTGAGAAAGTCCAGAATTCCATGTAATGGATGTTTTTAATTTAAATTCATCTCTAAAGTCAAGTCCTTTATATTAAGAGCGATGTACTTTTGTACATGTGAAGAGACTAGACTAGGGTTAGAGCCGAACAAATCTAAAATCAAACCAGAGGTGACAGGTCTGTACTTTCGTACAACAAAGCGACATAGTTTGACTAGAGACCTTGAAAGCGGTATTATTGTTTCGCGGTCGAGTTTGCTCTTTTTTTAGGATACACTGACTGAGTCTAGGTCAGCATGTTTCAAGATGTAGCAAAAGAAACAGTCAGTGAACCCCCTAGATGAAATGATTTATATTTATCCAATTAACATGTATTTAGGTACAATCTATCTCCAAAAAATTAAGACTTAAATCATACATCAAAATAAAGATTGCACAGAATAACCGTATTATTTAATATTGATTAGGTACTTGAAAACCGTTATGTCGTATGCCTACCAATACATCGTATGATGAAGCTATTAGTTACTTTTATATTTAAAGTACTTTTAACTGTGTATTTACTACATCTAAAAGCCACACATATAAATATATTATAGGCATGGGTAATATTTTTGTCATTTTTCTTCGCGTCATTACAGTGACACTCATATTTTTATAGTTTTTGCAAACTAACTAAAAATCCTAAGAAATAAAGATAGATAAAAGTTCTTAAGGGAGATATCATGAGTTGTCATTCCAGCGATGTGGACTAACAATTCAAAACGTGATTTATCAAAAACCTTACCATACAAATCAACTAGATTATCATCCCATATTTGATCTTATCTCCCCCTCATTTGCTACGTCTTCTACTGAACTTGTAGCCTCTGAAGTATGTGTTTCTGCACACTAGATAAAAATCATTAGTTATTAAGGGGGACCCAAGCCACCATGGACTTGGATCGACCATTCTCATCAACAAATATAAATTCCTTCAGATATCCATCTCGCCTTTCAGGTGACTTGGATACTCTAGAATTCTCACTTGTTGGGGAATGGGAGGAGCTATCACTAGACCTTCTATCCGGAGACTTTTGGAAAAGTCTTTGATTGACTGACCCTTGGTTTGAAGAATATCTAACCCTAGATTGATAGTTATAATTCAAATTATGAAAATTCTTATTACTACTACCCTGGTTAGAAAAACTGTTGTTGGGGTTGTTAATACATTTTGAAGGTTTCGACCGAATTGATTCTCTACTTGAGCTTCCTGTTTCTGGAGAACAGCTCATTGGACTATCATTTTTCGAAACTCTTGATTTCTTATATGGACACTTGCTACATATCCCTTTTGATGGCACGTGAAGCACGAATGCTTCTCCCAGGTTTTATTTTGAGCCTTGAGAATCGCTTGGTGTTCCAAATCAGTTTGTTTACCCTTTTCATTTCTATTCTTAACATCTTCTATTTTAGGTCTAACAAACTCAATTGTAGTTTTTGACTCCTCATTGGTCCCTGACTCAGATCTCTCTGACTTGGTTGACTCGGTGATGTCAACCCTCTCAGAGACTACTGGTCGTGTAGTAGAGTCAGCTTCTTGTACATTTAATAGACTATCTAAGGTTTCAACTGAAAATCTTTTTAGTTCAATTTTCCTAGTAAGATCAGCAATTCTAACCTTAGCGTCTGCTAGTTCTTTTGCTTTATTTGAAGACTGTTTAGTTAAATCCAAAGCATTCTCACGAGCTAAGTCAATTATTTGACTCTGCTCGTTCACTCTGTCTTTTAAAACTTTTAAATCCTCTTTATCAGATTTAGCTTTATTAACTAACTCAGAGTTTCTAAGTTTTAAAATGTGTTTTCTTCTTTTAAAGCATTTAGCTGAGCCGTCATCATATTAGATGAGTCAATCAAATTCCCAGCCTGCTCTGCAAAGTTAGTACATAAAACACAAGCATTAACTACAGAGTCTAAGTTTAGAATAACCTTATGCTTGTCAGCATCCATGTTGGCCATATATGCAATGAAGTCCTTTGTACTCATAGTATCAGTTGACTCCAATCTTATAACCCTGGTCTCTGAAGCAAGTAACTCTCTCTCAGTCTTCTTCTCACTAGCATCCTTTAGATCAGCCTCATCAATTGTGGTCAGGAATTCTTGAGACTCTTCAACAAGTGTACTCCAATCATATGAACCATCATGTGTTTGAGTAACCAAGGCTCCGGAATGTGTACTATTCCCTGAGTATTGATCACTAGTAGACGTCCCTTGAGATGAGTATACCCTGATCAAGTCATCCCTACTTTCTTTGATCTGCTCATTACCTTCAAACCTTTTCTCTAAAGCTATCCAGAGCTCTCTAGAAAAGTGGCAACGTGTGAAAGTATGTTTAATTTCATGAGGTAGACACTTGATGATAGTAGACAACGCCTTGTTCTCTGCTTCATACATCCTTTTGTGTGCCTCCTTCATCCTTTCGTACGAATAAAGCCTACGCTTCCCTTCGAATTCATAAGAAGGTGTATCATACCCTTCACTTATACAGATCCACATATTGATGTCATTGAATTTTGCAAATGATTCAAATCTATCTCTCCACCCGAAGTAATCTTCAGCTAGAAGCTTTGGTGGTGGAGAATGATCCATTTCTAACATTTTGTTCACATTTGACATCTTGAATGAATGTATACGGACTTGGGGTAAGTTTGTAGTAGAAAGTCAACTAACGTCAAGTTCACTCAAAACACAAAATTTCCCTCCAAAATTTCTCGAAAATTTTCTGAGTAAAATTTAAATTTTCTCAAACCAAAGTTAAACAATGGTAAGCCTAAATTCAAATTTTGGTGAAAGAAAATTTTTCGGAAATTTCCCGCCAAATATGAAAGTTAAGTTCGTACGAAGTTAGGAATTTTTCGAACTTATAAGTTTGTACGAACTTAGTAAGTTCGAAAAAAAACTAAGTTCAAAGGGTAGGTTCGTACGAACTTACAGCTCACTTACAGCTGTAAGTTCAAAGGCTATTCTAGGTAAGTTCGTACGTACCTTTCTAGGTTCGTACGATCTGCTGTTGAAAAAACTCTGATATGAAATTTTCAGATCTGGGTTCGATTCAACCTGCAACTTCGAATCCCTTCAACACTAAATGATAATATACAACTATGGAAGCTTAAAACAACAATCTAACTTCCAAATCTCTTGTAATCACTCGTTTCTTTATCTTTTCTTTACCCCGAACCAAAAACGAATTGTTTAAAGGCTCTGATACCACTTGTAAGTCCCTTTGGGGCTCGGATCTACGGGGTAAACACGTTTATACGAGTGCGGAATCCTCACATAAACACAAACAATAACAAACAAGTAATACAAATGGGTAATTATCACTTTTATTGAATATTCGAACTTACACAGTATATTCGAACTTACAATGTTCAAACCTAACTCTCAAAAACCTCTGTTTCTGAAATATTCGGACATGTGTATATAGGCAACTAAGTTCGTACGAACTTAGGCACTTTCTAAGTTCGTACAAACTTACTAAGTTCGTACCTATTCTAAGTTCGTACGAACCTACAAAATACACATGCAAAACTAAAGTTAACGATTACAATGATTAACAAAATGACTTCTAAACCTAACTATTACAAACTAGAAGTTGTTGTCACAAAACATGCACCAACAATTTACTTCAAGATAGGGCTCCCCAAGTACCGCATAATATTGCGAGGACTCAATTTACAAAAGGATATTATCTCGCCGACGGAATTTATCCGGAATGGGCGACTCTTGTGGAGTTGTTTAAATGTTCTATTGAGGAAAGGAATATGAAGTTCAAGATTTACCAAGAAGCTGCAAAAAAGGATATAGAATGAGCATTTAGAGTGCTTTAAGGACATTGGGCAATTATTAAAAACCTGACAAGACCATATAACATCAACAAAATACACCGCATCATGTACACTTGTGTTATTTTACACAACATGTTAACCGAGGATAACATACGCAATATATGTGAACTTGAGGAAGACTATATGTCAAACCCGGAAAATATTCCAACACGTTCGTGGACGGAGAGTGTTCAAACACAAATGCGTATGGACAAGGAATTACGCGACGCGATGGTTCATCATCAACTTCGCAACGCTCTTATCGAACACATTTAGCACCTCCCTCCAAATTATCGTAATTGTAATGTATAGTATTTTAAATTTAGTTTGTTATTTTGATTAATGTAATGTTTTATTTTAATTTATGTAATGTTTTATTTTAATTAATCTATGATTTAATTAATTAATGTAATGTTTACTTTTAGTTTATATAATATTTTATTTTAATTAATGTAAGGTTTTTAATTTTAATTACATTGTTTTATTTAAATGTGTGTGGGCCCCAGAAATCAAAGTAACACATCCTGGGTTGGCAGGGGCGTGTCAGTTTTGTGTCAGTTTGAGAGCTGTTGATGTGACGCTAACGTGACTCAATTGACACGCTACTGACACAGTTAGGGTTGAGAATGGTCTTAGTGGTTAATAGATGATTTGGTCATCCAAAAGTTAAAATTTGATTCCAATCATATCGGTTTTTGACTTTTTTATTTTTTTATCTTTATATGTATTTTTATTAAGATTGATTGGAGGTTAATGTTTAATTACACTTCATATTGACTGTAAATTTAACAAATTTTGAAATTATAATTTTATATAGCAAGTTATATGAGTGGTTAAAATGCGTTTAAAAGTAAAAAGAAAGTGTAAATAGTCGAAAATAAAGTTCAAGGAGGCCGAATTCAAAAAAAAAAATTGAGGACAGTTTGTCAACAAATACATCTCGAAAAAAATACATAACTTCAAGAAAACGGTGACTTAATCCGAGTTATAAGTGAAAAGATGTGACTTTTCAAAATTTACAAAAAAAATAGTGAAAAGAAACTATAAATAAATCGGTCCAAATAGGTTCTGGTTCGACTAGTGAACCGGCCAAAATCATTTTTTCCCGTTTGACCGGTGAGACTGATTTTCAAAACTCACATCCAAACAATCTGGGTAACAACAGAATGTATAATCTTTTGGTCTATAGGAGCCGGACCTAGGTACCTATGACATAAATCACCGTTTCTCATTTCTGATTTTTCTTTATTTCTCTTGTAACGCCGGAAAATGTTGAACTTAACAAATCCGTCCGAATTGTTTTTCGAAATCATAAATTCCAGAAATGACATGAATATGAATAAGTGCATTGTTACGCCTTGTGTAGTTGTGTTTATACGATGTTGACATGTTAAATTAAGAAGTACTCGGTTTTAGACCATGAAAAACCAGTTAACCACGTTAGCTATAATAGTACCATCATCTGTTAATTGTTCTTCTATTTTATTTACTCTTTTGGCTCCTGAGTTACAGATTTCACTCATTTGGAAAATCTTTTGTCTCTGAGTTACAGATTTCACTCATTTGGAAAATGTCTCAATTATTTTTATTATTATTATTATTTATTTATTACACTTACATCTATGTTACTTCTTCTTTGGACTTCTGTATGACCAATATTTTAAAAATCAGTTTGACCGGTTCATTCCGACCGGTTGAACTGAAAATTTTGATGTTTTTGGCATGTTATAATCCGGTTTTGGGGAAAGTTTGACCAAGTCAAATTGGGGTCTAGACCGGTTTTTTCTTTTCTTTTTTTTTTTTTAATTTCCTTTTTACTTATTTTTTGTAAACTTAGAAATATCACATCTTTTCACTTGTAACTCGGATTAATTAATCGTTTCTTTAACTTGTGTATTTCTCTTAGATCTATTTATTTTGAAGGCGGTTTGTCCCAAAAAAAAATGAAATTTGACTTCATTGACCTTCAATTTTCACAATTCACACTTATCTTGAATTTTAAATGCACTTTGACCACTCAAACTTGCTATATAAAATTGTAATCTCAAATTTGTTAAATTTACGATCAATGTGAATATTATTAAACAATAACCCTCAATCAATTTTGATAAAAGTAAAAAATCGGTTGAACTGACCATTCCGACCGGAACCCGAGGGAGCACCGGTTCAACTATGAAACCGATTTTCAAAACATTGTGTATGCCCCACATGATTGTTAATTAAAGCCGGTGTAGGAAACAATAATAAAGATTGTAAACATATAGTTAATGTGAGGGGTATAAATACCTAACTATGTCTTCATAACTATAATCTTTTTGATAAACTTTTAAATCATTTGTGTAATGACAATAGATTTGATATCTAATATGCTCATATTGTCCATTCACTGTTATTCACATAATCGAGTAAACTCGATTTAGATCTCTACAATATGATAAACTTCAAATGCATATTGGGTAGAGTATTAGAGATACACTAAAAGGAAAACAAGAATTAGAGACGACTTTTAGAGACGACAACAGTGTCGTCACTAAAAGGTCACAAAACGACAAAAATATCCTGCTTTTTCCTCTGACTCCCGACTATTTTTTGCGTCGTCGTTGGATGGTTTTTGATTTTCTTTCGTCTCCAAAATATTATTTTTTTCCAAGTCGACCTTTAGCGACGACATGTGTCGTCGCTAAAGGGGTTTCCATCTTCTTTTTTATTTTTCATTTTGGCTCTAATTTTTTTTTCCCGACTGACTTTTAGAGATGACAGTTAAGTGTTATATTTTAATAAGTTCATAATTAATACATTTTTGTAGATTTAAGTGAAAAATTAATTAAAAAAATAATTAGTGTTTATTTTAAATTTATAATATTTTAATTAATTAAATAAATAATTAAACACAAATTATAATTTAATTTAAATTTTATTTTAAATTAATAACTAGATTATAGCGCGCGAATTCGCGAGGTTACGATATATTTTTTTGTCACTAATATTAACCTATACAGTCTATGTGTCAAGTATAGTAAAAACATTCAATTGGTTTTAGCGTTAGAAAAGATTTAGTTCCGTACACGTTAACATCTACGTTCAATGTGTGAACGTTAAACTGGTGTTGATTGTTGGTGTATAAATGATTCGCGGGATGATACATTATTTGAATACAAAAGGGATGAAAAATAATGATGTGATCTTTGAATTTGCAATCACGATTGTCTTTTATAGATTTCGTTGTTTTATACGTTTTTTTGATGTATATTACTCCCTTTTTTTTATTTAGAATCATTTGTAGATTCATATTTCTTTTAATATGAATGTGTGATCGAGTGATTTTAGCGTACTTGTTATTACAAACAAAAAGTTGAAATCTATGTTCGTTTTATAAACATTAATTATATTAATTATAGTGTGGTTCATGTCGACCATTACATAGAAAAGTTAGCCATTTTGCTGTGCATATTCGAAACATTTTAATGTCTTCATCGGTGAAAATAAAAGCATTCATTTACTAAGACTTTTTGTATCAATTGGTATGGTGCGTAAATAATAAACATTGTAGTTCTAGTATGAACATATTTGTTTACGATGTATAAAGAGATAAAAATGATTGAAGGTATCAAATAAAATGTTTAAACATAATGATGAAACAATTTGAAAAGAAACTGTAATATCATATACATGACTTACTCATTTCCAGCATGTTTCCTTATAAGAACATCCAAACCCTTACAGCTTCATTAAACTTCTAAGAATCTTCACTTCAATATGACTTTGATTGAGGCGGTATCCTTGATTTTTTGGTTTCTACGGTAATCGGGCTACCTCTTTGTATAACTGCGAATCAGGCAAAGATCAAAATCACCATAAGATCCATGCTCCCTGCTTTCCCACGGAAACAATATTGATTTAAACCCAAAATGTTTCAGTCCAGATCCTTTTATAATTACTACTGTGGTAAACGACTTCTCCAGCCAAACCATAATAATTCTAGTCATATTTTAGAATACTGAGATTACATGTAAACCTACCTGACTAAATGTAATTTAGTCAGTTGATAGAAGCTATATATTATTATTACTCCGTCTTATTCCGGATCCTTAGCTATCAAAAGGATCTCTTTAAACAGCACATCGAAACAACCCTAAAGTCTATTTAGTATATACTTGTATAAAGTGTTCTGACGCGATTATTGCATCGGAAACAAAGCTTAACTTAACAACCAACCCAAATTGACCCATTTTCCCATTAGCAATAAAGTAATAAACCATAACCCAAATCAGCTCATTCATGAGTGAATGGATCAAAACTGTCACCTCTTGACTTTTAGGCATAAATTAAGATAAGAGAGCAAATCGGCCTATTTTAGCTTGTTACCCGAGTGGGTGAATCACTCATTAGCCATGTCTCTTGTATTTCAATTTGGCAGTGGGCATAGCAAGAGTTAAGCTCCTTATATTAGAAGCTAAACCACGTATTATAATTCGTTCCATGATGGGTGAAAAGCGCCTCCTCTACTTAACGAAAACCACAAATACATGTATGGGCATGTATATAATAAAATAAAAGTGATATGCTTCAATATAGGGAAGTAGGTCCGGATTACTGAAAAAATAGCATCAGACTCAATCCCCCTATTTTCCATAACATCTTGGGCCAATAATTCAGCCATGAAGTCAGCTTGATCAGCACATGTAATAGTCAACCTTGAATAATACAAAATAATGTGCTCATGTTACATATGTATAGAGAGAGTGTGTAATAAGCCTACCTCCTCTCTTGTCCTTAACGCCAATTCCTGATACTTTTCTTTCTTGCATTAGCTTGCAATAGTTTTATTTCCTCATTTCTTCTTCTTGTTTTACCAAATTAATGTTCATCTTCTTCTATGCTGGCTTTGCATTTTCATGCTACTCATTGATCAGCTGCAAAATCAGGAAAAAAAAACCATCCTAATATAAAATCATTAATCATAAACCTATCAGGTATTACAAAATAAAAAGAAAAAAGTAAAAACACAAACCCGAGCTAGTCCATCTTGTGTAAGCTTCTTATCAGTACAACCTTGCAACATAGCTCTCTTCAATTCACTGGGTACCTTCTCATATGTTTATAAAATTTAACCAACAGTTTAAAAATTGTATTACTTGTTTGCTTTATGAGATTCATAAGCCAATCTTCTCATTCCACTTTAAGCTTGACATAAATGATTTCAAATACTATATCTCTATCACATTTATTAAACTATTTTTACCTTTATTTGCATATTAATGCAGATATCAAATCTTTATAGACATTTAAAGCAGTACTAGAAGGAATAAAGGGATAGAAAAGGTATTAAGATGACTAACGGGTGAGATTTTCAGTCTCTTCACCAAGCTTTTGATTATATATGATAAGCCCGTTTTCATTTACCTTTTTTAGTTTTAAGAAGTTACTGAAAATCAATAGGACACCGCTGCCTGATAAAGGTAGAAGAACCGGTTCGATATCGAATAAATAGCTCCATAATTGAACATTAAACGAAAACCATTTGTGTACTAAGTCATAGAAATAAAAAATTATTTATGAAAAAGAGACATGTAAGAAATTTAATAGTACCTTCCTTTCCCGACCCACCCATTTTGCCACCTCTACTAAGTTTGTTCCACGGTCCTTAAAGAGCTACAACTTTTTGTAACTTCATGGCACAAAGATGACTATTCTTTGAATATTTCATAACTTCTATTAGTTCTTATTTTATATTATGTCATAACCTTTTCATGTATGTCTTTCTTTTTGGTTATATTTCATATTAGGAGACACGAAATAGTCTTTCCAGCATCAAGTTGTGTCCATGTTGATATAGAATATTCAATCTTCACAAAGCAAGTTTCTCAAAGGAATTAAAATTAAATCAAATATCAATCAAAGATTTACACACCAAAAAATAACTAGTTATAATGAATTGAATCAGTTTGAATTCAAGATAACCATTGAAAATGAAAACACACAAGATCTTGAGATGGCAATTTCAACCCATTAACTACTAACTAATCAACTTGAGTTGTGTTTATATGAAAATGGGTCAAATCAAAAAATTCAGCTAAAAAAGGGATGGGTCAAACATGTTAACAGTCGCCCAAATTCTTTAAAAGCCTATAACCTCCTAAATAGTTTTTTGTATCATTTTTGCCATGCTAAGGTACATAGGCATTCTATATGTATAATGAACAAATAAGTGTTATAGTTCAAGCCTAACCAGACCCAACCCAAGCTAACCCAGCTTAATAAACAACCCAATTAAACTGGTAGGGTCGGGTTGTGAATTTGTGATGAGCCAAGACACTTGTTCAAAAATACAAATATGTTTTTAAAACATGTGTCTCAACTGTCAAGTATGATTAAAAATTATATTATGAATGAATTAAGGAGTTTTATCACTTAATGCATCAAAGGTACCACTTTTGGCAACTTTCAACCCATTTGACCCAAATCGACCCACTAAAAAGTAAATGGGTCAGAATTGCCACCTATAAATATAATAAAGTCAGGTCGTCATAGAAACAATCTTCATATGGTTATTCTAAGATTGTGATTATAGTTTGTAGCAATACCTTGTAATTGTATGTACGGATGCTTTCTGAGCGAGCTCCACTACCAACCTGCACTTCAGATATGTAAAAGATTATTTGATTGTGATATAGCAGTGCACACAAAAGGGCTTGTGCAGTTGTGCAAGCAATAATGCCTATTTCATTATCTAACAATCTTATCAAACATCTTAACTAACAAACCATTTAGTACTCTAGATCAGTACCCTAGAAATGGTAAGAATCGAAACTCGTTAGAAAGTAAAGATTTCTCTGAATAGATCTGACTTGTTTTGTTAATTTTGGTAGTCTTAACTTGTAAGTCCATGAAAGTTGTCCAATCAGTGCAACTGGAAATTAGATTTGTTAGTGTCTTGGTGACTAAAGTTGTATTTGCCTCCTACTTTTATTAACATAATTGAATGTTTTTACCCTTAAAAGCACCTAAGTAGGCTATTCATGACCATTACAAAGATACAACATGGCGAGATAAGTCGCTACCGTCACGATAAAAGATCTATGTTGTGATCGTCAACCTATCTACCCCAACATCATGTTAAACCAAAATCACTGATATTACCTGCTATCCAGTCCAAATTAGAAGACGACAATTGGAACCCTTCTACTTTCTTCCCATTCCTTAGCCAAATACTTCAGGGAATCGGATCTACCATAATTGTCAGAAAGTTAAGGTCATAGTGCTATTCTGCAAAAACAGTCTCCTCTTTTGCATGTCATTGAAGGTTACTTCATGTTAAAGCAAGAAATTACAGTACCATATAATTTGTACAAAATTTATTTTATATAGGAAATTATAACTAATTATTATTCTAACCAATCATGCGTCGTAGCTATATCAATTCCTCTTTTATTAAGCAACTAACATGTAAATAGCTTCAAAGAAACAACTAAAAGTATTTATAAAATTGAAGAATGTAAATGAATGTACCAATGATCATATCATGTAACCACATTTCATAGAACACGATTTGTCACATTCAGTATTCTCAGTAGTGATTGATATAAGAATGATTTCAAGTTCAGATGAACTCTTACTGAATTTGTCAAATCTTCAAAGCGAGTAGTACAACCAGCTTCTTCCGCAAGTGTGACTCCCATTTCTTCCGCCAACTGGGAAACAACAATCTGTAAACATGATAACTATAGCAAGAATAATAGCATTTTAAAGAATAAATAGTTAACATTAAGATAACTTATACTATAACGAACATGGTGTAGAACCCGGTCTAGTAATTTCTTTGATATTATATTCTAATATCATCTGATATGATCATGCATTAATAATGGAAAAGCTACCATTTTTATGCAAGTATATGACATTTGTCCATTATATCTGATGTGAATCACTTATGCTCCCTTTCAATTTTTTGTATCTCGACTTGTAACTTTTTTCCTGCATCATCATCATTGTTCAAGTTCTTAAGATTCCGAATCTGGAGGGTGAAACTTGAACAATTAGTACATGCTTGTTGATTGTGTACGTAGTTCCAACTGCATGTGGGTATGTATGTAGATACCTGAGAGTGACTTTAACTTGTGGAAGTCTAAATCTTTCAATTTTTTGTGTTTGCCCATCCGAAGTCCCTGAAAGATTTTCAATTTCAGTCTGCAACTTTCCCTTTCTTTTTGCAAACTTACCCGAACGTCATCACTAAAACGATGTAAAAACGGTAAAAGATGAACAAAGTCGCATAGGTGTATAAATTTACCTGTATTGCCATTTTTCGTCCTCAAGTTCCATTATTGCTTCCCAAAATGTTGCTCAAGAGTAATTGTATCAAACCCACTAAAAAGATTTTCTGCACACTACACAACAGGGGTAAGTATTACCAATTTAAATAACTTTCAGGAATTAATGGTATATATAGATTCCCAACATTGTGAAAAGATATATAAAGAGAACTAATAGATATATTGAAGATACAAAAGCTTATTATCGGACCTCTTTCAGCTCTAGACGTGTATTCAACTCCTTTTACACTTAAAAATTTTCAATCACGATGAGTAAACTAAATGACACACATACCTTAGCCATAATTTTGTCAACATAGTAAATGTATAATTTACCACTAAAGTTCTAATCACATAGATTGAATTTTCATATCAGATACAAATAATAATATCATAATCTTGATACACCTAATTTTGAAAACAACATAAGTTAAACGAAAACTACACCAAATATATGTATTCCAATGTAAATACGTAACAGTTTATAGGTAGTTGTAACCACAAACAAAAAACATGTATTCTCACCCCAAAACATTTCCAAAACAAGTAAAAATAGGGGCTATGAAACTCACAATAAGGTTTGAGCGTTTAGTTCCGGTATTTTCCGCGAGCTAGACAAGTACAACTCATATCCACGTCCTATGAACACGAAGGTTCTCATAAGATTCTCGTCTAATATCTATAATCCAGTAACACTTAGTCAACTAATTAAATTACAAAGTCCCAATAAATGATTTGATTTTCTTTGTTAATCTCAATAACTTTAATGATTAATTTGTAATCATATTTTTGTAAATACATGAAGATTAGTTCCAAAAATTCCAAAATTATTTCCCATAGTACTTTATACCATAAAGAAGCGGATAAAAATCATATACTTATTTTAACATGTTATTAACTCACTTTATCAAGTCAAACAATTCTAAAGTTATAAACCCATGTGTATATTAACAAAAATAAGTTTTTAAAGAAAACAAGAATCTATCCATATTTTTAGGTCACTTAGAGAAACCTTTTGACCTAGATTCAAAATGAATCTGACCAAGCCCTTTTTACACCTAAAAATATTTTGTCTTAGGAGTATTTTGGCTCTGGTCTTGTAATTTTTGAAGGTGTTTAGCCCATGCAAATGGTCTCTCAAACTTTGTCTCATCAGTTTTAAAAAGCTGATGGACCTTTCTGTGATCATCAACCAAATGGGCAACAAATTCTTTAAGTTAGAGTGTGATATCATACTACTTTTAAAGATAAGAAAAAAATCTAAGTTCCTGAAAAAGAATTGGAATCTTTCATGGAGTTTTGAGCAAGATATGACCATTTAAAGTTGGGTATAGGAATTTGTCAATGCATGACAGATTCACCCCTTTGTCATTTGACAAGTGTTTGAAGGTCCAAATAGGAATCTCAATATTTTTGTATGAAACCACTTGGGTTTGAAAGGTAACATAAAGATATAATTTCAGAAGTAAAAATCATAATTTTTCATAATAAAAAAAAAGGGATATGGTCGTCCAAAGTTGGTTAAAGAAATCTGTCCAAGTTTGACAGATTCACTCCTTTGTCATTCAACCACTGTTTGAAGGTTCAAATCTCAATATTTTTGCATGAGACCACTTGGTTTTGAATAACATAAATATCTAATCTCAGAATTAAAAATCATAATTTTTCATAGCAAAAACAAAGAGATATGGTCGTCCAAAGTTGGGTAAAGAAATATGTCCAGGTTTGACAGATTCACCCCTTTGTCATTCAACCACTTTTTGAAGGTTCAAATCTCAATATTTTTGCATGAGACCAATTGGGTTTGAAAGGTAACTTAAAGACCTAAATGCCAGAAGAAAAATCATCATTTTTGGTGGAGTATTCATGGAGATACAACCTTCTAAAGTCAGCCTAAATTTTATAACAAAAAGCTGTCAAGATCTCATACTCCCCAAAAATGCAATCCTTTTTCCCATGACCCCAAATAGTTGTAAAATCTACTAGTAATTCATTTGAACAAGTTTATAAGAGTGTTTACATGAACTAATATACAAAAACAAAAGCAAACTCAGATTTCTTTGCATGCATGTAAAGATGTACATGAAATCGAAAGATATGGAAGCATGAATGGTTGTTTTACCTTTGAATCTTTGATTTTCTTCAAGAATACCTTAGAGTTCTTAGATTTTTATTTAAAAGTGGGCCGATTTGGGGCTTGTCTTGAGTGTGTGTTTGTGTATGTTTTTGAGAGAGAGTTGAGAGAAAATGGAGGTGGAGTGTGAAGTGAATGAATGAGTGGAGTGTTGAAATGAGGAATGCATGTGGGTGGGGTAGGGGTTTATGGCAGATTTTTGGTCATAAAAGGGAGTTTTAAGTTTCATCTTTTTGTTAAAATATAATGTGTATTAGTTGTGTTATTTATTTGTATTAGAATTGCACAAGTCTTGTACATTTTAAGGCTTTAAATTGTGATGTTTTTAATGCTTAATATTTGGGTTATAAAAATTGAGGTTCTTAATTTCTAAAATACTTCAAATTGTATTTGGATTGTTTATAATGGGTGTGTAAGTATTCATTTGTCGAAATCAGGTTTCACTCACGTAGTTACAGAATTTTAATTAATCCTGATTTGTGCGATTCAATAGAATTTTCGTGATAGTTCATGAGACTTAATTTCCTTTGTTTTCTTTGGCACTTCATAAACTAATTAAATAATCCTCATAAACTTAGGGCTTGCTAAGAAATCTAACGTTACACGATTTCAGTAAACTTAAGTAGTCGTATTTTAGTTTCAGTACTAGAACTTCAAGTAAACCGTAAACATAATTGTAACTCAAAAGCTTTGAGTGTGGTAATATCCTGAGATTTTGACGGTTGTCACAACCACTACAGGTAAGTATATGTGTTAATCTTGTGAAATGTATGTATTTTGTTAATTGCATGTATTTTTAAGTATAGTGAATTTGTTAGTTAAAGTTATTGAGTTTAGTAATTTGTTAGTTAATTGGTTAGTTAATGTAACACCCCACATTTAAAACAATATTTACTATGGTTTTCGAATCATTTACATGACTTCAAGTCATGTATTACAAAATGTGGTTTAACAAAAACACATAGTTTCAAAGCATGTACACATCATTTGGGTGTTACGAATTCGTATCATTACTTAACCATAGTAAAAGTAAACAGGAGCGGAAGCTAAGGTTGTCTTCTAGTCTTTACAAAAGGATTCTCTTCTAAGGCTTCTACCTTCTACGCTCTTGATCCTGAACCTGGAATACATGGCATTAAATAAAATACGTAAGACGAATACGTCTTGTGAGCTACATGGGTTTTGGATTCATAAGCATTCATTATATATGCATATTTAACAGAACTTTACTCTAGTCATTATACAGGTAGGATGTAATGAATGCAATGCATGTTAATACTCAACTTTAATCTTATCAGACCATTCCGACATATTATTTCATAAGTACTTAAGTTTGGTGGTTATGTACCACTTCATGGCTGCTTGCGACCGCCAATCGTCATTATCATAGCTGCTTACGGCCGCCACTCGTCCTTACCATCCCAAATGAATAAGATCTATTCAGTATGATAGCTTGGCCACTACTTCTCGACAGGAGGTACCATCCAGTAGTGCCTTTGTTCCAATTAAGGAACCTTTTGGTCTAGACCCTTTCCAACATGACTCTTATGCAATCACAAGCTATGTACGCATGAACATTACTTTTCTTTACCATTCCCATTATGCATACGTGTCATAAGATGCATATGCAATAAACACAAACTTTTCATAACTAGAAGATCATTCAACATACCTTGTCTTTCATATACTACTTGGATCAAGCTAAAATACTCTTGAAAATACATTATAACAACAATCATTTAACATCCTTTAAATTGAAGAATATTTAATTGAAAACATGAAATTCTATAAACTAAGCCATGTACCCCAAAGTGGAAAAATCCTCATGTACTCACCTCAAGAAGTTAGGTTAGCTAATTTCACTTTTGTTCACTTGTCGCTCTAGCCTCCAAATCTGTCCAAATTATCCCAAACAGGTGGGTTTAGAATCCAAACATTATTTCAACCTTTCATAGTTTCTTACTTTGAGACTCGAATGGTTTTATCCGAATTTTAGTCTTATATAGATTTTCATAACTCTATCATACCATAGACATACTACAAATAAGATCTTCTAGTTATATGTTACTTTTAATACTTGTTTCGAATGATCATACGTTTCGAGTGTGAACAACAATTAACCAAAAGAAAAACTGTCAGGTTTTCACTTCACCCGTCCGGGTGGCCAAAAGTTTAGCCAGGTGAAGTTGGTCCAACCGGGAGAAAAAGGCACATAAAACATCTTGGGTTAAATCACCCGTCCGGGTGATCACTCACCCGTCCGGGTGAGATGTGCATTTTGGCAATTTTTGAGGTTTTTAAGATAGTGTCACACCCCCATTTCGGGTGGGGGCGCAACGTGCGCGGATCACAAATAAAGATTACAATGAACGACTTCTAAGAGAGTCGCTAAACAAACACCGTTAAATTACATAGTCTTCAAATGGAAAACATCCAAGTTTGAAGTCTTAACAATACGGTTACAAACTTTATCTAATAACAAGCTTGATTTAAAATGACAAAGTTCATGCTAAGTCCTTCCAAGTGGATGCAAATCCTACATCAAAAAGTGCGACACAACGACATAACTACATAGCGCCTTAGTTACATAAGAATACATGTTAAAATACGTCAACATAAAGTTGGTGAGTTCATAGGTGTAAGAGTTTGTAGAATAGACCCGTGGTTACGAGAGTTCAAGTTATATTGCCTTACCACAATATCAAAGTGTATTACTATTGACATAAGCTCATGAATTGAAACCTTAACAATTTAGTTGCCTCTCAAGTTTTCTATTCACAACACTCGTAGCGGATCAAATGATTATGCGTCCGTTTGTGTAGTTGCCGCGACCAACCCGTACGGGGGTGTCACCCCAATAGATCTATTCACAATATTCGCATTTAAGTCCATAAATAACAATTCATAATAGAGGCCCATATAATTTGAATAGTAGAAACTTATGCAATACTTAACAGTTTATAGGTACTTGTACCCACAAAAGAAAAAGCATGTATTCTCAACCAAAACATTTCCAAAACAGGTAAAAATAGGGGCTATGAAACTCACAATTGGGAGTGAGCGTACGGTTGGATGTAATGTGTGTGCCATTCGGGTATGACTCCTATCCAAGTCCTATGAACACAAGGTTTCTAATTTGATTCTCGTCTAATACGGTTTGATAGAATTGCTTAGCTAGCTAATTAAAATACAAAGTGCCGTTATAGTTTGAATTTCCATTCGAAAATCGTTATCGGTTAATGTTCGCGTTGTGAACAAAATAATGGAAATATAAGAAGACAACATCCAAAAATTACCAAACTTGGTATACAACATACAATATAGTTCACAAAATTTCTATGAAAATATGGGAACTTTTAGACTTGTAGATTAATTATAATCAATTTATGTCTAATAAGTGATGGAAATTTGGGAAAAATAGCAAAAATTCATGAAAGTTTCTGCAACTTTTACCAAATAAGTTTCTACAAATTATTAGGCTTGTGTAAAATTTTCAAATCATTTTGAGCACTGGAACATTGGTTCCCAATATTATACGTTTTAACAAGGCGTAAACCGTAACATTGGTTCCCAACATTGAGTGTTAATTTTGTCCGTCATCTCACAGACTAGTGGTGAAACAAAATACCCTAATGTGCAACACACGTAACATGAGATAACGGACAAAATTAACATTTGTTAAGCAATGAAACAAAACCATGGGTCAAGAGACTATATCCGCACAATACTTGACCCCAACCCGGAGACTGAGAGTGTAATATATGGACAACCATTGAAGCTGGCAATGTAATTTACTCATAAATTTAATAACAATTAGATATCGGTGATGAGGACGTACAAAAGGGACCCCTTAATTATACTCTTTTATTTTTTATTTTTTTTATTTGAGAAATAGGAAAACTTAATTAGGAGGGTGTTCAGATTTATCATATATAAGTGTCACCTTTGATTGCTGAACTTAAGACGTTCTTTTAATAAAAAGATAACTTAACAAGATGATTTTCGTCGACCTTGCGTTAGGAGGGCAGTAATGGATGTGATCCACAATGCCAAAATTGTTCGTCTTAACTGCTACCACAACAAAGTACCTCCATGCGGAGAGTGACAAAGAATACGTCTGAAGTATTCTTGCTCGGTGCGATTGGCTGCAAAGTTCTCCAGACAATCGCACAACCACTAGACTTGTGTGTCGAATGGGAGCCCAAATGGGAAGGGAATATGTTGATATTCAAGACAACGCATCTTAATCACATGGAATAGCAGTGAAACAAAATACCCTAAATTTCAAAAATCAATTAGTTACACCTAATACTCAGTTTTGTCTATTTAATGATTAATCTAAATTAGTTAATTGTTTAAGACTACATTTTCGGTCAATTAAAAATAGGACAGGTTATTACACATCTTAATCACATAGAGCTTATATCGTGATTATCATATTCTTTAGAGTAGAAAAAGTATATGTAGCTCTTAATTAATGTTGACAAGTTAACAGTTTAGGTGAAGTGGATTTAAAGTAACACTTGCACCTCATCGTCACAGAAGTAACACTTTTAGATCATACCCAGTTCATCTGTTTTATGTTTGTTCTTTTTGGCTATAAGTTTAATGATCATGAAACCATTAGTCTCATTAATCAACAAATTTGAATCATTAAGTCAACCCTTGCAACTCTAGGATTAGTTGTTTATCTATGTATCATTAGATTTACGTTTATTTTGAACTATATATTAGGCAAGATCGGGGCAAGCATACATGTTTTTAGAGTCGATACAAATCGTGTTGGGTGAATAGAGAGAGCAAGAGCTATTGACAGGACAGTTTGTGGTGGATGTGTCTTGTAGCAACTGTGGGGAGGTATTGGGTTGGAAGTACTTGAAAGCGTTCCAAAATTCACAACGATACAAAATCGGAAGATTCATCATCGAGAAACCGAAGGTTCTCAAGGAATACTCGTGATAATATCACATTGTAATTATTTTCCAGTTTGGTTTGTAAATTATCGAGTGATTGTAACTACGAATCCAAGTGATCATTAATTTTTCTTTCGTCTTGGCAATATAGTTTAGAGATTAGTCTGGGAATGCATTCAACATGTACCCGATATCTATTGTGTGTACTCAACTTACGTTAGCTATTTTTAGTGCATCCAACTTTCAAAAAGAGTGTTTTATGTATCATGTAGTACTTTTGATTATGTGTCTTCACGTTTACAACTATAAATTAATAAAAATATGTGTGCTCATAAAAGGGTACAGACTGCACATAATACTTGTTCACACTTAAAATTTCAAAAATGAATTAGTTACACCTAATACTTAGTTTTGTCTATTTAATGATTAATCTAAAATTTTTAATTGTTTAAGACTATACATTTTCGGTCAATTAAAAATAGGACAGGTTATTACTCATCTTAATCACATACAGCTTATATCGTGATTATCATATTCTTTAGAGTAGAAAAAGTATATGTAGCTCTTAATTTATGTTGACAAGTTAACAGTTAGGTGCAGTAGATTTAAAAGTTGTCACCATCAGATAACAAAATCAATATTACACAAATGTGTTAGAATATTACACAAATGAAAGTTGTCACCATCAGGTTGTTTTCAAAATTTCATTGACGGTGTGTTGATCGTGTGAAGAAAAACACGTGTCATATGCCGATCCCTATTATCTAGCCGATATAAAGGTGAAACACTTATCAAAATCACATGTAGACATCACATTGAAAGTGAGTGTGCCCATTCTACCTATCATCTATCCTATAACTTTTGAGTTTTTAATACAATTAATGGTATAATAAATGAGTGTTTAATCTTTATCATTATTACTTATAATTATACTTATGTCATAAACAATCTATAATAATAATTATAACAGTAATGATAATAATTTATTTTAATCTTAATACCTATAAAGTTTGAGTTTTATGTAATAAATGTTGGTCATTAATATAAGTAAATGAATATTTACATTTTAAAATAGTTATAATAAACATTTACATCTATTTGTATATTTACATTTAAATTTATATTTACAATATCATACAACAAGTAATGAGTATTTCTTAAAATAATTATATTATAATAAACATTATAGAAAAGTTACTTTCGTTTATTATACGTATAAATATGGTAGCACGTAACTGAAATAAATAACAGCCCTTGATTTTCTTCATGTTAATGCTTTTAATTAATTAAAGCTTTAAGTTTACCCATCAACAGGTTATATAAAAAGGATGCACAACTAATTAAACATCCCTTCATTTTCTTAATTAAACCAGTTGTAACTATCAAAGGTAATTAAAATGTGAGAAAGTCAATTGCTTTTCATCATCCACTATATATAGCCCATTTACACATCCTTCACCAAACACTTCTCACTTATGGAATAATAATAGCACAAAGAAACGTGATTCTTTTTTTACTACCAAGTGAAGGAATATCTTGATGATTCAATGTCATGGCATGTTATATGCAGGATGTCAGTATCATTGGAAAACTACACTCACATACATCGAAGAATCCAAATTTATTTGTTTCGTTGTTGAGTTACAAGTAGATTCTTTTTATATGGCTTTTGTGTTGGTTCTAAGCATTTCATCCCGATGTTGTTTTGTCGAATGTTCTGTTTTGACAATCGCTTGTTTCGTAGTTCATTGATAATGTATTATTGAAAACAAATAGTTGTAACATTCATGTTATAGTTGTAACTTGAATGAATATCAAAGTTCACAACATATTTCTAAATTCTAATATATATTATGTGAAGGTATGCATGTATAATTTTAGGGAGTAAATTAAATATATTTTTTGTTGTTACTTTTAAAAGTCCATGTTAGAATACATTTATTAACATCTTTACTTTATATATTATCTCTTTCCAAAATTGTATGCATGACAAATAAACAACATGAGATCTAATGATATACGATAGTCAATCATGGTGCAAAGTAATATAATTAAGAGTTATGCTAACAAAGTAATAGTAAGTTGTATAGAGTATAGTTTCAACACAATTTTTATATTTATTAAAAGGTAATGTACGAGAAACATAAGGTGTGCTCTTTCGTGCATGTCATATAATATACTTTTTTGTTTATAGATTGTGTTCTCCATTTTGATAGTTGGTTAAAGACTTAATTTTGAAATCACATAACAATTAAAAAGTAAATAAATAACTAAGATAACAAGATTGTGCTAAAGTACCTGTAACTTGCACCAATTTTTTCATATGTTTCTTCATTTTCCATAAATTACAAATTCATGTGAAATAATATGTTATAATCTTTTTACAACAATATATTTCCCGTCAACGAATTATAAGGTGTGTGTGACTTTTTAGTGGAGAAAATGATTAAGTTTTGTTGATTAAACAAATTTCTTGAATATCACAATGGTGTGTGTTTCTTGAATTATAAGGTGTGTGTGACTTTCTAATGGTGGGTGTTTGTTAATCATATAAGTTTAGATGTATAATGGTCACCAAGACATTATCTTAGTAAAAAAATATAATAATAGAGAAATATGACTATAAAGTGTTTTAGATGTGTATATCCGGATAATATGATATCTAACTCAGTATTAGTACTTTGTTATAACTTTTTTAACTATGTCTAAAGTTATCAAATAAACAAATAATAATTAAAATTGTGACCATGCAAGATGATGGTTAGTCACAAGTAATTTGTAAGTCTGTATGTATAGGATCGATAATGAGATTATCTTAGGTATTAAGGTGCGGAATCCCTCAATACTAAGTGATAGGATCTATAACGATTTGTTTCACAATTATTTAGTGAATCGGAATACTAATACGCTTTGTATTGATTATAACGGATGTTAACTATCAATACCTAGCCTTTAGAATACTTTGAAATAACTCTGGAAACTCAGAAAATTCGTATGTAGTTTTTGGCAAAAGTTAATTAGGGATTAAACCTAATTTCATTATATAACCGTCTCGGTTCGCGGGTCATGGGCTCTGCGAACTGACTCAGTTCGCAGCCTATCTTGGCCCAGCGAACTGACTCGGTTCGCAGTCCAATCTTGTCCTGCGAACTGACTCGGTTCGCAGTCAAACATGGTCAACATTTTTCAGCATTTTAATATTTTGCTCTAAAATGTTTACCAACCAATATTTTTCATTATTAATTCAAAACCAATGTACAAACTTGATTATAATTATCAAAAGTCCTATTACAAGCTAGATCTGTTGTCACAAAACATGTCTCAACAGACTCCCCCTTGACAATAGCTCTAAGGTCTTTGTCTTCAAGTTGTCTTTGGTAATCACTTATAAATTTTGCTACCCGCATATATCTTCAGCTTTATGCATGTCTTTACCATAGAATGATAATCTCGAGCAACATCTTCCCATCCTTCAATTGCAGTGATCCTATTCTTGTGTAACATCAATAGGTCAGCCTTTGATAAGTTCATTAGATGTCGACGATCATAGATCTTCAATATTTCTTTCTCTTCATATTCAACTTCATCATGATGTTCAAACATAAGAGCTTCACTAGTCACAGAATCCACAAACCATCTCTTCAACTTACCTAAGATATCTTGAGGCATGGTCTTTAACGGAATCTGTTGTATGTATTTCACAGCCGGATATATTTTCTTTCTTCGACGCCTTCCTGTTCTTTCGCTTCTTTCGTCAAGTTTGATAGTCTTTTCAACTCTTGGCTTAATTCTTTGAAACTTCATTGATCGACCTTCAGTCTTGATAATCTTTTCTACATATCTTCCAAAAGGATCATTACTGGGGTTATTCAATTCTAATCTAGCCAAGTCTCGAATTTCAAACCTAGGCAAAGAACTGAAGACTGCAAGCTTCTTCTCAAAATATTGAACTCCGTCAAATCTTTTTATAGCAAAAAGCTTTAAGTCAGCGTCGTAGTACCATCCAATGATACCTCTTCTCGGTATACGCTTTCCTGTAATATCCACTTCACTAATCCTAGTCTTTTCCTTTTTTAGTTTTCTTCAAAGGTCTAAACATCGGATTGCCTTTGAGTTTATCAGGAAGATCATCTTCAGGTTCAGAATCAGTTGATTCATCTAGATTGTCATCTAAATCTATAACTCTTTCTCCATCTTCATCCTGAATGATAACTTTTGTCTTTGATGGGCTCACGATGTGTTCATCGATATTAGCATCGGGATCTACACCTTCGTCTAACCCAATAGAAGTCCAATCTTCAGGAGGTACAAACTCTCCTTCTTCTAAGTCAAAATCAATTTATTCATCTATCTCATCAAGCATATCGCTTTCAGAATCAGATAGATCGAGCATTACTTCACCTATAAAAGCACACACACAAAGAGAATATTAATAACATAAATCCTTTCATTGATTTCCCTGAATCAATCTAAGAATTTCCTTATTAATCTCTTTGTGTATATAAAGCACATTATATAAACTTATAAATCTTTCATTGATCATAAAATAAAATTATAATCAATCTAAGATTACAAAAGTTTTATAATATCAGAACATTAATTAAATTTAAACATTAATGTATTGTGAACGATAATGATCACCAAACATTCAAGTTTATAATTAATTAATATCATAATTTCCATTGCGTAATTAACTTGTCAATATTAATATTCTTAAGTCTAAAATGCAAAGATTATAGTAAATGTTTGACCGCCGATATTAAATCGGGATACGCCACACGACTATTTATAAGTCGGAAGACTTTCGATCAATACTCTACTTGACCGCCGATATTAAATCGGACACGCCACACGATTATCTATTAGTCGGAAGACTTTCGATCAATACTCTACATAACCTTTATTAATTGTATATCACTTAAAACTTATTTAATACATATTTAACTTGTAATTATAAATCTCAAGTCGAATATATAACAAAATAATTCTAAGTTACAATTTTAAATAATTACAATCAATCTTATTTCAAACTAGCTTCACCTTCATCAGCACCAATAGACTTAGTACCATTACCAGCACCAGTATCATACTCCGTACCACCACCAGTACCAGTACCAGACTCCCCCGGAACAACAGCCTGCTGACAAGTCATCGAAGGACTAGCCAGCTCACTATCTTTCGGAGCGGTGGGATCATCGTTTGTATCATCTCGTCTCTTCTTCGCTAGTTCATCCTCTCTGCAGGATTCCGTATTTATGTACATCTCCCTCTGAGATGGCTTGTCCTTGAAAAGGCTACAAAGGGCAATTAGCGCATTAAAAGGTAAATTTATCGAAAATTAGGTAATTTTAAACTTTTATGTATTGTGAGCGAAAATGATCACCAAACATCCAAGTTTACTATTAAATAATAACTTAATTTACTGAACTTAATTGAACGATTAAGTATACGCGACTTAATTTTCAATTATATTATCTAAATTATATACAGTTCGTAAGTCATAGGAGATAATCTGAAAAATCATACCGCCGATAGAAATCGGAACACGCCGCACGACTACATATGAGTCGGAAGTCTTTCAATATGAAGAAACAGAATTCGTATATTATATTTTTTACGTATTTAACTTATAAACGTAAGTTCTTAAGTCTAAACTTAAAACTAATAATTAACAAGTTCCAACTTATAATTTATTTGTAAACATAAAGTACTCAAATCGAAAACAAGTCGAACCATAAACGACTGTTTAAGTTCGCTTCGCAAAGTCAACCTAAATCAAATGTGTTTGGGTTTGCTAAAGTCAACAGAAGTCAAACAGCTCAACTCGCTTCGCAAAAAGTGACTGCGAGTTGAGTCATTTTGTTTCGGTCAATAATAGTCAACTGATTGAGTTCGCTTTGTAAAGTCAACGAAAGTCAAGGGCTCAATTCGCAACTCCGGGCTGCGAACTGAGATTGGATCTCAGTTCGCAGGAGCGTCTGGAACGAACAAAAATTCCATTGCGGTTTTGTCACAATTAATCAACACGGAAGGAGAAATTGTAATTTAACTTAATTCATAAGGGTCAACGTTAAAAAAATGAAAAACTAGATAAAACTATAAAGTAAATACCACAAACGAATAAGCAAACTAACCAGTAGTATCAAGTACCATTTTCTTAATGAAATAAAATAAACAATACATATTTGAGGCGTTAAAAGTTTATCTGCCTAGGGATCAGATTAGAGAGAATACGTTGTACCTTATTATTTATTAATAAGTATAAGAAGATTGTTAGTATACATACCGCATGAAATCACAATAAATTACACAAAAAGTACAACTTAACCATTTATCAACTTATATTTATGAAAGTATAACTTGGTGACCTTGCTCCATAGGATATAACACGTTTGTTAACTATACTTCTATTAATTGAGAACGGATGATTCATCAAAATGAACGTTCAATTTTCATCGACAGTTCAAGACGATTACCGATATTGTGATCCACATAAACAAATTATACACTGATTTCCAAGCAAACCTTTATTGTTGGTATGCATATTAACTAGTGTGGTCCAAAATACGACATACTGAGAAATCAAGTAGAACACATAACACTGTATCTTTCACATTCAAAGTAGAGGTTACTAAATGAAGTTCTGTTCGGAACATATAACATACCCTTTAAAATTTGACAAACATCAAACCTATTTTGAAGATACTAGTGGTTCTAGATTTGTACTTAGTACAATAGAAGATCCCTTAGTATTAAATATGTTATATAATTGACCATGCTTTGTTTTCTCTATCTAAATTTAATTTTGTATCATGCAATTGTTTATGGCATTTTCACATTTTCAATCATAAAATATGACATTATTACACATCCTATTTGACAGCTTATATCGTGATTATCATCGCAGTTCTTAATTTATGCTTAAAAGTTAATAGTTGGGTGCAGTGGATCTAAATTCTAGGCGTTGTTTGTTCGATCATAGATCAAATAGTTAAAACATACGTATGATAGTTAAGATAATTAAAATGAGTTAGAATCTTAATCAAATGATATTGAGAAATTTGACTTTCTCCTCTCTTAAACTTCTAGGCATTGTTTTTTAGAATGTTGTTAAACTAAGAAAAATTTGTTCGGGACATATTTAGTGCATAATTAACCAGTTAATCAGGTGAGCTGTTAAACCTCAGGAGCTGTGATAGTTTCGAGTTATGTGCAGAAACTTCAGTGATTTTCTCTTGACTTACTTTAAAGTACAGTTTAAGAATTCTGGTGAGGATGGCATCAAGTGTTACTGAAGATTTATATATCTCACGGTAACCTGACCATCTATTATTTGCTTAGTTATTCTTGTATGACAGGCTTTACTATTTTGGTAAATGTCTTGATAATCTCAAATTAAAAATATCAAGTGGCAGCAGCATGACATGAATATGAGCTACCCACGAAGACGATTCGTGAAGATTGGCCATGACAAGTTTACTTTGTCTGTATTAAACGAAGTCTACCATTAATGAATATAATAACAATTAAAAAATTGATATTGGTGATGAGGAAGAATGGGACCTCTGACCTCTTTTTTATCGTTTCTGGGTGGGTAAATTAGCAGGGTGTTCTCATATGTGTTTACATTCATAGGCGTCCGATTTGAGGATTATATATCATTATAAATAGCTTCGTTCTTCCTTTGACCTGATTTATCTCAGTATTATTTCTTTTGTCATTTCAGTATTCATAGCTTCTTCCCAGACACACTACAAAAATGTCATTAATTGAACGATCAGTCAGTATATCCTTTCAATCGATCAAGGTAGCCACCAAAGATTTCACAACCCGTATTGGGAGAGGTGGATATGGTCCAGTTTACAGAGGAGAACTAGCCATTTCTGATAAACCAACTGTGTCTGTAGCTGTAAAGCGACTAAACAAAAACAACGCTTCTGGTCAAGGGCTTAAGGAGTTCTTAACAGAAATTCATTTGCTCTCTCGTTATAAACATCATAACCTAGTTTCCCTTCTTGGTGTCTGCCAGGAAGACGGTGAAAATATCCTCATTTATGAGTATGCACACCGTGGAAGCCTGGACAAGTACTTATATCCTTCTAAAACCAGGTGTCCACTCACGTGGAAACAAAGGGTCACTATTTGCCTTGATGCAGCCCGCGGTATAGATTATCTACACAACCATGTACAAAAAGATCTAAGAGTTATCCATAGAGACATTAAAAGTGCAAACATTCTGCTAAATCAAAACTGGGAAGCTTTGATTGCCGATTTTGGACTATCCAAAATAGGCCGTACAAATGAAGGTGACACTTATCTCATAACCAACGCTGCTGGCACAGGTGGTTATTGTGATCCAGAATATATAGATACGGGGATCCTAACAAAGGAATCAGATGTGTATTCTTTTGGGGTTGTACTGTTTGAAGTCCTAGCGGGGAGGTTGTGCTTCGTAAACGTAGACAACAAAAACCGATTTCTAATTTCAATGGTCCGAGAATACTATGGAAAAGGAAAATATGATGAGTTTGTTGATCCTGTATTAAAGAAGCACATGGATTTAAAATCCATGAAAGAGTTTTCAGGGATTGCATATCAATGTTTGCGTAAGGATAGGAAAAGTCGACCCTCAATGGGAGTGGTGGTACAGAAACTCGAGAAGGCATTACAATTGCTAGTAAGCTTAAATTCACGAAATTTTCAGAGTTCCCTTGTGTCTATATATGAATATAAACTAGGAATTGAATCGTTTAACTCGATACACTTTTTTACCTGCAATTTTCTTAAAAACTATCAGGTGGCAGAGGAACTTGATGAAGCAGAAGCACATGAATTACAAGTAAATAAAATTAAATTTGTCGAAAGTAAAGAAGTTTATTCATTGTTTTGTACGTATGCTAACTTAACAAGATCGAATAAAACCTGTATGTACACTTTCTTGAAAAAAATTTTGTAGGTACTGGAACTTGAAGAAGCTTTAGGATTGCAAGTAAGTGCAATCAAAACTAAAGAATTAGAGCATATTAACTAAAATGACCACATACATATTCTAAAAGGATGTTTGGTGTTGCAGATGCTCGTGAAAACATTGGCACGACTGGTCAGTTACAAAATTAGATTGTTGTAAAATGAATAGGTTTAACTTTATACAATGCATTGACTTTTCTGAGTTATTATTTTCTGGTTAAGGAATTTGTGGAAGCATGTGAAGTGAAAGTAAGTTCAAATTTCTTTAAACCTAAAATGTTCATTTGTATCCGTATATTTCAAGATTAATTACTAAAGTGAGCTACTATTCTTTGTAAAATATGGTACAGGATCTTGAGGAAGCATTGGCGTTGCAAGTATGCACAAATTTGTTGAAATTAAGTACTTAGTTTGTGTCTATATATGTATATGGTTTAGAATTACTAAATTAATTATGTACAAGCAACTCATATACTTATCTGAAACTTCATTTGTTACTTGGTACAGAAACTTGTGGAAACATTGCAATGTCAGGTAAATTCAAACTTGTTAAAAGTTCACTAGAATGAACTTAACTCATACGAATATCTGAAAGTTTTTTGGTGGCACAGGAACTTGTGGAAGCATTAAAATTGCAAGTAAGTTTATATAGTGTGACAGTCAATATCTGAAAAAAAATATTATAGTAAGACTTTAATGCTATTCAACATACAAAAGTTTGATTAAAATTTCACGACATTAAAGGAGTTTACAATTATCTTTATGAGGTGGGTGAATCGCTCATTGACTACGAAGTAATGAAAGTCATATCTATGACGCCGAACACTCGTCTAGCACGTATTAGCAGAGAGGAAGTCTACCCTTATCTCTCCACTGGAATCCTAGTCGATGAGGACAAAGTGGTAATTTACTCTTCTTACATTCTTATCGTAAAGCACGTGTGACTAAAAAACATATTGATACTCAAACAAAACATGCATTGCTGTTTATAGGGATACTAGTAAGTTTCTAGCTAGGCAGTGCGATACACGACCTGTAAAAGTCGATGTTTAAATTTAAAAATTATGTTGAGTTGTTGTATCTTGGTCATGAAATGTCAGTTGTTATAGTCATGTACACATCGGAGTGTTTGTATTGCTACAAAATCATCAAGTAAGCGAAACAAATGTACTTGTATGTTTGAACTTGCAAATTAAAGCTTCTAAGAAATATAATCCCAAGTATTTATACGTTCATTTCTTTAATGTACATAAATTTGCCAACGTTAGTAGTTTTCTTTTTATGCAATGTATATTTAGAATACAAATATAATTATCATCCGTGACTTTCCAAAATAAGAAAATTGTTTAGAATTTGCTACTTACTTACATGTATGCTCTGTGCTGGTTAACTTGTCAATAATCTTTTGTTTGCATATCATTACAAACTAATATAAATATATTATTTGTTGTTAGTGGTTGTCTATAGATAATCATGGAAAGATTCAAAAGATGATATCGGCAATGAAGTCAATGGATGGGAGTCTTGTTGATTTTACTTCTTCACCTTCATCTCGGTAATCTCCCCTCTCTTTAAAAATAAAATAAAATTGGGCAAAAGTATTTGTGATGAAAATTCACTTTAGTTATGATTTACATATCACAAATTTTATATTAAAGGGTTTACGGTCAAATTATATGTGAAGAGCTCATCAATCAATATATTATGAATTCAATTTTTGTTGTAAACAATTATCGTGAGATATATGCTGTAAGTTTGTATTTGATAAACTTAAAACTGATGAAGCAATTAGAGACTTGAATAAAAAGTGGACGATCTAGATTGACTTTGGTCACATATTTCTAATATGCCCTAGCTACTGACATTCATGTTTCAGATTCCCGAAGGTAGCACGGATTTACGGATCCAATTTTGGTAAAACGAAACTCATGATAAGAACACAGTTTCTATCATCTGGTACCACATATGGAGCATACATAGTATTCAAAACTTGTATAGATTGGGATCAACATCAACACAAAACATGGTATTTAAAATACACATTACATGACACAGCAGGCGATGAAACAACATATGTATCATATAATAAAGGAGTGGAATACAATGATTGGATGATGATCGAACTTTTCCAAACCATGGGTGCGAAAAGAACCTCTGATTTCGAAATTTCGCTTATCTACCTTCTATGTAATGATGGTAACTCAAATCAAGTCATTTTTGATGGCATTATGTTTGTGCCATTACATAAGGTACACAATGCTTTTATTCTAGCCAGTTTTTATGAAATCTTTAATTATTTATAAAAGGATTAGGTGCACAAAATTACTACATGTTGAATTCTATGGTATATGACAAACTAACTAAAACGACTTTTATTTGTGTATAATAAACTTTAAATAATTTATGTTGTATGTATTGGATGACTTCTCCATCTGATATCTGGTAGTTTTACTGGTGTGTCAGCAAGATACGCTGACATGTCTTTGCCAAGTCATCAAAACCGGTGACGTGTACATTGACATGTCATTACCACATCACCAAAGTTGGTGTTATGTTACTATTTTACAAGTTATAGGAGGTTCAATGCATACATTTAGCAATTAAAAGTTTGTTACGCACAATTAAATTCGTTTAAGTTGATTACATACAATAGATGTTAACGCTTAGTTTAAAATATTTTGCTTCATTGAACCCTTGATAATATATATTTATAATATAGTTCTTGCGACAGTAGCTTAGTGGTGGGGACATGTAGTATAAATGGGAAGGGCATGAGTTCAATCCCCATCTCCAAGTTCTTTTAACCAAGGGTTACACGATTTATCTCTCCCATATTGTTTCCATATTGACCATCGGACAAAACAAAGTTAGGGTTACTCGGTTTTAACCTTATTTATATATACAACGAAATGTTCAAATGAGAACCTCATAAAAGTTAGGGAACTTGTGATAGCTACTGGTTTAAGTATTTGTTCACTTGTGATTATCTTCATTCATATGTGAATATTGATGTTCGTTTGATTGAGAAAGAAAAAGGTAAAAAAAAAAAAATTATGTCTAAAAAAGAACAAAACAAAGTGTTATTTTTAGCATTTTTAGCTTCTTTTTCACTCAATTAAATCTATATGAATGTTTACATATGAATGAAGTTAATCACATGTGAACAAATACGTAATCTAATAGTTCTCATGAGTTCACAACTTTATTTGGTTCTCATTTGAACCTTCATATATATATATATATATATATACATATATAGGAGTAGGTTTAAGGGAGAAACAAACATTAGTAGAGAGAAGAGTTTCTTTAACCCTTTGATTAATCAAACTAACCATTTTGATTCAGGAAAAGTGTTTATTAATAACAACTGTATTTTTGTATAATAGATGAGTGTTTGTTGAATCACATAATACATTTTTTAAAATCATATTTATTTTTTTGCTAAATCACACTTGCTTTTTGTTTTGAATATGTATTTCTCCCCCTTCTTGCCAAACTATATATATTCGGTTTAAGTGCACAGAAATGTAATTAACTATGCTCTCACATTTATAATGTGTTTCGAACTATTTAGGCTTCCATTTTGTATGATAAACTTAAAATAAAGGGTTTATAAACAGATAGAGTATTAAACTTTATGAAAATGTTCATTTACCTAAAAACTTAAAGTCCAATGGCGGTACTAGAAAAAATATCAAAAAGGGCAAACTCAAAAATGATAGATACATATTTGCCTGATACCTGCACCAACATTTCTGTTCAAAAGTACTATAGTTTATGGATGTTTTAGAATTTTTTTTTGTCACAATACATTGACAGATTTTTTTGAAAGACAATTATAAGAATCCATTCTTTTTCTATTAAAACTCTAGTGAAATTTAAGTATAGGTCAAATTATTAGTATTGAAATATGATTTTTATACATCATATTTTGAGTGAGTGCAATAAAATATAAGAACTTTAGGAGCTTGTATCACATGCACTAGATTATGTACAAAAAATGGGCTTAAGTTTTGTATTTTCCTTCTTTTTCTAATGGAGTAACAAATGGGCTTTAGGTCTAAGATAAACATTGGGCTTAAGTTTTATCTTTTCTTTATAATTGAACTTTTCTTTATAATTGGGCAAGAGGGCAGATTACTAATTTGATAGAATTAACGTCTAAGATTTCTTTAAAAAAAAAAAAAAAAAAAAAAAAAAAAAAAAAAACTTAGTCTGGACGTGGCCCACTGTGGTACCGCCATTGCTGAAGCCTATATATACTTTGATAGTTTGATGTACTATTTTTTTAATCAGATTACATAACTCACATCAACCCATAACATGTTATTAACTTACGGAAATAAACCAGACGTACTTAATTTAACGATGGCCAAGTATACAATAACAAGCATGCTAACAAGGTTGTGACCTTAAACGAAACGATAACTTGAATGGAAATATCAAAATCACAATACAAACGTATCCATATCTAAGATTCAAACTATTTTCTATATCATCACACCCACTTTCATTCTTTGGGACTTTGGGAGATCTTACCATCAATCTTTTACATTTACCGATTCTAATTTAAAGATATATATTGATCTCTAAACATTACTCCTTATACTTTTCAATCATAAAAGTCTTTTTGTATATTTTAGTGTAACTGTAAATTGTATTTGAATATTCGCAAGTATTCTGTCCGAAGATATAATTGGTGTCCTCCATTAATTCTAAAAGGTACAAGGCGTGAGTATTGCTCGTTTGCTACAAAAATGATCCATCTCGACTTCATTAACAAGATCTTGCCAGATTAGTATAATATAATCTTTGATAACTTGAAATGTTAATTAAATATTCTATATAGCTTGTTAATTCTTAATGTTTTTTCTACTTTCATGTATGTCATCTTAAGGTAGAAATTGTATACATTTGACAGTACGAGGATGATGAAATCACAACATTAGAGGTGGGGAATCTCCCAACATTTTCAGACATACAAAAGAGGAAGCATAATCTATTGCCAAGTGATTACAAACAATTTATAAAATATTCAAACAAAGAAATGATGAAAATGCGTGAAGAAGATGTGATATATCCTACAAAAGAGGAAGCATACTCTATTCTTTCAAGGGGCGTACATATCAACATCGATGACAGAGCTAACTATGTAAGTCTTTAACTCTAATGTCTTCTTTTAATTTTCCCTCCATAAATGCATTAATTCATTCACAGTGGTGAAAATGTACAAGAATGAATAAATGTACTTTTTGTACTATCTCAGAGTAAAAAGTACAAAACGTATATTCTAATGTGTGCACTAAGGGCATCTTCAACGTATGCATCACATACTACATCACATTTGAAGCAAATTTGTTTTTTTGAATATGTTTATACAAAATGTGGTTCATTTCAACGTATACATCAAATAGTTACTTACATTTACATATTGCCCTCTAAATTATATATATTGTTTACCTGCAATTAATTATTATTTATAATGATTTTCAATTTGATTAATAATATTAAACATAAACAACTAATAGTATAATAAAACTTGGTGCAAATTTTAGTGTATACCAAATTATATAAGTCCAATACTTACAAAAATTAATGTCATTAGTTGTATAATTCGTTTGAATACATTATTGTTTGACTACAAAGAGACTCGTCTTAAACTCCTATACAAAATTATGTTTGTATACGTTATACTTTGTTTACAATGAAACTTAAAACCTAGACCATATCCAACGTATCATTCTTTTGAATACGTTATATGTTATAATATACCAAAACTTCTACTTATTATCTACAATTACACATATACGCATCGTCTCCAATATTTATCGTTGTAACCATATTTGTTAGACTGAAAAATAAATATGTTATATCCATAGTCGATTTTAAATAAATTTTATCTTTATAACCATATCACGTATTTAAGTTTAATATTGCTAAATTAATTTTGATATATAAACTTACAAACAAAATTGTTATATATACTAAGTTATGATATAAATTTGGTGAAAACTTTCACCAAGGCCAATATTAAATTTGGTGTTTTCGTGTACAAAAGTTTCCTTAACCAACTCATTATATTTAGTGAAAATTTTATGTACATTGAAATTTTAAAGATTTTGTACCAAATATGATGTAACCCCCGATACCAAATTTGATTATAAGTTGGAGATGGCTAAGTATACAAGTTAGATAATCTTAATCTCTAATAATGAAATGTCAAAATTTCATATATAGCACTTATAAGGCACTAAATATTATATATGTCATAGGTATAAATATTTGGTGGTACAATGATAAAATGGTCACGACAACATGTAATCAGCTATATATAATCTCAGATAACTAGTTCGTAATTAAATTTTGTACTTTGTTTTCAGTGGTTTTGGATAACATCAAACGGGAAGAAACATTTTCTCATTCAACCGGCAGAAACCTTTTGTGTTGAGTACTACTCATTCAACAAATCAAGAAACATCCTATATGAATTCAAACCATCAAATGAATCAAGGTGCCCTTTCACTCATTGACATCCAGCTAACTATACTAGACTCCTGTCTTCGTTGAATTAAAATTATCTCATTTTCTTAAATAATTTATAAGATTTGTTTTAAATCAAGTGGTGCCCCGTTTTATTTCATTAATTTATCTCTGTTTCTAAGAAAAAAAATTCCCTCTCTTTTTTCTGCGTTCTATAACATTTTAACCCTAAGATTTCATAATGGTTTGCTTTTTTGAAAATAAAAAAGAAAAGAAATACTACAAAAACCTTCACAGTGCATGTAACCTAAATGGAAGGTTACAACTTATTAAATGCTCATCTTCAATGTTTCCATTAATTGTAATGTCTTATCAAATGCAACGTAGAGAGATAAACTCATCTATAACCTTTTGATTTAGATCTGTATCTCTCGATCTGTATATGACACTAAGACTTAAAATTATTTCTTCAAATGCAGATTGGGTAGAGTATTAGAGATATCATCTTCAGAAGACGTATATATGAATTTCTTTTCAAACGAGGCTCTTTTGCCAAGAGACACTAGTTATGCATGTTACCTCCTTTACCAGATACCACCGCAAGGTCTTGTTTTCTCAAAACCTTTGACGATGATGACATTCGATCACAGCTTTTTTACGTTAAGAGAGAGATACCAGGAGAGAAAACTGCTTCTCAGTATACCTAAAATCCCAGTAATAGGATCAGATGGTAAAAGGAGATCTTCCACCACGCTGACCAATGCAAGTAATATAGAATTTCCCATAAAGAGAAGCGATGGTTGGTTGGAAGTGAAGGTGTGCAGCTCGGAATATAGTTGGGAGCTAAAGCAGAGTGAATTACAGAGTGAATTACCGGTCAACAATAATTTACTGTCATGGTACACACTACACACTACTATCATATCGATCATTCTGTTTTTTCTAACAAAAAATATACGAACCATATGATCATTCTGATATTATTTATTTACATGTCATAATTTCCAGTATATGGAACTGCGCACGTAATGAAGAAGATACGGGTAATGAAGAAGATACGGGTAGCTCTACAGACCCAGGTATGATCATGATAAAGTTGCAATTTCCTTATGAGGGAAGAGGGTCAAATATTATTGTGCAGGGTCTTGAGTTACGACCCGTTTAGAATCGATATATATTGTGCATAAAGATTGTGCCGAACTGCCGATGCATTGCAATGGGTTTGATTTGGAATCGATATTATTGTACATAAGCCGATGCATTGTGATGGGTTTGATTTTAATTTAATGAAGGTTATTAATTATTGATATGTCGACTAACTTGATCAAAGTGATCTATCACGTATATGTTTGTTTACCAACTTGAGGTAAATCAATCGTTATTCAGTAAACCGTTAAGCAATTTAACTGAAAATATTGTCTATTTATTTGTTAATTCATTATTTAGCACATACAATGGGAACTTTTCATGGACCAAATAGATTATATAGTTTTTTTATTTTGTTTTTTTATTTATTTTATAAGTAGATAGATATGTACACATTTGTAGTTTCTTTTATAGTTGTTAGTGGTTAATAGATTATTTGGCCACCGAAAAGTTAAATTTTGGCTCCGCCAGTTGTATCTTTTAAGACATCCAAACAATCTGGGTAATAGAATGTATAATATTTCTGTCTGTAAGAGCCGTACTTAGGTACGTAAGTCACCAGTCACCGTTTCCCATTTCTGATTTTTTTTTCTTATAATGCCGAAAAGTGTTAACTTTACAAATCTGTGGGAATTTTTTTTCCGAACTCATAAGTTCCAGAAATGACGTGAATCTGAATAAGTGCATTGTCAGGCCTTGTGTAGTTGTGTGCATTGTTAGGCCTTGTGTAGTTATATTTATACGATGTTGACATGTTAATTAAGAAGTACTTTGTTTTGGACAATGAAAAACCAGTTTAGCACGTTAGCTATTATATTATATATCAAAGGCTTTGATTGTTTCAATATGTGTAGCACTTTAATTATACGTCTAATGACTTTAACAGTAACATCATCTGTTAATTGTTCTTGTATTTTACTCTTTTGGCTCCAAGTTACAGGTTTCGCTACCTTGGTAAATGTCTCAATTATTATTATTATTGATTTTTTCAGTTTATTTTATTTTTTATTTTTTTATTTTTTTTGAGAAAGGTAAATCTGCATCCTACTTCACCTAACATGTACAATCACATAAATAAACAAATTGTCTCGTAATAAGACTTGAACTCATAAGTCGATTGGCTCCTACTCACGTGCTAAAGACTCATGTGGGTTTTTCTATTGAGATTCTTTAAACAATTTCAATATAAATTTTTAAAGAGCGCACCTGCTGGTATGGGCTACCCACGAGGAACATGATCAATGAAAATTATTGGCCACAGCAAAACAAATTACTCAATTTGTATGTATAAAACAAAGTCTACTATCAATCAATATAATGACAAAATTTTAAAAAATAATAGTGATGAGGAAGAGAGATACATTTGACCTCTTTTTTCTTTCTTCTTTAGAGGTAAATTTCCCCTTTGTAGCATCATAAATTTTCAGGCAACTATAAAATAGGACAGGTCATTTGTATTAGTTATTTGTTACTGGCAATCACATTTTCAGGCAACTAAAAAACAGGATAGGTCATTAATACTGATCAATCGTCTTAATTACTTGATTATCATAATATTTAGACAAGGAAAGATAACACAAATAATAAATTTATTCTCCTTTTATTCCATCAAAACTCTTCAGCAGAGTGTAACAATAAACAAAAAAATTTCATACAACTCTTATAAATTCCTTATTACCAATGCTCCAAATACAGTTTTTTTCTCTTCTAATTGAAATAATATTTAAGTGCATTACTGTTTGGGTAAAATATTAAAAAAGGTAACTAGAAAAGTATGTCCAATGCATGTTCATAGGTAAGTTTATGGTGATGTAACATCCCTGTGAATTTAGGAGAGAGAAAATAATGGGTCCTACTAACATTCATAAGCTAATAAATTATTTACCTTGTTCTTGTATTACTTAAATTACTTAAAGGTACACTAGGACCCGATTATAAATCGTAAAAATACTAGGATTGAAGAATAAGTTTAGAGAGAATGATAATCAATCAAAAGATGAATAGATGATGTGGCATTACGTGGTAATGCTGTGAACTTAGGAAATTTTATAGCATTTTAATAGCATCGGAGATGTTCTATGACCATAGTATTTATAGAAGGAGTCCGTAACTTATGTGGAGGAGGATGTGTAGTTTATGAAAACTCTAAGGTATTATGAGGCTGGGTTCATACATGAATGTCTATATGGTGGCAAGTGATGTCCACGTGCATGGACTACAGAGCGAATAAATTGTGGGGTTCCCTAATTTCTTATAAGTTTTTTACTATAAAATAAATTAGAAAAGTTCATTTCACTTGGAGTGCATGAACCTAAGTCTAGAGATTTAAAAACAAGTATGAAAATATGTCATTTAACACTTATTTTTTACTTAGTCTTTTTCATAGTCTTCACCATTTAGTCTAATATAAACACTAATTATATATTTAAGCATGTTTTTAAATCTATTTAATTAGGCCCTTGTATCATTTTAATTTCACTTAAAATAGATGGACATCTAGTCAATAATATGAAAGGATTGTTGTTATAATTTGATACTGTTAAGATTATAAAGTTACATACATATTATATAAATTTATATATTGTGAAGATGTTTACTTCTTACAACTTTAACTTACATTTTATACAAAATATACAATTTATGGTAACAATTTTTATTAAAAACCTTTGTGTACTATATAAAGTAGAACTAAATATTGATAAGTAATACATAAAATACAACAAAAAGTAAATAGAAAACAAGTGGGATCTAATTATAGACTTTATAAAGTTTGTAGAGTAGATGGTTGGAGGTGGTGTTGAAGGAGATGCTTACGTGGGCAGAAATGATGACTTGGACGCCTATGTGGCCTCACATGTAGGCGATAACCGCATGACCCAACATTTACTTTCCATTGTAAGTTAGCATTAACTGCAACAAATTGAATTGTAGTAATATTTCCCAATCTAAACAAATTAAATTATCAAATTCTTTTGTGGAGAGAGAAGTGTTCGGTAATTGAAAAAAATTTAAGATTGCACTTAGCTTTCTTGACATTTTGACTGCTGAAATAACATGGGAAATGTAAAATGACCACTGTGTGATAAGGTGTATGATTAACGGAATTACTACTGTGTGAATATGGGGCTTTGTTGCACTCATTAAGGGAAATGCAACATGACCTTTGAATTATTGTTCTGCATTTACAAAAGAAATAAAAAAATGCCAATATGGTTTCTCGCTTTTGAGGGGATTGAAACTCTACTACTCGTCTCATGAGAGGAGAAACCCGATGATGAAGAAGGATACGGTGGCAATGAAATAGTAAAACACAAAGAAATAATGAACATGCATGATACACCATAACATAGAAAATATATTCATAGATATTATTTGTCAAAATCACAAAACCACCTGCGCCTTTTGGGTCCCTTTGGACTGGCACTCTATTGTCCAGTGAACAATTCGTCTCAAAAATTTAACATTCTCAGTTTCTTACAAGCTTCACTAAAACACGTCAAGATACTATTTTTTAGCGGGAGACGTTAATGCTAGCTTAAAATCGACACCACTTAATCTGAACGAAAGCAATTCATATTGTTAATCTTGGTTAGTATGTTATGCGCCATCAGTTAGTCACTTCAACCAATATATGCATCTAAATGGGAATGTGAACTTATATATCATTCGTTTCCTACCCGTTCAAACGTTATTATTAGTATTATTTTCTTAAAAATCTAACTTATATGTATAAGTAAACAAGATGTCGGAATAGGATAGGATTTGGGATAGAAAATAATAATCTTATTGTCAAAAGTCTATGATCTTAAGCAGTGACAATAAAACCCCAAACAAACATCATATCCACCTGTACAATCAATTTCATGGAAGCTGCTGTGTATATAAATATAATTCATATCACTATTTAAAAATTAATAATTTGGCAAAACAATTATTACAAGCAACTTGTCATCCGATCGTTTCATTTTTCTATTTATTTGTTTTATGTTTTCTAATCATCATATCATATATAATATACATTAATACACACCAATTTTAAATCCCAACTGTTTGATTTTGATGGAGGATTTGGATCCATGTCCCTTGTTCAGTTGCAACCGCTGCCGGAATCCCATCGCACTGCGCCACAACCTTATTTCTAAAGCCTTCAAGGTAACTCATTTGTCGCATAAATAACACTTTTAGATCATATTTAGTGTTGGTGATTTGTGTCAACAATATGATTTAAATGTAATGGGATTAAACTTGTTGACCAATGCGATCATAATTAATATTAAACAAGTAAGATTGGTGCGGAGTGCATACTTGTTTTAATTTATTTTGATATCACGGGGGTCCGAGGGCAGCGCCCCCGGTAGCGGGGTCCAAGGGGTGGCAACCCCCGGTGGGGTCCAAGGGGCAGAGCCCCTGGCTGGGGTACCCCCTGGAAATTTTATTTGGATTAATATTGTTTTATTAAAAATGCATTGAAAATTCGAATTTTGATAATAAATTCGGTTTTGACCCGCCCGTTTGTGATGGTTGTTTAACCGTTTTTTGACAGTTATGAAAACAGTTTTTGGTCAGTTTTATTTGCATTCGATCTGGTACGAACTTTCATAACATTTACATATTCCGTTCTTGAAACTTTGAGTTTTATCCGATTGAATTTTCGATTGTACCATCGAAATACTTCAATCTGAAAGTGTTATCACGACTCTCAAATTGAATCCAAGTAATCGAAACATCTAATTTCTAACTCCTAGTTCATCCGTTTTATGTTTGTTCTTTTTGACTGTAAGTTTAAATATCAAGAAACCATTAGTCTCATTAATCAACACCTTTGAATCATTAAGTCAAACCTTGTAACTGTAGAATTAGTTGTTTATCAATGTATCATTAGATTTGCGTTTATTTGTGTTTACTCAAAGAGTATAGGAATCATAAGAATATTTGTGTTTACAACTATAAATGAATAAAAATGTCTGTGCTCATATAAGTGAACAGGCTGCACATAATACTTGTTTACATTTAAATTTTCAAAAATCAATTAGTTACACCTAATAGTTAATTTTGTCTATTGAACTATTTATCTAAATTATTTAATTGTTTACGACTATACATTTTCGGTCAATTAAAATGTGTGTGCTCATATAAGTGTACAGACTGGACATCATACTTGTTTACACTTAAAATTTCAAAAATCAATTAGTTACACCTAATACTCAGTTTTGTCTATTTAATGATTAATCTAAATTAGTTAATTGTTTAAGACTACATTTTCGGTCAATTAAAAATAGGACAGGTTATTACACATCTTAATCACATAGAGCTTATATCGTGATTATCATGTTTTTTAGAGTAGAAAAACTATATGTAGCTCTTAATTTATGTTGATAAGTTAACAGTTAGGTGCAGTGGATTTAAAAGTTGTCACCATCAGATTACAAAAACAATATTTGTTTTGTTGGTCAAAGATTAAATGGTTAGAACATTCATATGATAGATAAGAGGTCAAATGTGTATGAATATTACACAAATGAAATTGACCTTATTTCATCTCTTCAACTTCTAGGCCTTCGATCCGTAGTTATGTTTACTATAATGGGCAGAATAAAATACTTCGTTGCAAGTTTGAAGGCATAGTAGACGTTCCATGGCCCACCTCTCTGTATATTTTACCGTTGATTCTGTTTTACGCACACCTTTTATGTTTGTTGATGTGGCAACTCTATGATACATATTTAAATTTAATAATGTGGCATAGCAGTTACTTTCAGACTCTCCACATTGGAACATCGGAGCCTTAGACTATATTTTATGAAAGAATGAGTGACAAGAGAGAAAAAAATGAATTTGCATTTATGACATTATTATACAAAGAGAAGAGAAGGTGAAAAAAAGTGAGAAGAAAATTAACATTATCTCTATCTTGATTCGACCAATTTTCTTCTATATATCTCTAACTCAAGAACACAAATAATAAAATTATTCTCCTTATATTCCATCAAAACTCCATTGTATTTCAATATCAAGGTGTACGTGATGAGCCACACACTAGATGAAGAATATTAGAGATGTGTTTAGAAAAACTAGTTGTAGCTGTAGTTGGAGATTTTATTATTTATAAATGTTTGACAAATCAATTAAAGCTCAAGCTTATGAATATATATGACAGAAATGGACATGACATTTAACTCAAAGTTTTTTTAATATGTTGTGTAGCATTACATGATAACCAAAAGAAATATGACAACCTAACTAAAATGCTCGTATATCATTATTGATGTGCATTCCATATCAAAGTAGCAATGTCATTACAGATTTGCTTCATCTCATTAAATGTTCCTACATGAAGATCTTCGTCATTTGTGTCAAGAACATGAATATCATGAAGTTGGTAATGCGGTATGTAATCCGGATTTTCATCCATGGCCGTAAACATCATGTCTTTCATGGTGTTAATAGAATGTAGTTATGCAAAGCAAATGCAACCATAATAATATCAATTTGAGTTTGCACACTAAATTAGGGCATTTTATCAAGTATTCTCCGTTGTTTTTTCAATATTCGCAATGATCTCCGTATATAACTTCGTATAGATGAATGAGAACAATTGAAAGCTTCTTGCATGTTCTTTGACTACTCATTTTCAAATTAAGATTTACGATATTCTATTTTGAATAAGGAGCCAAATATCCTTTTTTATCATGATTTCCTTTATTAACCAAATAATATTTACCTAATAAGATGATTGACAAAATATAAGTCATGTGTAATTGATAAAAGTAATATGCATGTGTATACCAACATAAGTATATATAATGTTACTTTCAGGTGGTTTTCAAAAGTTCATTGAATGTATGTTGACCGCGTGAAGAAAAACATGTGTGTCATGTGCCGATCCCTCCCATCTAACCGATATAAAGGTGAAACACATATCAAAATCACATGTAGAATCACATTGAAAGTGAGTATGCCCTTTTTACCTATATAGCAAAATTTTTAAGTCTCTGGGATACATGCCTTAATGTGTTTACCATCAATACATCCAATGCAATCCTAGTGCAATTTCAGGATACTAAGTATAACGATATAGTGCAATAACTTTAAACTTGAAAAAGAAAAAAATAGAATTATTAATACCTTAGAATACACATGTATCTTTGATCATTGCTGATTTGAGGTAGTATAAACTGAATTGTTGTATCCTTTGACTTTATAATGTCACGTGCTACTTGATAGGCCTGAAACCTTTTCCTCTAGCACTTATCGCCTCAAGAACATAATAAAAAAGCTCTACAAAAGATTGCTCTAGAGCACTGGAAACGCTCCATAACATACCTGTTGGACACGCCTAAGGCAAGAATATATACAAATACTCCCACCTTTTCAGTACTTGACATTTTAGCACTCGAAATGCATTAATACACTGTATTCGATTACCATTTAAAACTTCATTTATCCAGACCTCACCTGTTTGGGGCGATGTTGTACAGAGTTCCTTGTACATATACTTATAATAGTATGCAACAACTTGAGTACTTGTAGACAACAAATCCATAACCAATTGTGAACTATACAATTGTATACAATACAACTTCACATCATCATTCCTAACGGTAAAGTGTAATACATACAACTCTACATGAACAAAAAATTTCCATACAACTGCTATAAATTCTCCATTACCAATGCTCCAAATGCAGTTTTTCCTCTTCTAATTGAAATTATATGTAAGTGCAATGTTGTTTGGGTAAATTATTAAAAAAGGTAACTACAAAAGCATCTTGAATGCATGTTAATTGGAAAAATTTTGGTGACATAACATCCCTATGAACTCTCATGAACTTAGAAGAGAGAAAATAATGGGCCCCACTAACATTGATAACAAGCTAATAAATTATTTATGTTAATTTTATATATTACTAAAGAGATTAATATTTGAGAATGCATTCAACTTTTACCCGGTGTCTATTGTGTGTACCCAAGTATCCAACTTATATTTGGTATTTTTAATCCATCTAACTTTCAAAAAGTGTGTTTTAATGTATTATATAGTACTTTTGATGATGTCGGATGCAACATGACACCTTAAACAGATGACACATCAACAAAATACATTAAAACGCACTTTTTGAAAGTTGGATGCATTAAAAATATCAAACTTAAGTTGAGTACACACAATAGACATCGAGTACAAGTTAGATGCATTCCAAAACACTTACCCCATTACTAAAAAGTATAGTGGGACTCGGTTATAAAATTCTTAAAAATAGTAGGAGTGGAGAATAAGTTTATAGAAAACGATAATTAATTAGAAGATGAATATATGATGTGACATTACGTGGTAATGCTATGAACTTGATAAAGTTCATAACATTTCATAATATTGGAGATGTTCTAAGATCATGATGTTCTAAGATCATGTAGTTTACGAAAACACTAATGCATTACAGAGTTGGGTTAATACATGAATGTTAATACGGGGGCAAGCTATGTTCCCGTGCATGGACTAGAGAGAGAGAATAGATTGTGGCGTCCACCAATTTCTTACAAGTTTTTTTTACCATAAAATAGTAATTAGAAAAGTTCATTTCACTAAAAGTACATGAACCTAACTACGGAGTCCTACAAACTAAGTATAACAATACATCATTTGACACTTATTTTCTTTATCTTCTCCATTTATTCTAATATAAATACCAATTATATCTTTAGGCTTATTTTTAAACCTATCTAATTAGACATATACATCATTTTCATTTCACTTAAAATACATGGACAACTAGTCAATAATATGAAAGGATCATTGTTATATTTTGATTTAATTACATGGTTCATCCCTGTGGTCTGTAAAAAATGCACTCCCGGTCCCTACATGAAATGACCGACTTTATCATAGTGCTATTTTACCATTCACCTCAATTCAGCGGAAACGTCCATACTCTATAACCATTCTCCAAGTTTTGTCGCAGAATTCTATTCAACAGTTTTAAAAACATTTGGGCTATGAAGCCTTGTGAGAATCACGGTTTTCACATAAAACATTTAATAATATTTTCAATATAAACATTTAAGCAATAATTTTCAATACCATTTTGTCATATAAGCAATCAAAAATTCAATGCAACAATCTCTTTCCAATTTCAATTTTCACCTTTTCCTTTTTTCACAATTTGATGGCAAACCGGAGTTTTACACATCTCACAATTATTCCACTTTTTAGCCACTTTCTTTTTTATGCGATTTCATTATTATCGAGAGAGTGGATAATTAATAAACACTTATACGACGTTAAACAATTTTATAAGCATGTGATAGTATAAACACTTTGAATTAACAATTTAACAATTCTAGTGCGATGAACCAAACACACAAATCACCAATCAATTTCTTTGACCATCTACTTATTTGTTCATGGCTTCTATTCTTCTCTGCTCACCGCTCTCAATATTCTCTCTTTTTTCTTCTTCTGTTAATACATTAACATATGTATGTATTTATATTGTTTTCTCATTAGAAACCTATTACAATTCAACCATAAAAGTCTACGTACATGCTTATCAAAATTTAAATATAAACCACCACTATCCATAACAATAAATTTGGTAACTAACATACTATCCATTTATTTTATTATTTTTTAACTTATCCTTTGCATTATTTAATTTAAAATTTAATCAACATAATAATTATTTTTTTCTCTTTTAAAGTAATTGTTATCACATATAATTAAAATTATTCAATTTATGTCAATCTAGTTAACATACTAAAAGTCCATATTTATTTATTTTACATTAAAAATTCGGATGTTACACTACACCTTTTTTTTTACACCGGCAGTCTCTATGATTACCATTTTTTGCAACGACCGTCCTTTGACCAAACGAACGTTAGTCAAACCTGTTAGTTTGAGACATGTATTGTACATGTGAGGGTATAATGGACATTTCCATTACCCTTTTCTCTCTAATTATCTTTTCATCATTTTCTTTAAATAAATTATTGAGAAAATGTAACTCTAATTTCTTTTCCCCGAATACATGCATTTCTATCAAAACTCAAAATCAAAATCAAGAAATCAAAGTGTTCATAAACCAATTTTACCATAAAACTAAATCAAGAAATCTCACCACTTACAAACAATATTAGCACTAGTATAGCTACATCGACGGGAAATAGATTAGAAATCAGAAATAAAAAAAATGGGGAAAGTGAGCCACCAATTCAACTTAAAGCCAAATCAAACATCAATCTAAACTTATTGTCAACTTTATGTCTTCACCAAAATTGTTTTACAAAAAATCCTATAACAAGTTTCAGATCCTATTTCATTGACATCATCATCATCAAATTGTCGATTTCAAAAACAAAATTTCCCGACGACCATTTGCCGCTGGACAGATCCGCCCGGCTTTGCCGTCGCCGTGAAACCGATTTCAGATATGGAAAAAACCGATTTCTCGGAGACACTTACTCCGTTTTCTACTGACCAGATCGAGATCGTACTCAAACATACCACCACCACCACGCTAACCTGTTGAACACGACAACCACCACTGTCTGTATTATTATCAACCACCGTCACCACCGTTGGTCCATAAAACATCGCCGCCAATGACGATGAAGAATCATCACGAATTGCAAGATCTGGAGAAACCTAGTGATTTGTTTATGAACAAATGAAGTTTGTCAAGATCGAATTACAAGATCAAGAGAAACCTAGTGATTTGTTTACAAATTGCAAGATCTAGATCTTCAATTTTTTATAAACAAATGAAGTTTGTTAAGATTATAAAATTACATATGCACTATACAAATTCATATATTGCATAGATGTTTAAATTTTACAATTTTAACTTACATTTTTTAATGTTTTTTATTTGTAATTATCTATATTAGTTTTTTACTCATAATAATTACATTTTATAATTTGATAACCACATGAATAATATGTGATTATCGAAAAAAATTAATATTTTTTATTTATATTTTTCTTATAACTTTCAAAATTTACTAATAATAATCAATCAAAAAGTTTTGAAGAAAAATGTATTTTGGATGTTGAAACTTAAAAATATTTTTAAAATTATTTTTATATTATTACAATATTTAGCCTTCTTATCTTAAATCCTCGTCTATCTATCTATCTATCTATCGACGTGGTTGTATATATTAAGAGAAAAAAAAATTAAAGATGCTCTTATGTCCAAAATATTTAAAAGAATCAAATGTATATCTGACGTGGCATAGTGTGACGGGGCATTAATTTGCAAGTCATAAACTGTTGAGAGAAAAAATAAGAAGAAAAGAAAATGAAAAAGGAAACCCGAACGTCCTCCTTGTTCCAGTTATAAAATAGTAATTAGAGAAGTCCATTTCACCGTAGGTGATGTTTACCGTTTAGAGATGGCCTACATATCCTATATTTACCATTTAACATTACACTATATCCAATATCCACTGATGCCACTAAATCTTCCCCTTATTCATCCTATTAGAGATCCATTCAAAGCACCTAACTTGGATTTCATTTACAAGCATCGGAGCATACATATTTTTGGATTTAAACAATTTGTTGTTTCTGTTTCTCCACAAATAGTATGCTGCTACCCATACCACTGCCTCCCACATAGCTTTGCCCTCCCTTGCTTTTATTCTGTTATTCCCCTCGTCCAAAATATCCATTATGGTCACCATGTTTATTCTATCCTTATTCCACCAACTGAACAAACTATCCCAAACTGTCCTAGATTCTTTGCATAAGACTAAACAATGATCCACTGATTCCACTTCATCCTCGCAACTTGGACACAATATTGAGTGTAAATCGATACCTCTTTTATCTAACTCGACTTTCACCGGCAACCGACCTTTAATTGCTCTCCATATGAAAACTTTGATCTTTCAATGGAACCAAACTATTGTGTCTCGTTGGTTGATTTGAACTCCCACCTATCAGCAGCACTTCATCGATTCTCCTTGTTAATATTTTTAACTGCAAAAACCCCTTCATTGTCCATAGACCATCTCCACTTGTCCCTGCAATTCTTGTATAACAGACCATCTATTATTTGGTTAGTTGTTCTTGTATAACAGGCTTTACTATTTTGGCAAACGTCTTGATAATTTCAAATTAAAAATATCAAGTGGCAGCAGCATCTGATGACATGGGTAGGAGCTACCCGCGATGACTAACGATTCGTGAAGGTTGGCCATGACAAGTTGACTTTGTATGTATTAAACAAAGTCTAACATTAATGAATGGGACCTCTGACCTCTTTTATTTTTTTATCGCTTCTGGGTGGGTAAATTAGCAGGGTGTTCTCATATGTGTTTATAGGCGTCCGATTTGAGGATTCTATATCATTTTAAATAGCTTCGTTCTTCCTTTGACCTGATTTTTCTCATTATTATTTCTTTTGTCATATCAGTATTCATACCTTCTTCCCACACACACTAAAAAAATGTCATTAATTGAAAGATCAGTCAGTATACCCTTTCAATCGATCAAGAAAGCCACCAAAAATTTCACAACCTATATCGGGAAAGGTGGATTTGGTCCAGTTTACAGTGGAGAACTAGCCATTTCTGATAAACCAGCTATCTCTGTAGCTGTAAAGCGACTAAACAAAGACAATGCTTCTGGTCAAGGGCTCAAGGAGTTCTTAACCGAGATTCATTTGCTCTCTCGTTATAAACATCATAACCTAATTTCCCTTCTTGGTGTCTGCCAGGAACACGGTGAATATATCCTTATTTATGAGTATGCACACCGTGGAAGCCTGGACAAGTACTTTTGTCCTTTTAAGCCCACGTGTCCACTCACGTGGAAACAAAGGGTCACTATTTGCCTTGATGCAGCCCGCGGTTTAGATTATCTACACAACCATGTACAAAAAGATCTAAGAGTTATCCATAGAGACATTAAAAGTGCAAATATTCTTTTAAATCAAAACTGGGAAGCTTTGATTGCCGATTTGGGACTATCCAAAGTAGGCCGTACCAATGAAGGTGACACTTATCTCATAACCAACGCTGCTGGCACAGGTGGTTACTGTGATCCAGCATATATCGATACGGGGATCCTAACAAAGGAATCAGATGTGTATTCCTTCAGGGTTGTACTGTTTGAAGTCCTAGCGGGGAGGTTGTGCTTCGTAAATGTAAACAGCAATAAACGATTTCTAATTTCAATGGTCCGAGAATACTATGGAAAAGGAAAATATGATGAGTTTGTTGATCCTATATTAAAGAAGCACATGGATTTAAAATCCATGAAAGAGTTTTCAGGGATTGCATATCAATGTTTGCGTAATGATAGGAAAAGTCGACCCTCAATGGGTGTGGTGGTACAGAAACTTGAGAAGGCATTACAATTGCTAGTAAGCTTAAATTCACGAAAATTTCAGAGTTCCCTTGTGTCTATATATGAATATAAACTAGGAATCGTTTAACTCAATACTCTTTTTTACCTGCAATTTTCTTAAAAACTATCAGGTGGCAGAGGAACTTGTGGAAGCACATGAGGTACAACTAAATAAAATTATTTTGTAGAAAGTAAAGAGGTTTATTGTTAGTTTGTACATATGCTAACGCTTTCTTGAAATTTGTTTGTACGTACTGGAACTTGAAGAAGCTTTAGGATTGCAAGTAAGTGCAATCCAAACTAAAGAATTAGATCGAGCATATTAACTAAAATGACCACATACATATTCTAAAAGGATGTTTGGTGTTACAGATGCTCGTGAAAACATTGGCACGACTGGTCAGTTACAAAATTAGATTGTTGTACAATGAATAGCTTTAACTTTATACAATGCATTGACTTTGCTGAGTTCTTATTTTCTGGTTAAGGAATTTGTGGAAGCATGTGAAGTGAAAGTAAGTTCAAATTTCTTTAAACCTAAAATGCTCATTTGTATCCGTATATTTCAAGATTAATTACTAAAGTGAACTACTATTCTTTCTAAATTATGGTACAGGATCTTGAGGAAGCATTGGCGTTGCAAGTATGCACAAATTTGTTGAAATTAAGTAGTTAGTTTGTGTCTATATATGTATATATGCTAAATTAATTATGTACAAGCAACTCATATACTTATCTGAAACTTCATTTGGTACGTGGTACAGAAACTTGTGGAAACATTGCAATGTCAGGTAACTTCAAACTCGTTAAAAGTTAACTACAATGAACTTAACTCATACGAATATCTGAAAGTTTATTTGGTGGCACAGGAACTTGTGGAAGCGTTAAAATTTTTATAGTAAGACGGTCAATATGTGAATTTTTTTATAGTAAGACGGTCAATATGTGAATTTTTTTATAGTAAGACTTCGATACAATTTAACGTACAAAAGTTCTAATTAAATTTTCACCACATTAAAGGAGTTGACATTTATTTTTATGAGGTGGGTGAATCGCTCATTGACTACGAAGTAATGAAACTCATATCTATGATGCCGAAGACTCGTCTAGCATGTATTACCAGAGAGGAAGTCTACCCTTATCTCTCTACTGGAATCCTAGTCGATGAGGACAAAGTGGTAATTTACTCTTCTTACATTTTTATCGTAAAAGCATGTGTGACTAAGAAAACATATTGATACTCGAACAAAACGTGCATTGCTGTTTAGTGGGATACTAGTAAGTTTATGTTCAAATTTAAAAATAAAAAAATTATGTTGAGTTGTATATTTGTTATGAAATGTCACTTGCTATAATCATGTACACATCGAAGTGTTTGTATTGCTATAAAATCATCAAGTAATGGAAACAACTGTACTAGTGTTTTTGAAGTTGCAAATTAAAGCTTTTAAGAAATTTAATCCCTAGTATTTATACCTTCAATTTCTTTAAAATGATAAAAGAGAGAGAATGGATGATACGGAGAGAAAGTGAGAGGATTAATGTGAATCATTATATCAAAGATTAAATTAAATTAATAGTTAATGTAATTTGACAATTTTGTAATTAGTTTGAAATAGAAGGGTAAAAGTTAGGGAAAAAAACGTAACATTTATTTTTTACTTACACCCCCTTCACTTTTTATCCAACTTTCATATTCTCCTCTTCACTTTCTGACTATTCTATTTCTTTCTTCATCTTCTTCACCCTCACTCCCACAGCTAACCTGTTGCCAGCCACCACTGACTGTAGGAAACTTATTTTTGTATCTTTTGTCTTAGTCAATCTTTTACCCTTTTAACTTCTTTTATTAGTTTTTGTTTTTTTTGTTTTTGGCTTAATAAATCTTAAATGTAAATGTTTATTCTAATTTTTTTTTCTTTTTACAAACATTTTCTTTTTTTTTAAAACCTTTTTTAGTTTTTCTTGTTTTAGTTTTTATAAACCTTAAAATGTAGACATTTTTTTTAAAGATTTTCAAGATGCAGTTTAAAAACAAATAAACAAAACATCTGCAGTATAAATATAATGCAACAACAAACATCCAAAATGACATGCAGTATATATAACATGCAACTACAAATATTAAAATGACATGCAGTATATATAAAATGCAGTAACAAACATCAAAATGATATGTTGTATATATAACATGCAACAACAAACATCAAAATGACATGCAATATATATATATATATATAATGCATCAACTAACATCAAAATACCATGCAATATATATAAGATGCAGTAAAAAACATCAAAATGTAGTATACAAAATAAAATATATAAATACAAAACATGTAGTATATATAAATGACAGCAACAAACATCAAAATGCAGTGAAAATATTAAGAAAAGTTTTCAAAAAAGAATACAGTTTATTAAAAAAATTTAGTAAAAAAATAAAAAATTATTTTTTTAAAAAAAAAGTTTATTTTTTGAAAAAATTTCGTCAGAATCTAACGGCGGGTAACAGGTGGTGGCAACATGTGGCACTCAGTGGTTGGTGGTGGTGGGGATGGAAGTATGAATGAAGAAGAAATATGAGGGAAGATAATATACTATAAATAAAATAGAGGGGGTGAAATTGAAAATTATTGGGTGACATGTGTCACTTTTTAGTTGGGTCAAAAGTTGCCTCTTATTACATTCAAAAGATGACTGCCCTCTTGAACCTTACTCTTTCTTTAATGTTTTTAATTAGTGCGAACAAATTTAAATGAACATAATTTATCAATGTTAGTAATTTTTTCATTAATGTAATGTATATTTAGAATAAAAATTTTACTATTATTTGTGACTTTCCAAATTAAGAAATTAATTTCAGAAAAAAAAATTACATGTCAATTTTGAGACAATAATATGTCAAGAAGAAGAATAAAAAAGATATTAGATATAGATATGAGATTAGATTAGGTTAGAGTATTTATTTTGTTTCATATAGTTAAAAAAAACTTGTTTTCGCATGTCAATAATAAGAATAGTAACACATATATCACATATATATATATATATATAATAAGGTTAGAAAGTATTTATTATGTCCTCTTTAGGCCACTCCCATTAGAAGATGTTTTTTCATAATTTCTTCGGTGTCAGTTTAGTGGCACGTTAACGCTTCTTCAAAGAGATTGAAGAACTAAACTTTTTAGGATCTCACATTACCAATAATAAATTTACTATACATACAAAACAAAAAACAAGAAAAAAAGTTTGCTCCACAAATATTCCGTCTTGAAATGTCTTGGCCAAGAAGCAAGTGGAAGACAAAAGTTCAAAGACGCCTCAAAGACAGACACTACCAATGGAAGAAGAAAGCAAGCCACCAAAGACAATCCTAATGTCGGATTGTTGGGAGCGGTGTTAGATGATTTCAGTAAACATGTTATCCAATTTAGATGATTAAGATTAAGATATTATTGATATAAAATGGACAGTAGTCATATTTTGAAGATGAGCACTTAATGTGCTTTTTATATAATAGTAATGATAATGATTATAAAAATGAAATATCTAGAAATGTATCTCACTATTACTCAAAGTTTACTATGTGTACCCAACTTTATCTATTATATCTATCAAATTTTCAGTTATTACTATTGTGTCTATCCGATAACTTATTTATCTGATGACTTGTAATTTTGATGACGCGGCAACCTTATAAGTCATCACATCATCTAACACTATCATCACCATATTATTAAAAACTAAATGATTCAATTATATTGTTTAATTTATAATGAATGCAGTCTAACAAAAGGGTTAGGGTCGGGGTTTACCTTGGTTGGATTATGGAATTAGTCATTTTGTTAGATCAATATGTGAATTAGATGAGCATGTTTGAAGTGTGGGGATGTGAGGATAGTGATCTGAACTCGATCATACCACTGTCTACATTGTAGACTAACAGTTGACGGCAAACCTTCTAAAATTCCTCCTAATGTTCCTTAGTTAATCAATTGAATTAAGAGGATGATGCCATGTGCTCTGTTAACTTGTGAGTTACATCTTGTTCGAGAGGATATTAAAATTTAAAAGTAAATATAAAACCTCTTAGAATGATTTACACTTCAACCTTTCAATTTTATTCAATTTGCTACTTACGTACACGTATGCTATGTGATGGTTAACTTGTGAATAATAGTTTGTTTGCAATATCATTAGAAACTAACATAAATATTTTATTTGTTGTTAGTGGTTGTCTATAGATGATCATGGTAAGACTAAAGAGATGATATCGGCAATGAAGTCCATGTACGACAGGAGATATGTTGATTTTGAATCTTCACCTTCATCTCAGTAATCTCCCCTCTCTTTAAAAATAAAATAAAATTGGGCAAAAGTATTTGTGGTGAAAATTCGCTTTAGTTTGATGCTTTACATATCACAAATTATTATATTAAAGGGTTTATAGCTAAATTGAATGTGAAGAGCCCATCAATCAACATATTATGAATTCATTTTTTGTTGTGAACAATTAATGTGAGGCTCCATGTACATATATGTGAGAATATGTTGTAATTAGTTTGTATTTGATAAACTGAAAAACCGATGAACCAATTAGAGACTTGAATAAAAAGTGATCGATCTAGATTTACTTTGGTCACATATTTCTAATATGCCCTAGCTACTAACATACATGTTCAGATTCCCGAAGATAGCGAGAATTTCTGGTAGTATGAAACTCATGATAAGAACACAGTTTCTATAGTTTCTATCATCTGGTACCACATATGGAGCATACGTAGTATTCAAAACTGCCATAAATTGGGATCGATGTCAACACAACATGTGGGGTGTAAAATACACACTACGTGACACATCAGGTGATGAAACAACATATGTATCATATAATGAAGGAGTGGAATACAATGATTGGATGATGATCGAACTTTTCCAAACCATGGGTGCGAAAAGAATCTCTGATTTTGAAATTACGCTTAAGCGCTTTGAATGTATTGATGGCATCTCATATTCAGACATCATGCTTGATGGCGTTATGTTTATGCCATTACATAAGGTACGCAAAATTTCTTTTATTCTAGAAAATTTATGAGATTTTAGTCACTTATAAAAGGATTAAGTGCAAAAAATTGTATTTAACTACACGTTGACTTCTATTGTATGTGACCAACTAACTAAAATGACTTCTATTGTATATAATAAACTTTTAATAATTTATGTTGTATGTATCCGATGACTTCTCCATCTGGTATCCGGTATTTTTGCCGATGTGTCAACTGGATACAATGACATGTCTTTGCCAGATCATCACAACCGGTGACAGGTACGTTGACATGTCATTGCCACATCGTCAAAGTTGGTGTTACGTCAGTGTTTTACAAGTTATAGGAGGTTCAATGCATACATTTAGAAATTGAAGGTTTATTACACACAATCGAATTCGTTTAAGTTGGTTATATGCAATAGAAGTTAACGGTTAGTTTAATATATTTTGGTTCATTAAACCCTTGATAATATATGTTTGTATATATACTCTAACGCCATAGTAGCTTAGTGGTGGGGGACATGCAAGATAAATACGGAGGTCATGGGTTTAATCAACATCCTCATGTTCCTTTAACCAAGGGTTACACGATTTATCCCTTCGATGTTGGTTGTAGGAACGGTCAGTGAGGGCCGCCATTGGGTCAGTTTTACCCTTATATATATATAAGAAGCTCTAGTGAAGCTAAGAACAATATCAATACTTCAAAACTTGTACTAAAAAAAATCATTAGATTCACATTCATACATCTCAAATATGAAAAGAAAAATGAATGAATATTTCTAGAAATGTATTAAAAATGAGAAAAATGATTGGTGAACAATTCTACATTTTTCATCTAAAATCATGCATCAATTGTTTTTTCGATTTTTATGCATTTATAAGAATGAGCATCTATTTTTCTTCATATATTTGAGATGTACGAATGTGATTCTACTGATTTTGTGGATTACGTGTGCATATCATGTGTTCTTACCTGTTCTTATTTTAATATGTTCTTATTGGAACTCTAAAAACAAATACATGTGAACGATAATATGAACAAATCGGTGTAAATATGTTTTAAGACGTAATTTTAGCGTTTTTAGCTTCTTTTTTCTCTCAATTGAATCTATATGAATGTTAACATACGAATGAAGTTAATCACATGTGAACAAATACGCAATCTAATAGTTCTCACGAGATTTTAACTTTTATATTTTGTTCTCATTTGAACTTCTAACACTATAGATACTTATATATATATCTGGCTTAAGTGCACGGAAATGTAACTAACTATGCTCTGACATTCATAGTGTATTTCGAACTATTCAGGCTTCCAATGTGTGATGAGCTTATTATTTATTGTTATTGTATTTAACTTTTGGTATCTTTACTTGTGTGTCAACTGAATGAGATGGCACGTAACATTAGTATAAGTTGTCACGTCACTAAAATACATACATTAACAAAAATTAAAAGTTTATTATATATCATGTAACCATGAGTATTTTATTGTATATTTTGAATGTCAGAGCATAAAAAATTACATTTTCATGCACTTAATTTCAGAGACTATACTAGAAAAAATTATCAAAAAGGGGTAAACTCAAAAATGGTAAATACATATAGCCTAGAATCCGCACTGATAATTAGTTTTCTATAGATAACATTTATGTTCAAAATCATTGTATTTTAAGGAACGTTTAAGTAAATAAAAATTATCACAATACACTGATAGATGTTTTGTGAAAGATAGTTATAACCATTCATTTCTTTTTCTATAAGAACTCTAGTGAAATTTATTATTGGTCAAATTATAGGTATTTAAATACGTTTTATATACATCATATTTTGAGTGAGTGCAGTAAAATATAAATATTGCTCTGCGAACTTGTATCACATGCACTAGATTATGTACAAAAAATGGGCTTAAGTTTTGTATTTTCCTTCTTTTTTTCTTTGAGTAACAGATGGGCTTTAGGTCTACGATAAACATTGGGCCCTAAGATTTATCTTTTATCTATAATCGGGCAAGAAGGCATATTACTAATTTGATAGAATTAACGTAATTTTTTTTTCAAAAAAAGAACTCAGTGTGGGCGGTGATGCACAGTACCTCCACTGTGGTATCTCTTGACATGCACAAAACCGGTTTTCAATTCAAACTGAACCGGTTTTGAAACCGAATAAGTTTGGATCAATCAGAATCAAAATTAGTTTGGCTCAAATGGATTCGAGCCAAAGAAAAACAGATCCGGTTTGAACCGATTTGAAACCAGTTTCCGGTTTAAACCGGTTTGAATGGCTGGAAAGTAAAAAAAATCGATTTGAATCAAATGGGTTCGCTACCAAACCGGTTTGACCAGTTTCAGTTCAAAAACCGGGTTTTTTAACACCTCTAGTTACAGCCATTGGTTAATGTATTATTTTTAATCAAATCACATAACTTACATCAACCCATAACATGTTATTAACTTACGGAAATAAACCCGACGTACTTAACTTAGCGATGGCCAACTATACAAACTAATCCATATCTAAGATTCAAACTATTTTCTATATCATCAGACCCACTTTCATTGTCTGAGACTTTGGGAGATTTTACCATCAATCTCTTACACTTAGCAATTCTAATTTGAAGATATATATTGATTGATCTTTAGACATTACTCCTTATACTTTTCAATCATAAAAGTCTTCTTTGTATATTTTAGTGTAATTGTAGATTGTGTTTGAATATTCGCTAGTATACTATTTGAAGATATATTGGTGTCCTCCATTAATTCTGAAAGGTATAAGGCGTGAGTATTGCTCGCTTGTTACAAAAATGATCCATCTGGACTTCATTAACAAGACCTGGCCAGATTAGTTGATTCTTTGATAACTTGAAACGTTATTTAAATATTCTATATAGCTTGTTAATTCTTTTTTTTTTTTTCTTTGTTCGCGTGCACCCAATACTTTGCTTCAGATATCTACTTTCATGTATGTCGTCTTAAGTTAGAAATTATATACATTTGGCAGTATGAGGATGACGAAATCACAACATCAGAAGTGGGGAGTCTCCCAATATCATCAGAAATACAATGGGATGATCTATTGCCAAGTCCTTACAAACAATTTATAAAATTTTCAAACAAAGAAATGATGAAAATGCGTGAAAAAGATGTGATATATCCTACAAAAGAGGAAGCATACTCTATTCTTTCAAGGGGCGTACATATCAACATCAATGACAGAGCTAACTATGTAAGTCTTTTACTCTCGTGTCTTTTAAATTTCCCTCCATAAATGCATTAATTCGTTCATAGAGCATTTCATTGTATACAATAAATAAATGTACTTTTTGTACTATCTTGGTGTAAAAAGTACAAAAATAATATTCTAATGTGTGAAGTAAATACTATGCTATTTTAGTATAATAACAAATAGTGTTTAGGATTACATAAGATTTTGTGTAACACTAAACACAAATATAATGATCTTAATAAGTTGATTATAAAGGTTTCTCCAATAGTGGCGGAAGATATAAGGGGTGTCTGCTCCCCCTCCCTCCGAAAATTGAAAATAGAATTAGTATACATATTTTTGGTGGGTTTAAGACTAAAATATCTCGTATATTTGTTATTTAACCCCCATCATTTATATTGAAGGATTTTGCCCCCCCTAACTACAAATTTCAAGTTCCGCTACTGTCTCCAATCAACTCTTAATAAAGATTTACTTAGTACTACACTAAACACAACACTGGAGACCATTTTCAATGTACGCATTAAAATATCAAATTTGATGTTCTTGTGTATAAATTTTTTTCCAACCAACTCATTATATTTAGTAAAAATTTGTTTATATCAAACTTTTAAGATTTTACACCGAATAAGATGTAACACCTAACACCAAATTAATACGGTGTTTAATGTATAAGTGGGTGATGACTAAGTATGCAAAAGTGAGATAATCTTGAATAATGAAATGACAAAATTTCATATATAGCACTTATAAGGCACTAAATATTATGTATGTCAACAGTATAAATATTTAACGGTACATTAATAAAATGTTCACGACAACATGTAATCAACTATATAACATCTCTGATAACTACTTCATTAAATTTTGTAATTTGTTTTCAGTGGTTTTGGATAACATCAAACGGGAAGAAACATTTTCTCATTCAACCAGCAAAAACCTTTGGTGATGAGTACTACAGAGAAAACTATGAATTCAAACCATCAAATGAATCAAGGTGCCCTTTCACTGATAGACATCCAGCTAATTATACTAGACTCCTGTCTTCGTTGAATTGAATTTATCTCATTCTCTTAAATAATTTATAATATTTGTTTCAAATCAATGTGCCCCGTTTTATTTCATTAATTTACCTCTTTTTCGAAGAAAAAAAATTCCCTTCCTTTGTTTTGTGTTCTATAACATTTTACCACGAAGATTTCATAATTGTTTGCATTTTTGATAAAAAAAAAAAAGAAAAAAAAAAGAAAGAAATATTACAAAAACCTTCACAGTACATGTAACCCTAAATGGAAGGTTACAACTTATTACTTGCGCATCTTCGATGTTTCGTTTAAATGTAATGTCTTATCAAATAGAGATCACACATTCTTACGGGAAAAAACTCTTATCAAATAGTGGTGATAATTTAGTCGGGTTAGTTCAGGTGGAGGGTGGGGCCGGGATTCCAGTAGGACGGGTCACTTTTATGAACGGGCGAATCGGGTGGGTCAAAATCGGTCCGGTCTCCCTGCTGAAGTATACCCAACGTAGAGAGATAAACTCATCTACAACCTTTTAATTTAGATCCGTATCTCTCGATCTGTATATGACCTACTTAAAAGTTATTTCTTCAAATGCAGATTGGGTAGAGTATTAGAGATATCATCTTCTAATGACGTATGAATTTCTTTTCAAACAAGGCTGTTTTGTCAAGAGACACTAGTTATGCATGTTACCTTGTTTACCAGATACCACAAGGTCATGTTTTCACAAAACCTGTTACAATGGAGACATTCGATTCTAGATTTTTTACGTTAAAAGAACGATACCAGGAGAGAGAAGTGCTTCTCAGTTTACCTAAAATCCCAGTAATTGGATCAGATGGTAAAAGGAGATCTTCCACCATGCTGACCAATGCAAGTAATATGGAATTTCCCATAAAGAGAAACGATGGTTGGTTGGAAGTGAAGGTGTGCAGCTCGGAATATAGTTGGAAGCTTAAGCGGAGTGGATTACCGGTCACCTTTAATTTACTGTCATGGTACACAGTACTATAATATCTATCATTATGTTTTGTCTAATAAAAAACATACGTACCATATGATCATTCTGATATTATTTATTTACACGTCTTAATTTCCAGTATATGGAACTGCGTACCTTGGTCTCTTCTACATATGCGTAATGAGGAAGATTATGCTATGACGGGTAGCTCTACCAACCCAGTTCTCATTATAAAGTTGGAAGTTCCTTATAGGGAAAGAGGGCCAAATATTATTGTGCAGGGTCTTGAGTTACGACCCGTTTAGAATCGATATATATTGTGCATAAAGATTATGCCGAACTGCCGATGCATTGTAATGGGTTTGATTTGGAATCGATATTATTGTGCATAAAGATTGTGCCCATGCATTTTAATGGGCTTGATCTGGATTTAATGAAGGTTATTAATTATTTATTTGTCGACTAACATGATCAAGGTGAGCTATCACGTATATGTTTGTTTACTAACTTGAGGTAAATCAATCGTTATTACCTGTAAGCAATTTAACTGAAAAGATTTTCTATTTATTTGTTAATTTATTATTTAGCACATACAATAATATAATTAGAACTTTTCAGGGACCGAATGGTTTTAATATATATTTTTTTTCTTTTTATAAGTAGATAGAAGATAGATATCAGTACACATTTGTAGTTTCTTCTATAATTATTAGTGGTTAATAAATTATTTGCCCACCCAAAAGTTAAATTTTGGCTCCGCGAGTTGTATCTTTTAAGACATACAAACAATCTGGGTCATAAAGTCATTAACTGCATAATCTTTTGGTCTGTAAGAGCTGGACCTAGGTACGTAAGTCATGAGTCACCCGTTTCTGATGCGGGCCCAAGTGTAAAGGATCAGGTCCTTATGTTTCGTGAGGTCCAAGATCGTGTAACAAAAGGGCTTCACGAAAAAGGCCGTAACTTGGGCTAGGAGTGTCCGTTTGAGGCCCATGACCAGGCGAATTGAAGCTTGGGCCGAGCCCAACGTCGTGACTAATGCCATAGGCAGTTAGCCCAACTTTCGAGCCCAAATTCGCTGTATTTTATATGAGTTATGGGTTGATTTATGTTTTTTCCTATTTTTGTGGACTTTGTTTTTGGGTTAGAATCCGGCCAATTTAACTTTTTTGGCCCGTTCGAATTTCTGGTCCTTGTTTAGAGTTTGGAGAACATTGTGGAAGATTCAGTTTTTGATTTTAGTGAAATTTCAATTTTCTTTCATTTTTGAGTTGAATTTACACTAATTTTCCCTAATTTTCGGTATTCTTTTGAATCAACGAATATCGGAAGAATTCTTCCGGGTATTCATTTGAATCAACATGTCCAATTTGTGTTATCTTAATTTTAGTATGCATCAGTTTCCCATTCCTGATTTGTCTTTTTTAGTCTCATAATGCCGGAAAATGTTGAACTTTACAAATCTGTCAGAATTTTTTTTTCCGAAGTACTCGTAAGTTTCAGAAACGACGTGAATCTGAATAAGTGCATTGTTAGGCCTTGTGTACGTAGTTGTGTTTATACGATGTTGACATGTTAAATTAAGAAGTACTTTGTTTTGGACCATGAAAAACCAGTTAAGCACGTTTGATATTATATTATTATATATCAAAGGCTTTTATTGTTTCAATATGTGTAGACACTTTAATTATCTAATAACTTTAACAGTAACATCATCTGTTAATTGTTCTTGTATTTTACTCTTTTGGCTCGAAGTTACAGGTTTTACTACTTTGGTAAATGTCTCAATTATTATTATAATTATTTATTTATTTTTGAGAAAGGTAAACCTATATCCTACTTTACCTAACATGTACACTCACACAAATTATACAAATTGCCTCATGATAAAACTTGAAATCGTAATTACTTGGTTAATTTGGCTCCTACTCACGTGCTATATAGACTCATGTAGTTAGTGGTTGTTATGAGATTTTTTTGATGATTTCAAATAAATTTTTTAAGAGCACACTTGCTGATATGAGCTACCCACGAGGAACACGATCAATGAAGATTATTGGCCTCCGCAAAACTGATTACTTAATTTGTATGTATAAAACAAAGTCTACTTATCAATCAATATAATACCAAAATTTAATAAAATAATAGTGATGAGAAAGAAACGTACATATGACCTCTTTTTCCTAAATAGGTGGACCGCCGAATTTGTTGATGGTTCACAAGACACACCAATCATCCGTCTTAAATCTTGTTACAAGTACTTGACAGCTTCTGGTGAGTCTTTCTTGCTCGGTATGACTGACGGCAAAGTTCTCCGGACGGTACCACTGCAGCGAGACTCATTTTTTGAATGGGAACCCATATGGGTAGGGAATCAGGTGAAGCTCATGAAAAATAGGTACAATCAGTATTTGCAAGCCAATTGCGGAGTTGCACCTTGGAGGAACGTCGTTACACATGACATTCTCAGCGGACGGCTACCCAAGACTGGGTCCTCTGGGACGTCGATGGTGATGATCTGGCGCCTCTGATTCATCAAGTTGAATAATGCATCGTCTAATCTAACATGGAGATATATTTTGGTAAGTTATTAGTTAGTTTTGTCTGTTTGTATTTTGGTTCTTGTTTGTCAAGTGTACAGGAGTTAAAGGGCTTGGATGTGAGATACAATTCTTCAGGAACTCATTTGCAACTTATATTGAGAGAAACATACAAAGAGTCTTTATTACTTATTTTATTAATTATGTTTTAGGTTTATTATCTTTTCTATCTGTATTCTCTCTAACACTGTATTCTCAAGTTTACTTTAAGTGGAAAAGAAGGGGATGGAAAAGAAAAGAGAATAAAAGAATGGAAATGAATGTAATATAAGATAGGTTACATGTATTTTCGAGTCGGAAGGAAAGGAAAAGAAAGAGAAGGAAAATATTGTTTTCTCTTCTAATCCTCTCAAAATTGGACGGAAAATGTTTATAATAAAAAACCCATTTATTTCTGTTCATTTCCTTTCATTTCTCTTCCTTTCCTTCCTAAAAAAAAACTCAAGAATCACTTTTAATTATTTTTTCTTTTCCCTTCCTTTCCTTTCCACTAGAAAAAACTCGAGAATGCAGCGTAAAACACAATTAGGGTTTCTTATTTCTTTTCTTGGTTCACATTAACCTGATGTTGGTGTGTATTACTAAGATTGAGTGATGAGGGATTAGTAGTTATATGTGAGGTTTCAGTTGTAAGTATACATCAATTCTAGTCTTGGTTATTTATTTATTTGAATCTATGCGAGTTAGTTCTGGTATATCGTGTTCTTATGTTCTCTCTTTCGTTTTAACACATCATTCTCGGATGATGATTCCAGCAGCAACTCATGCAAAATCAATCTTATCGAATCTATATAACTGAAGGATCAGTTACTTAATCCTTGCAATCTATAGAGTTGGCCACAAAAAACTTCACAACTTTCCTCGGAAGAGGTGGATATGGCATGGTTTACAAAGGTGAACTCTTAATTTCTGGTGAAGCTATCGATGTCACTGTAAAAAGACTAGAGAGAAGAAACCATTCTGGTCAAGGGCTTAAGGAGTTCTTAATGGAGATTCAATTTCTCTCTCGTTATAAACATCCAAACTTGGTTTCCCTTCTCAGTTTCTGCCAGGAAACGGTGAAAAGATCCTTAGTTACACGTATGCACACCATGGAAGCCTTTACAGCTACCTACGCCCTGCTAAAACCACGTGTCCACTCACGTGGAGACAACGAGTCACTACATGTCTCGTAGCAGCTCGTCATTTAGATTATTTGCATAACCATGTGCCAGGAAATCTAAGATCGAGTTATCCACAGGGATATTAAGAGTGGAAATATTCTAATAGATCAAAACAGGTTAGCTAAGATTGCGGATCTTGTACTATCCAACCTAGGTCGTGTGAATGAAGGTGAGACTTATCTCATTACTAATGCTTTTGGTACATCTGGTTATTGTGATCCGGTATATATAGACACAGGAATCCTCAAAAATGTGTATTCGTTCGGTATTGTACTGATTGAAGTCCTATCCAGGAAAGTTAGATGAGATTGTAGATCCTGATTTAAAGAACCACATGGATTTAAATTCTGTGAAAGAGTTTTCAGATATTGCTAATCGATGTTTGCATGATAATCGAAGTAGTTGACCCTCAATGAGTTTGGTGGTACAGAAACTTGAAAAAACATTGAAGTTGCTTGTAAGTTCAAGCTCTTGCTACATATGTAACTGAATTAGAATTAGCGATACATACTTTCTAACCTGCAATTTTCTTATAAAAACTATATATTAGGTGGAAAGGGAACTTGAGGAAGCAGATGAATTGCAAGTAAGTTCAAATTGGTAGAAAGTAAATAGGTTTATTCATTTGTTTCAACATGTGCTAAAAATAGAACTAACTTAATTTGGTTGTTGCAGAGTTCAGTTGAAATGATATTAAGGTGTGTAGAAAAAGTTGGAAACTCACAAAGTAGGAGGGCTGATCATGTGGCATAAAAATATGAAGAAGCATTCAGACATATTTGGAAAGCACAATTGAGTATTTAAGTCGGGTTATTTGTCCCATAATTTCACATATCGCCTTCTTTATTTTACTCTCTAATTTCTCAGTAGAATTACGGATTCATGTAGTGTGTTTGATATATTCATCATTGTATTGATGAAAGAATTTTGGTTGTAGTGTGCCCATAATTTCATCTTCTTTTTCTCACAAAGATTTTTTACTCAGTTTGCACTTTGCACAAGACTTCTCAACTCTAGTTGTAGTGGGATTTCTTAAATAAAACAAGAATATTTTGTTAAATTATACATTATTATCAATCTAATCCTGAATATAAATGTTTTTATCTAACTTAATGTGTTTTAGTTTCAGACTTTAATTCTTGCAAAGTTGAGGAGCTAAGTGAAATATTCAGAAGTTCTGGGAGCATTTTGGATCTGTTGAAGTCTAGTTGTGGCGATCCAAGAAGATTCATAAATTCAAGGGTCATTTACTCATTGTGGCATAGTTGTATGTATATATACTCAAAATTAGGGTTTCTGGTCATAATTCTTGTGTGTGTGAAATATCATTCTCTCTCTCAATTCTCATTCGATCATCTTGTTTATGTGTTTAACCCTTGAATTAGGGCTTGTATTGTATTGCGGATATCATCTTAATGCTCATATTGTCTGAGTTGTTATTTTAAGTGTTGTTGAGTAATTCTTAATTAAGTTCAAATGAGAATAAGATTTTTTTTTAGAATGAAGAAATCAATCTCAACCATCCATTTTATCAAGAAAATAATACCCCCAACACTTTTAAAAATTGGATATCTCACAAACGGCTAGTCAAAAATATATAAAAATTGCACCATAAAAATCAACATTTTTTTCTCTTCTATTAGATATCTCACAAGGTATACTTTCGACGAACTTTTTTTTTTCCATTTTTTGGTGGGTTTCGAAAACTGGAAACACATGTGTTAGTTGTGGTAACACATGTGTTAGTCGCTGGTAACACATGTGTTAGTCGCTAGTAACACATGTGTTACTGTGTTAGTCGCTAGTAACACATGTGTTACCAACCACTAACACATGTGTTACTGGTTTTCAAAAAAAAAAAAAGCTTTTTTTTTACCGAAAGTATATCTTGAGGGATGTCTAATCGTAGAGAAAAGAACGTTGATTTCTATGGTGCAATTTTTATAATTTTTTGATTAGCCGTTTGTGAGATATTTAACTTTAGGGGAAAATTGGATTTTGCAAAATAAATGACTAAGATTCATTCCTTCTTCTCACTAAAATTTCGATTCTCATTTGAACTCAACCCTAATTCATAATTATTTGGCTAATATTTAGGATTTGGAAATTTGTATTCTGAGATTGATATTGGGTTATAAAAGTGGAGTGATATTCAGTTTACGATTTTGTCCATATCTTATAAAAAGCCCAAAACTTGCGTAGGCCTAATTAATTGAAGAAGCCCACCATGCCAGGCTCATGCCACGTGGTGTGGTGGTGACAATATAATTAAAGAAATTATAACTACAAACACTTAGACATGCATCAAAAGTTATTAAATAAAACTATTTAGAAGTTCGTTAAATAAAAAAGAAGTTGTTACATCTATGTTTAGGATGCCTCATACGAATTAAATCACAAATCAATCAATTTTGAACCACTTCCATAATTCTTATTATTATTCACAAAAACAAGAAAACCTGCATGAATTTTGAAGCTGCTGATAATGGATGTGGAGGCTCGTTCAACAATAAACACTACTTCTTCTTTGGACTTCTGTTTGACCCACACAATTGTTAATTAAAGCCACCTAGTCTGCGCAATACTAGAGGGTGCATTTATGTGCTATTTGTTTTTCTAGAATGAAAATCTATTAATTAAGTAGTTAACAGCAAGAAGCTACACAAAGAAGCAAAATTAAATAACACTTTGAGCCTTTGTTCGAGTGATCGACAATAGTCGAGAAAAAACTAGCGATCTGCAGGTATCTGTTCGTTGCGGGTGAGTAAACCCGCTAATTTTACCCACATGTATGAGTATGTGTGAAAAATAGTACCCATCGGTGGGTCATGGGTGGGTGAGGGATATGTACATTTACCTGCGGGTATACCCAACCTGCAAACCTGTGAAACCCACTACAGTTACTTGTGTGTGTATTCATGTAATTTATCAGATGTAATTTTATATATAATAGTTAATAATAATAATATATAATGAAACTATTCATACAGATTGTATAAATTAAAAAATTAAAAAATAGTAAAATTACATAGCGATTAAGGAAAAAGTTAGAAAAATTGATAGTTGTCAAATTATCCAGTTATCAAAAGTTCATTTGCTCCACCATCTTTCTCCAAACAAATTATTATTTTTTTCTCTATCGTTGGTCTACAACCATCAGATCAGTACAGGGGGTGAGAAAAAATTGAATCAAAAATAAAAATACCGAAAAAATTGAAAAATCAAATCAGAAAAATTGAACCAATTAAATATCAACAATTTCGGTTTTCAACTTTCTAAAACTGAACTTATCGATTTGATAAATACATATATTATAAAATTACGTGATAAATAAGTTTGCATGGAAAAATTAAAAATCAAATAGAAAATCGAAAAAATCAAACGGCTATATATTTTGTAAATCCAAAAATTGAACTTTCAATTTGATTTTTACCGTCGGTCAAAAATCGAAAAGAACCGAAAGATACACACTCGCAAGTACCATAATCGATATGTAAAATCTCCAAATCACATGATAATCATCTTTCATGATATATAGTCTCCTAGCTACTTCGTGGACTATAAATTCTCTGGTCTGCTAATGATAATTTTGTATTAATTGATCGTTTATGGCATTCACACTTTCAGTCAATTATAAAATAGGACAGGTCATTTGTATTATTCACTTGTTTATGTTATTCACATTCTCAGGCAACAATAGAATAAGACAGGTCATTTGTATTATTTATTTGTTAATGGCATTCACATTTTCAGGCAACTAAAAAACAGGACAGGTCATTCGTATAATTTATTTGTTACTGGCATTCACATTTTCAGGCAACTAAAAAACAGGACAGGTCATTAATACTGATCAATCGTCTTAATTACTTGATTATCATAATCTTTAGACAAGGAAAGATAATTAATTTTAGTTCTCAACTTGTGTTGACCAGTTAACATTAATCACCTGATTACATATTCTTTAATTAGACAATATAAAATGGAGTAGGTTATGTTCTAGCTAGTTCTTAACTTAATTGGTGTTGACATGGTTAACAACAATTATCAGCAACATAAACTATTAATTCTGGAGTTGGTTGTGTAGTTATGATTCTGTTGACAATAATTCCAAATAAAATATATATATATGAGGTGCCAGCATGTAATGATATGTCAATGACTGTATATCAGCTACCAAAGGGCAACTCGGAGCCATGATACGTGAAAATTGTTCATGGCATGTTAACTTTACATTAATTATTTCATTAACAAAGTCTACTAGAGATGATCAATAAACTTAGAGTAAATAACTTTGCGAGTTTTTGTGGTTGTCCATATATTACACTTACAGTTCTCGGGTCGGGTATTGTGCAGTTTGAGTTGGGTTTTTGTTTCACCGCCAGTCAACGGTCCTAACGAGTGTTAATTTTGTCCGTTATCTCGAAGATTAGTGGTGAAACAAAATACCCTAATGTGCGACACACGTAATATGAAATAATTGACAAAATTAACCCTAGTTAAGGTCAGAGACGAACAGTTAAACAAAACTCCATATCAAGAGACTTTATTCGCAAAATATGGAAAACCATAAAGACTGACAATAGATTAAATATTGGTGATGAGGACGGACAAAAGGGACCCCTTAATTACCTTCTTTTTCTTTTTTTTTTTTGGTTGAGAAATAGAAAAACTTAATTAGCAGGGTGTTCACATACGTGTTTACACTTCACATTGATCATATAAAAGTGTCACCTTTAATTGCTGAATTTAAGGCGTTCTTCTAATAAAGGGAAAACTTAACAACACGAATTTCATCGACCGTACGTTAGGAGCAGAGTGATGGATGTGTTTCAGAATGCCAAAATTGTTCGTCTTAAGAGCTACCACAACAAGTACCTCCACGCGGAGAGCGACAAAGAATCCGTCTGCCAACACCGTAAGGGCGAATCCAAGAACACCCGTTGGATGGTTGAGTTAGTCTCACAAGACTCACCACTTATTCGTCTGAAGTCTTGTTACAACAAGTACTTAACTGCTTCTGACAAGCCTTTCTTGCTGGGTGCGACTGGCTGCAAAGTTGTCCAAACGGTCCCACAACCACTAGACTCGTCCGTCGAATGGGAGCCCAAATGGGAAGGGAATATGTTGATATTCAAGACAACGCAAGGTCAATACTTGCGGGCTAATGGTGGACTTCCTCCTTGGAGAAACTCCGTTACACATGACATTCCTCTTCGGACGTCTAGCTGGGAGTGGATCCTCTGGGACGTTGATATCATCGTTCACGTGGGGCCCGGACTACACCCGTCCTTGAGTCATCTTTCCTCCAACTTGAGTCATCTTTCCTCCAACTCTGTTACTTCCTACTCCTCCTCCTCCTCCTCTTCATCGTCAGAGGTACAAAACTAAATATTCAAAGATATATTTTTTTATTTCTTTTTTATAACGTAAAACATGTATACCGGTGGATGAATTCCTCATAGCTAGGCCAGATGCTTTGTGTATCTATATATGGATTTAATATAAACTTTATTGTACTCAGAACTTTATTAATTAACTAGATCGAATGAACTCACATGTTTTTTCTCTACTCTTATTTTGTGGTTAAGGAACTTGTGGAAGCACCTGAAGTGCAGGTAATTAAGTTCGATTTCGTAGAAACTTAAGGTTCGGTTTCGATCTGTACGTACATTCAAAAACTAACTCATATGATTAAATTTGTTTGAAGGTACAGGATGTTGAAGAAGCATCTGGGTTACAAGTATGTACAAATTAATTTGTTGAAATTACTTACTTACCCTGTGTATATATGTATGCTAAGTTAACTATAATTTACTCAAATACATATTCTTATCTGAATATTGATTTGGTGGTACAGAAACTTATGGGAACATCGAAGTTTCAGGTAAGTTCGTACTTGTTGAATATATATATATATATATATTTAATTAATTAATTATTACTAGAATGAATTAAGTGATAATTAATACGCTTATCTAAATGTACTTCTATTTTTATTTTGTTGGTACAGGAGGTTTTGAAAGCATTCAAATTGCAAGTAAGTTAATAGTTGATGAAAATTAACAAGAACGTAAAATTTGGTTACATTAAAGTAGTTTACCATTTATTTTGATTAGGTTGGTACAGGGCGCATAGACTATGAGCTCTTAAAAGTCATATTTAGGATACCAAATATTCAAGTAACACGTATTACCAATGAGGATATCGACCCAAACCTTTCTACTGGAATCCTGCTCGATGAGGGCAAAGTGGTAAATTACTCTCCCATATATTTACGTACATTACTTTCACGAATTGTGAATGGCTATCGATGACGTTTCGATCGCGTCCTTATAAGATGTTACATCATTTAATATGTTATTAAAAAGAAGTGATGTATCAGTATTTAAGTATATAGATGTAATAAGAAGTTAGATACATACAATAATAATAAAATGAAAATTTGATACACACAGTATAACAACGTGAAATACATATAATCAACTCTTAGTCATATTTTGATACATATTCAAATATTAATCCCTACAATAAAATGGACAGTCAGACGAAAGATATATCTATTTCAGAGCGAGAGTTTGTATTGCTATAAAATGCTTTAATAGAATTTTGTGGTCTAATTTCCTTATAATGTGTTAAATCAAATTATATTATAGATTTTGAGTTTTGTTTGTGATTATATCATTAAAAACTAATTAACATTAAATTTTGATTTGCAGTGGCTATCTATAAATAGTAACGGGAAGACGGAAGAAATGATATCGGCATTGAACTTCATGCATCCATCAGAGGAAATTCAACAATATAACTTTGAATCTTCACCTTCATCTCGGTCATATCTCATCTCTGAATTTTAGGATTTTAATTTCTAGAATATTTGCAGTGACAGATTGCATGAGCATATATAATACTCCTATTTTTACGGAGTATAATCTACGGATCGCAACTTATTAAATAAGAAAAGAGTGTTTTGCTAAAAATTCATTAGTCTAAAGCATTCATATATAATGAAAATTTAGTAGAATCATATATAGTATCCGATGTTTGGTGCGAGTACGCTGTTAATCAATGTTAGCGGAATCAAAACAGTGGCTAGTTAACATACTAATATTTCATCCAACATGTTCAGATTCTTGAAGGTAGCGCGGATCATTTTCGATGAAAAATGTTTGAAAACGAAACTTCTGATAACAACTCAGTTTCTATCATCTGACGTTACATATGGAGCATACATCGTATTCCGACCATACGTGTGGCAGGATCTATATCAAGACAAAGCGTGGAGTTTAAGATACAAAGTAAATAACATAAGTCAGTCATATAAATCGTATAACAAAGGTGTCGAAAACAATCAATGGATGATGATCCCACTATTCCAAACTGTGGTTGCAAAAAGAAACACTTATTTCGAAGTTACTCTTGAATCTTTTCGATGTTTGGGTACTGATGTTAATGATATCATCGTTGACGGTATCATGTTTGTACCATTATTGAAGGTATGTTGCAAATTAATGAAATGAAAGATATATGTTATGTGTCTAAATTGATTTTGAAACTCGATACATTTTGCAGTATGAAGATGATGAAAATGAAACATTAGAAGTGGAGGGTTTTTCAAAAACATCAAATATACAATGGGATGATGTATTACCAAGTGATTATAAACAATTTATAAAATGTTCAAACAAAGAAATGATGAAAATGAGTGAAGAAGATGTAATATATCCCACAAAAGAGGAAGCGTACTCCCTTCTTACTAAGGGCATACATATCGAGATCGATGATGGAGCTAACTACGTAAGTCATTTACTGTTACATCTTTTAGTCGATGAATATACTCTACAGACTATAATTATTGATGAATATCGATCCATTCTCTAATAACAAATAATTATGTAGCTAACTTATTTAATTTTATTTTGTAATTTTTAGTGGTTTTCCATCACAAAATCAAATGGGAAGAAAAGTTTTATCATTCAACCAGAAGCCCTTTATCTACAACTCTGGTTAGTCAATCTCCGATTTGATCCTTCAACCGAATCAAGGTAGTTCTGTCTCTCTATTCGAACTAAACAAAATTTTTGTTTTTCTCTTTCAAATATATTATTAATGTTAACGTGAACATGAAACTTCAGTTTATATATTTCACAAATTGCAGATTGGGAAGAGTATTAGACATACGACCTACAAGTGACGTATACATGGAGTTCTTTCATAACAAAGATCTTTTGTCAAAAGACACTAGTTATGCATGTTACCTCATTTACAAGCTACCACAAGGTCTTGTGTACCCAACTCCCATTACAGCGACAATGTTTGATTACAATTTTTTTACATTAGAAGAACGATGCCAGGAGAGAAAAGTGTTTCTTAGTATACCTCAAATTCCAGTAATTGGACCCGAAGGAGAAATGATCAGATCTGCCACTCTAGTAACCAATTTCAAAAATGTACAAGTTCCTAAAGAAAGAAATGATGGTTGGTTGGAAGTGAAGGTATGGAGCTCAGATGATACTTGCTGGAAGATTAAGAGACCCACCAAGCAACAGTCCACAATTCTGTCATGGTATGCACTATACAATATTTATCGAACTTAATTTTATATATCTTGAGATAATTTACAAGAGATAAATGATTCGTGTAGCTAACAACACGGATCATTATGTATTGTTAGCTTTAAAACATGGACTGATTATTTGTTTTGTACGAAAGTTCAAGGTTGAAAATGTAAAATATAAAAGATTATGTATTTCTTATTTAGTTAGCAGTACAAAATTTTGTGGTGTTTGACATCACAAAGCTATTAGCAATAACAAGACGTTGATCGATTATTTGAATTTGCAGCATGTGCGGACCTTGCTGGTTTCTTAAATGTCTATGCATGTCTAATGATGATGAGGGAGTTAATGGTATGAGGAGCAGCTCTACTAGTTCAAACGCGAGTATTGGAATAGAGTTGGAGTTTCATGATGAGGATAATGTCGAGAAGCCAAATGTTATTCTGCAAGGTCTTGAGTTACGACCCTGCCTTTAGAATCTCGATCTATATATTGTGTGTGAAAATTGTATTTATTTATATATATGTATTGTTGTGTTATGTTGTCTGTTCAATTCTGATGTAAAATGGGTGAAATCGTGCGTGTGATCAATAACTCCCTATCGATCTTCGGTAGTACGTACGGACATTTATGTAATTTTTATTTGAAGTTTGAATTTTGGATTATGAGTACTATTTGGATCTTCAAATACTGGCCGGAAGAATCATATCCTAGCTACACATCATAACAACACGCTCATTTTTTAATTCAAAACAACTATCTCGATCACAATCTTGATTTCTATCATTTGTTATCGTTAAAAAGAAACAGAGACTTATATCTATACAAACATGACTAACCCCCAAAACTTAAAAGTTAGAACGTAGATTTTCTGTGCTATATATTGGAAATATTGTTATTTGGGGATTAATTGCAGTACCTCAAACATATTTGATAAGAAATAAGAGACCCATTGAAAAACGAAAAGGAAGCTGAAAAAAGAAAAGAATTATAAATAAATAAAAAGGCGACCGTACATGCACCGTCTAAACTTTTCAAGCAAGAAAAAAACAGGTCACAAGAAATTGAATGAATACTCGTAGTTTTCTGCATGCAAAAAGTAGGAATTGAACGCGTAGCAGCACACACGTGTCAGGTCATAGTCCGTGTGAATTCAACGGTAAGAATCTTGATGTCGTTTGTTGGCTTTTCGATCGTCGGCGTCAGATTTCTTTGAGCCATATATATATGGCGTCAGATAAGAATACCTAAAGTGATGATAGCTCCAGTTTGAATGCACTACTGGTTAAAAAAAAAACCTGATTACATCAATAGAATTCTAAGTTGGATATAATCCCAAATGTCTGTCTCTTGGCTGCCTTACCCACAAGTAATCACGGCATACATGGCTATCACACAGCGAGTATGATGATCGTGATTGACAGGGAGGATGTCAGTGATACAACTTTGTCCAACCAATCGAAGTAGTGATGAAAATGAATGTTGATGAAATAGGGAAACAGAAAGTTTGGTCAAGGAAGCCAGACAGCTGTGGTAGTATCCAAATACTTGTATGAGCTTATGATTATAAGTAGATAGAAGTATTTATTTTGTTACTGCTAGAAGCATCGAATCGAAGTTATATATTTAGTTGATGGGTATTATAATTAGATAAAGATAAGGAATCCTATATATATTTGGATACGGATTCTCATTTTTAAATAACACTCTTGATAAGTAGATCGTTGTTGCTAAAGCAAAAGTAACATCAGCCGTAACAAAGACCACACACCTTTAGTGAGGAAAAGGTCAAGTAAAAAACTTAAGTGCACAACCCCTCTTATTGTTGCTAGAATGAATAATATATGTCACATTACTTTTCCACCTTTTTAACTGTTGAAATAACATGGGAAATGTAAAATTACTACTGTTTGATAAGGTTTATGTTAACAGATTTACTACTGTGTGAATATCGGACTTTGTTGCACTCATCAAGGGATATGCAACATGACCTTTGAATGATTGTTCTGGATTTTAAAAAAACAATAAAAAATTGCCAATATGGATTCTCACTTTTGAGTGGATTGAAACTCTACTACTCGTCTTATGAGAGGAGAAACTCGATGATGAAGAAGGATGCGATGGCAATGAAATAGTAAAACACAAAGAAATAATGAACATACATGATACACCATTACATAGAAAATATATTCATAGATATTATTTGTCAAAATCACAAAACCACCTGCGCCTTTTGGGTGCCTTCGGACTGGCAGTCTATGTCCAGTGAACAATTCGTCTCGAAAATTTAACATTTTCAGTTTCTTACAAGCTTCACTAAAAACATGTCAAGATACTACTTTTGAGCGGGAGACATTAATGCTAGCTTTAAATCGACCAACTTTCCTCTCAACTTTTACCATTCAATCTGAAAAAGGAATTCATATTGCTAATCTTGGTTAGTATGTTATGCGCCCTCAGTCACTTCAACCAATATATGCATCTAAATGGGAAGGTGAACTTATATATCATTCGTTTGGTACCCTTCAAACGTTACTGTTTTTATTTTTCTCTTAAAATTTTAACTTGTTTGTATAAATAAACAAAGTGTCGGAATAGTATAGGATTTGGAATAGAAAATAATAATCTTATCGTCAAAAGTCTACGATCATACGCAATGACAATAAAACCCCAAACAAACATTATATATATCCACCGGTACAATCAATTTCATGGTAGCTGCTATGTATGTAATTCATATCATTATTTAATAATTAATAATAATTAATGATTCATATCATTATTCCATGAAACTATTAGTCTCATTAATCCACACCTTTGAATCATTAAGTCAAACCTTGTAACTGTAGGATTAGTTGTTTATCTAGGTAAATTTATTTTGAACTAGATATTAGGCAAGATCGGGGCAAGCATACATGTTTTAAGAGAAGATGAACATTGTGTTGGATGAGTTATTAACAGGACGGTTTGTGGTGGCGGATGTGTCTTGTAGCAACTGTGGGGAGGTGTTGGGTTGGAAGTACTTGAAAGCGTTCCATGATTCACAATGCTACAAAGAATATTATAGGTGAGTTTGACAAAACTAATTGGAGTTGGAGATTTTATTTTTTATAAATGTTTGACAAAATAGTTAGTGCTGAAGCTTATGAATATATATGACACAAATGGACATGACACTTAACTCAAAGTTTTTTAATATGTTGTGTAGCATTACATGATAACCAAAAGAAATATGGAAACCTAACTAAAATGCTCATATATCATCATTGATGTGCGTTCCATATCAAAGTGACAATGTCATCACGAATTTGCTTCATCTCATTATATGTCCTACATGAAGATCTTCGTCACTTGTGTCATGAACACGAATATCACAAAGCTGGTAATGTGGTATGTAATCCAGATTTTCGTCCATGGCCGTAAACATCATGTCTTCCATGGTGTTAATACGAATGTAGTTATGCAAAGCAAATGCAACCATAATAATATCAATTTGAGTTTACCCACTAAATTAGGGCATTCTATCGAGTATTCTTCATTGTTTCTTCAATATTATAAATGATCTCTATATATAAACTCATATAGATGAATGAGAACCACTAAAAACCTTTTGTTTGTTCTTTGATGACTTATTTTCAAACTGAGATTTATGATATCCTATTTAGAATAAGGAGCGAAATACCCTTTTGTATCTTGATTTCCTTTAACAACCAAATAATATTTACCTAATAAGATGATTGAGAAAATATAAGTAATGTGTAATTGATAAAAGTAATATGCACATATATACCAATTTAAGTAATCAGTCACCGTTTCCCATTTCTTATTCTTTTTTTTATTTTATTTTTTATTTATTTATTTTTTTTGTCTTTTAACCCCCTAAAAATATTGAACTTTACAAATGCATCAGAATTTTTTTTCGAACTCATAAGTTCCAGAAATGACGTGAATCTAAATAAGTGCATTGTTAGGCCTTGTGTAGTTGTGTTTATCCGATGTTGACATGTTAAATTAAGAAGTAACATCACCAATTAATTGTTCTTGTATTTTACTCTTTTGGCTCCAAGTTACAGATTTCACTGCTTTGGTAAGTGTCTAAATTATTATTTATTATTATTTAATTTTTTTAGAAAGTCAAACCTACATACTACTTCATATAACATGTACAATCACACAAATTTACAAATTGTCTCGTAATAAGATTTGAACTCATAATTACTCGGTTGATTGGCTCCTACTCACGTGCTAAAGACTCATGTGGTTTTTGTTATGAGATTCTTTTGACAATTTCAAATAAATTATTTTAGAGCGCGCCTGCTGGTATGAGCAACCCACAATGAATATGATCAATGAAGATTACTGGCCACTGCAAAACTAATTATTTAATTTGTATGTATAAACAAAGTCTACTATCAATCAATATAATAGCAAAATTTAAATAAATAATAGTGATGAGGAAGAGAGGTACATCTGACCTCTTTTTTCTTTCTTCTTTAGAGGATAAATTTCCTCTTTGAAGCATCATAAATTTGCTGTTGCTTCTTTAATTTGACGTATTATTGGTTCATTGATCGATTAACTGTTGAAATTAAATATAGGAGCTGAGGAGTTCTTTTCAAGAAAGAAGAACAACAACAAGAGCATCGTCTCGTTAGAGATATTTATCTAATGATACTTTTGTATTAATTGATTGTTTATGGCATTCACATCTTCAGTCAATTATAAAATAGTTTGTATTATTCAATCGTTTATGTTATTCACATTTTCAGGCAACTATAAGATATGACAGGTCATTTGTATTGTTTATTTGTTAATGGCATTCACATTTTCAGGCAACTAAATAACAGGACAGGTCATTAATACTGATTAATGGTTTCCCTGAGCTACCAAAGGCAATTTGGATCCATGATCGGTGAAAACTGTTCATGGCACGTGTTAAGTTTACATTAATTATTTTATTAACAAAGTCTACTAGAGATGATCAATTTTAGAGTAAATTATATTAGGAGCCTTTGTGGTTGTCTATATATTAAACTCTCGACGGGTATTATACGGGTCGAGTATTGTATTGATATAGTCTTTGAGTCGGATTTTTGTTGCGTTACCAGTCTTTGACCGTAATAAATGTTCATTTTGTCCGTTACTTCGTGGACTAGCAAGTGAAACAAAATACCCTAAATTTCAAATACCAATAAGTTACACACCCGACACTTAGTTTTGTCTATTTAATGATTAATAAAAATTATTTAATTGTCTAAGACTATACATTTTCGGTCAATTAAAAATAGGACCGGTTATTACACATCTAGAGATTTATGTTGACAAGTTAACTGTTAAGTGCAGTGGATTTAAAAGTTGTCACCATCAGATAACAAAAACCATTTTCTTTTTGTTGGTCAAAGATTAAATGGTTAAAATATTCATATGATAGACAAGAGGCAAAATGTGTCTGAATATTACACAAATGAAATTTGACCTTATTTCATCTCTTTAACTTCTAGGCCTTCTAGATATTTTTATACAAAGAGAAGAGAGAGGTGAATAAAAGTGGAAAGAGAATTAACTCTATCGCTATCTTGACTTGATCAATTTTCTTGTATTTATCTCTAACTCAAGAACACAAATAATAAATTTATTCTCATTTTATTCCATCAAAACTCTTGAGCAGAGTGTAACAATAAACAAAAATTACCATACAACTCCTATAAATTTGCTATTACCGATGCTCCAAATGCAGTTTTTTCGTCTTCTAATTGAAGTCATATTTAAATGCATTATTGTTTGGGTAAATTATTAAAAAAAAATAACTACAAAATCATCTCTAATGCATGTTCATAGACAAGTTTATGGTGACGTAACATCCCTATTAACTTAGGAGGGAGAAAATAATAGGCCCCACTAAAACAAATTAATAAATTATTTACCTTATTCTATATATTATTAAGAAGTACACTGGACCTGATTATAAGAAAAGTAAAAATATTAGGATTGAAAAATAAGTTTATAGAAAATGATAATTAATTAAAAGATGAATAGATGATGTGGCATTACGTGGTAATGTTGTGAAATAATAACATTGGAGATGTTCTATGATCATAGTATTGGTCCACCAATTTCTTGTAAGCTTTTTACAACAGAAAAATTAGAAAAGTTCATTTCAGTTAGAGTACATGAACCTAAGTCTAGAGATCTAAAAACAAGTATGACAATATATTATTGGACACTTATTTTTCACTTATTCTTTTTCATTGTCTTCACCATTTATTTTAATATAAACACTAATTATGTCTATCTAATTAGACACATGTATCATTTTCATTTCACTTACAATACATGGACATTTAGTCAATAATATGAAAGGATTGTTGTTATATTTTGATACTGCAAAGATTATAAATTTATATGTCGTGAAGATGTTTACTTTTTACAACTTCAACTTACATTTTGTACAAAAAATACAATTTATAGTATCAATTTTTATTAAAACCTTTGTGTATTATATAAAGTAGAACTACATATTGATAAGTAATACATAAAATACAATAAAAATAAATAGAAAACAATTAGGATCTAGTTATAGAGCAGATGGTTGGAGGTGGTGTTTAGAGATGGCTGATGGTGTTGAAGGAGATGTTTACGTGGACATAAATGATGACTTGGATGCCTATGTGGCCTCACATGTAGGCGATAACTGCATGAATCAACATTTACTTTCAATTGTAAGTTAGTATCAACTGCAACAAATTAAATTGCAGTAATATTTTCCCAATCTAAACAAATTAAATTATCAAATTCTTTTGTAGAGAGAGAAGTGTTCGGTAATTGAGAAATTTTAACATTACATTTAGCTTTCTTGACATTTTGCCCATATCTATGCAATTCTTAATATTTCTTTCTTAGTTATAAATATAAGTATCTTGTACAGCTCGATAAAATGTAGTTATTGTTGTGGTAGGTGCATTTCGGTTTTGGAGGAATAAATAAAACTTAAAACTAATTAAATTAAGTAGCAAACTTGGTAAAATAAGTATTAATTAAATATGTTATATAATTGACCATGCTTTGTTTTCTCTATCTAAATCTAAATATTATTTTATATCATGTAAATGTTTATGGCATTTTCACGTTTTCTTTCGATCATAAAATATGACATTATTACACATCCTATTTCACAGCTTATATATCGTGATTTAAATTCTAAACCCTGTCACCAGTTGGGCGAAGTGGATCTAAATTCTAAACCCTGTCAAATGATAGTTAAAACATACATATAATAGCTAAGATAAAAAATGCGTTTGAATCTTCAATCAAATGATATTAAGAAATTTGAGCGTTCTCGTCTCTTAAACTTCTAGGCGTTGTTTGTTACAATGTTGTTAGACTAAGAAGGATTTGTTCGGGACATATTTAGTGCATAATTAACCAGGTAATCACGTGACTGTTAAACCCAGGAGCTGTGATAGTTTTAAGTTATGTGTAGAAACTACAGTGATTTTCTCATGACTTACTTTAACGTACAATTTAAGAATTCTTGTGAGGTTGGCATCAAGTGATACTGAAGATCTATACATCTCGTGGTAACCTGACCATCTATTATCTGGTTAGTTGTTCTTGTATAACAGGCTTTACTATTTTGGTAAACGTCTTGATAATTTCAAATTAAAAATATCAAGTGGCAGCAGCATCTGATGACATGGGTATGAGCTGCCCACGAAGACCAACGATTCGTGAAGATTGGCCATGGCAAGTTGACTTTGTATGTATTAAACAAAGTCCCCATTAATGATTATAATAACAATTAAAAAATTGATATTGGTGATGATGAAGAAAGGGATCTCTGACCTCTTTTTTTATCGTTTCTGGGTGGGTAAATTAGCAGGGTGTTCTCATATGTGTTTACATTCATAGGCGTCTGATTTGAGGATTATATATCATTTTAAATAGCTTCGTTCATCCTTTGACCTGATTTTTCTCAGTATTATTTCTTTTGTCATTTCAGTATTCTTACCTTCTTCCCACACACACTAAAAAAAATGTCATTAATTAAAGGATCAGTCAGTATACCCTTTCAGTCGATCAAGGTAGCCACCAAAGATTTCACAACCTGTATTGGGGAAGGTGGATATGGTCCAGTTTACAGAGGAGAACTAGCCATTTCTGATAAACCAGCTATCTCTGTAGCAGTAAAGCGACTAAACAAAGACAACGCTTCTGGTCAAGGGCTTAAGGAGTTCTTAACAGAAATTCATTTGCTCTCTCGTTATAAACATCATAACCTAGTTTCCCTTCTTGGTGTCTGCCAGGAAGACGGTGAAAATATCCTCATTTATGAGTATGCACACCGTGGAAGCCTGGACAAGTACTTATATCCTTCTAAAACCAGGTGTCCACTCACGTGGAAACAAAGGGTCACTATTTGCCTTGATGCAGCCCGCGGTATAGATTATCTACACAACCATGTACAAAAAGATCTAAGAGTTATCCATAGAGACATTAAAAGTGCAAATATTCTATTGAAACAAAACAGGTGGTTACTGTGATCCAGTATATATAGCTACGGGGATCCTAACAAAAAAATCAGATGTGTATTCGTTCGGGGTTGTACTGTTTGAAGTCCTAGTGGGGAGGTTGTGCTACGCAAGGGTAAACAACAAAAAAAAATTTCTAATTTCAATGGTCCGAGAATACTATGGAAAAGGAAAATATGATGAGTTTGTTGATCCTAAATTAAAGAAGCACGTGGATTTAAAATCCATGAAAGAGTTTTCAGGGATTGCATATCAATGTTTGCGTGATGATAGGAAAAGTCGACCCTCAATAGGTGTGGTGGTAAAGAAACTTGAGAAGGCATTACAATTGCTAGTAAGCTTAATTTCATGAAATTTATAGAGTTCCCTTGGGTCTATATATGAATATAAACTAGAAATCGTTTAACTCAATACACTATTTTACCTGCAATTTTCTTAAAAACTATCAGGTGGCAGAGGAACTTGAGGAAGCACATGAATTACAAGTAAGTAAAATTAAATTTGTAGAAAGTAAAGAGGTTTATTCATTTGTTTGTACATATGCTAACTTAACAAGATCGAATAAAACTTGTATGTACGCTTTCTTGAAAATTTGTTTGTAGGTACTGGAACTTGAAGAAGCTTTACGATTGCAAGTAAGTGCAATCAAAACTAAAGAATTAGAGCATATTAACTAAAATGACCACATACATTTTCTAAAAGATGTTTGGAGTTACATTTTCTAAAAACTTGTATGCACGCTTTCTTGAAATTTGTTTGTAGGTACTGGAACTTGAAGAAGCTTTAGGATTGCAAGTAAGTGCAATCAAAACTAAAGAATTAGGCATATTAACTAAAATTACCACATACATTTTCTAATAAGATGTTTGTTGTTACAGATGCTCGTGAAAACATTGGCACGACTGGTCAGTTCAAAATTAGATTGTTGTAAATGAATAGGTTTAACTTTATACAATGCATTGACTTTTCGGAGTTCTTATTTTCTGGTTAAGGAATTTGTGGAAGCATGTGAAGTGAAAGTAAGTTCAAATTTCTTTAAACCTAAAATGTTCATTTGTATCCGTATATTTCAAGATTAATTACTAAAGTGAGCTACTATTCTTTGTATATTATGGTACAGGATCTTGAGGAAGCATTGGCGTTGCAAGTATGCACAAATCTGTTGAAATTAAGTAGTTAGTTTGCGTCCATATAAGATATATATGCTAAATGAATTACGTTCAAGCAACTCTCATATACTTATCTGAAAGTTTATTTGGTACGTGGTACAGAAACTTGTGGAAACATTGCAATGTCAGGTAAGTTCATACTCGTTAAAAGTTAACTAGAATGAATTCAACTCATACGAATATCTGAAAGCTTATTTGGTGGCGCAGGAACTTGTGGAAGCGTTAAAATTGCAAGTAAGTTTATATATGTTGACAGTCAATGTCTGAAATTTTTTATAGTAAGAATTTGATGCAATTTAACGTACAAAAGTTCTAATTATAATTTCACCACATTAAAGGAGTTTACATTTATTTTTATGAGGTGGGTGAATCGGTCATTGACTACGAAGTAATGAAACTCATATCTATGATGCCCAACACTCGTCTAGCATGTATTGCCAGAGAGGAAGTCTACCCTTATCTCTCTACTGGAATCCTACTTGATCACAAAGTGGTAATTTACTCTTCTTAAATCTAATCGTAAAGCACGTGCGACTAAAAAAACATATCGATACTCGAACAAAACATGCATTGCTGTTTATTGGGATACTAGTAAGTTTCTTGATGTGATTTTTATATAATAGTAATAAAATGATAATGATAACGATAACGATAACGATAACGATAACGATAACAAAGTATCTTGAAATGTATTTGACTACTATTAAAAGTTTATTATGTGTACTTAACTTTGTCTTTCATGCGTATCAAAGTTTCAATTATTACTATTGTGTCTATCTAATAACTTATTGTGTTTAATGTCCGAGAATGCACTTAATCTAAATCTGGACGGCACATTAAAACACGTTTTTTGAAAGTTTGATGCATTAAAAACACCACACGTAAGTTAAGGGCATTTCCAGATATTAAACCCTAACTTATTTATCAGGTGGCCTCTTATCTTAATAATGTAACAACCTTATAAGTCCTCACATCATTTAACGAGTCATCACCACATTTTAAAAATTGAATGATTCGATTAGATTGTTTGATTTATAATGAAGGCAATCCGACAAAAGGGTTAGGGCCGGAGTTTACCTTGGTTCGATTATGGAATTAGTCATCGTGTCGAATCAAGATTCGAATTAGATGAGCATGTTTGAAGTGTGAGGATGTGAGAATAGTGATCTGAAGTCGATTATACCACTGGCCTTAGTCTACATCGTAGACTAAGTACAGTTGCCGGCAAACCTTCTTAAATTCCTTCCTCGGTTAATCAACTGAATTAAGAGGATGATACTAGTGTGCTCTGTCAACTTGTAGTTTATATCTTGTTAGCAAGGATATTAACATTTAAAAGTAAATATAAAACCTCTTAGAAAGATTTACACTTCAGCCCTTCAATTCTATTTCATTTGTTACTTACGTATACGTATGTTCTGTGGTGGTTAACTTGTGAATAATCATATCTTTTGTTTGTAATATCATTATAAACTATCATAAATATTTTTTGTTGTTGTTAGTGGTTGTCTATAGATAATCATGGAAAGACTCAAGTGATGATATTGGCAATGGAGTTCGTGTATAACTATGACAGTAGTTATGTTTATTTTATATCTTCACCTTCAACTCGGTAATCTTTCATCTTTTTTAAAATAAAATAAAATTGGGCAAGAGTATTTGTGATGAAAATCCGCTTTAGTTGATGATTTACATATCACAAATTATTATTTTAAAGGACATTTGGTCAAGTTGTACCGAAGAGCCCGTCAATCAACATATTATATGAATTTAATTTTTGTTGTAAACAATTAACGTGAGCTTTTGTACATACACAAAAATGCATTCAAGTATGCATTTTTTTGAAAGTATGAGAATATAAATTTCAATCATTCATTTTTATCAAAATAACAAAACCCTCACATTTTTAAAAATTGAATATCTAATAAATGGCTAATCAAAAAATTATAAAAATTGCACCATAAAAATTAACGTTTTTTCCTCTTCAATTAGACATCTCACATGACATACTTTCGACGAACTTTTTTTTTTCATCTTTTGGTGGGTTTTGATAACTGATAACACATATGTTATCAACAACTAACACATATGTTACCGACAACTATCACATGTGTTACCACCGACTATCGCTTGTAATACATGTGATAGTCGTTGGTAACACATGTGATAGTCACAAGTAACACATTTGTTAGTCATTGGTAACACATGTGTTATAGTTTTCAAAACCCACCAAAAAATGAAAAGAAAAGTTCTTCGAAAAGTATACCTCGTGAGATGTCTAACCGAAGAGAAAAAACGCTTCTTTTTATGGTATAATTTTTATAATATTTTGAATTGTCGTTTTTGAGATATTTAATTTTAAAAATGTGAGGTGAAAATGAATTTTGTTATTTTGATAAAAATGAATGGTCGAGATTCATTCTCCTATTCTTTAAAAAAAAGTTATATTCAAATGAATTCACCTTTACATATATATATATATATGAGATATATGTTGTAAGTTTGTGTTTGATAAACTTAAAAACCAATGAACCAATTAGAGACTTGAATAAAAAGTGGACGATATGATCTAGATTGGCTTTGGTCACATATTTCTAATATTCCCTAGCTACTAACATACATGTTCAGATTCCCGAAGGTAGCACTTAATCAAGGAATACGCTGTTTTATGGATACGAAACTAATGATAAGAACGCAGTTTCTATCATCTAGCACCACATATGGAGCATACTTAGTATTAAAAAATGACACGATTTATTATGGATGTCAACACAAAATGTGGGTTTTAAAATACACATTACATGACACAGCAGGTGATGAAACAACATATGTATCATATAGTAAAGGAGTGGAACACAATGATTGGATGATGATCGAACTTTTCAAAATCATGGATGCGAAAGGAATCTCTGATTTCGAAATTAAGCTGAATTACCTTAATTGCATGGATTATTGCTCACATACATCCATTCTTGATGGCATTATGTTTGTGCCATCACATAAGGTACGCAAAATTACTTATATTCTAGCCAGTTTTTATGGGATTTAAGTTACTTATAAAAGGATTAAGTGTACAAAATTGTATTTAACTATACGTTGACTTCTATTGTATGTGTTCAACTAACTAAAACGACTTCTACTGTGTATAATAAACCTTGAATAATTTCTATTGTATGTATCCGATGACTTCTCCATTTGGTATCTAGTACTTTTCCTGATGTGTCTGCTAGATACGTTGACATTTCTTTGCCAGATCATCAAAACTGGTGACGGTGTACGTTGACATGTCATTTCCACATCATCGAAGCTGGTGTTACATCACTATTTTACAAGTTATAGGAGGTTCAATGCATATATTTAGTAATTGAAAGTTTGTTACGCACAATCGAATTCGTTTAAGTTGGTTATATTCAAAAGAAGTTAATGCTTAGTTTAATATATTTTGGTTCATTGACCCTTGATAATATATTTATATAGGGTTAAGTTTCTCGGAATGCATCCAACTTTTTCAAAAAAGTTATTGTGTGTATCGTCTTTTGAACGTCTCTATTAAATGTACTCAACTAGTAAAAACATACAATGATATGTAATATTTTGACGTGGAACTTTATATTAGTGCCATATGAGTGTTTGTATGGATTACACACAAGTCAAATTACATTAATTAGGGTGTTTTTAAGATTTCAATACATTTAATAGAGGCCCGTAAAGGAAGATACACACAATAGCTTTTGTGTCAAAGTTGGATGCATTCTGAGACACTTAACCCATTTTAATATATAGTCCCCGCGATAGTAGTTTAGTGATGGGGGACATGCAACATAAATGCAGAGGTCAAGGGTTCAATCCCCATCCCCATGTTCTTTTAACCAAGGGGTACGCGGTTACCTCTCCATGTTGGTCGTGGGACTGGTCAGTGGGGGGCCGCCAGAGGGTCGGTTTTACTCTATATATATAGGGGAATGTTCAAAAATGAACCACATAAAAGTTGAGAAATGAGAACTGTTGGTTTAAGTATTTGTTCACATTATCTTCATTAATTTGTGAACATTGATGTACATTTGATTGAGAAAGAAAAAAAAAAGTAAAATAAATCCTAAATTACATCTAAAAACACAAAAAAAAAAAAAAAAAAAAAAAAAAAAAATACATGTTCACATGTGAACGATGATATGAATAAATCGGTTAAAATGTGATTTAAGACGTAATTATTATCATTTTTAGCTTCTTTTTTCTCTCAATTAAATCTACATGAATGTTCATATATGAATGAAATTAATCACATTTGAACAAATACGTAATCTAATAGTTCTTGCAAGTTTTCAACTTTTATTTGATTCTCATTTGAACCTCCACCTATATATATATGGCTTAAGTGCACATAAATGTAATTAACTATGCACTGACATTCATAGTGTGTTTCGAACTATTCAGACTTCCATTGTGTGTGGTGAACTTATTATTTATTGTTATTGTATGTAACTTTTAATACTTTTACTTGTGTGTCAACTGTATGATATAATACGTGACATAATATAATTCTGAATATTTTATTGCATATTATAAATGTAAGAATATAAAAAATTACATTTCATGCGTCCAAGAGGTAATACTTAAAAAAATTACTAAAAGGAGGCAAACTCAAAAACAGTAAATACAAATTAGTGGGTACCCACACTGATAATTACTTTCTATAGATAATATCTCCGTTCAAAAGTATAATATTTTATAGAATGTTTTAGAATTTATTTATTTATTTTTATTATTACGATACACTTACAGATGTTTTTTGAAAGTAGCTATAAGGATCCATTTATTTCTATTTAAACTCTAGTGAAATTTAACTATAGGTCAAATTATTAGTATTGAAATACGTTTTTTATACATCATATTATGAGGGAGTTTAGTAAATAATAAACATTTCTTTGGGAACTTGTATCACATGCACTAGATCATATACAAAAAATGAGCTTAAGTTATGTATTTTCCTTCTTTTTCTAATGGATTAACAGATGGGCTTTCGTCTAACAATAAGCCATAGCTCAAGCCTATGTACTTCGATGTAATATCTTTTTAGAGTCTTAGTGTCTGATTTTAACCGACTTTACTAAAATTTTATTATATATTCTTTTAAACGTCTCTATTAAATATAGTTAACTCTTAAAAATTCACGATTAATTTAATTTAGCTAGTGTATCATTAATATAAAAACATCCACGTGGCATTCATACAAAGCGCCACGTTAAAAAATTACATACAATTAATAATAAATCGAAAGTTAGATACACACGATAGAGGTGGTAAAAGTTCATACACATAATAGAAATTTTGTCATAGTTTGTTACATTTGTGGATACTTAACCTTTTTTTTAATTAGATTACATAGCTCACATCAATCGATAACATAACATTTTATTAACTTACGGAAATAAACCCGACTAACTTAACTTAACGATGACCAACTATTCAATAACAAGCATGATAACTTAACTTAACTGAAAGGTACAAAGCGTGAGTATTGCTCATTTGTACAAAAATGATCCATCTCGACTTCTTTAACAAGATCTGGTCAGATTAGTTGATTCTTTGATAACTTAAAATGTTAATTAAATATTCTATATAGCTTATTAATTCTTAATCTTTTTTCTTGGTTCACGTGCAGCCAATACTTTGCTTCAGATTTTTACTTTCATGTATGTCGTCTTAAGCTAGAAATTTTATACCTTTGGCAGTATGAGGATGACAACATCACAACATCAGAGGTGGGAAATCTCGCAACACCATCAGAAGTACAATGGGTATTGCCAAGTGATTACAAACAATTTATAAAATATTCAAACAAAGAAATGATGAAAATGCATGAAAAAGATGTGAAATATCCTACAAAAGAGGAAGCATACTCTATTCTTTCAAGGGGCGTACATATCAACATCGACGACAGAGCTAATTATGTAAGTCTTTTACTCTCATGTCTTTTAATTTTCCCTCCATAAATGCATTAATTCGTTCGCAGTGGTGAAAATATACAAGAATGAATGCAAGATAATATTCTTATTTTCTATTAGAGCATTTCATTTGTACACATTAAATAAATGTACTATATGTACTATTTTGGTTTAAAAAGTATAAAAATAATACTTTAATGTATACACTAAAAACTATGTTATTTTAATATAATAACAAATAGTATTTAGAGTTACACTAGATTTTGTATAACACTAAACACAAATATAATTATCTTAAGAACTTGATTATAAAGGTTTCTTCAACGAACTCTTAATAAAAATTACTTAGTACTAGACTAAACACCATGTTAGAGACATCTTCAATATATGTATTAAAATATTAAATATGATGTTTTGAAGTATAAAAGTTTCTTCAATGAACTTATTATATTTAGTAAAAATTTAGTGTATATAAATTTTTTGAAACTTAACACCAAATACAATGTAACATCCAACACCAAATTAATAGAGTGTTTAATGTGTAAGTTGAAGATGACTCAATATAGAAAAGTGAGATAATTTGAATAATGAAATGACAAAATTTCATATATAGCACTTACAAGGCACTAAATATTATATATGCCATAGGTATAAATATTTAATGGTACAATAATAAAATTGTCACGACAACTTGTAATCAACTATATATAATCTCTCATAACTACTTCGTAATTAAATTTTTACTTTGTTTTCAGTGGTTTTGGATAACATCAAACGGGAAGAAACATTTTCTCATTCAACCAGCAGAAACCTTTTCTTTCGTTAAATTGAATTTTAACAAATCAGGGGGAAAAATCGAATTCGAACCATCAACTGAATCAAGGTGCGCTTTCACTCATAGGCGTCCAGCTAACTATACTAGACTCTGTCTTCGTTGAATTGAATTTATCTCATTTTCTTAAATAATTTATAATATTTGTTTCAAATCAGGTGGTGCCCCCTTTTATTTCATTAATTTATCTCTTTTTCGAAGAAAAAATATTTCCCTTTCTTGCGCTCTATAACATTTTACCCCGAAGATTTCGTAATGGTTTGCATTTTTGAAAAGAAAAGAAAAGATAATTACAAAAACCTTCACAGTGAACGTAACCCTAAATGGAAGGTTAACACTTATTAAATGCGCATCTTGTAAAAAAACATGAAACGAACAAGAACACAATCTACACTTCAATTAGAGCAATAATTTTATTAGAACCTAATAACAAGATTAAATCTCAAAAAATTAAAAACTAAAGACTCCGTCTCTTATATAACAAAATCTAACAATCACACAAAACTATCTTAAACTATCTCTGTTCAATCGTACAACATCTAACACTGAAAAAGTATGTGATTACGTATTTCTTAATAACAAAAGTCTTTTATATTTTCTCTAAAAAACTAAATTACATAATTAGTTTCTCAAGACTTTGTTGTGTTCAAATGCCTGAACCAAACTTATGCAATTTATAACTTAATACAAATTGTAACACTTACCTTCTTACCTTTCTTATCACACTAACAGCCTAATTAATAGTAGCAATGAAGGTCCCTGTACAACAATTATAACACAAGTACTCAACCATTTTAACCTTATCTGCCAATATATATCTGTTCCATGATAATTTGCGTATTATCTAACTTTTCAACACATCTTCAACGTTTCCTTTAAATGTAATGTCTTATCAAATAGAGATCACACATTCTTACGGAAAAAAAAAAAAAAACTCTTATTAAATAGTGGTGATAAGATAGTCGGGTCACTCAGGTGGAGTGTGGGGGATTCAAGTAGGACGGGTTTATAAACGGATGAATCGGGTGGGTCAAAATCGGACCAGTCACCCTGCTGAAGTATAACCATTAAGGGTGGCAAAACGGGCGGGTGGGCGGGTTTGGGCAGCCGGGTCAAAATGGGTTCGGGTATAAACGGGCTCGCGTCTAAATGGGTATGGGTCTAAATGGGCTCGGGTCTAAACGGGTTCGGGTTTAAACCGACAAATGAAAAAAAAAAAACGAAAAAATGAAAAAACGAAAAATGTTTAAAAACGAAAAACGTAAAAACGACAAAAATGAAAAAAGTTTAAAAACGTAAAACATGAAAACGACAAAAACGAAAAATGTTTAAAAACGAAAAAACGAAAAACTTTTATAAACGAAAAAACGTAAAACGACAAAAACGAAAAATGTTTAAAAACGAAAAAAACGAAAAATGTTTAAAAACGTAAAAACGAAAAAACCGAAAAACGTTTAAAAACGAAAAAACATAAAATGACAAAAACGAAAAATATTAAAAACGTAAAACTTAAAAACGAAAAAAAAACGAAAAATGTTTAAAAACGACAAAAACAAAAAACGTTTAAAAACATAAAAACGTTAAAAACGTAGTTTAAAAATGAAAAAACGTAAAACAACAAAAACGAAAAATGTTAAAAACGTAAAAACGACAAAAAAGAAAAATGTTTAAAAATGTATAACGTTTAAAAACGTAAAAACATTTAAAAAAACGAAAAAAACGAAAAAACGTAAAAAACGAAAAAGGTTTAAAAACGTAAAAATGAAAAAAACGAAAAACGTTTAAAAACGAAAAACGTTTAAAAACGAAAAAACGTCAACGACAAAAATGAAAAACGTTTAAAAACGAAAAAACGTAAAACGACAAAAACGAAAAATGTTAAAAACGTAAAACGTAAAAACGAAAAAAATTAAAAATGTTTAAAAACGTAAAACGTTTAACAACGTAAAAACGTTTAAAAACGAAAAACGTTTAAAAACGAAAAAATGTTTAAAAACGAAAAAAAACGAAAAACGTTGAAAAATGAAAAAATGTAAACGAAATTTAAAAAAAAAAACGAAATTACAAAATATTATATAAGATTTATCTTGAAGAAATAGGTGTTGCCCAATGGGTATTTAATGTTGAGTCCACCTCTACCCATATTGCCCATTAATTTTTTTAATTAAGCCCAGTAAGACCCATTATAAAAAAATGTTAAACCCATAATTACCCATACATTTATTTTAAAAGTCCAGAATAGCCCATAATTAAGCATCTGGGCTAATTTTGCCACCCCTAATAACCATCGTAGAGAGATAAACTCATCTATAACCTCTTAATTTAGATCCGTATCTCTCGATCTGTATATGACACTAAGACTTAAAAGTTATTTCTTCAAATGCAGATTCGGTAGAGTACTAAAGATACCATCTTATTACAATGACGTACATATGAAATTCTTTTTAAACAAGGCTCTTTTGTCAAAAGACAGTAGTTATGCATGTTACCTCGTTTACCAGATACAAACAGAAGGTTTTGTTTTACCAGAACTTGTGACAATGAAGATATCCGATTGCAGCTTTTTTACGTTAAAAGAACGATACCAGGAGAGAAAAGTAGTTCTCGGTATACCTAAAATCCCAGTAATTGGTTCAGATGGTAAAAGGATATCTTCCACCATGCGGACCAATGCAAGTAATACGGAATTTCCCATAAAGAGAAACGATGGTTGGTTGGAAGTGAAGGTGTGCAGCTCGGAATATAGCTGGGAGCTTAAGCATAGTGGATTACCGGTCATCAATAATTTATTGTCATGGTACACAGTACTATCTATCAATCATTCTGTTGTTTCTAATAAAAAATATACGTACCATATGATCATTATGATATTATCTATTTACATGTCTTAATTTCCAGTATATGGAACTGCGTACCTTGGTCTCTTCTACGCACATATAACGAAGAAGATCATGCTATTACGGGTAGCTCTACAAACCCAGGTATCATGATAAAGTTGGAAATTCCTTATCGTGGAAAGTCAGATATTATTGTGCAGGGTCTTGAGTTACGACCTGTTTAGAATCGATACATATTGCGCATAAAGATTGTGCCGAACTGCTGATGCATTGTAATGGGTTTGATTTGGAATCGATATTATTGTGCATAGAGATCGTGCCGATGCATTGTAATGGGTTTGATTTGGATTTAATGAAGGTTATTAATTATTGATTTGTCGACTAACTTGATTAAGGTGATCTATAACGTATATGTTTGTTTACTAACTTGAGGTAAATCAATCATTATTCGGTAAACCGGTAAGCAATTTAACTGAAAATATTGTCTATTTATTTGTTAATTCATTATTTAGCACATGAATAGGAACTTTTCAGGGACCAAATGGTTTAAAAAGGCTTTTTTTTTATTAAGTTGATAGACAAGTACAAATTTGTAGTTTCTTTATAAATATCGGTTTAGTGGTTAATAGATTATTTGGCTACCCAAAAGTTAAATATTGAGCTATGTATTTTTAAATGCATTAAACTTTGTTAAAAAAATTATTTTTAAATGCATTAAACTTTGTTAAAAAAAAAATTATAGGTATCGTAGTCTACGGGGATCTATTAAATGTACTGAACTCATTAAAACCTAAATTTTGTGTATTGAACCAGGTATAGGAGGTAAGTGTGTATTTTTTAGCCGGTTTCTATGTTTTTAATGCAAACTTATTCCACGTTGGATGCCATGTGTATTAATGGTTAGAATATAAACGAATTTCGTTTTGTTCCTCACTCATAAACACTGAAGAACAAAACCAAACCCTAAAATGTTGTCTGTCTTCTTCAACAAATCGGATGAACAATGGTTATGTGTATTCAATATGTGGATTCGCACATTGTGGACTAAGCTAAATCCGGGAAAAAGGTTCGTTAAATGCCCCAATGTAAGTTTTGAAGATCATAATTTTGCTCTAATATTTCAAATAAAATTGGGGGTTTTCTACTTTTTCCTTTAATTATGCAAGAACATTTGTTAATATTCACGAGCTTTTTTTTTTTGTTTTGAAGGTGAAAAGCATGAATTGTGACCATTTTAGGTTCATTGATGATGAACTCCCCCAATACTATAAGGAGTTGTTGTACCAAGAACATGTGGAAGCATTGAGCATTAGAAGAGATGCTTCAGGTGCTTATCACAGGAAAGGGTCAATGATGGAATTGCAAGAAGATATGGAGCAATTGAGTTTTGTAAAGTCAACCTTGAAAGTGTATGAGTCTTTGGTGTTTTGTTTGATAGTAGTTGTAGACATTTTATGCATTGTAATCGGTTTGTTAATTATGAAATAAGATTGATAGATATGATTTTGTATCCTAAACATGCTAAGTTTTATTCAAGTTATGTTAAGTATGTAATGACAGTTGACTACTCCAGCATCTCTTCTAATTTACAAATTTTGGTATGTAAAGTTTTATTTACTACACAAATCAATACTGCTTACTGCTTTCTACTTTCAAAAAGGTAAAAGGATACTCCACAAACAACTGGATAAACCAAATGCATTCATTTATTCATATGAGGCATAATTGTTTAATTACAAACTTGGTTAGATACATTACATCACCAAAAAGTATCTACCAATCTACATTCTAAACCTGCACATTGTCTGCCCATATTGACATATGTCATCACATGTTCAAAAGATTACCAGAGCACATTACTTACATAGATACCCAAAATAAAGTTTGATCACTTAGCACAAGTTACTGATTACAAAAGTAAAATATATAAAATACTTCCTGGACCCAAAAACCATGCAACTAGCCTTGAACCTAGTCCATGATGATAGCCTTCTCCAAAGTACTTCCTGGACCATCATAGTTGCTTGGTTGCTTCAGCTTTTGCATCATAATCGTTTGGCTAGGACCTCTCCTTCTTGCAGATATCTGTTACTTTTTTCCTGGACTCACCACCATTACCATTTGAACAATTAAACCACGTCTCCATGTTACCACCACCACGTATAGTAGCACCACCTCCGATGACTACTCCAGCAACTCTACCACCTCTGATGTTTACCCCTCTACCTCTCCCAACATTATCAGAAATCCCCTTACCTTTATCAGCACAAGTAGCATCCCTTTCAACAAGCTCATCAACAAGTTTGGTTTTTCCTCCTGCAGTTTAACCTGCAAAAACAGTAATACATTATCACATGACATAAGTGTGGAGTTTATACACACATAGTTAAAATTGATAATTACTTGGAGAATAGCCTGGAGTATGAACTTTGAAACCACCTGGTGTTACTCCAATGTTGCCTCTACCATGCCCATACTAACTTTCTTACCTCTCATACCAACTGGTGGAACATGTGGAGTTCTTTTAGAACCTGTTTCAGTTGTTTCACCAACCTCAAAAACTTTCTTCTTCCTTCCTGCAGGCTTCTTCACCTTTTCTGGAAGCACAACAATTTCATTAACACATGATTTGATGTTGTGTCCAACCATTTTACAATTGGAACAAGTCATATCTACTCCATGCTTTAAAACCTTGGTGCTTCCATCCTTGGTTCATGAGCTACTCTTTGTCATTTTTTTGTAGGTCTACCAGGCATCACCCTAGGTTTGGGGGGCAAGGGTTTGTTTTCATTGTTCACTGGCCATGTGTCCATTCCATCAACATGATAAATAAAAAAATTGTATGCCTGTAAGTAACAATCCTTCTTAAACCAATAAGCTACATAATCCTCAGGTTGTTTGTTGAGTTTCAAGATAACAACAACTACATGTGTGCATGGTATGCTACACAACTCCCACTACAGCTACGATGTTTGATTACAAATTTTTTACATTAGAAGGACGATGCCAGGAGAGAAAAGTGTTTTTTAGTATACCTCAAATTCCAGTAATTGGACCCGAAGGCGAAATGATGAGATCTGCCACTCTAGTAACCAATTTTTAAAATGTACAAGTTCCTAAAGAAAGAAATGATGGTTGGTTGGAAGTGAAGGTATGGAGCTCAGATGATACTTGCTGGAAGATTAAGGGACCCACCAAGCAACAGTCCACAATTCTGTCATGGTATGCACTATGTAATATTCATCGAACTTAATTTTATATATCTGAGATAATTTACAAGAGATAAATGATTCGTGCAGCTAACAACACGGATCACTATGTATCGTTAGCTTTAAAACATGGACTGATTATTTGTTTTCTACGAAAATTTAAGGTTGAAAATGTAAAATATAAACATTTAGTTATTTCTTATTTAGTTAGCAGTACAAAAGTTTTGAGGTGTTGACTTCACAAAGCTATTAGCAATAACAAGATGTTGATTGATTATTTGAATTTGCAGCATGTGCGGACCTTGCTGGTTTCTTAAATGTCTATGCATGTCTAATGATGATGAGGGAGTTAATGGTATGAGGAGCAGCTCTACTAGTTTAGACACGAGTATTGGAATAGAGTTGGAGTTTCATGATGAGGATGATGTCGAGAAGCCAAATGTTATTCTGCAAGGTCTTGAGTTACGACCCTGCCTTTAGAATCTCGGTCTATAAATTGTGTGTGAAAATTGTATTTTTTTATATATATGTATTGTTATGTGTTATATTGTGTGTTCAATTCTGATGTAAAATGGGTGAAATCGTGCGTGTGATCAATAACTCCCTATTACGTACGAACATTTCTCTTATTTTTATTTGAAGTTTGAATTTTGAATTATGAGTACTATTTGGATCTTGAAATACTGGCCGGAAGAATCATATCGTAGCTACAGATCACAACAACACGCTCATTTTTTAATCCAAAGCAACTATCTCGATCAGAGCCTTAATTTCTATTATTTGTTATAGTTAAAAAGAAACACAGACTTATATCTATACAAATATGACTAACCCCCAAAACTTAAAAGTTAGAACGTAGATTTTCTTTGCTATATATTGGAAATATTGTTATTTGGGGATTAATTGCAGTACCTCAAACATATTTGATAAGAAATAAGAGACCCATTGAAAAACGAAAAGGAAGCTGAAAAAAGAAAAGAATTATAAATAAGAAAAAGACGACAGTACATGCACCGTCTAAACTTTTCAAGCAAGAAAAAAACAGGTCAAAAGAGATTGTATGAATACCCGTAGTTTTCTGCATGCAAAAAGTAGGAATTGAACGCGTAGCAGCACACACGTGTCAGGTCATAGTCCGTGTGAATTCAACGGTAAGAATCTTGATGTCGTTTGTTGGCTTTTCGATCGTTGGCGTCAGATTTCTTTGAGCCGTATATTATGGGATTAAGTTTAGCATAAACCACTTTGATTTGGGCTTGTAGCTTGTCTAGTACCTCATCGGTAACCATTTTCAAAATGTAAATCACAACCCCAAATATATAAAATTAATTACGCTATGCTTACTACATATGTATATATATATATATATAAGATCAACGCTTTTGAGTTAAGGAGTTAATTTGAGTGTTGACATCAAATTATCATACCATAATTTTTACAAAATAAACTAAGATCTTTAATTTGCATGCATGTATATTAAAAACCTTAATTACGAGAATGCGTGGGAATAAAAAAGCCAACTCAACAAAACCTTTGGAACATAATATATATAATGTTTACGTAACTATATATATTGCAGCTAACATTTTTTCTTTTCCCCACCAACTACTACTTAAAAACTACTAAAGAACATTCTTTGTGAATAGAAATACGACGTCCACCTAAATGATGGCAATGAGAAAGACTAGTCAAAACTGTCGTACGAATATCTACAGTTTCATAATCCTTATTTTCATCTTGTTAATGACAACACAATTCGGTGATGTGGAATGTCGAGTGATCAAGAGGACCGAAAGAATCAGCACCAATTCTGCTCGACGTGATGAGGCGATATCTGCGGTGAATACTACTCGACTAATGGTGCCTTCATGCAACAAAGGGAAGGACGATAGCTTGAGTTGGAGGATGAACGAATTGAGACATAAACTGGCTTCTGGTCCTAGCAAAAGAGGACCAGGCCATTAATACATACAAACTCTAGTTAATTAACCTTTTAGTTTCATTTATCTTTATGATTTCAATTTTCTTAGATAAGGTATAACGCGTGTAAATCATTAATAGTTATTGTAGTGTGCTGTTTTGTGAGTTTATTATAGCATAAATATAATGTAGTGACTTGTTATTTCATTCTTACATTTTTAACTTAAACGGATCGAGTAATATGTGAACAAGGATAAATTAATAAGCAAATTTCTTTCGATTATATTGATCTTTCTTATTCATATGAGCCGTCTCAATATAGAACAGTAGTAATTAAGCAGAATAAGCCAGTAAGCGAAAACAAAAATATAGTATAATAGGAACGTTTTTAGGTTATAGGCCGGTGATGGTATTTGTCGCAGATCCGAAAATCAGACCAGAAGCTAATCGAATCACCTTAATTGAAGAGATTATCAAGTTGTTGGTTAATGCCTTGAAATCCAAGTGTGATGATGATATTCCTACTGATCCTATGGCTATCCCTGAACCCCCATTGGAAAAGTTTCCAATTCATGATTGTTCAACTCACTGGAGATCGAGAGAACCCAAGGTATGTAATTAAACTGTTTTGTATATGGAGTTGTTAATCCCTGTGCTAACTACATTTTTCACATTTTGTTTACTTTTATAATGAAGCTTGGTGAGAGGTTTGAGGGTCCTGTACAGTTAAAAGAGTGCTTGGCTTATTATGCACTTGCTAATGGTTATTCAATCTGGTATGAAAGAAGCAGCTACAAGAAGATAATTGCAAAATGTGGTACAAGGCCACCCAAGGGTAAAAAGGGTGAAAACAAACCAAAGCCTAGGATGACTAGGAACAGCAGGAAGTTAATGTGTGACTTTAGGTTGATGGCAAGATGGATGGATGATGAGAAATCATTCATGATTGTATCTTTGAAAGATAAACACTCTTGTTCAAAAAACTTTAAGTTTGAGAGTTTGATTAACTACAAGTGGATTGGAAAGCACTTTGCAGATAAGATAAGGTTGAACCCTGAAATCAGATTGTGTGAGCTTGCTGAGTTGGTGCAGAAGAAGTACAAGTGTACAGTAACTCTTCAACAGTGTAAGAGGGCTAGGGCATGGTGCTTAAATGAGTATGAGAAGACACTTGAAGAACATTATGGTATGCTCAGATCTTATGGAGAGGCTCTGCTTCAATCCAATCCAGGTTCAACATTTCAATTAGGGGTCACAATCAATCCTGATGATGTGACTTATTTTGAAAGAGTATATGTGTGCTTCAAAGCATTAAAAGATGGATGGCTTAAAGGGTGTAGGAGAATAGTGGCTTTAGATGGATGTTTCTTGAAGAGCACATGTGGAGGAGAGTTACTAACTGCTGTTGGAAGGGATGTTAATAATCAGATTTTCCCAATTGCATGGGCAGTAGTTGGGGTTGAGAATAAGGATAATTGGACATGGTTTTTAAGGTTATTGAGTCATGATTTGGAGAGCCCATGTGGTGCTGACTTGACTCTAATGTCTGATCAACACAAGGTATTTAAGATATAACTCATAAGATTTGTTGTTACTTTAACAGTACAGTACATGTGTTTAATTGATCAAATGTATTGCAGGGACTCATTGAGGCTGTCAAGGATGTGATGCCTGCTGCTGAACATAGGCAATGTGCCAGGCACATTTATGAAAACTTCAGGAAGAGATATAGTGGAGTTGCATTCAGAAACATGTTCTGGAGAGCTTCAAAGGCTACCCATGAGAACGAGTTTCTAGAGGTAATGGCTGAAATTAAGAATGCTAACCCCAATGCTTATACCTATTTAATGGAAAGGAATCCCAAGTCATGGTCTAGGGCCTTTTTTTGGTTGCACACTGGCTGTGAAGCAGTTGAAAATGGCTTTAGTGAGTGTTGGAATGTTGTTTTGGTTAGAGTCATGAACAAACCAATAATAACCATGCTTGAAGCAATTAGGGTCATTGTGATGATAAGGCTTGAGACAATAAGAGAGATCAGTAGCACATGGTAGAAGGATGTAACAGATATCACACCTAGTATCAGGAAGAAACTAGAGTGGATTAAGGATCAGATAGGTGATTTGTTAGTTATTCATGCAGGTGGCAATAAGTTTGAGGTTAGGAAACAAAGTAAGGGTTATGCAGTAGATATTGAGGCTAGTCAGTGTTCATGTAGGTTATGGGAGTTGAGTGGTGTACCATGTGTACATGGTGTGGCAGCAATACTTAAGTGTAATGAGTTGCCAGAGAATCATGTGTCAGCTTGGTTTAGAATCTCTATGTATCAGAAGGCTTATATGTATCACATGAATCCCATGCCTGGAATGGAATTCTGGCCACAAGTTGATCAAAACAAACCACTACCACCAAAGGCTAGAAGAATGCCAGGTAGGCCCAAAAAAAACAGAATCAGATCATCTAATGAACCCAGGGTTTCAGGTACTAGGGTGACCAAACATGGTGTGATCATGACTTGTCAAAATTGTTTCCAAAAGGGGCATAATTCCAAGGGATGCAAGAATGAGACTGTGATTAAGGAAAAACCACCAAAGCAGAAGGGTGGAAGAAAGAAACAAGAGCCAGCATGGTACCAAACAAACTTTAAAGTTGGGGTCACCAAATCTGGGTTTAAGTGGGCTTCAAACACTTCACCAATCAGGGTACCAAACAAAGGTACAATGTCTGTTTTATTTGCATACTTACATAATCTTCTTATATATATAGACATTTTAGTTTAAACTCATGCTAAGAATGTTTGTACAGTACCTGCTAAACCCGCTAAAACAACTGGAAAGGGTGGTAAGGGTGCAAAGCCAAAGAGTGGTGCAACTGGTGGTAAGACAGTAACCACTAGACAAGCAAATCAACCAAGGAAAAAGGGTGGTGCAAAGGCTAAATTGAAGGTAGCATTTGGGAGGACATTAAGCTGGTTTACTAGTGGGTTGGGTTCATCTGGTACAGTAGTTGCAGACAATGACTCAAGTCAACTACCAAATGTCTCAACTCAAGAGAGTATATCTGACTTCACAGATGCCAATCCACCTGCAGTCATTCTAACCCAAGAATCAGTGAATGCCAAGGTTGTAAAGAAAAGAAAGGCAAGTGAAAGAATTCTAAAAATGAAGCTTGGGAAAAACGTTGTTGGACAAGGAAGCACACAAGAGACTGCACTGAAGCTTGATTAGAAGATTAAGTGATGTTGTATTTTTTGGCAAGATGATCCCACTGCTACAAGACAATGTTCATTATAACTTTAACTTATAGCCTTGATGATATGGATCAAACTTAAAACTTAAAATTTTGATTTTGTACCTTGATGATATAATTCCAAGGTTTATGGTAATTTATATGTTAGTAATTTATATGTTCATGTTTGATTTGGTTTACTGTCTGTTTTAAGGTATTATCAACTATTTGGATAACATATTACAAATGGCACCATTTCATTCATATAAATTGCTTGAACAGCTTACAACATGATGAAACTTACAAAACCTACCTTGAACCAAGTCTAAATGACAATTAGTTGATAACAAGAACAACTATAACTAAACATAACATCAGTACAACACCTATCAAAAGTACAAATACTTGGTCAAACATCTTCAATTTTGACTTCAGAATGGTCAACTCTTCAATGTTCCTCATCAACACCATCTTTGTATCTGCATTTCCAGTTGTTTTAGCAGGTTTAGCAGGTACTGTACAAACATTCTTAACAAGTACAAATTACAGGTAAAGTGCGTATTCTACCCCTTTTAACAGGTTGAGTACATTAAATACACCTCCCGTAAGTTGGGTACACACTATGGATTTTGAACCTAAGTTGAGTGCATTCGTACGCACTTAACCCTATTATTTATTATTTATACTTGCACCTGCTATCTGTATTTTCATCAAAAATTTCCTCAAATTTTCATTCAATCTTAGCTATAAAAAACAATACTAAAAAATGTCAACGGTTTCGATAAAGAGTTTATGTTTTCTCATCCGCATTATCATCTTGTTAACGACAACAAATATCAGTGATATCAAGTGTAGAGTTCTGCATTCGACACCAAAGAATATCAAAACTGCCACATTTGCTACACCACCATCACGAGTTGTAACGAAAAAAGTTATAGAAGGTTGCCATTGAGGATTCGGGACTTGACATATAAATTGGCTTCGGGCCCTAGTAGAAGAGGAGCAGGGCATTGACATTATAAGAAGACTTTAGTGTTTGTAAATGCATCAAACTTTGTCAAAAAAGTTATTGTGTGTATCGTATTTTACGGGGCTCTATTAAATGTATTGAACTCGTAAAAGTATATAATTGTATGTAATATTTTGACGTGAAACTTCGTATGAGTGACACGTGGGTACTTGTATGAGTGACACGTGGCCAAATTACATACAATTGTGTGTTTTTACTAGTTGAGTACATTTAATAGATGTGTTCAAAGTACGATACACACAATAACTTTTTTGAAAAAGTTAAATACATTTTAAAAGACATAACCCTAATAAGAAAGAATATACGAGTATAACTTATCTAATTTCGTTCCATTTTCATCTTCTTGTGATTTAGGAAGTATTTATTCTTTTTCCGTTTTTCATAGTTTATACATATATGAGTACAATATATCTACACTGTTTATGTTGTTTCTGTAAGGGATTATTATCTGAAGGCCGCTTAAATATATCATGTTGTTTTTGTAGGTTACACGTATTTGAAAACGATTTAAAATTTGTATGTTGTTTTATGTATATCAAATTAGACTAAAAATTCGTCGAAAAAATGTAAAAAGGACACAAATACCCCTGTATTTATTAATTAACATTGTTTATATTATTTTAGTTTTATTCAGATGGGTGTTTGTATCTTTTACATTTTTCCGATGAGTTTTGGCCGAAGTTGGTATATATGAAATAACATACGAATATGAGCAGCCTACAAAATCATTTTCAAATACATGTTGTCTACAAAAACAAAATAATATATTTGGGTGACTTCAAATATATAATCCCTTTTTATAACTAATTATGTACTTTGTACCATTTGATTATATTTTATCTTTCTTTCTTTTTCTTTTTTCTTTCTTTTTCTCTGTTAGTTTTTGTTTTGGGTGATAACATTTGTATTATTATTTTTTTATAAATTTATCAAACTTATACATTAAATGTACAAATTTAATAAATTTATCAAATACAACGACACAAACATCATTATCATTTCTCTTTAAACGGGGTTTGAATTACTAATCAAAAAGTCCGTCACAGTTGACTGAATTCCAACTCAATTACTTTTAACTCAATTACACAACCAATAGCCCAAGTAACTTCGGGCCACAACCCATTTGCAAACGACCCAATATACTAGCCCAATTTCTTGCTTTTACTAATTTACTGGCCTCGTTAGAACTCACCCAGTTTTTTGGTTTAGTTAGTATGAGTCGATAACTAAAAGGCTCTGTAAGAAAAAAAGCCTCACAATATCTTTTTTATACATTCTGAAAGTGATAGGAAAACAAAGAATATTTATTACATATCCTTCGAGTTTGTCTAACTTTTGGAAAAATGATAGTAAAAAGGATATCATTGTCTACATTAGAAAAACTATCCACTGATGAACTATATAATCAATGGGTTTATACCAATAAAAAGAAAAATAACAACTTAAATAATGAATTTATAAATAGAATTGAGGCTTTAGAAAAAGTTTTTATAATGAGTTTACACAGAGCCGGTAAAATGAGTGATTTAGGAGAACTTGAGAAGTTAATGTGGACTGTTTATCTAATCTTCTTTTTTTTTTTAAAATGCAGAGGGGCAGTTGCATAATTTAACAAAAAATGAGGTCAACATACATATCAGCTCAAATTATAACTTGACGATGCAATTGTAATCGATCAACAAATTTCATTAAATTAGAATACAAAACACATTGATCACTAATTACATAATGAAATTCATGATTAGAACTTGAATTGATTCATAATAATGGTCGTAATTCAAATTCATCATAATCATAAAATTAAAATTGTGATTTTTTTGATCTTGCGAATTTTTCGCATAATCTTTTATTTGTAGATGCAAATAATTAAATTAAATTATTATCATTATACAAAATATATAAATAATTGAATTATATATGATATTCATCACCAAATTTCAAAAATTCAATACTTTTTATAATGTTAAAATTCATTATGATGAATGTAAATTATAGTTATAATTTAATATTGCTCGATGACTGCTAATTATTGACTACGAGGGAAAAAGAAGTAGTTCATGTTAGATAAACACACACACATATATATATATATAGGGGAAGAATCTATAGGGAAGCTTCAAAATTTGGGGAATGAGGAAAGCAAATCTTAGCCCTTAATTTTTTAATAAAAAAACGTTTTTAACATTCATTGGTGATGAATGTTAAATTTCAAAATTATTTGTGATTTTTAAAATTCATTTATAATGAAATCAAGAGTTGAGATTTACTTCCCTCCTTCCCTAATTTTTTTTACTTCTCTCTTGATCCCTACCCCATATATATATATATATATGCCCATTATAAATAAAAAAGTTTTCAACTAATATTATTTCCTTTTTAACAACTTTAGATGAAATTAGTATTTAAACGTTTATTTAAAATGATACGTCATGTATTTTTTTAATTAAGACACATGACAACAATTGAGATGCCTATGTGTCTTAATTCTAAGAGATGTGGTGCATTTTATTATGTAAGTAATGATAATGATATTGATATAAGCTTTTAAGAAGAACTTTGAATATCTTTTTACTTTAATAATAAGATGTTAGTTTATTTCCTAAGTAGTTAAATGCCTCTAATGTCTTTTCATACCTTAGGTTATTCGCACAATGTGAGAGGAACTTACGCATAAGGGGTGGTGCTAGTTTATAGTTCATACGTAATAAGTAATTATAGTGATGACATAAACTAAGAAGATGGTGGCCATTGGTAGTGCACAAAGAACACTGAATATTTGTCTGGACAAAATAAAAATTAGAAATATTTACGATGACAATCGTACGATCTATATATCGTGTAAAACTTCTTGATTTATCATTTTCGAAGTGTAAACTACGTCTTGATTAAATTTTTTGACAGACTTTACTAATACATTTGTATTGTTTTGATATCCCTTTAATTAGTGCGACGTAAAGTTTTTCATGCAAAAATATGTGAAGTGACCATGTTATCATATATGCGATTTCAGTTGGAAAAATAAAAGAAGAAAGATTGCATTAATTAAAACATTGTTTGATTTAACTTCATCAGTATAGGGAATGATCATGTCTTCATATATTCGAGTAAAGTTGTATCTAATTCCTCTTCCCTAGCTTACTCATTAAATAAAATATGACAAACATGGATTAGTATGTGTTCTCATATTTACTGTTGAACATAGTTTTTGAGTGACATATAAAGTGGTGACATTCATAAATTAAAGTGAAAAATATGTATTCTAGTTCCACGGCGAATAATACATGTATAAAATCACCTCCAATACAATTTTCGTTCTATTAAAGGAGTCTTATCCTGATAACGTCTTATATTGTTCAGTCTACTTCTTGTCTTTTAGCATTATTGAAATGTGATTTTATAAATGTGTTTTAGTTAGTGTTTTTATGTAAACACTTAAAAAGTACAAGCCATGCGTTGCTCGTTTAAATAAATATAGTGATAGTGATTTTCGGTTAACTTTATTTTGATGCCCGTAAAAGATATAGCTGTTATATGTTACGTGTTAGTGTAAACAGTACAAATTAAACTATTTGATTTGTAGTGTATGTTATATATGATACATTTTAATATATATTTTTTTAAGATAGATTTTACTATTTTACCCTTATAATTATTAAGAGCATTTTTAAAAATCTATAGAAATGACTAACATACCCCTACATTTATTAAATTATCATTAATACAAGTATTATTAAACTATAAACTAATTAAGATATGATAATTAATTTTAACTAAGACTTTTCTATATCTATACTATTATATAATGCATTTGAGATATATTTTTTAAGATATAAATGACTACAGATGAAAAACTTCAAAAAAAACATAACTTTTGAATTATTAGTAGTTATAGGACATGTCAATTATAGACGGAATGGTTGGATTAGCTGAAAGCATTTAATCAAGGTTAGGACGAGTAATTCAAATTTTTGATCGAGTTTTAGGATTACAATGTAACGTACATAATGATTAATATCAAAATGCAAAAAGATAAACCAAAAATAAAAAAATCAAATAGACTCAACAAACAGCTCCACAACTCACAACCTGTCTATTAAGAACTTGAAACCCGACACTCTCAACTAGCAACACCATCGCGTTTGCAATGACATCTTATAATTTAATTTTAAGTTATTTTGTTACAAGTCTTTTTGAAAAATTGTTAAAAAAATGATTTTTCCAATTTACAAAAGAGTATACTTCATGTATTGTCATATAGTTTTGAATTTTTAAAATATTTCAAAAAACACAATACTATATATCGAATAAATATGAAGCTAATAAATTGTTCCCGCTGCATTGCGCGGATATTTTGCTATGTAGTACTATATAGTCACGATAATAATTATGGCATGCTAAAATATTTCTTTAATTAATTAAATTTCTATTATTCAATAATACTATAATAAAGAGAGGTACATACATGTGAATTTCAATATAATTAGATGAAAAACGATCATCGTGGTTTTGTAAAAGTGTTTGTTTCGATCCAATCTCTTTTCAAGAAGACCACCTAATCACTATCTCATTTACCACCCAACATACAAATAAAATAACATCTTTTTGCGTATTTTTACAAAGTTGTCACATATTTACACAAGCACATGGTCGATCATTGTCTTTACTACCCCAATGCGCCGTCATTGACCACCGCATCGCACGACATTGGTCGACCACGGACCATCGTGTCACACATTCACCTTTACTTGATGCGCACCTGTTTTATTTCGGTGAAACATCTCAGCCACCTCCGATGACCTCAATCACCACCGACTTGTCCATCTTTATATGCAATGACGGTTGACTTATTGTTTCTATGTATAAATTCCCATAATTTAGTTTCCATCTATTCGTTTTCATAATTAAATACACTTGACTTTGTTTGTTGTTGAGTTTTTGATCAACTAATTGTCTCTAATAAATATATTTGTCAAATCATTGAGTTTGTAAACATATTTATAGAGTCAATATTTTAATTATCTCTTTTTTCTAATTTTTCAAAATGGTAAAACTCCTATCTGAGTGACCCACTCCCTATCCATCGCAAACGTTGCTAATTGAGGTGCCGTCATTGATTTGCTAGCAATGATCATGCCAAAGCTTCAATTTGGTTCGTGAAACTATATATATAGCATTTTAGGTTTCTTTTTTAGTAACTCTAATATCTCATCATATGCACCTAGTGTTTTCATTACGTATTATTGACATCTTAATTGGTTTAATTGCGGAGTGAAATTGGCCAGGATGATCGATAATTTATTTGAAGTTGTGGATTATTGTTTTGTAAGCTTGGTGATCCTTGCGCACTTCTTTTTGATCCATACACACTATTTTGCATAAACTACCTATTTTACCCATAATATATTTTTCATTTCCTTTTTACCATATAAGCTCCTAACTTTTCTATATCACAATAATTAACAAGGTAAAAACACTGTCAAAGTAAGGCGCCGACAAAGTTCCATAAGTAAAACACATTGTTGGTCGATAAAGTTTATGTAGATCGACCCATTGCACCAATTTGTCCAATAAAAGTTCTTTGATTTTTCTCATTTTTCTATGTAAAAATAAAAATACCTATCCAAAGGGCAAAGAGTATTAGAGGTCAATTCCATTTTTTTCCTTATGTGGCGTCAAAACGATTCCTGTAATCAAACAATCGAAGCCAAAATCAAAACATCTCAATTCTTCTCAACATACAAACATATTTAGATATGTATCAAAATTCATTCAAACCTATAAAATAGAAATCATATTACAGTATTTTACTTTTTCACTCTAGGGTTTAATTTTTTGGCACAAAGGGGAAATCGATTGATTGAGGATAAGGTGACAGACTTGAAGCGCCCTGGTGGATTTTTGCGACGAGGCTAGACGGTCATGATGGATATTAGCAGTGGTAAAGATAATTTGACGGGAAAATAAGCGGTGGATGTTAGCCATACTTGTGTATAGCCTTACAGAGAAGGTTAAGAGAGGTAAATGTCAAAATAAAATTAAGGGTAAAATGGATAGCTCATACAAAATAGTGTGTGGATCAAAAAGTGGTGTGTGAGGATCACCTCCCCAGTTTTAATACCGGCACAAACGAGTGTGATACTATGGTGGATTATGTATTTATAGTAATCCATCAACTCTTTTATCTAAATTAACTGTTTCGTTAGATAAGTTGTTAAAGTTAAACAAATCTATAGAATCATACCATTTCATCTTGTTGATTTATAATAAATGATTTAATATTTTTCATTATAATTTTGGTGAAACTTGAAATGGTAATCATGCTTAAATACTTTCGGCATAAAGTTGATCCTATTTGGAAAACTAAAAACTAAAATACTTGTGCGTTCACATATTATTACAACTACCTTTAAAATAACAATTACCAAATCGTATTCAAATTCATAAATAGTAGGTATTGTTTTCTTATGGCTATGTCTTCTTTGTTTTGCCTTTTTCATCTTCTCATAATCCTATCCAATACACCTTTCACTTGTTCTTCATTTTATTCATTATCAAAAGGCTAATAAATCTCCATCGATCACAAAGATGATCATCTCGTTTCCCTTTTCACCGCCGGATTTTACAAAGTGGGCATCAACGCTTACTGCTTTTCGATATGGTTCACCGAGAATCCCACCACCGTTTCTTGGATGGCGAATCGAGATGTACCCGTGAATGAAAAAAGCTCCAAACTTTCACTTTATAAAAATGGTAATCTTGTTTTAGAAGATGCTAATAAATCCGTTCTTTGGTCCACAGAATCTAAAGCCACAAATGGTTCCTTTGTTTTGAAACTTGAAAATAATGGAAATCTTGTTGTTTATCAAATTCATAGTCATTCGTACATTCTTTGGCAAAGTTTTGATTACCTGACTGATACTCTTTTACCTGATCAACCATTTACTAGAAACTCACAACTTGTTTCGTCTAGAAGTACGACGAATTTCTCTTCGGGGTTTTTTAAGCTTTATTTCGTGAATAATAACGTTTTGAGTCTTCTTTATGACGGGCCAGAAATCACAAGTGTTTACTGGCCCGAACCGTATTTAAAAACATGGGGGGCTGGGAGATCTACTTATAATAATAGTCGAATAGCAAAACTTGATTCTTATGGCGAGTTTAACTCGTCTGATAAATTTGGATTCTTTGTTTCGGATTTTGGTGTGAATGTACAAAGATTCAAGAAGGTTGATTTTGACGGTAATATTAGAGTTTATAGTCTTGTTGAGAGAAAAAAGTGGGAGGTTCAATGGCAAGCTTTTTCGAGATTGTGCAAGATTCATGGCGTATGTGGACCGAATAGTCTTTCTACTTATTCTCAAGAAACGGGTAGAGAATGTAAATATGTTCATGGGTATAAGCAGATGGATCGTACCGATTGGAGTTAGGTTGTGAGCCCGAATTCAAGCCTTGCCAAAAGGAAGTAAAAGAAGATTTTATTGAGCTTCATTATGTCGAGTTTTATGGTTATGATATCGACTATCTTCCAAATACCACTCTTGAATCCTGCAAACAATCTTGCTTAAAAGATTGCAATTGTAAAGGGTTTCAATACAAATTCAATAAGTCATTATATAATTGCCTTTTGAAGAATCTATTATACACCAGATATCAGTCAGGTTTTTGAAAACTCGGTGTATATTAAGCTACCAAATACTTTGTTATCATCTTATCAAGAAAGATTTAACGAAAACTCGCGCTACATTTGTCCAGGAAATCTTACCATGTCGAGTTCTAGATCTTTATTATAAAAAACACGAAATTGGGTCAGTTAAAGTTTTCTTATGGTTTGGGGGTGCAATTGGAGTTCTTGAGATTTTATTGATACTCTTCTTCTTGTATATCACTCGCAAAGACTCTTCCACGACTGCACAAAGTTACTATCCAATAGGATCAGCGTTTAAAAGGTTTACATACGCTGAGCTTAAAAAGGCGACACATAATTTTAGTAAAGAGATAGGGAGAGGAGGGGTTGGTGTAGTGCATAAAGGTGAATTATCGGATGATCGGCGATAAAGGTGACTAGAGAGGCTAGTGATCATCAAGGAGAAGCTGAATTTCAAGCGGAATTTAGTACAATTGAGAGGCTTAATCATATGAATTTGATCGAGACATGGGGGTATTGTGTTAAAGGGAAACATAGGCTTGTAGTTTACGAGCATATGGAGAACGGGTTGTTGGCTAAAAAGTTAGAATATAATAAACTCGATTGGGAAAGAAAGCTAAAAATACCAAAACCTAATAGTTTGATTATCTCGAACACATGATAATCACATTAAATTAGAAAATAATCACGTGTGATTGTCATGTTATATTTTGTGATTATCTTGAATAGTCACAACATAAATAATTGTTAAAAAAATTGAAAAAAAAAACTTTTTATTTATATTTTTTATTATAGCCTTCAAAAGTTATTTTGATAATAATTATTGAATTTTTTTTTTTAATGAAATATGTTTTGAATAGTTCAAAAATATTTTTAAAATCGGTTTCACAGTATTTAACTTGTTATTTGAACCATCATTTATCGACGTGGTATATGTTAACTATTAAGAGAAAGAAAAATTACTAATGCTCCGATATCCAAAATACTTAGACCGGTCACTATGGCATCTTGTGCTCCCTGTTCTCGCACCTACGTGGCCCATTCTCATAACAACGCCATATGCACGGTCCCGTTCTGGGGACCGTCCTTGGCCTTTTCGTTATGGTGAGCACGACAAAGGAACAGTAACATGGCCATGGTGGGCCAGCTTGCTTCCAACGGCCAAAATACAACGATATTTTGTAAAAATAAAAAAACAAAATTAATTAATTTTCAAAACATATTATATATACATACACAATTACCACTATTTTTTACACACTATTTTTCACAATCTCTACTTCTTTTACACACAATTATATTAAAAAATTACCACTTTTCTTTTTCACAAACAATTCTCACTATCTCTACATACACAACACCACAACAATTATATCAAAACAAATCCACTTAAAATGCCTAAACAACACCATAACTATTCTCAATCACAATCCAATTATTTTTTTAACTACCTAATCAATGTTCCTACACCAACTTTGGCTACATCACCGACGAATTCTAATTCTCTAGTAATCAAAAATGAATTTGATTTAACTAAGATAAGTCTAGCATGCCCATTATGCATATTTCTATTGCATAAGAAGTGATGCACAAGCATATCATATACATGATTTTGTTGAAAATTAAACGAAACTTTCGGAGGGTCCGAGATCAATTCGTCGGCCCAGATTCGGAACCAATGCGATATATGTTTGGAACAACGATGATGGTGGTAACGCAGCTAGCGGCATCACAGGAAAACATCGGCGGTGGCTGCGGAGGAAGAACATCGACGAAATGATTTCGGAGTTTGGGGGAAACTATTTTAGAAACTATTTTCAAATAAAAAAGATTTCAACGTTTTTTTTTTAATTTTTTATTCATAATAATCACATCAATAATATGTGATTATCAAAACTCTATTTTGTGAATATCTCGAATACATAATAATCACATTATATTATGAAATAATTACATGTGATTATCATGTTATATTTTGTGATTATCTTGAATAATTATAACAGTAACGACCGTAAAAAAAGTTTGAAAAAAAGTTAATATTTTTTATTAAATTTTTTATCATAGCTTGCAAAAGTTATTTTAATAATAATCATTGAAAAAGTTTTAAAAAAAAATGTGTTTTGAATATTTAAAATGTAATTTAAAAATTATTCTTAAGTTATCACGATATTTATATTTTTCTTTTATGAACACTTCTCTCTCTATATATATATATTTTAAATATTACATCAAATGTCCAGGATCTTCCTTCATCTTTTCACAAACATGTAGTAGTTTCTGTAGTTTTCAAGACTTCGATAATTTGTAGAGTATGAAAGTGATTGTTGCGGTTCTACGCATAACACATCGATGTTTTAGATGAAAAAATATGTGCATCCAATGTATGGATAGATTTGACGGTGCATATGAAGCTGTCTTGAAAAAATATGTTCATGCATTTAAGCTCAGAGAAGTACTAGAAAAAATATCAAAAGGAGACAAACTCAAAAATGATAAATAATATTAGCCGAGTACTAGCTAGCAAATAATTAGTTTTCTATAAATAACATTTACGTTCAAAAGAATTATATTTTATAGAACGTTTTAGAAAAAAAAAAATATATTACAATACAATGACATGTTTTTTGAAAGATAGTTATAAGAATTCATCTTTCTTCTATTAAAACTTTAGTGAAATTTAAGTAGAGGTCAAATTATTAGTATTGAAATATGTTTTTTATAGGCGAAATATGTTTTAATTTCGTTAATATATTTTGTTTTCTGTTTATGTGTTACAGTTTCGTTTTTGCTTTCTATTACCGGTTCCTACATAAAAAAACATTATAACTATCGAATGAGAACTCGTTTTGACCCGTTACAGTTTCGGTTTGATTTTCGGTTTCGATTTCTACAGTTTCTATTAGTATTAGAACATATTTCGCAGCAGAAAACAGAAAATAGTTGTGTGCAGGTAGTAATGATTCCGTTGACAATTAATTTCAAATGAAACATATATATCAGGTGCCAGAATGTAATGATATGACTATGACTGTATATGAGCTACCAAAGGAATTTCGGATCCATGATCCGTGAAAACTGTTCATGGCACATGTTAAGTTTACATTAATTATTTCATTAACAAAGTCTAATAGATGATCAATAAATATAGAGTAAATATAAAATTTCGGATCCATGATCCGTGAAAACTGTTCATGGCACATGTTAAGTTTACATTAATTATTTCATTAACAAAGTCTAATAGAGATGATCAATAAATATAGAGTAAACTATACTGGGAGTCTTTGTGATACATTTTCAGTTTTTAGATAAGGTATTATGTGGATATAGTCCTTGAGCTGGGTTTTTGTTGCACTATTAATTTCTGATCTTAATGAATGTTCATTTTGTCCGTTACTTTAGAGACTAACAGTGAAACATAACACCCTATATTTCAAAAATCAATTAATTACACCAATACTTAGTTTTGTCTATTAAATAAGTAATATAAATTATTTAATTGTTTGAGACCTACATTTTCGGTCAATTAAAAAGGGTTAAGCTTAACGTACTAATGAATTCTACTAGACTTACTAATTTACATTCATATGATTACAATTTTCAATGTAATATCACAATTTATGATAGAATATTTTTTATTAATTTAGTATATTTAATAGTACTCATTAAAAATAGGACAGATTATTACACATCTTAATCACATACAACTTATATCGTAATTATCATATTTTTTAGAGTAGAAAAACTATATGTAGCTCTTAATTTACGTTGACAAGTAATGTTAGTTGCAGTGGATTCAAAAGTTGTCACCATCAGATAACAGAAACAATATCTTTTTTGTTGATCAAATATTAAATGGTTAGAACATTCATATGATAGACAAGAGGCAAAATGTGTCTGAATATTACGAAAATGAAATTTGACCTTATTTCATCTCTTCAACTTCCAGGCCTTCTAGACATTTTTATACAAAGAGAAGATAAAGGTGAATAAAAGTGAAAAGAGAATTGTCTCTATCTTGATTCGATCAATTTTCTTGTATTTATCTCTCACTCAAAAACACAAATAATAAATTTATTCTCTTTTTATTCCATCAAAACTCTTGAGTACAGCGTTAACAATAAACAAATAATTTCCATACAACTCTTATAAATTTCCTTTTACCGATGCTTCAAATGTAATTTTTTCCTCTTCTAATTGAAATTATATTTAAGTGCATTATTGTAAGGGTAAATTATTAAAAGGGATAACTATAAAAGCATCTCCGATGCGTGTTCGATCATAAGCAAGTTTCTGGTGATGTAAAATCTTATGAATTTAGAAGAGAGAAAATAATTGACCCCGCTAATTGATAACAAGCTAATAAATTATTTACTTTTTTCTATATATTACTAAAAATTAGTGGGACCCGATTATAAAGATTGTAAAAATACTAGCATTGGAGAGTTTTATAAAAAATTATAATTAATTAAAAGATGAGTAGATGATGTGGCATTACACGGTAATGCTGTGAACTTGGGAACGTTCATATCATTTAATAGCATTGGAGATGCGGTATGACCATGATATTTAACTATTTATAGAAGAAGTCTGTAACTTACATGGAGGAGGATGTGTAGTTTATGAAAATTCTAATGTATTAAGGGCTCGGTTGATACATAGGATGTCCATATGGTGGCAAATGATGTCCACGTGCTGGACTAGAGAGAGAATAGATTGTGGAGTCCAAAATTTTCTTATAACCTTTTTTACTATAAAATAAATTAGAAAAGTTCATTTAGTTAAAAGTATATTAACATAAAAATATATTTGATAAAATAGCTATAGGTCGTAAGTTGTAGTTTTAGATTAAGAGTTTTTAACAAAAGTTACTTTCAGTAGCTTAAGGATTTTAAATTTTTCATTTGATTCTAGAGTTAAAGCTTATACATGTCAAACAAAACTTTTATTTTTATAAGAAATTTTTGTTCAAAAACTAAAAATTAAAATTTCTAAAAGCTCCTTGCCAACCAAAGCCTAAGTCTAAAGATCTAAAAACAAGTAGACACTTATTTTTTTAGTTATTCTTTTCATTGTCTTCGCCATTTCTTCTAACATACACTATATTTAGGCATGTTTTTTAGTCCATCTAATTAGGCACACATGTGATTTTCATTTCACTTAAGATACATGGACATCTAGTCAATAATATGAAAGGATCGTGGTTATATTTTGATACCGTTAAGATTATAAAGTTACATATATATTATATAAATTTATATATTGCGAAGATGTTTACTTTCTACAACTTCAACTAACGTTTTGTATAAAAAGTACAATTTATAGTAACAACTTTTTATTAAAACCTTTGTGTATTATATAAAGTAGAACTAAATATTGATAAGTAATACATAAAATACAATAAAAATAAAAAGAAAATAAGTGGGATCTATAGACTTTATAAAGTTTGTAGAGTAGATGGTTAGAGGTGGTGTTTAGAGATGGCTGATGGTGTAGAAGGAGATGCTTACGTGGACAAAAATGATGACTTGAATGGCTATGTGGCCTCACATGTAGGTGATAACCGTATGAATCAACATTTACTTTCAGTTGTAAGTTAGCATCAACTGCAACAAATTAAATTGTTGTAATATTTTCCCAATCTAAACAAATTAAATTATCAAATTCTTTTGTGCAGAGAGAAGCGTTTGGTAATTGAGAAATCTTAACATTACATTTCCTTTCTCGTCTCTTAAACTTCTAGGCGTTGTTCGGGACATATTTAGTGCATAATTGACCTGGTAATCACGTGAGCTGTTAAACCTCTAGAGCTGTTATAGTTTCAAGTTATGTGCAGAAACTTCAGTGATTTTCTCATGACTTACTTTAACGTACAATTTAAGAATTCTTGTGAGGTTGGCATCAACTGTTACTGAAGATTTATATATCTCGCAGTAACCTGACCATCTATTATTTGGTGAGTTGTTCTTGTATAACAGGATTTACTATTTTGGTAAACGTCTTGATAATTTCAGATTAAAAATATCAAGTGGCAGCAGCATCTGATGACATGGGTATGAGCTGCCCACGAAGACGAACAATTCGTGAAGATTGGTCATGGCAAGTTGACTTTGTATGTATTAAACAAAGTCTACCATTAATGAAAGGGATCTCGGACCTCTTTTTTTTCGTTTCTGGGTGAGTAAATTAGCAGCGTGTTCTCATGTGTTTACATTCATAGGCGTCCGATTTGAGGATTATGTATCATTTTAAATAGCTTCGTTCTTCCTTTGACCTGATATTTCTCATTATTATTTCTTTTGTCATTTCAGTACTCATACCTTCTTCCCACACACACTAAAAAAATGTCAATAATTTCAAGATCAGTCAGTATACCCATTCAATCGATCAAGGACGCCACCAGAGATTTCAAAATCCCCATTGGGCAAGGTGGATTTGGTCCAGTTTACAGAGGAGAACTAGCCATTTCTGATAAACCAGCTATCTCTGTAGCTGTAAAGCGACTAAACAAAGACAACGTTTCTGGTCAAGGGAGTAAGGAGTTCTTAACAGAGATTCATTTGCTCTCTCGTTATAAACATCATAACCTAGTTTCCCTTCTTGGTGTCTGCCAGGAAGACGGTGAAAATATCCTCATTTATGAGTATGCACACCATGGAAGCTTGGACAAGTACTTATATCCTTCTAAAACCACGTGTCCACTCACGTGGAAGAAAAGGGTCACTATTTGCCTTGATGCAGCCCGCGGTTTAGATTTTCTACACAACCGTGTAGATAAAGATCTAAGAGTTATACATAGAGACATTAAAAGTGGAAATATTCTTTTAAATCAAAACTGGGAAGCTTTGATTGCTGATTTTGGACTATCCAAAATAGGCAGTAAAAATGAAGGTGACACTTATATCATAACCAACGCTGCTGGCACAGATGTTTATTGTGATCCAGAATATAGAGCTACGGGTATCCTAACAAAGGAATCAGATGTGTATTCCTTCGGGGTTGTACTGTTTGAAGTCCTAGCGGGGAGGTTGTGCTTCTTAAGAGTAAACAGCAAAAAACGATTTCTAATTTCAATGGTCCGAGAATACTATGGAAAAGGAAAATATGATGAGTTTGTTGATCCTAAATTAAAGAGGCACATGGATTTAAAATCCATGAAAGAGTTTTCAGGGATTGCATATCAATGTTTGCGTGATGATAGGAAAAGTCGACCCTCAATGAGTGTGGTGGTAGAGAAACTTGAGAAGGCATTACAATTGCTAGTAAGCTTAAATTCATGAAAATCTTCAGAGTTCCCTTGTGTCTATATATGAATATATACTAGGAATCGTTTAACTCAATACTCTTTTACCTGCAATTTTCTTAAAAACTATCAGGTGGCAGAGGAACTTGAGGAAGCACATGAATTACAAGTAAATAAAATTAAATTTGTACAAAGTAAAGAGGTTTATTCATTTGTTTGTACAGTTAACAAGATCGAATAAAACTTGTATGTACGCTTTCTTGAAAATTTGTTTGTAGGTATTGGAACTTGAAGAAGCTTTAGGATTGCAGGTAAGTGCAATCAAAACTAAAGAATTAGAGCATATTAACTAAAATGATCACATACATTTTCTAAAAAGATGTTTGGTGTTACAGATGCTTGTGAAAACACTGCAATTTGAGGAAGCACGTGAAGTGAAAGTAAGTTCAAATTTCTTTAAACCTAAAATGTTCATTTGTATCCGTATATTTCAAGATTGATTACTAAAGTGAGCTTACTATTGTTTGTAAATTATGGTACAGGATCTTGAGGAAGCATTGGGGTTGCAAGTAAGCACAAATTTGTTGAAATTAAGTAGTTAGTTTGTGTCTATATATGTATATATATGCTAAATTAATTATGTACAAGCAACTCATATACTTATCTGAAAGTTTTAGGATTGCAAGTATGTGCAATCAAAACTAAAGAATTAGAGCATATTAACTAAAATGATCACATACATTTTCTAAAAGGATGTTTGGTGTTACAGATGCTTGTAAAAACATTGCAATTTGGGGAAGCATGTGAAGTGAAAGTAAGTTCAAATTTCTATAAACCTAAAATGTTCATTTGTATCCGTATATTTCAAGATTAATTACTAAAGTGAGCTACTATTCTTTGTATATTATGGTACAGGATCTTGAGGAAGCATTGGCGTTGCAAGTATGCAAAAATCTGTTGAAATTAAGTAGTTAGTTTGCGTCTATATAAGTATATATATGCTAAATTAATAACGTACAAGCAACTCTCATATACTTATCTGAAAGTTCATTTGGTACGTGGTACAGAAACTTGTGGAAACATTGCAATGTCAGGTAAGTTCATACTCGTTAAAAGTTAACTAGAATGAACTCAACTCATACGAATATCTGAAAGTTTATTTGGTGGCGCAGGAACTTGTGGAAGCATTAAAATTGCAAGTAAGTTTATATATGTTGACAGTCAATATCTGAAATCTTTTCACAGTAAGACTTTGATGCTATTCAACGTACAAAAGTTTTAATTAAAATTTCACCACATTAAAGGAGTTTACATCTATTTTTATGAGGTGGGTGAATCGGTCATTGACTACGAAGTAATGAAAGTCATATCTATGATGCCGAACACTCGTCTAGCGTGTATTGCCAGAGAGGAAGTCTACCCTTATCTCGCTACAGGAATCCTAGTAGATGATGACCAAGTGGTAATTTACTCTTCTTAAATCTAATCGTAAAGCATGTGCGACTAAAAAAACACATTGATACTCGAACGGAACATGTATTGCTGTTTATTGGGATACTAGTAAGTTTCTAGCTAGGCGGTGGGATACACGACATGTAATAGTTGATGTTCAAATTTAAAAACAAACAAATTATGTTGAGTTGTTGTATATTGGTTATGAAATGTCACTTGTTATAGTCACGTACACTTCAAAGTTTTTATATTGATATAATATCATCAAGTAGTCGAAACAAATGTACTAGTATGTTTGAACTTGCAAATTAAACCTTCTAAGAAATTTAATCCCAAGTATTTATACGTTTATTACTTTAATGTTTTCTAATTAGTGCGATCAAGTTTAAATGAATATAAATTTACCAATGTTAGTAGTTTTAATATTAGTGTAATGTATATTTAGAATAAAATATAAATTATCATCTGTTACTTTCCAAATTAAGAAAATAGTTTAGATTTTTTTGTCACACGTCAATTTTGAAACAATAATATGTCATATTTTAAAGACATGATTTGACGTGCTTTTTAACACAATATATATATATATACAGGGTTGATCCTGAGGGAACGAGAAGCAAATCTGAGTCGTCCGTTAATATTTATCACAGTGAATGTTAATTAATATTCATTAAGATGAGTGTTAATTTTGATCACGATGAATGTTAACGGACAACCCATATTTGCTTTCCTCTTCCTCCAAGATTACTCATTCCCTGTAGATCAGCCCCCTATATATATTAGACTAAGTTAAAAAGTATTTATTATGGTATCTTTTGATGACTTTAATAATCATGTGATCCAATTTAGATGATAATTAAAATTAAGATATTATAAATATAGAATGACACTTGTCATATTTTGAAGAGATGGACTTGATGTGATTTTTATATAATAGTAATGAAATGATAATGTTAATGAAATATTTGAAAATGCATTCAATTATTATTTAAAGTTTATTGTGTATACTTAATTTTGTCTATTATGCATATTAAATTTTTAATTATTACTATTATATCTATCCAATAACTAATTTATCTAATGACCTATAATTTTAATGATGTGACAATCTTATAAATTATTACATCATTTTACATTGTCATAACCACATTATTAAAAAAATGAATGATTCCATTATATTGTTTGATTTATAGTGAATGCAATCTGACAAAAGGGTTAGGGCTGGGGTTTACCTTGGTTGGATTATTGAATTAGCTATCGTGTTGGATCAATATTTGAATTAGATGAGCGTGTTCAAAGTATGGGGATGTGAGGATAGTGATCTGAAGCCGATCATACCACTGACCCTAGTCTACATTGTAGACTAACAGTTGTCGGAAAACCTTCTAAAATTTCTTCTAATGTTCCTCAGTTAATCAATTGAATTAAGATGATGATACTAGTGTGCTCTATTAACTTGTGATTAACATCTTGTAAGCAATGATATTAAAATTTGAAAGTAAATATAAAACCTCTTTGAAAGATTTACACTTTAGCCCTTCAATTTTATTTCATTTGCTACTTACGTACACGTATGCACTGTGCTGGTTAACTTGTGAATAATATTTTGTTTGCAATTTCATCATAAACTAACCTAAATATTTTATCTGTTGTTAGTTGTTGTCTATAGATAATCATGGAAAGACTCAAGTGATGATATCTGCAATGAAGTCCATGTATGAGTATGACAAGAGAAAAGTTTTTTTGATTTATTCGAAGTTACCCGGGTAATCTCCCCTCTCTTTTAAAACAAAATAAAATTGGGTAAATGTATTTGTGATGAAAATTCGCTTTAGTTTGATGACTTACGAATCACAAATTATCACTCCCTCCATCCCAAAATAATATTCCATTTTTGACTTTCTTAAGTCTTTCCTTTTCAACTTTGACCGTAAGTATATTTGTTTGTGTTATATAATACTTGATGAAAGTTATACAAACGAAAATACAATTAAGACTCAATCCATTCATATATTTTGCATCAAGTATTATATAACACAAACAAAAATATTTAAGGTCAAAGTTGAAAAAAAAACTTCAAAAAGTTAAAACTGGACTATTATTTTGGGTATTTTGGGACGGAAGGAGTATATCAAAGAGTTTTTGGGCAAATTGTATGTTAAGAACTCATCAATCAACATATTATAAATTCAAATTTTGTTGTAAACAATTAATGTGAGGTTGTACGTACATATATGTGAGATACATGTTGTAAGTTTGTATTTGATATACTTAAAAACCGATGAACCAATTAGAGACTTGAATAAAAAGTGGACAATCTAGATTGACTTTGATCACATATTTCTAATATGCCCTAGCTACTAACATACGTTTTCAGATTCCCGAAGGTAGCACAAACTCTACGCGGAGGGTCTTTTAAAAAAACAAAACTCATGATAAGAACACCGTTTCTATCATCTGGTACCACATATGGAGCATACGTAGTATTCAAAGTTGGCACAGAAGTCCGTCGATGTGAACAAAAAATGTGGCTTTTAAGGTACACATTACTTGACACAGCAGGTGATGAAACGACATGTGTATCATATAGTAAAGGAGTGGAATACAATGATTGGATGATGATCGAACTTTTCAGAACCATAAATGCGAAAAGAATCTCCGATTTCAAAATTATGCTTGATTACCTTGAATGTATTGATGGTTGTCCACATTCAACCATTCTTAATGGCATTATGTTTGTGCCATTACATAAGGTACGCAAAATTACTTTTATTCTAGTCAACTTTTATAGGATTTTAGTTACTTATAACAGGATTAAATGCACAAAGTTGTATTTAACTATAAATTGACTTATATTGTATGTGACCAACTAACTAAAATGACTTCTGTTGTGTATAATAAACTTTGAATAATTTGTGTTGTATGTATCCGATGACTTCTCCATCTTGTATCCGGTACTTTGCTAATGTATCAGCTAGATACGTTGACATGTCTTAGCCAGATCATCACAACCGTTGGTTGTGATGATGTACGTTGACATGTCATTGTCGCATCCTCAAAGCTAGTGTTACGTCACTGTTTTACATGTTATAGGAGGTTCAATGCATACATTTAGCAATTGAAAGTTTGTTACACATAATCGAATTCATTTAAGTTGGTTATATACAATAGAAGTTAACGCTTAATTTAATATATTTTGGTTCATTGAACCCTTGATAATATATATATATAAATACATATACATATATATATAGTCCCTGTGATAGTAGCTTAGTGGTGGGGGACATGTAACTCATGCGGAGATCAAAGGTTCAATCCCCATCACGGTGTTCTTTAACCAAGATGTACACGATTACCTCTCCCACGTTGGCCGTGAGGCCGGTCGTTAGGGTCGGTTTTACCCTTATATATATTTATATATATGAGAATGTTCAAATGAGAACCACATAAAAGTTGAGAACTTGTGAGAAATGTTGGTTTAAGTATTTGTTCACATGTAATTATCTTCATTCATATCTGAACATTTATGGACGTTTGATTGAGTAAGAAAAAAAGTAAAAAAAAAATAAGAAAAATCCTAAATTATGTCTAAAAGCACAAAAAAACAAATACATGTTCACATGTAAACGATCATATTAAAATGTGGTTTAAGACGTAATTTTTAGCGTTTTTAGCTTCTTTTCTCTCTAAATTGAATCTACATGGATGTTCACATATGAATGAAGTTAATCACATTTGAACAAATATGTAATCTAATTATTCTCACTAGTTTTCAACTTGTATTTGGTTCTCATTTGAACCTCCACCTATATATATTTGGCTTAAGTGCGCGAAAATGTAATTAACTATGCTTTGACATTCATAATGTGTTTCGAACTATTTAGACTTCCAATGTGGGATTCATTATTTATTGTTATTGTATGTAACTTTTGGTACTTTTACTTGCGTGCCGACTCTGTGAGATAAGAAGTGGCATCAGTACAAGTTGTCACGTCACTAAAATACATACAATCGCAATAAATTAAAATTTTATTACCACACCGTGTGATCCGAGTATTTTATTATTTTAAATATTAAAGCATAAAAAATTATATTTTCATGCACTTAAGCTCAGAGGCGGTATTAGAAAAAAAAAAAAAGAAAAAAAAAAGACAAAGTCAAAATTGATAGATACATATTGACTTGGTATCAGCACTAACGACAATTAGTTTTCTATGATAACATTTCCATTCAAAAGTATTATATTCTAAGGAACGTTTTAGAAAAGAAAAATATTATTACAATACACCACTGACAGATGTTTTCTAAAATATATTTATAAAAATTCACTTTTTTCTATTATAGTTATAGTGAAATTTAAGTATTGGTCAAATTATTGTATTCAAATACGTTTTTTATACATCATATTTTGAGTGAGTGCAATAAAATATAAGTATTGGTCAACTTGTATCACATGTACTAGATTATGTACAAAAAGTGGGCTTAAGTTTTGTACTCTCCTTTTTATGATGGAGTAACAGATGAGCTTTAGGTCTACGATAATCATTGGGCATAATAATTGGACTTATATTTATGATTGGGCAAAGAGGGGAGATTAATAATTTGATAGAATTAACGCCAAAATTATTTTCGTAAAAAAAAACTCAGAGTGGGTAGTGGCCCATAGTACCCCCACTAACTAAAATTGCATTTAACTACATGTTAAGTTATGTTGTATGTGACCAACTAACTGAAATGACTTCTATTATGTATAATAAACTTTGAATGATTTATGTTATATGTATTTAATGACTTCTCCAATTGGTATTTAGTATTTTTGTTGATATGCCAGCTAGATAAGTTGACATGTCATTGTCACATCATCAAAGCTGGTATTACGTCATTGTTTTACAAGTTATAGGAGGTTCAAATACATTTAGCATTGCAAGTTTTTTACACACAATTGAGAGTTTGTTACACACAATCGAAATCGTTTAAGTTGGTTACATGCAATAGAAGCTAAGGCTTAGTTTAATAAATATTTTTCAGTGCATCCTTGATAATATATTTACATATATATATATATATATACACATATACAGTCACCGCGATGGTAGCTTAGTGGTGAGGACATGCATCATAAATGTGGAGGTCATATGTTCACTCCCCATCCTTATGTTCTTTTAACTAAGGGTTATACGATTTACCTCTCCCATATTGACCGTGAGACGGTCGGTAGGGAGCCGCCATACGGTCGGTTTTACCCTTATATATATAATATATATATAGGGGATTGTTCAAATGAGAGTCACATAAAAGTTGAGAACTTGTGGTTTATGTATATATTCACATGTGATTATCTTCATTCATATGTGAACCTTGATATACGTTTGATTGAGAAAGAAAAAAATGCAAAAATAAAAAAATAAAAAATAAAAAAAAAAAAACCTAAAATTATGTCTAAAAACACAAAAAAACAAATACATGTTCACATGTGAATGATCATATGAACAAATAAGTTAAAAAAAAAATTAAAGACATAAGTTTTAGCTTTTTTAGCTTCTTCTTTTTCTCAATTGAATCTACATGAATATTTACATATCACTGAAGTTAATCACATGTGAACAAATACGTAATATAATAGTTCTCACGAGTTCTTAAGTTTTATTTTATTCTCATTTGAGCCTCTACTTATATATATATATATATATATATATATTTGGCTTAAGTGCACAAAAATGTAATTAACTATACACTGACATTTATAATGTGTTTCGAACTATTCAGGCTTCCATTGTGTGTGGTGGACTTATTATTTATTGTTATTGTATTTAATTTTTGGTACTTTTACTTGTGTGTCAACTGTGTGATATGACACGTGACATCATTACAAGTTGTCACGTTACTAAAATACATACAATAGCAATAAATCAAAAGTTAATTACACACCATGTAACCTCAAGTATTTTATTATATATTAAAAATGTTAGAACATAAAAAATTACATTTCCTTACACTTAATCTCAGGGACAGTATTAAAAAAAATATCAAAAGGGGATGAACTCAAAAACAATAGATAAATATTAATCTGGTACCCACGCACTAATAATTAGTTTCCATAGATAACATTTCCGTTCAAAACTAATATATTTTATAGATCATTTTAGAATTTATTTATTTTATTACAATACACTTACAGATGTTCTTTGAAAGATAGTTATGAGAATTCCTTTTTTTTCTATTAAAACTCTAGTGAAATCGGAGTATAGGTCAAATTATTAGTATTGAAATACGTTTTCTATACATCATATTTTAAGTGAGTGGAATAAAATATAAACATTGCTTTGGGAACTTGTATAACTAGATTATGTACAAACAATGGGTTTAAGTTTTGTATTTTCCTTCTTTTCTAATGGGGTAAGAGAACGGCTTTAGATCTACGATAAACATTTGACTTAATAATTGGACTTATAACTGGGCAAGAGGGCAGATTACTAATTTGATAAAATTAACGTTATGATTTGACTAAATAAATAATAATTCAGGAGCGGTGGCTCACAATACCCTCACTGTTGTACCGCCATTTAAGCCTATATATTTTGATATACTATTTTTTTTAATTAGATTTCATAACTCACATCAACCCATAACATGTATTAACTTACGGAAATAAGCCCGACGTATTTAACTTAATGATGACGAACTATACAATAACAAGCATGCTAACAAGGTTCTTACCTTAAACAAAACTATAACTTGCATGGGAATATCAAAATCCCAATACAGACGTATCAATATCTAAGATTTAAACTATTTTCTATATCTTGGGAGATTTTACTATCAATCTTTTACACTTAGCAATCCTAATATAAAGATATATATATTTATCTCTAAACATTACTCCTTATACTTTTCAATCATAAAAGTTATCTTTGTATATTTTAGTATAATTGTAAATGTGTTTAAATATTCGCTAGTATTCTGTCCGAAGATATATTGGTGTACTCCATTAATTCTGAAAGGTACACGGCGTGAGTATTGCTCGTTTGCTACAAAAAAGATCCATCTCGACTTCATTAACAAGATCTCGCTAGATTAGTTGATTCTTTGATAACTGGAAATGTTAATTAAATATTCTATATAGCTTGTTAATTTAATGTTTTTTTTTGGTTCGCGTGCAGCCAATACTTTGCTTCAGATTTCTACTTTCATGTATGTCGTCTTAAGCAGGAAATTTTATACATTTGGCAGTATGAGGATGACGTAATCACAACATCAGAGGTGGGGAATCTCCGAACATCATCAGAAATACAATGGGGTGATATATTGCCAAGTGATTACAAACAATTTATAAAATATTCAAACAAAGAAATGATGAAAATGCGTGAAGAAGATGTGACATATCCTACAAAAGAAGAAGCATACACTATTCTTTCAAGGGGCGTACATATCAACATCGATGACAGAGCTAACTATGTAAGTCTTTTGCTCGCATGTCTTCTTTTAATTTTCCCTCCATAAATGTTCGTTCATAGTGGTGAAAATATACAAGAATGAATGCAAGATAACATTCTTATTTTCTATTAGAGTATACACTAAATAAATGTACTCTTGTTACTATTTTGGTGTAAAAAGTACAAAAAAATATACTCCAATGTGTGCAATGAACACTATGCTATTTTTGTATAATAACAACTAGTGTTTAGGGTTATACCAGATTTAATGTAACACTAAACACAAATATAATTATCTTAATAAGTTGATTATAAAGGTTTCTCCCACCAACTCTTAGTAAAGATTATTTTGTACTACATTAAACACCATATTGGAGACCATCTTCAATGCACGCATCAAAATATCAAATTTGGTAGTTTTACGTATAAACGTTTCCCCAACCAACTCATTATATTTAATGAAAATTTGGTTTACATCAAAAAAATTTGAAATTTTCAAAGATTTTACACCAAATACGATGTGTAATACTCAACACCAAACTAATACAGTGTTTGATGTATAAGTTGGAGATGACTAATTAAGTATTTAAGTTAGATAATATTTAATAATGAAATGACAAAATTCATATATAGAACTTATAAGACACTAAATATTATATTATATATGTCATAGTTATAAATATTTAATGGTACAATAAGAAAATGGTCACGACAACATGTAATCAGTTATATAAAATCTCTGATAACTACTTCGTAATTATATTTTGTTCTTTGCTTTCAGTGGTTTTGGATAACATCAAACGGAAAGAAACGTTTTCTCATTCAACCAGCAGAAACCTTTTGTGTGGAGCACAACTCACGCGACAAATCAAAAAACAACATCCTATTCGAACCATCCAATGAATCAAGGTGCCCTTCACTGATAGACATGCAGCTAACTATACTAGACTACTGTCTTCGTTGAATTGAATTTATCTCATTTTCTTAAATAATTTATCATATCTGTTTCAAATCAAGTGGTGCCCCGTTTTATTTTATTAATTTGTATCTGTTTCGAAGAAAAAAAAATCCCTTCTTTTTTTTTACCACTAGGATTTCGTTTTGCGTTCTATAACATTTTACCACTAGGATTTCGTAAAGGTTTGCATTTTGGAAAAAAAAAAAAAAAAAAACGAAATATTACAAAAACCTTCACAGTGCATGTAACCCTAAATTGAAGGTTACAACTTATTAAATGCGCATGTAATGTCTTATCAAATAGAGATCACACATTCTTACGGAAAAAATCTGGTGGTGATAAAATAGTCGGGTCAGTTCAGGTGGAGTGTGGGTGATTTAAGTAGGAGGGGTCACTTTTATAAACGGATGAATCGGGTGGGTCAAAATCGGTCTGGTCACTCTGCTGAAGTATAACCAACGTAGAGAGATAAACTCATCTATAACCTTTTTATTTAGATCCGTATCTCTCGATCTGTATATGACACTAAGACTTAAAGATTATTTCTTCAAATGCAGATTCGGTAGAGTACTAGAGATACCATCTATTAATAAAGAAGTACATATGAATTTCTTTTTAAACAAGGCTCTTTTGTCAAGAGACACTAGTTATGCATGTTACCTCGTTTACCAGATGCAACCAGAAGGTTTTGTTTTACCAAAACCTGTGACAATGGAGACATCCGATTGCAGCTTTTTTACGTTAAAAGAACGAAACCAGAAGAGAGAAGTGCTTCTCAGAATACCTAAAATCCCAGTAATTGGATCAGATGGTAAAAGGAGATCTTCCACCATCCTGACCAATGCAAGTAATGTGGAATTTCCCCTAAAGAGAAACGATGGTTGGTTGGAATTGAAGGTGTGCAGCTCGGAATATAGCTGGGAGCTTAAGCAGAGTGGATTACCGGTCACCAATAATTTACTGTCATGGTACACACTACTATCATATCGATCATTCTGTTCTTTCTAATAAAAAATATATACGTACCATATGATCATTCTGATTATCTATCTACATGTCTTAATTTCCAGTATATGGAACTGCATACCTTGGTCTCTTTTACGCACATGTAACGAAGACGATCATGCTATTACGGGTAGCTCTACAAACCCAGGTATCATGATAAAGTTGGAAATTCCTGATGAGGGAAGCTCAAATATTATTGTGCAGGGTCTTGAGTTACGACCCGTTTAGAATCTATATATATATATACTGTGCATAAAAATTGTGCCGAACTGCCGATGCATTGTAATGGGTTTGATTTGGAATCGATATTATAGTGCGTTTGTGCCGATGCATTGTAATGGGTTTGATTTGGATTTAATGAAGGTTATTAATTATTTATTTGACAACTAACTTGATCAAGGTGATTTATCACGTATATGTTTGTTTACTAACTTGAGGTAAATCGATCGTTATTCAGTAAACCGGTAAGCAATTTAACTGAAAAATTGTCTATTTATTTGTTAATTCATTATTTAGCACATAAATAGGAACTTTTCAGGGACCAAATGGTTTAAAAAGGCTTTTTTTTTACCAAGTAGATATCCAAGTACACATTTGTAGTTCTTTTTAATTATTAGTGGTTAATGATTAATAGATTATTTAGCCAACAAAAAGTTAAATTTCTGATGTAGACTAACAATAATATAATACAAATTGGACATGTTGATTCAAACGAATTCCAGGAACAATTCTTCTAATAATTATTGATTCAAATGAATATAAAAAATTAGGTTAAAATTCACTCAAAATTGAGAGAAAAATGAAATTACACCAAATCAAAAACTAACTGTTCAACAATGTTCTCCAAACCCTAAACAAGGACCAGAGTTTCGAACGGGCCAAAACAGATAAACGGGTCGGACTCTAGCCTAAAAACAAAGTCCACAAAAATAGGAAAAAAACATAAATAAGCTCATAACTCCTAAAATAAAGCGAATTTGAGCCAGAATTTGGGCTCGGCCCAAGCTTCAATTCGCTTGGTTATGGGCCTCAAACGGACACTCCTAGCCCAAGTTACGGCCTTTTTCGTGCATCCCCTTTTGTTACACGATCTTGAGCCTCAATAAACATAAGGGCCCGATCCTCCATACTTGGGCTTGTATCATTTACTCTCCCATATACTTAGGTACATTATTATCACGAATTGTGAATAGCTTTCGATGGCATCCGTATTAGGTGTCACATCATTTAAAATGTTATAAAAAACGAGTGATATGTAAGATGTTGGATACATAGAATAACAATATACTAGAAATTTGAAACACACAATACAACAATATGAAGTTATATACACATAAATGACTTTGAGTCGTATTTAGATACATTTTCAAATATTAATCTCTAAAATAAAATTAAAATGTACAATCACAAGAAAGATGTATCTTGTTCAGAGTGAGAGTTTAAAAAATGTACTGTATTGCTATAAAATGCTTTAACATTAAATTTGAGTTGCAGTGGCTATCTATAAATAGTAATGAGAAGACGGAAGAAATGATATCGGCATTGAAATTCATGTGTGAAAAATATAGAAAACTTAATACTACAAACACAGACTCAACAATCACCAATTTGTAATTGTGATTGCTTCTTATATACAACAACCTCAAATGAATGAAGACTACAAGAAGTTTACAGAATACAAACAGGAAGAAATGTTCTGTGTATGATTACAGAACAAGGATTATATAAACAACTACAAGATCAACCAGAAGGTACTAAATCCTAATCTGGGAAACTATACACAAACCAGAGGAAATCGACTCTTTCAAAGAGGAAAAATGAGAATTAAAATCTAAAAGAAATAAGAAAATCCTTTTATATTTTAACCATTAATAATGTACTCTGGCCCTTTACACTTCAGTAACCTTGCAACAGGAACACAAAACTTTTACTATCTTCAACTTTAGACACCATCTCATCCACAGGTTCACACCTACAGTCCTTTTCCAGAATTAAACTTTAACATTTTTGGTTCTACATTAAACCAAAACAAGTTAAATTCTAACACAAAACAATTACAACTTATCAAGCTAAGATTGCACCATCTCAGTATTATTTTTAACATCATGCAACCATACAGAGGAAAGTCAACAATTTTTAACATCAAACAACCATCAGAGGAAAGTCAACAATATAACTTTGAATCTTCATCTTCGTCTCCATCTCGGTTATATCTCATCTCTAAATTTTAGGAGTTTTAATTTCTAGAATATTAATTTGCAGTGACAGATTGCATGAGCATACTACTCCGATTTTTACGGAGTATAATTTACGGATCGCAACTTATTAAATAAGAAAAAAGTGTTTTGCTAAAAATTCATTAATTCTGAAGCATTTATATAATGAAAGTTTAGTAGAATCATATATAGTATCCGATGTTTGGTGCGAATACGCTGTTAATTAATATTAGCGGAATCAAAAAAACAGCTAGTTAACATTCTCATATTTCATCCAACATGTTCAGATTCTCGAAGGTAGCGCGGATCATTTTCGATGAAAAATGTTTTGAAAAGGAAACTTCTGGAATTATTTTCAAAACTATGATTTTTTTACATCAATTATCAGAAGTATAACTTTTTTCAACCTATTTTCAAAACTATTGAAAATTGGTTTGCCAAACCCAACTTTTAGCATGACAAAACTAGAGAACGTGCTTGCTACACCCTGCTTCTAAAATGTAGAGTGAGAAACTGGGTTTGACACACCCGGTTTCTAGTTTTCTTTGACTGCTGACATGTTCTGCGATGGGAAACGATGAAAATAATTAAAAGTGTGGGTGCTAAACCCGGTTTCTGTAGAGTCACGCATGGGTGTCTACGTCCAAAAAAGGAAAGGCTGCATGTGTATTGTCAAGTCAAAACTTTCATGTGAAATTGTATGGAAGTTAGCATAGGAAGAATATTCACACGTATTATAAGTTATAGATTCATCTTCATTTTATTTAGAATTTCATACACTTGTAGAAGTCTCTACTAGTCTGTTGTTAAGTATCAATTATACAAACACATTATCAATCACTCCATCAAAATGAATTCAAGAATTATTGATGGTCCAGTAAATACTGATTTATTGGATTTACATACTAATCATAAAGCATATTATGTGTTTCGTGAGCCCAAATCGAATAAATATATAGATGTTCGAAGATGCGATAGAAAATTTTTCAAGCATATATTAAGGAATGGGATACCGCAACCAGTTATGGCACACATACGAGCAGCCAGTTTTGGCAGTGTAATTGATGGTGGTTACCGAAAGGTGGATCATGCTCTTTTAACCGCGCTAATAGAGATGGAGGCCAGAAACACATACATTTCACCTTCCCATTGGTGAAGTAACTGTGACCTTACAAAATGTACAAGTTATCTGGGGATTACCAATTGATGGTCATGTAGTTTGTGGTATAGTTACTTATTTCGTTGCAACTAATTCAATATCTAGGTTGTGCGGAGAAATGATGGTGTTTACACTCGATCCTTCAAAAGTTAAGGGGGCGAACGTTTATAAAGTTGTCGTATTTACTTGAAAGGTTGGATGACCCGCTATATGAAAATGAAGAGGCGTATAGAAAAGAGCTAGGTTATACATAATGTGTTTACTGGGTGGAACAATATTTCCAGATTCATCTTATAACTCAGTTTTCTTATTGTATTTACAATATTTGATAGATTTAAGTGAGGAAGGTCAATCTAGTTGGGGAAGTGCTGTTATTGCTTCTCTGTATAGAAACTTATGTAAAGTGGTAGGACCTAGTGCCAAATATACTCAAGGACCAATGTTGTTGTTACAAATATGAGTAAGGGAAAGAATTGGAAGCATAATAACAATTCAACTTAAATTCTTCATTTTTAACGCCAACATAATCGTAAACCAAATCAATGAATTCAACATATTGCATCTTGTGCCTAAACACAATTGACGCCTGTCTTGTTGAATTATCACCTTGAATAAAACCATCGTGATATTCAACATCACCACCCCAAAATAAATTTACTTTAAACAGTCGATTTAAATTCATAATGAGAGAGTGCCAAAAGGGTATGCGTGAAACTATAAAGGAAATATTTGAAGGTTTTTAGTGAGACAGAATTACTGTCCGAAAATATGTATATGAAATATGAAGGTTTTAAGTGAGAAAGAATTATAATCCGAGTCTGGAAGAGTTATACTGGATGAACACATCCAAGAGTTATTATATACATGAACACTTCAAATACGTCGAGCCAATCTAGTTGATGTCAATGGATAGAGTGTAATATTCTTTTTGAATACTAGCCAATGGTGCGGATTTTATTTAGGTAAAGCCGTGAGTGTCAAAGTAGCGTTTAGAAACCGGGTTTATCACTCTTGAATGCTCATCACTGACATTAGAGAAACCGGGTCTAGCACCCACACTCGTACTTTCAATTATTAGCACCCACACTTTCAATTATTGATGTGAAAATAGTTTTGAAAAAAGGTTGAAAAAAGCTATACTTCTGATAATTGATGTTTAAAAGCATAGTTTTGAATAAAATTCAAACTTCCGATAACAACTCAGTTTCTATCATCTGACGTTACATACGGAGCGTACATCATATTCCAACCATACGTGTGGCAGGATCTATATATATGTGTGTGTGTAAATTGATTTTAAAACTCGACACATTTTGCATTCATATCGAGATCGATGATGGAGCTAACTACGCAAGTCATTTACCGTTACATCTTTTAGTCGATAAATATACTCTACAGACCATAATAATTGATGAATATCGATCCATTCTCTAATAACAAATAATTATGTAGCTAACCAATTTAATTTTCTTTTGTAATTTTTAGTGGTTTTCCATAACAAAATCAAACGGGAAGAAAAGTTTTATCATTCAACCAGAAGCCCTTTATCTACAACGCTGGTTAGTCAATCTCCGATTTGATCCTTCAACCGAATCAAGGTAGTTCTGTCTCTCTATTCGAACCAAACAAAATTTTTGTTTTACTCTTTCAAATATATTAATGTTAACGTGAACATGGAACTTCAGTTTATATATTTCACAAATTGCAGATTGGGAAGAGTATTAGACATACGACCTACAAGTGACGTATACATGGAGTTCTTTCATAACAAAGATCTTTTGTCAAAAGACACTAGTTATGAATGTTACCTCATTTACAAGCTACCACAAGGTCTTGTGTACCCAACTCCCAATACAGCGACAATGTTTGATTACAATTTTTTTACATTAGAAGAACGATGCCAGGAGAGAAAAGTACGTGTTTCTTAGTATACCTCAAATTCCAGTAATTGGACCCGAAGGAGAAATGATCAGATCTGCCACTCTAGTAACCAATTTCAAAAATGTACAAGTTCCTAAAGAAAGAAATGATGGTTGGTTGGAAGTGAAGGTATGGAGCGCAGATGATACTTGCTGGAAGATTAAGACCCACCAAGCAACAGTCCACAATTCTGTCATGGTATGCACTATATAATATTTATCGAACTTAATTTTATATATCTTGAGATAATTTACAAGAGATAAACGATTCGTGCAGCTAACAACACGGATCATTATGTATTGTTAGCTTTAAAACATGGACTGATTATTTGTTTTGTACGAAAGTTCAAGGTTGAAAATGTGAATTATTAAAATTTATGTATTTCTTATTTAGTTAGCAGTACAAACTTTTTGTGGTGTTTGACATCACAAAGCTATTAGCAATAACAAGACGTTGATCGACGATTTGAATTTGCAGCATGTGCGGACCTTGCTGGTTTCTTAAATGTCTACGCATGTCTAATGATGATGAGGGAGTTAATGGTATGAGGAGCAGCTCTACTAGTTCAAACGCGAGTATTGGAATAAAGTTGGAGTTTCATGATGAGGATGATGTCGAGAAGCCAAAAGTTATTCTGCAAGGTCTAGAGTTACGACCCTGCCTTTAGAATCTCGGTCTATATATTGTGTGTGAAAATTGTATTTATATATATATATATATATATATATGTATTGTTGTGTTATGTTGTCTGTTCAATTCTGATGCAAAATGGGTGAAATCGTGCGTGTGGTCAATAACTCCCTATCGATCTTCGGTAGTACGTACGAACATTTATGTAATTTTTATTTGAAGTTTGAATTTTGGATTATGAGTACTATTTGGATCTTCAAATACTGGCAGGAAGAATCATATCCTAGCTACACATCATAACAACACGCTCATTTTTTAATTCAAAACAACTATCTCGATCACAATCTTGATTTCTATCATTTGTTATCGTTAAAAAGAAACACAGACTTATATCTATACAAATATGACTAACCCCCAAAACTTGAAAGTTAAAACGTAGATTTTCTGTGCTATATATTGGAAATATTGTTATTTGGGGATTAATTGCAGTACCTCAAACATATTTGATAAGAAATAAGAGACCCATTGAAAAACGAAAAGGGAGCTGAAAAAAGAAAAGAATTTTAAATAAATAAAACGGCGACAGACATGCACCGTCTAAACTTTTCAAGCAAGAAAAAAACAGGTCAAAAGAGATTGTATGAATACTCGTAGTTTTCTGCATGCAAAAAGTAGGAATTGAACGCGTAGCAGCACACACGTGTCAGGTCATAGTCCGTGTGAATTCAACGGTAAGAATCTTGATGTCGTTTGTTGGCTTTTCGATCGTTGGCGTCAGATTTCTTTGAGCCATATATTATGGGATTAAGTTTAGCATAAACCACTTTGATTTGGGCTTGTAGCTTGTCTAGTACCTCATCAGTAACCATTTTCAAAATGTAAATCACAACCCCAAATATATAAAATTAATTACGCTATGCTTACTACATATGTATATATATATATATATAAGATCAACGCTTTTGAGTTAAGGAGTTAATTTGAGTGTTGACATCAAATTATCATACCATAATTTTTACAAAATAAACTAAGATCTTTAATTTGCATGCATGTATATTAAAAACCTTAATTACGAGAATGCGTGGGAATAAAAGAGCCAACTCAACAATACCTTTGGAATATAATATATATAATGTTTACGTAACTATATATATTGCAGCTAACATTTTTTCTTTTCACCACCAACTACTTCTTAAAAACTACTAAAGAACATTCTTTGTGAATAGAAATACGACGTCCACCTAAATGATGGCAATGAGAAAGACTAGTCAAAACTGTCGTACGAATATCTACAGTTTCATAATCCTTATTTTCATCTTGTTAATGACAACACAATTCGGTGATGTGGAATGTCGAGTGATCAAGAGGACCGAAAGAATCATCACCACTTCTGCTCGACGTGATGAGGCGATATCTGCGGTGAATACTACTCGACTAATGGTGCCTTCATGCAACAAAGTGAAGGGCGATAGCTTGAGTTGGAGGATGAACGAATTGAGACATAAACTGGCTTCTGGTCCTAGCAAAAGAGGACCAGGCCATTAATACATACAAACTCTAGTTAATTAACCTTTTAGTTTCATTTATCTTTATGATTTCAATTTTCTTAGATAAGGTATAACGCGTGTAAATCATTAATAGTTATTGTAGTGTGCTGTTTTGTGAGTTTATTATAGCATAAATATAATGTAGTGACTTGTTATTTCATTCTTACATTTTTAACTTAAACGGATCGAGTAATATGTGAACAAGGATAAATTAATAAGCAAATTTCTTTCGATTATATTGATCTTTCTTATTCATATGAGCCGTCTCAATATAGAACAGTAGTAATTAAGCAGAATAAGCCAGTAAGCGAAAACAAAAATATAGTATAATAGGAACGTTTTTAGGTTATAGGCCGGTGATGGTATTTGTCGCAGATCCGAAAATCAGACCAGAAGCTAATCGAATCACCTTAATTGAAGAGATTATCAAGTTCAATGAAAGATTAATTATGTTTATGTTGTCGCTAAAATGGCCAAATTTCTACTCTTTGATCTATATTTTACTTTTCTTGTTTGTTCCTTCTTAAGTTATAGCTAATTAAATGACTGATGTTGCAGTCTAATGAATTGAATATGTCAGAGTGACATACTATAAACCGTATTGGGTCTTCATTTCTATATTTCATTAATAAACTTACAAAATATTTAAATTAGTTAGATACGATACATTAATTATATAGTTAAATAGGGTCAAAGAGAGTGGCTGATAACATTTTTTTCTAACAAACATTATATCGTATATATTTAAATATTATGTCTTTTTATGTTTTTTATTACAAAAATTTACGTGTTTTTTTTAGTTTATATATATAATAATAAATTAAATGTATACAAAAACAATTATAAAACTTGAACACATACAACTGAATATTTAAAAGTTAAATACATACAATAGTAGAATGTGTGAAATTACATTCACTTTCAAATTATAATTTTTTTATTTATTTATTTCAAGTTTTAGCTTGTTTTCTAAGTCCTACTAGTTTTGAGTCCTTAACATTATGTAACATTTTTATGTTCAGAAATTCCTTTCAACATTTTTATCTTCAAAAAGTACTTAGATCGATTATTTGATGATTATTACTCCCTACCATTCGAATTATGTTTGTTTACATTAATATGTAGCAAAGAACTTTGTACACGTGGCATTTATTTCAAACTTAGAAAAATAAATTAATTAAATTTTCATTTTCAAGGGGGCACCGCCTATAAATATATACTTCCGTTTTTGCAAATCAAATATAAAATTAACCATAATGCAAGAAACGCATGGATGCCGCACAGCTCAAATCCGTGTGAATTCAACTGAAAAGATGTTTGTATGCATGCCCTCTAAAAGTCAAAACAAAACTACACCCAAATTAAATGAATTTTTTAATAGATTTAACGTGGTCAACCTTCTCATACATGCAAATAGCCAATGTCAAACTTCAAATTCCCTTTTACCCATTATATATATTATTTATTATATATACTTGCACCTGCTATCTGTATTTTCATCAAAAATTTCCTCAAATTTTCATTCAATCTTAGCTATAAAAAACAATACTAAAAAATGTCAACGGTTTCGATAAAGAGTTTCTGTTTTCTCATCAGCATTATCATCTTGTTAACAACGACAAATTTTGGTGATGTCGAGTGCAGAGTTCTGCATTCGACACCAATGAATACGAAAACCGCCACATATGCCATCACGAGTTGTAATGAAAAAGGTTGTAGAAGCTTGCCATTGAGGATTCGGGACTTGACATATAAATTGGCTTCAGGCCCTAGCAAAAGAGGAGCAGGGCATTGACATTATAAGAAAAAAAAATACGAGTACAACTTCTGTAATTTCGTTCCCTTTTCATCTTCTTGTGATTTAGGAATTATTTATTTCTTTTCCTTTTCTTTCATAGTTTATACATATATGGAAATCATAACCTAACTTTCGCTACATTTCTAGAGGAAGATATATACACTGTTTATGTTGTTTTTGTAACTAATTATGTATGTTGGACCATTTGATCATATTTTTATCTTTCTTTCTCTCTTTTCTCGTATTTTTTTTTATGTAAGTTTTTCTTTAAGTTTTCTTTTGGGTGATAATATTTTCACTATTGTTTTTTATGAATTCATCAAATACACAAGTGTGGTAAATTCATCAAACACAATAGTAAAAATATCATCACACTTTTCTTTTTAAACAGGGATTTGAATTATTAATCAAAAAGTCCGTCAGTCACACTTGACTGAATTCCAACACCCACTTACCCAACCAATAGCCCAATTCACTTCAGGCCACGCATAACCCGTTTGTCAACTCATTTGCAAACGACCCAATACAGTAGCCCAATTTCTTGCTTGTAAGTCAATCAGTCAATGTCATCACTGATTTACTGGCCTTGCTAGAACTCACCCATTAGTTTCTTGGTTTAGTTCGTATGAGTCGATAACTAACCAAAACTTAATGGGTTTATATAGGGGATTGATATATGTGAAAGGGATGATCTAGTGGGAAATGAGAAGCTAATCTCCATCTAAAACGTAGAGGGGCAGTTTCATAATTTAACAAAAATGAGGTCAACTTACATATATGCTTAAAATAGAATCCGACGATCCAATTGTAAGCGATCAATAAAATTCATTAAATTCGATTACAAAGACACATATTAATCACTAATTACATTATGAAGTTTATGATTAGAGTCTGAATTGATTCATAATAATGGTCGAAATTCAAATTCATCGTAATCATGAAAAGTAAAATTAAGAGTTTTCTGATTTTGCGAATTTTTTGCATAATTTTTGATTTGTAAATGCAAACAATAAAATTAAACTAATATATAAATAAGGAACTAATCGAATTATATACGTCATTATCACTAAATTTTAAAAATTCAATATTTTTTATAACGTTAAAATTATTATGATAAATATTAATTAAAATTATAATTTATTATGGCTGAATGTTTATTAATCATTGACTAAGAGGGAAAAAAGTGATTCATATTAGATAAACACATATTATATATGTCCATTATAAGTAAAAAGGTTTTTAACTAACATTAATTCCTTTTTAATAACTTTATATGAAATTAGTATCTAATCTAAGTATTAATTTGAAATGATGCATCATGAGTTTTTTAACTAGTGACAACAATTGAAATACCTATGTGTCTTAATTCTAAAAGATGTGGTGCATTTTATTATGTAAGTAATAATAATGATATAAGCATTTAAGAAGAACTTCGAATATTTTTATACTTCGCTAATAAGATGTTAGTTTATTTCTAAAGTAGTTAAATGCCTCTTAAGTCTTTTCATATCTTAGATTATCTGTGCAATATGACAGCAACTTACTCATAGAATCGGTGCTATTTTATAGGTATGAGTAATCATAGTAATGATGTAGAACCAAAAAGATGGTGGTGATTGGTAGTGCAAAAAGAATACTAAATTTTTGTTTGGACAAAATAAATATTAGAAATATTTACAATCACAGCTATACACGTTATATATATCACGTAAATTTTTTTATATATTATATTTGAGGTGTAAACTACGTCTTGATTAAATCTTTTGACGGATTTTACTCATACTTTCATATTGACATGTTATATGGAATGAACATATTATCAAGTATTCGATTTGAGTTGAAAAAAATGAAAGACTACGTTAATCAAAACATTGTTTGATTTAAATTCATCAGTATAAGGAATGATCATGTCTATCATATATGCTAGTAAAGTTTTATCTAATTCCTCTTCCCTTACTCAATTAAATAAAATTTGACAAACGATTAGTATTTGCTTCCATATTTGCTGTTGAATATATTTTTTTAATGACATATCAAAGTGGTGACATTTATAAATTAGAGTTGAAAATACGTTTTCTAGTTTCACGACCGATAATAAATGTCTAAAATCACCTCCAATACAATTTTCATTCCACCAAATGAGAGTTACTCCGTTAACGTTTTATATGGTTTGATCTACTTTTTGTTTTTTAGCATGGCTCGGCTCAAAGGGTGTGACGTTTTATAAATGTGTTTTAGTTAGTGTTTGTATATAAACATTTCAAAAGTACAGGTCAGTTGCTCGTTTAGATAAATACAATGATTTTCGGTGAACTTTGTTTTGATGCCCGTAAAAGATATAGCTGTTATATATTACGTGTTAGTATAAATAGTACAGATTAAATTATTTGATTTGTAATGTATAGTGTATATAATATAGGGTTAGTTGTTTCTCATGATGTATTTAGTTTTACCCATTTTACTATTATATGTAATTATCTTTTAAACTTTCTATTGTAATTGTATGCGTGAAATTTTTCAGAATGTCTGTTGTATGTAACATGTAATCTGAATGAAAAGTAACTGGTATTTTCTTTATATAAAAAATGTCTATTATATGTATTGAATTTTGTTAATATGTTTACTGTATGTAACGAATCAGTGCCACAAAAGCACTTAAACGGTTTCAAGTCATTTGTTACATATAATAGACATGTTTACGAAGTTCGATACATACAATAAAACACTTAACAAAATAATTACATAGTAAAATAGAAAAATTAAATACATCACAAAACAATTAACTCTATAATATATGTTATAGTAACAATAATAATTATGGCATGCTCAAATATTTTCTTTAATTAATTAAATTTCTATTATTCTATAATACTAGAATAAAGAGAGATACATATGTACGTACTACGTGAATTTCTATATAATTAGATGACAAAAGATCATACGTAGTTTTGTAGAAGTGTTTGCTTCATTCCAATCTCTTTTCAAGAAGACCACCTAATCACTATCTCATTTACCATCCTACATATCACAAACAATATAACATCTTTTTGCGTATATTTTCACAAACTCGTCACATATTTGCACAAGCACATGGTCCATCATTGTCTTTACTACCCCAATCCGCCGTCATTGACCACCGCATCGCACCACATTGGTCGACCACAGACCATCGTGTCACACATTTATCTTTACTTGATGCGCACATGTTTTATTTCGTTGAAACATCTCAACCACCTCCGATGACCTCAATCATCACCGACTAATTATCCATCTTTATATGCAATGACAGTTGACTTATTGTTTCTATATATGTATAAATTCCCATAATTTACTTTCCATATTTTCATTTTCATAATTTAATACACTTTGACTTCTTCTTTTTTGTTAAGTTTTTAACCAACTAATTGTGTCTAACAAATATATTTGTCAAATCATTGAGTTTGTAAACATATTTATTGAGTCATTATTTTAATTTTCTCTTTTTTCTAATTTTTCAAAATGGTAAAACAGATCCTAGCTGAGTGACCCACTCCATATCCATTGCAAATGCTGCTAATTGAGGTGCCGTCATTAAATTGTTAGCAATGATCGTGCCAAAGCTTCAACTTGGTTCGGGGAGCTATATTTCATTTTAGGTTTCTTTTTTAGGTCCTCTAATATCTCATCATATACATGTAGTGTTTTTCATTACGTATTATTGACATCTTAATTGCGGGTTGAAATAGGCCAAAAAGATCGATAACTTATTTGAAGTTGTGGATTATTGTTTTGTAAATTATTTTCTGAATATTGATCATACTTGAATGTTGAATTATAGTTATGCGATTTTATAATATTTGACTTCTTGTAGAATAGTTTCCATAAAGAATAGTTATAGTTACAGTTAAATGGTTTTCATATACTAATTGCATCGAGAGTATCTATATCTATGTTAATATATAATGCATTTATTATTTTGTCTTAAAATCAATTCAAACATGAGAAATGACTACACTGCCCCTACCTAATTAATACAATATTTCAATTATCTCAATAATTTTACTTTCCATTAATAATCTATTACTACTATTATCTTATCTAATAGTATATATATGATACATATAAATCAAATTCCAATTTATTACCCTATATAAATAAATAATCAATACAAAATTCATAGAAGTATACACTCAATCTTTAAAATAATGTTTCGTTTTTACTGTCACTTTGCGCGGCTGTTACACTAGTACTCTATAGTGCATGGACATGTATTACAAATAAAGGTTAAAGAAAGGTACTTTTGGGATTTTCTATCTTTATTAAAGTAAGGGTCAAGTCAAATAGATTAAATGTATTATAAGGGTTTTAGATGTAGATATTAAAACGTGGTCTTCAAATTCGAAAGGTGAACAAGAAAATTGTTTGTTTTGTAAGAATAAATGTAAAACAAAATACTATCTAGTGTAATTCTGAATTTTCGTCCAAATATAACAATTCAACATACAAAAATCTATAGTGTGATAACTTCTTTCTCAAATTTAACAAAACAGTGTACGGTGTAATTCAAAATTACTCATTTTCAATTTCTGAATCCATATATCCTTGTTTTGGCTTTCACGTACATTTTTCAACGACTCAAATCCATCTTTAACGTTTTTTTTATGATTATGTTTATATCTTTGTGTGTTTCAAATTAATACCATATGGGCTAAAATAAAACCCAACAAGATATTCATTGAATGATATGTGGGCTTCACAAGGAATGTATTATATTTGGGCTCAAGTTGTGAGTCCACAAATCGTCTTCCTAATCTCCTTATGCCAGCTATGAAATATGCGTTTGATTATGAAGCAAAATAACCGTTAATCTAAAATATGGTTGTCCGGTTCCTAACCATCTTTGAGTTGAGAAATTAGACTCGGTTTTAAATTGAGTAGCCGAAATTCTTAAACCGCATGGACCAAATTAAGAACCTAAACTTAATCAATGATGAGCTAGGTGATCGTTACACACTTCTTTTTAATCCATACACACTATTTTGCATAAACTACCTATTTTACCCATGATGTATTTTTCATTCCTTTTTACCATATAAGCCCCTAACTTTTCTATATTACAATAATTACCAATGTAAAAACACTGTCGAAGTAAGGCGCCGACGAAGTTTCATAAATAAAACACATTGTTGGTCGATAAAATTTATGTAGATCGACCCACTGCACCAATACGTCCAATAAAAGTTCTTTGATTTTCTTCATTTTTCTATGTAAAAATAATAAAAACCTAGCCAAAGGGCAAAGACTATTAGAGGTCAATTCCCTTTTATCCTTATGTGACGTCAAAACAATTCCTGTAATCAAACAATTGAAGTCAAAACAAAACATCTCAACTCTTCTCAACATACAAACATATTTAAATATGCATCAAAATTCATTCAAACCCATAAAATAGAAATCATATTACAGTATCTTTTTTTTTACTCTAGGGTTTAATTTTATGGCACAAAGGAGAAATCGATTGATTGAGGATCGGTGACAGAATTGAAGCGCCCTTGTGGATTTTTGCCACGAGGCTAGACGGTGATGGTGGATATTAGCGGTGGTAAAGATAATTCGCTGGGAAAATAAGCGGTGGATGTTAGTCATACTTGTGTGTAGCCTTATAGAGAAGAATTTTGATACATATTAAATACTTAAATGTTAAAATAAAATGAAGGGTAAAATGGGTAGTTCATACAAAATAGTGTGTGAATACGTGCAAAATCGGGTGTGATAGTACTATGGTGGATTATGTATTTATATTGATCCACCAACTCTTTTATCTAAATTAACTGTTTTTCAGATAGGTTGTTAAAGAATTAAACAAATCTATAAAATCATACCATTTTGTCTTGTTGATTTATAATAAATGATTTAATATTTTTCATTATTATATTGGTGCAACTTGAAATGGTACTCATGCTTAAATACTTTCGGCATAAAGTTGATCATTGTTTAGAAAGAAATAGAGCCATCAAATTTTTTATTTTATTGTCACACGGTAACTTTTTAATAATTTGAACACTAATAATATACTTGTTATACTATACACTTTTATGATCCACAAATATATAATTTAATGAATAAAAACCACCCAAAATATCAAAATACAAAACCATAAAAAAAAGTTTGGCTTTAAAGTCATTGATTTCAGTATATTACTAAAAAGTATATTTTGATTTTTAATAAGGACTGGTGCCGGTTGGATGCGTGCAAACGTAATAGACAAACCCGTGTTTGTGTTTATAGTCGTGATGTGGGCGCTCAATGTGAACCAAGGACTTATGTGCCCTACCAAGGTTGACTGATTGACCCACGTAGGATAAGACCATAAGAATTTTGGTCAAGTACGAATGTTTATTTGTTTCCTGAATAGACCACATCATGGCTCATGCCCACAAATAAATTTCTATATATTTTTATTATTATATGTATATTTTTTATCGAATAGCTTACATCAAAGTAATTGATTGTGGAATATTTATGTGGATCTAAAGACCTAAAAATGATAAAACGAAGTGTTATGAAAGAAATGTCAAAAACCATTTTATTTGCTAAATTGTAGGTCCCATTTGGAAAATTAAAGACTAAAATACTTGTGTGTTTATATACTATTACAACTACCTTTAAAATAACAATTACCAAATCGTGTTCAAATTCATAGATAGTAGGCATTATTTTGTGATGGCTATGTCTTCTTTGTTTTGCCTTTTTCATCTTCTCATAATTCTATCCAATACACCTTTCACTTGTTCTTCATTTTATTCATTATCAAAAGGCTCATCAATCTCCGTTGATCACAAAGATGACCATCTCGTTTCGCCTAACGGCCTTTTCACAGCCGGATTTTACAAAGTGGGCATCAACGCTTACTGCTTTTCGATATGGTTCACCAAAAAATCCACCGTTGTTTGGATGGCGAATCGAGATGTACCTGTGAATGGAAGAAGCTCCAAACTTTCACTTTACAAAAATGGTAATCTTGTTTTAGAAGATGCTGATAAATCCATTGTTTGGTCCACAGAATCTAAAGCCACAAATGGTTCCCTTGTTTTGAAACTTGAAAATAATGGAAATCTTGTTGTTTATCAAACTCATGGTCATCCGTACATTCTTTGGCAAAGTTTTGATTATCCGACTGATACTCTTTTACCTGATCAACCATTTACTAGAAACTCACAACTTGTTTCGTCTAGAAGTACGACGAATTTCTCTTCGGGGTTTTTTAAGCTTTATTTCGAGAATAATAACGTTTTGAGTCTTCTTTACGACGGGCCAGAAATCACAAGTGTTTACTGGCCCGAACCATATTTAAAAATATGGGAGGCTGGGAGATCTACTTATAATAATAGTCGAATAGCAAAACTTGATTCTTATGGCAAGTTTAACTCGTCTGATGAATTAGGATTCTTTGTTTCGGATTTTGGTGTGAAAGTACAAAGATTAATGAAGGTTGATGTTGATGGTAATATTAGAGTTTATAGTCTTGTTGAGGGAAAAAAGTGGGAGGTTCAATGGCAAGCTTTTTCGAGATCGTGCAAGATTCATGGCGTATGTGGACCGAATAGTCTTTGTACTTATTCTCAAGAAACGGGTAGAAAATGTAAATGTGTTCATGGGTATAAGAAGAAGGATCCTAACGATTGGAGTTATGGTTGTGAGCCCGAATTCAAGCCTTGCCAAAAGGAAGTAAAAGAAGATTTCATTGAGCTTCATTATGTCGAGTTTTATGGTTATGACCTCAACTATCTTCCGAATACCACTCTTGAATCCTGCAAACAATCTTGCTTAAGAGATTGCAATTGTAAAGGGTTTCAATACAAATTCGATAAGCCAGTCTATAATTGCTTCTTGAAGAATTTATTATACAACGGATATCAGTCAGGTTTTGAAAACTCGGTGTTTATTAAGCTGCCAAATACTTTGTTATCATCTTATCGAGAAAGATTTAATGAAAACTCACGCTACATTTGTCCACGAAATCTTACCATGTCGATTTCTAGATCTTATTATAAAAAACAAGAAATTGGGTCACTTAAAGTTTTGTTATGGTTTGGTGGTGCAATTGGAGTTCTTGAGATCTTATTGATACTCTTCTTCTTGTATTTCACTCGCAAAGACTCTTCCACGACTGCACAAAGTTACTATCCAATAGGATCAGCCTTTAAAAGGTTCACATACGCTGAGCTTAAAAAGGCAACACATAATTTTAGTAAAGAGATAGGGAGGGGTGGGGCTGGTGTAGTGTATAAAGGTGAATTATCGGATGATAGAATTGCGGCGATAAAGGTACTTAAAGAGGCTAGTGATCATCAAGGAGAAGCTGAGTTTCAAGCGGAAATTAGTACAATTGGGAGGCTTAATCATATGAATTTGATCGAAACATGGGGGTATTGTGTTGAAGGGAAACATAGGCTTGTAGTTTACGAGTATATGGAGAACGGGTCGTTGGCTAAAATGTTGGAATCTAATAAACTTGATTGGGAAAAGAAGCTAGAAATAGCAATTGGTACTGCGAAAGGACTAGCTTATTTACATGAAGAGTGTTTGGAATGGGTTTTGCATTGTGATGTTAAACCACATAACATATTGTTGGATTCTGATTATAGTCCAAAAGTGGCGGATTTTGGGTTGTCGAAGTTGTTTGATCGAAGTACGGGTGAGGATTCAAGTTTTTCTAAGATAAGAGGGACTAGAGGATATATGGCTCCAGAATGGGTGTTTAATCTTCCAATTACTTCAAAAGTTGACGTTTATAGTTATGGGGTGGTGATACTTGAGATGATAACGGGGAAGAGCCCGTTACAAATGCAGCAGAATAGTGGTGAAAATAGTGGGAGAGACCAAACGTTGGTCGAGTGGGTTAGGGACAAGATTCGTGATGATGGTGTTGAGGAAATTGTAGACGTTCAGACGTACGGTGAATACGATACAAGAAGGTTGAAAAATGTTGTGAAAATCGCGTTACAATGTGCTGAGGAAGATAGAGATGCAAGACCTTCAATGAGTCAAGTGGCACATATGCTTCTTCATCCAGAGTTTGATGATTAATTATTTAAGATTGTATTAGTTGTGTAACTAGGTGTATGAATGAATGATGAATCCATCAGCATGACAATGATCTTCTGTAATATGGAGTATATCTCATGTATATATAATGATTATGTTTAGTAAAGTCACTAATAATGTCGCAATGAGGTTATAACTGATGCGAGTAAAGTGATAACCTAAAGAAAAAACTCACGTCTTGCTATAATAGCTTAGCCCAAATTAAATGGGCCGCATCTGCTAGCAACGTAATGGACCAAAGAATGCTAATTACCCAACTGTATCCGGATTGACCGATTAACAAAAGAAGGTAGTCCATCAAGTTTTTAGTTCTACGTTTTTAGAGAAGAAAGTATTATTCTCATATTATCCTTAAGTGATGTTGGTTACACCTAATATTTTTTATTTATTTTTAGTGAGGTTTAAAGATCCCCTGCAAATAAAAAAGCAAAAAGAAAGAAAGAACCAAGGACAAGGTGGGGCCATTCAAACCGTTGCCTTTACGATAAAACAATGATAGTTATTAATTGCGACAAGCACACTAGTTATGAAATCTGTGTTCATGGCCTACCCAGAAAACCAAGAAGACTTGTGGTCAATGCAAAAATTCATTTACTAACATCATTTTCAAATTATAATTATTTAAGAGCATCCACAATAACATTTTATGTATTGACTTTTATGCCAAAGTTTTTTCAAAAAAGACTTTTACTCCAGCAACAAAAGCTGTAAATTTATTTATTAACTTTTTATTTATTAATTTACTTAAGAGCTTTTCTACCATTTAACATGTATATAATAATAAATGAAAAAAAAAACATGAAGTCTAGTGAGTCTACAACTTGAGAAATCTAAATCTTTGATAAAAGTTTTACACTAAAAATTAAAAAGCTTTTTCTAACAAATTTTAAAGCTTTTTTGAATAACAAAAACTTTAAAAAGGCTTTAGAAATATAGTCACCTGAGATGCTCTTAACACTGTTCTTAGGAACTAACAGTTTACGTTTTATAAACTGTTTTTATAAGTTATCTGACCTCGATTCATCTGAAGTATTTATGGAAATGTTTATAAATAAAATTTAATAATGAATATGTGTCCACTTGGAAACTATTTTCTTAAAAAAAAAATTATTTCGTTACATATCTAACTTTATACAATTACCTTATAAACGTCTCTTTGTATGTATTGTATTTATCAAATATGCATGTATGTAGGGGGTGACCGAAAACCGGTTAAGTGCTTACTTGGCATATGTTTCGATACATACAGGAAACATATTTACAAAGTTCGATACATACAATAGACGTGTTATAAGAGGAAAAGGTTGAATACCTGCTTTTTAGATCACATATTACATATAATAAACATTTTTAAAAGTTCAACCTATACAATTGAAAGTTTAAAAGGTAATTATTATGTACTATAATAAAAAAAATAAAGTTAAATATATATCGAAATAACTAACCTAATTCTTTCAATTAACAATGAACACCCCTATTCCAAGATGAAGGTCAATGCAAAGATGAATTTATTTCACTCACTCGCTACTAAAATCATTATTCACGACCGTTTAAGAAAATAAATAAATACATAATTGAAAGGTGTGTTGCTTTTAGAATGTTAACACCCGTAAAATATTTTGAGTTTTGTGTTAGTAATCTGCTATAGGATAAATAGGATACATTCAATCGTTTATATTTATTTTTTCAGAAACGAAAGATTGTTTTAGGAGAATTAAAAATTAAGATAATTGATTGAATTTATTGTAATATGATTAATTAATATACGACAAAAACAGACAATTTTTCTATTTTATTTTATTTGAACCATATCATATATATATATATATATATGTATATATTATTAACTTTTATGTTAACACTTGTAGAATATTTTAAGTGATTGAGTTGATTTCTGTTAGTAATTGGGTGTAGGAGAATTACGATAATAACAGTCGATATAGTCATTCTTTCTGGGAACGAATGAATGTTTTAGGACAACTTTAAATATTAAGTTAGGCAATGACTTAAAAAGGAAAGGAAGTATTCCAAGTCCCAAAAAGACCATATACCTAACGTAGAGACTTGTGGAGTTGTGGTAATTATAATATTCAACGCTTCCTCGTGGTTAGTAAAAAAGAACACCTATTGCAGTCGTTACATTATTATTTTTAAATAGTTATAACGTAATTTGTTTTATTTCTACCCATTTATGAATAAAAAGTTTGTAATATTAATTTTATAAGGAAATAAATTATTGTGGTTATTATAATCGCATCACAAAAACTAAGATATAGATGACAATGAAAAAATAATGTATAAGAGTTCCAAGAGTAAATTACATTCCCATTATAACTATATTACGTTATTAGTTTTAGGGTTGAGTATTGTATAGGTCAAGTCTTTTGACAGTTTAATATGAACTCTTGCTTCATTGCAAATTTTTAACTTTAACGAATGTTAATTTTATTCATTATAGCATACTTTGTTTTATTTCTACACATTATTTATGATTATCATTGTTACCTAAAATACTAAGGAATATGTAATATATTAAACAACTTGTATCTATTGATTTTCTTTGTTTTGTATTTATATCGACAGTTAAAAAGAATCTATTGCTTGTCACATTGACTAGTATTTTGTCTTTTATTTCCCTAAATGTCACGACGGGTAAATCATTCAAAGTACAAACTGAAAAAAAAACTTCGTTTCTTAGATGGTCAAAGTGCGGGTACCCTGCCCATCCTTCACGATACGAATTGAGATCACAGAGTCCCTAATATAAATAGACACAGAAAGTAGAAGTTCACTCAATTCATAATCATAAATTTCATCATGCATTTAAATTTGAAACTACTATTCCTCTTACCAATAATAATAATCCTCTCTTATTCTTCACTCGTTGCTACAACTTCTTCTTCACCAAATATTCTAACCCAAGCTTCATCACTCTTTGTTGAAAAACAAAATCATCTGGTTTCACCAAATCGCGTTTTCACAGCCGGGTTTCTCCATGTAGGCCAAAACGCTTATTTCTTTGCAATATGGTTTTCAGAGCGCTTGTTAGACGGCAATCACACAATTGTTTGGATGGCAAATAGAGAAGAACCCGTTAATGGAAAACACTCTAAGTTTTCCTTGAGGAAAGATGGAAATCTTGTTCTAAAGGATGCTAGTCGAGAAATTTGGACAACAGACACCAAGTCTAGTTCGCCTTTGCAATTGCAACTTCTTGATTCCGGTAATCTTGTTCTAACGCAATTAGACAAAAGATCATATCTTTGGCAAAGTTTTAGTTTTCCAACAAACACCATCCTTCCTAATCAGCCTTTTACCAAAGATACTGTCCTTACATCATCAAGAAGTTCAACAAATTTTTCTTCTGGCTACTACAAACTCTATTTTGATAACGACAATGTACTCCGACTTGTTTACACCAGTGATAAAGTAACGAGCGTTTATTGGCCTAATCCATGGTTAGTACCGTCGGCAGCAGGAAGGACTACTTACAACAATAGTAGACTTGCTTTACTTGATTGCAAAGGCCATTTCAAGTCCACAGACTATTTTACCTTTACGACGAGCGATTACGGAAGTATGCTACAAAGAAAACTGACACTTGATGTTGATGGAAATATTAGAGTTTATACACTTAACAAAAGAAGGTGGACTGTTTCATGGCAAGCAATTCTAAGGAGTTGTAAAATTCATGGGATTTGTGGCCCAAACAGCCTTTGTACTTACAGTTATGAATTGGGAAGAAGTTGCTCTTGTATGCTAGGGTATAAGGCCAAGAATCAATCAGATAAGACTTTAGGGTGTGAACCTAAATTTGAGCTTAATAAGCATCATGATAACTATGACTTCATAAAGCTCCCTTCCGTGGAATTTTATGGATTTGATTACTTATATATGCCAAACTCTACTTTTAAAGAATGTAAGAAGGCCTGCTTGATTGACTCTAGTTGTAAAGCCTTCCAGTACACCTTTGACCGCAAGTCTAGCTTCTTTCTATGTTATACCAAGACTTTGTTGTTCAATGGCTTCTACCTTAAGGGTATTCGTTTCAATACTTATCTCAAGCTACCTAAGGCAGATGCGTTATTATATGATCAAAAGGTTGCTAAGGAGTCTCGCTTGGACTGCTCAAGTTCTATCGTTGAGCTGAAACGAACATATGATAATAAGAGGGCAAATGGATCTATTAAATTCATGTTGTCGTTCAGCATCATCCTTGGTGCAATTGAAGCTACATGCTTTATACTCTTCTATTATATTACCAAACAACCCTCAAGTGCAACAACTCAATCCTACCTTGCAATTGCTACTGGATTTAGAAGGTTCACATACGATGAGATAATGAAAGCGTCTCAACAGTTTAAGGACGAAATTGGAAGAGGTGGTGGTGGTATTGTTTACAAAGGAGTATTGTCTGATAATCGAGTGGTAGCAATTAAGCGACTTCATGAGGCTACCCAGGGAGAGGCCGAATTTCTAGCGGAGATGAGCACAATTGGGAGGATTAATCATAAGAATTTGATAGAAACATATGGTTATTGTGTTGAAGGAAAGCATAGGATATTGGTGTATGAGTATATGGAGAATGGTTCGTTAGCTGGGACCTTGCGTGCTAACGAGCTTGATTGGACGAAGATGTTGGATATATCAATTGGTGTTGCTAAAGGGCTAGCATATCTACATGAAGAATGCTTGGAATGGGTTTTGCATTGTGATGTTAAGCCACATAACATATTATTAGATGTTGGTTATAATCCAAAAGTGGCTGATTTTGGCTTATCCAAGCTATTTCATCAAGATGCAAAAGAAAATTCTGTCTTTTCTAGGATAAGAGGGACAAGAGGGTATATGGCTCCAGAATGGTTGTTTAATCTTCCAATTACCTCTAAAGTGGATGTTTATAGCTATGGAATGGTGATCCTAGAGATGATAACGGGATGGCATGCCACGTGTGATCAAAAGAGTGATAATGACGAAGGGGTCGAGAAAAAAAGGCTTGCAAGTTGGGTGAGAGAGAAGCTCGAAGAGGCTAGCGAAAATTTGATTGATACGAAGATCATGGAAATACTGAATCCTATGATAGGGGATGAATATGATAAAGGTCAAATGAAAAATCTTTTGAAAGTGGCTTTACAATGTGTAGAGGAAGATAAAGATGCTAGACCAACCATGAGTGAGGTAGTGAAGATGCTTCGCAACCTTAAGATGGATGATTAGCCCGTTAGATTTGTTTTCATTTTGTTTTTGTTCATAGATCTCATCTCAATTGAAATTAAAATAATTTCACCTGCATGATGTCATCTGTCACATCTTAATCATCTTACAAATTAATCTTATCAAGAATTTGGTATTGTCATCAATTTCCTGTTTCATCGGGCATATACTTTTGACTAATTATGTATCATAAGTATTACATTTCAAACTTCAAAGCGAAGATTGTATATGCTAATTGTAGACTATGAGCCGTAAATAATTTGTAAATATAGAAGATATTGTGTCAAAAGTGATTAAGCAATTATAGGAATCATAGGTATCATGGAAATCAATTACGTACGATTTCCTACATTAAAATAGTTTCCTTGTTTTATATGTATCTATATATATATTACCTCCATTGGACTATTGGAGAAGAGAAATAATACAGTAAAAAAATAAAAAGAAATTAGAATCAAAGCAAGATTAAGAAACTAATCAAGAACTCAAAATATGAAAAAAAAAATATTCAAGTAGAATTAGTTCTTGAGATAAGAATGATAGGAATGAACTTTTTTATTTTTTATTTTAATATTAATTAATTTTTTTGATGAAAAAAATTATTACAATTCTATGCTCTTTAATATGAAATAAAAAGTTAAAAAAAAAAAATGAAATACACAACTAATTTTTGTGCACACTATTAAATTTTTAGTGTGTATCACACATAAAAGTTATAAATGTTGTGATATATAAATTTAAATTGTACATTATAAGTATATTTTTAAATCGATCTTATATTATATAGAATAAGATTATAATAATTTTGATTTTTTATTTTTTTGCCAAAAATTATAGATATGTTAAAATTAGAAATTAAAAAATATTTATTTTTATCATTACCATTATAACAAACTTTACTATAATAATCTCTTTTTACAGTGAGTAACTAACTACTATATTAACCTCAAAGATGTTCAAACAAATACAACAAAAAGCTCTGATACAATCGCACTGAGCACTCAAACTAACCTAATATCATTAACAAGATGACATACAAAAAGATGTAAGATCAAAACCAGAAGAACAAGAGAGTATATCATCCATTACACACACACAAATTACATGAATAATGAGATAATCCCTATTACATACATCCTGTAAAAATAAAACATAAAACCAATTTACATATTAGCCCCTGCAGATACAAAATCTTCCACTTAGCACCCTGCAATTGTAGAAACACACCAAACCGTATATATAATACATAACTTACCTTTGACTATTTTAACTCAGTCAAATCAAAGCAAAATATATTCCAGATTTATAATTGACAAATTTATGGACTTTACTTTAACAAAACCTTAAACCCTTATACGGTTTACACTAATGAAGATATATTTGACGGTTACTTATATATATTCTATTGGTATTAGTGGACAACGACAAGACTTTGTGCATTACAAAGAGCTTTTAAATGTTTTTTATTAAAAAGCTATACATTAAATAAGGAAAAAAAGTCTTTGAGGGGAATGTTTAATCTGTTATACAATATAATGGATATCAGTTAGGTTTTAAAAATCCATCTACATTTGTCTAACAAATCTTACCATGTCGATTTCTAGGACATATTATAAAAAGCACGAGAATGGATTGGTTAAATTTTGTTTTGGTTTGGGGTGCCATTGGAGTTCTTCTTTTTGTATCCCACTCGCAAAGACTTCTCCAAAAGTGCACAAAGTTACTATACCATAGCATCGGCTTTTAAAAAGTTCACCTACGCTGAGCTTAAAAAGGCGACACACAAGTTTAGCAAAGAGAAAGGTAGAGGTGGGCCGGTGTGATGTACGAAGTTGAATTATCGGATAATAGAATTGCAGCGATAAAGGTGCTTAAGAAGGCTAGTAATCAAGAAGAGGGCGAATTTCCATCAGAAATAAGCACAATTGGAAGGCTTAATCATAAGAATTTTATAGAAGAACGGTCATATCGTATTGAAGGGAAACTCCAACACATCTTCAATCTCGCGTCTTGTAGAGCTTTTCTTAAAGAAATTACGGGGTCTCTGTTTTTCTTCCTATAAATACAAATTTGAATTTTATAATTTATGTTTTCTACATTTTCTACTGGGTAACATGGACCAAAAAACGCTCATTCTCATTCCTCTATTTCCTCCCATGATTAACAGGCCCAACATAGAGTAATTTATTCAGTATTGCAAATATCCAAGTTCAAAATAAGTTTAATGATTGTTAAAAGATACAGATGAATATAATTTTTTAGTATAAAACAATTACATGTGCACTTTTTAAGTAATGATCAAAGATTACACTAAATCAAAAGTTGATGTGTGAGTTTCTAAGTAGAAAGTTGATATGAAAAATAGTACAATCCGCATAGCATACAAATACAAATTAATTATAAATATGGAACCAATTAAGGACAGGTTGGGCCATTCAAATCGTTAATTATGTTAAAAATTAATGACTTTTAAAATGATTTTTAAATATATATATAAATATTATTATTATTAAGAATGTAACGGAAATAATTATAATATAATTGTATAAAATGAGCACTTCAAAGATCATCAATAAAATACTAGTTTCAATTAAGTAAGCAATAATAAATAATCACAATTGATTATCTATACTATTATATAATACATTGGAATGTTTTTTTTTTAAATAAAATTGACTATTTTATCTTTACAATTACCAATAGCCTTTTTAAAAATCTATGAAAATAACTAACATACCCTTACATTTATTAAATTCCCATTAATTCAAGCATAACTAAACTATAAACTAATTAATATATGACATTTAATTTTAACTTAAATTCTCATTAATGCAAGCATTATTAAACTATAAACTAATTAACAAACGACATTTAATTTTAACTTAAATTTCTCTATGTTCATACTATTATATAATGTATTTAAGATGTGTTTTTAAAGATAAAAATGACTATTTTACCCCTAAAATTACTAAGAGATTTTTTAAAAATTCATCGAAATAACTAGCATACCCCTACATTTATTAAATTCTCATTAATACGAGCATTATTAAACCATAAACTAATTAATATATGACATTTAATTTTAACTTAAACTTCTTTGTATTTATGTTATTATATAATGCATTTGAGATGTTTTTTTTAAGATAGAAAAGACTGCATATGAGAAATTCCAGAAAATACATAACTTTTGAACCCTTAGTTGTTAAGGACGTGCCAATTATTAACGAAAAGGTTGGGATGAGACGAAAGCGTTGGCAAACTTTCAAAGGCGGAATAGTCCATTTCTCGAAGTCAAATTCCGCTTCTAAAACCTTTAAAAGTTAAAGTTTCCTCAATTTTACACGTAGTGTAAGTTTTAGAAAAGTAGAATACCAACTCTTAAATGTAATTTTAATGGAATTCTATGTTTACATCTTTGTTTACATGTTTAATTTCATTGTTATGTTGTCAATTTCTATATTCGAGTAGTTCAAAGTTTTGATCAACTTTTAGAATTACAATTTAACGTATATAATGCTTTATATCAAAATACAAACAAAAAAACCAAAAACAAAAAAAATCAATGAAAGTTAAATCTTTAGACTCAACAAACGGCTTCACAACTCACAACCTGTCTATTAAGAACTTGAAACCCGGCACTCGCAACTTGCGACCCAACCATTGAGTTTGCAATAACATATTATGAGATATTTAATTTTGGGTTATTTTGTTACAAACTTTTTTTTGAAAAATAGTTAAAAATCGTTTTTCCATTTACAAAACAATATTCTTCGTGTATTATCATATAATTTTTAATTCTTAAGATTTTTTAAAAAATATAATACTATATATTAAATTAATGTAAAATTAATAAATTTTTTCCACTATACTATACAGATATTATTTTAGTTTAATAAAACAAAAGAAAATAACTTTGTTCGTCACAGACAAGAAAGAGTTTTTAATTGTTGGCTTCATTCCAGTCGTCAAACCCTAAGGAAACCAAAACTAATTAATTGTTGTTGTCCCTTTTTGAAAGGAGCAAACCGAAAATATATACAATTAGTTTTTGTCAAGGTCAGTGAAAAAATATTCCTTGTCTTTTTCCTTTTTATCTTTACGTGGTCGACAATTTAAAAAGATTTTTGACCCCATCAAATTTCTAGAATACTTGTCTTATTAGCTTCTAGATAAAATTAACTTTTATTTATTTTGTTGCTTGAATAATATATATAATAAAAATAAAATATATAATATATTATTTATTGATGGTTTAATGTTTTTTTTTATAACTTTATAAATTCATACATAATCAATAATATAGATTTAAACCTTATACTATACACATAATTACCAATAAATTAATCTGATTGTCATATGACACTTCTATACAACCATTAACAAATTTTATACTATTAAACCTATAATAATAATAATAAGATATATAAAACAAAAAGATGGATATTATTAAGCCTTTAATTGCCACTAGTGACGAAACCACTCTGTATGGACCCTAGAAAACCAATAGAAGACTAGTGGTCAATGAAAAATTCAGTTACAGATAAACTCACATTCTATCATTATCACATTAGAATTCAACAACTAGTTCTTGGGAACTGATCGATGGTATACGTTTTATAAATTGTTTTTAATACGTTACATCATATCAATTTAATTAATCTTACTCTTACCTATTTTATTAAAATGTTTACAGATAATTAAAAAAAAAAATCAGTGAATATTTGTTCACATGGAAACTGCGTCCTGACTCCCGAGTCGCTAAAAGAAAACCTGTTTGTAGTCGGTGATCAATTTAGCGATGAAATCATGAGATTTTCATTTTCATACTAAAAACATTATTCACTAAATCGTGCAAGAAAAAGAATCATATATAACTAGTTTTGTCATTTTAAGATTAAAAAAAGTTTTATTAAAGTCACTCAATTATACTTGTTCTTTTCAAAAATAAATGATTATTTTAAAACAACTTAAAATATTAAGATGGACAATAAAATTAAAAAAAAAAAAAAAAAAAAAGGAAGTTTATCGTAATAATTAGTAAATTTTATATTTATAAATAATTAAAGTCTTAAAAAGCTAAAACCTAGGCACATACGTGGAAATGTGTCATACATGAGTCCTCAAATAAAATACTTTATAAATATTTTTTCACTTGTTTGTTAGTTGGCCCATATTATTTCGTGTCAATAAATCTCTATAATTTTTTTGTATATTCTCTATAAACAGTTACTCGTTTGTGAATTCTCGATCGCTCAATTTTGAGAAGCGTCGACCCACCGTACTGTCAAAATATTGATTTCTTCTGCCGTCCACAACGCTTTTTGGCCTTTTCTTCGTTCACTTGGTTCGTCCACTTTTTTTACCTTTTCCTTTCTTTTTCCTTTTGGACGATTTGGCTTCGAGTACGAATTCAGCTTCATCTTCGACAAACGGGTGGTGGTGTTTGAACATCGTGGGTATTGGCTGAATTGTGAGTATTGTCGTTATTGTGATTGATGATACATATTTAAATGGAGTTGGGATCGTGGGTCTTCGGTTGGTATTGAAAACGGATTAACAAGAGGTATGTATGGAGAAAAATCCATTTGACTTGAGCTCGATTGAGGTGTAGAAGACGAATCTATGGGCGAATAATTTGTATTTAGAATATGATTATTGAATAACTTGTTAAAAAATCATTTGATTGTGATTGAGAATTGTTGTGATGTTGTTTGGGCATTTTAAGCGTATGAAATAAATGGTAATTGCATGTGTAAAATTAGTAAAGTTGGTGGAGAATTGTATGTAAAAGAATGTTAATTGTATGTATATATGTATGGTGTTTGGATTAGAAAAAAGGTATTAAAAAAATTAAAAAGTTTTTTGTTTTTGACCGTTTAATTTTTTAATGGATCAAAATAATAATTTCTTGATTGCTGCACACAAAATCTGCCCCCCTATTACCGTTCTTCATTCGTTCCCAGAAGCATGAGGACCCAAGGATGATCACTAAAAATGTGACTGTGCCTATGCGTAGGACCAAGGACGCACTACGGAGGATCGGAAACGTAGCACAAACTTGTCATAGGAAGAGGTCTAAGAGCATCTATAACAACATTTTTCTCTATTAACTTTTTCACAAAAACTTTTCTAAAAAAGAGGCTTTTACTCTAATAACAGTAAATTTTTCTTTTCTTATCATTTAACATATATTTATTAATAAAAAACATGAAGTCCAGTGAGTCTATAATTTAAGAAATCTCAATTTCTGGTGACAATTCTACACTAAAAAATTGAAAAAAAAAATTCACAAGTTTATTTGAATAGTAAACACTTTAGTAAAGACCTTAGAAATATAGCAATTGGAGATGCCCAAACATCTTATTCTTGGAAAGTAATAGTATACGTTCTATAAACTGTTTTTATACATCACCTGACCTCAATTCATCGGAAGTATTTATGGAAATGTTTACAAATAAAATTTAATAATGAATATGTCTCAACTTGGAAACTGTTTTAAGTCGCTAGAAGACAAAAAGATTTGCAGTTAATGATGAACACCCCTTTTTCAATATGACGCTCAATGCAAAGATGAATTTAACCATCACTCTAAAGTTGATTTTCTTCTGAAGTTACCTTTAAATATCACCAAAGGCCATTTAGTATCCCAGAGTGAACACAACAGATAAGATACTGTAAATCATAAACTACATTTAGATATCCATGCCTATGCTTATAAGTTATAAATAGGGTTAAGTCCGTCAATAATAATGGGCCGTACCTACTGGCAATGGACCAAAAGTGCTCATTCTCATTCCTCTATTTCCTCCCATGATTAACAGGCCCAATATAGAGTAATTTATTCAGCATTGCAGATATCCAAATTAAAAATAAGTTCAATGATTGTTAAACATACGAATGGATATAATTTGGCCGTATAAAATAATTACATGTGCATTTTTTAATTAACGGTCAAGATTATACTAAATCAAAAGCTGAGTGTGTTAGTTTCTAAGTAGAAAGTTAACATGAAAAATAGTACAATCTGCGTAACGTACAAATATACAAATACATATTAATTATAAAAGTGTAGCCAATTAAGGACAAGTTGGGGTCATTCAAACTGTTAATTAACCTTATCATGATTGTCAAAATATGACACCTCTCTGCTACCATTAAAAAATTGTATACTATTAAACCTACGATAATATATATAATAATAAGATATATAAAACAAAAAGATGTATATTATTAATAATCAATTAAATGCCACTAGTGACGAAACCACTCCGCATGACCCCTAGAAAACCGATAAGAAGACTAGTGGTCTGTGAAAAAATCAATTACAAAGTAAACTCGCATTTTGCCATTATCACATTAGAATTCAACAACTAGTTCTTGGAAACTGATCGATGGTATACGTTTTGTAAATCGTTTTTAATACGTTACATCATATCAATTTAATTATCTTACTCTTACCTATTTTATTAAAATGTTTACAAATAATTACAAAAAATCAGTGAATATTTGTTCACATGAAGACCGTGTCCTGACTCCCGAGTCCCTAAAAGAAAATAGATTTGTAGTCAACGATCAATTTAGCCATGAAATCTCGTACATTTTCATTTTCGCACTAAAAACATTATTCACTAAATCGTTCAAGAAAAAAATAAATAATCATATATAGCTAGTTTTGTCATTTTAACACTAAAAAAATGTTTTATTAAAGTCCGTCAATTATGCTTGTTATTTCCAGGAATGAATGATTATTTTAGGAGAGCTTAAAATATTAAGATAGACAAGGTTTACCATTATAATTAGTTAATATATTTTTATAAATATTTATAGTCGTAAAAGGCTAAAAGCTATGTACTTACAAGGAAATGTGTCATTCATGGGTCCCCAAATTAAATTAAAGGACCATACTTGACGCGAGTAGATCGACACTCGTCGTTAGTTGAAATTCAACGATCATGTCATTTTCGCAGTAGGCCAAAGTCCATCCGGTATATGTGAAAACGGGCGATTTATAATACCATAGAATGAACACAACAAATAAGATATTGCAAATCATAAGACTGTGAAGTTGTTATATATATATATGTTGATCATATTAAAAACATTAACAAAGGTCGAGCTGATTAGAGTTACTTACGCACTAATCTCCACACTTTTTTCTAATATATTCATGTCAAAGTTATTTTTTTAAGGCACTTACGAATAAGAAGTTTATAATATTTTTGAGGGTGTGAGTACAGTAATAAAATATATTTTCATCTTAATTCATGCATATATATCAATATTCAATATTTTCTTATATATTTTTTCTGCTCGTGACACAATCTATCTATTCTTAGCGTTACACATATTTTAATCTTCTCTTTGTTTGATAAAAGCAAAAGGATATGTAGAAATACACTGTACAATAATCAAAGATGATGCACGCATGAAGGTTCCATGCAAGCCTGTGAGTAGATTGATTTCACATTATAGCACACTTTGTGTTTCATTTATTATATATTATTTATTTATTATATTTATTTATACCATTTCTATAAAAAGGAAAACCAACTACATTATACTTTCACCTAAAACATTAGGCAAGTTATAAGAAAAATGATGATAATAACAGCCCTCAATGCTTGTATTAAGGTTTTCAGATATCATTCAATACATGTAAATCAAAATAAACTCAATGTCAGTATTGGTTGACTCACTGAATACCAATCGAAATACGGCGTTCAAATTTCTTAATGAAAACTACTAATCAACTAGCAGTATATTCTTTTCTCTATTTAGTCCTAAAACAATTAAAAATGGTGTTTAGCTTGTCGCATTAGTATTATGTCTCTAATTTTACTATATATGGTCAAGATGGGTCTCCTGCCCATGGCTCAAAGCTTTAAATAATAAAATCCCATTATGACGATAGGATTGGCGATCACATCGTTCCTAATATAAATACACACACAAAATAAGTAGAAGTTCATTTATAACCAGATTTCATGATGCATTTGCAACCACTATTCCTCTTACCCATAATAATTCTCCTCTCTTTTTCTTCACTTGTTGCTGCAAATATCTCTTCATCAAATAATATTCTAACCCAAGGCTCATCACTCTCTGTCGAAAAACATGATCATTTGGTTTCACCAAATCGCGTTTTCACAGCCGGGTTTCACCAGATCGGCAAAAACGCTTATTTCTTTGCAATATGGTTTACCGACACCATATCCGACGGCAATCACACAATTATTTGGATGGCAAATAGAGAAGAACCTGTTAATGAAAAACACTCCAAGTTTTTCTTGAGGAAAAATGGAAATCTCGTTCTAACGGATGCTGGCCGAGAAATTTGGACGAGTGATACAAAATCTAGTTCGCCTTTGCAATTGCAACTCCTTGATTCGGGTAATCTCGTTCTCACCCAATTAGACAAAAAAGCATATCTTTGGCAAAGTTTTAGTTTTCCTACTGACACCATCCTCCCTAATCAACCCTTTACCAAAGATACTGTCCTTGTATCATCAAAAAGTTCAACAAATTTTTCTTCGGGCTTTTACAAACTCTATTTTGACAATGATAACGTACTCCGACTTGTTTACACCAGTGATGAAGTAACGAGCGTTTATTGGCCAAGTCCATGGTTAGTACCATCGTCAGCAGGAAGGACTACTTACAACAATAGTAGACTTGCTTTACTTGATTCCAAAGGCCATTTCCAGTCCACAGACTATTTTAATTTTAATACGAGCGATTATGGAAGTGAGCTACAAAGAAAACTGACACTTGATGTTGATGGAAATATTAGAGTTTATACGCTTAACAAAAGAAGATGGATTGTTTCATGGCAAGCAATTTCATTCACATGTACAATTCATGGGATTTGTGGCCCAAATAGCCTCTGTACTTACAGTTCGGAATTGGGAAGAAGTTGCTCTTGCATGCAAGGGTACAAGGCCAAGAATGACTCAGATTTGTCTTTTGGGTGTGAATCTACATTTAAGTTTAATGAGCGTCCTGATAACTATGACTTCGTAAAGCTCCCTTCTGTGGAGTTTTATGGATTTGATATTCTATGGAAGCCAAACTCCACTCTTAAAGAATGTAAGAAGAACTGCATAGATGACCGTAACTGTAGAGCGTTCCAATACAACTTTGACCGTGGTTATGGCTTCTTTGTATGTTATACCAAGAATTTGTTGTTCAATGGCATCTATAAAGGTACGCGTTTCAATAGTTATCTCAAGCTACCTAAGACGGATGCTTTATTATCTGATCAAAAGGTCGTCAAGGAGTCTCGCTTGGAATGCTCAAGGGGTTCTATAGTTGAGCTCAAACGAACGTATGCCAAAAAGAGTTCAAATGGGTCTGTTAAGTTCATGTTGTGGTTTAGTATCATCCTTGGTGCAATTGAAGCTACATGCTTTATATTATTCTATTATATTACCAAACAACCATCAGGTGCAACAAGCCAATCTTACCTTGCAATTGCTACCGGATTCAGAAGGTTCACATACAATGAGATAATGAAGGCGTCTCATAAATTCCGAGATGAGGTTGGAAGAGGTGGCGGTGGTGTTGTGTACAAAGGCTTACTGCCTGATAATCGGGTGGTAGCAATTAAGGTACTCCATGAGGCTATGCAGGGAGAAGCTGAGTTTCTAGCGGAGATGAGCACAATTGGGAGGATTAATCATAAGAACTTGATCGAAACATATGGTTATTGTGCAGAAGGAAGGCATAGGATCTTGGTGTTTGAGTACATGGAGAACGGTTCATTAGCTGGGAAGTTGGGTGCTAACGAGCTAGATTGGACGAAGATGTTAGAAATCGCGACTGGTGTAGCAAAAGGGTTAGCTTACCTACATGAAGAATGCTTGGAATGGGTTTTGCATTGTGATGTTAAACCACATAACGTATTATTAGATGTTGATTATAACCCAAAAGTGGCCGATTTTGGCTTGTCTAAACTATTCCATCAAGATGTAACAGACAATTCTGTCTTTTCTAGGATAAGAGGGACACGAGGGTATATGGCTCCGGAATGGGTCTTTAATCTTCCAATTACGTCAAAAGTGGACGTTTATAGCTACGGGATGGTGGTGTTAGAAATGATAACGGGACGGAGTGCCACTTGTGATCAAATAAGCAACGATAACGAAGGGGTTGAGCAAAAAAGGCTCGTAAGTTGGGTGAGAGAGAAGCTCGAAGAGGCTGGCGAAAATTTGATAGATACAAAGATGATGGAGGTATTGAATCCTATGATGGGGGATGAATATGATATGGTTCAAATGAAGAATCTTTTGAAAGTGGCTCTACAATGTGTTGAGGAAGATAAAGATGCTAGACCAACCATGAGTGAGATTGTAAATATGCTTCGCAACCCTGAGATGGACAATTAGCCGGCCCTACCAATGAGTTAGATTTCTTTTAATTTTGTATTTGCGTGTACATCTGAACTAGCTAGATACCCTAATCATCTTATATGCATGTTGCGTGTCACAATTAAATATAATCTTTTATATTATACCGATGTAGTAATGGTATTGTATCATTTCCTCAGCTTCATGTTTTATCGGGTATTTTCTTTTGACTCGTAATTTATCACAAGTACAATTTCAAAAGAAGATCGTACAAATCAAGATATTTACGAAGAACACTTAGTTATATTTTTACGGTAAAGTTCAAATAGAATTAGTTCTTAGTAATGATAAAAATAATCTTTTTATTTTGTATTTTACCATTAACTAATTTTTTTATGAAAAAATTATATCAAAATTATTATAATTTTATATTCTTTAATATGAAATAAAAAGTTTACAATATATATATATATATCTATTATATATTTATGATATACAAATTAAATGTATGTTTCACAATTATATAATAAATGTCTTAACCCCCACCCACACCAAGGTTCCATAGAGAACTGGAATGTCGGTGAACCAGTAAGAAATACTGAAATACGTGCTAATGTTAAACACTCACGGTCCCAGTTTCTCCATTTTTACCAAAGTTCATTTGCCTCATTGTAAAATCCAAGTAGCCCCAGTTAAGACTGTGTTTTGTCCTCCTATGCATCACCAAATTTTTCGAGAGTTTAATAGTGGAACTATTATCATAGAAAATCTTGAGGCTTTCATCTTGCATAAAATCTAGTTCTTTTAGAACTCCTTTGATCAACCATACACAGTGGCATGCACACGAAGTTTCAGCCACATATTCGACTTCTATTGACGATAAAGTGACTATGGCCTGTTTTCTTGAACTCCAGCATATTGGAGCTTTGCTCAACAACAATGAGTAGAGATGACGAGAATTGAATATGAGAAAGAGTGGTAATTATATGTATATATAGGGTGTTTGAAATTGAATAAAAGGTATTAGAAAACTAAAAAAAACATCTTTGTATTGACCGTTTGAATTTTTAACGGATCAATTTGTTTTTCTCGACCTTTGCCCACAAAACCTGGCCCATTTCTTACCGTTCTTCATTCGTTCTCAAAAGCACGAGGACCCAAGGATGATCAACGAGAACGTGACTGTGCCTATGGGGAGGACGGAGGATGCGCGCCACAGAGGATCGAAGACGAAGCACCGACTTACCATAGGGAGAGGTCTAAGAGCATCCATAACAATATTTTTCTCATTTAACCTTTTTAATGATAAGTGGTTTTTTTTTTTTCTCTTTTAAATCATTCTAACATATATTTAATGATGAAAAATATGTAGAGTCTAGAACTTAAGAAATCTCACTTTCTAGTAAAAAATCTACACTAAAAGTCCGAAAAGTTTTTTTCTAAAGCTTTTGCCCGAGTTTTTTGAATAGTAAAAACTTTAGAAATATAGCAATTGGAGATGGCCTAAAATCTTGTTCTTGGAAAGTAATAGTATACGTTCTATAAACTGTTTTTATACATCACCTGACCTCAATTCATCGGAAGTATTTATGGAAATGTTTACAAATAAAATTTAATAATGAAAAAAAAAAGAAGATTTGCAGATAATGATGAAGCTCAATGCAAAGATGAAATCGATTTCTTCTAAAGTTACCAAAAATTTATTATACTCACTTGCTACTCAAATCATTATTCACGATCTTTGGAGGAAAAAAGATACATAATCGTAGGGTGTGTTTTTTTTTTTTTAAATGTTAACACTTGTAGAATATTTTGAATTTTATGTTAGTAGTTTGCTATAGGAGAAATACGAATCAATTATATTTATTCTTTCTAGAAATGAAAGATTGATTTAAAATAACTTCAAATATTAAGATAATTGATTGAATTCATCATAATGCAATTAACTATACGGTCGTTGACACTTGTCATTTTCACATTAATTAAAGTAAGGGAAATTCTAAATGCACACTATAATATTTTTGAATGTACACTCTATGTGAGTGTACGTAAATACGTGCTTCTCATCAATTCTAAATTACTCACATCACATTCTAGAAAGTCTTCAAACAGTTAATTCTAGTAAGTAAATAGATTTTAAACATCACCAAAGTCCATTCAGTATACTAGAGTGAAGACGACAAAGAAGACACCATAAATCATAAAACTACATTTAGATATCCACGCTCGCTTATGGTTATAAATAGGGCTAATTAAGTGCGTCAATAATAATGGGCCGTACCTACTGCCGATGGACCAAAAAATGCTCAATGACCCGAAATTAAACAAAAGTGCTCATTCTCATTCCTCTATTTGCAAATATCCAAATTCAAAATAAGTTCAATGATTGTTAAAGATACAAATGAATGAATATAATTTTGTAGTAACAAACAATTACATGTGCACTTTTTAAGTAAGGATAAAAGATTATACTAAATCAAAAGTTGAGTGTGTGAGTTTCTAAGTAGAAAGTTAATATGTAAAATAGTTGGGGCCATTCAAACCGTTAATATGTAAACTTTGCATGTCGCGTGTCACATTCAAATGTAATCTTATACGTTAAACTGATAAAGTATTTGGTTTTGTATCATGCCTATCAGTTTCATGTTTTATCGCGCATTTTCTTTTGACTTGTAATTTATCACAAGTACAACTTCAAAAGAAGATTGTATAAATCAAGATAAAGAATACTTGGTTATATTTTATTGATATAAGTGGACAAAGACAAAGACTTTTGCTAGTTTACTGTTAGTACAAGCTGTAACGTTTCTATAAAACTCGGAGGTCTTAAGAAAATTGCCAGTTTGTTTAAGAAGCAAAATTGAGGCATTAAAATGCTATTGCTAATCTGCTGCAAAGTTTTTTCTTTTTGATCGTTCAAGCATTCCAGTTCCAGGTTACAAGATACTGCAAATAACTTAGTTTTAATGTTTCATTATTTTGGGTCAATTCAATAGCAGGCCAGCAACCCAGTAGCCCAAGAAGAAAAATGTGCTTTCTGTATAACTTTGGAATTGCAGCCTTCAAGGCCCGGCCTATTTTGGGTTAACTATTTAGGCCCCAAATCTTACCAAAAACTGTATAACCCAAAACATGAAACCTGAGAACTTGTTTGTTTGGTGAGTTTTGGAATGAAGAAATGTTTACAAAAGACATTGAAGTTATATGTTTTATTGGAATATAAAAACAACGGTGGCTTTAATTTAAAGCTCTCAATTCTCTTAAACGCACTTACTTTTTTTTCCAGTTCTTTCATATTCTATCAAACCTATACTCATACCAACCCCTATTCAGATCCTTTTTACAAACCAAATGCACTCTGAATTGTAATTCAGTATACTTAAATTGTTCGTAGAATAAAATCTTAAATAACCCGAACTGCTTTATACCCGAAACCGGTTGATTAGCAAATCGAGTACCATTATAAACGTCCAAGATAAAACAAAAGGATGGTTAAAGGTTTCCATCAGTGATTATAAAAATAGATACGGATCTTTGACTTATATCTAGTCAATTGTCACTTTCTTCAATTTCTATGAATTATTAGTCTTTGCATTATTACTACTATTATTAGTTATTATATATTTGTTACCATATATGAACCTTTAGTATTTGTATTTGTATAAATATCTATATATATTTGTTACCATATATTAACCTTTAGTAGGAAAAGATGGCAATCAATTGCAAAGACAACTATATAGGCGTCATAAAAACCGGTCAAACATTCATTAAATATCACCTAATGAATATTTATTTAATCAATAATCCAATATTCATAAAAAATCCATTAAATTAAATTAAGGAGTGAGCTCACCGTACTAATTATTTTCACTAAACTTACTAAGTCAACTTATTATTACACAATCATTTTGTCCTTTTTAACTTTTTAACTTATACTTGTTATTTTATGATTATTATGTTTACTTTACTTTATCTTTACATTATTTTAACTTTTATAAAAATTATTTAAATATCTCTTACAATATTAATCTTTTTTTAAATAGGTAATTTTGAAATACTATATTTTTTATTGGATGTTAAATTTAAAAAATTATGTCTAAGTGCAAAATTTATGTTTAAAGTTAAAAAATATTCGTAAGGAAAAAAGTAGAACAATTATGTAAGACCATAACCAACGCGCACGTCGGTGGCCCAACATGCATTATTTAATTGTTTTTTTTTCTTTTTTGACCGTTTGAGAGTTTTAAAAAAAAAAAAATTAGATTATATCCGTTTTCCAACGGATTTATATCCGTTTTTTTCAAAATTTTATTTTTTTTATATTTTTTTAACATATTTATCCTAACCCAAACCCACTATAAATACATATACAACTTACCTTCAATTCACACACAACTTTCATCATTCTTTTCTTACTTCCAACTACATTATTTCACCCAACCCAACAAACACTATAATTCACCCAACCCATTTTATATAATTCAAACACTTTTACTTCTCATTCACCCAACCCATTTCATATAATTCAAACACTTTTACTTCCCATTCACCCAACCCATTTATATAATTCAAACATTCTTACTTCCAACTACTTTATTTCCACCCAATTATTATTTATAAAAATGTCTAACCAACAACAAATAACGACCAACCGAGACCCGATAATTTCTTTCAAAACTTACTCAACACGGAAATATATCCTCCAAATTCACCCGCATTTTCGTCTTCGGCGGGTCAATCTAGTAATTCACCAAGTAACTTTGGTTTTTCTCAATTTCAAAACCAACAATTTCCCTTTCAACAATTCTCACAAAATCAAAACCAACAATTTCCATTCCAACAATACCCACCCCAACAATTTCCATTATACCAAAACCAACAATTTCGACCCCAACAATTTCTACAATACCCACCCCAACAATTTTCACAACACCAACAAACACCACTTTCACAACGTCAATACAAAAACATAGAAACACCACCACATGAAAGCGAACACGGGGAAGGTGAAAATGAGGTCCAAGCTACCCAAGACGAGGTCCAAGTCGACTGGAAACAAAAAAGAAAACAAGTGAAATGGACCGACGCCGAATGTAGAATATTGGCGGAACGATGGGTCGACGCTTCTCAAAATTCGATAATAGGAAACTCGCAAACGGAAGCTAGTTTTTGGAGGCAAATCCAACGGGCCTTTAATTCGTTAGTTGACGAGAAACGCAACAAAGATCAACTAACCGGGAAATGGAACAAGATTCGAACCGACGTCAAGATATTCACGGGAATCTTCAAAAAATATAACGAACCTCGTGCAAGTGGAGTTCGAGACGAAGACGTTTTGAGGGCGAGCCGTGACCACTTCAAGCAACAAACCGGTCGAAAATTCATTTACGAGCAAGTGTGGCTCGTACTAAAAGATATCCCGAAGTTCTATGATGATTCCGGTGTCGCCAAAAAGAAACGAATCACCCGCGAAGAATCGACACCAATAAATCTTGACGATGACGATACTGGCCCGAATGCATACGAAACTGACCTGCTAACGAGCAATATGCAAAGGCTATTCCAAACCGACCAAATTCGTTGTCCACCGGGTCGTATAAGTAGTCAAAAAAGTCAAAGAAGTTTAGGGTCATCAGATGCTACATCGTCAAGGCATTCAACCAACGAGACTCGGGCGTCAATATTAGAATCATCGCGTATGCAACAAAAAACGTTGGCAACGATTAAGGAGACCACGAAGCAAAAAATGGTGTTGAACGCTTGGAAATTTCTCCTAAAACCAATACCTAAAAGAATACGGAAAAAGGAATTGAAACTACTTGAAGAAGCTCGGGATAAGGTCGTATCCAAGTATACGGAGGATTTTAAAACGATGTTTGGTGAAGATGCGCAACCATACGGATTTACTACTTCCGATGAAGATGCAGATGCAGGTGCAGATGAAGATGAAGATGAAGATGAAGATGAAGATGAAGAGTAGCTTAGTTATTTAAATGTAGTTTCTTATTTTAAGTATCGTAATGTTTATGTTTAATTATCGTAATGTTTAGGTTTAATTATCGTAATGTTTAGGTTTAATTAATTAATGTAATGTTTAATTTTAGTTAATTATTGTAATATTTAATTTTAATTAATGTAATGTTTAATTTTAGTTTATTATTGTAATATTTAATTAGATTGTTTTATTTAATTGTGTATGGGTCCCAGAAATCTTAGTGATACACCCTGGGTTGGCAGGGGCGTGTCTGTAGTGTGTCAGTTTTGTGTCAGTTTAAGAGGTGTTGATGTGGCGCTGACGTGTCTTAACTGACACGTTACTGACAAGCCCAGAGTTGAGAATAGTCTAAGTGTAATTTTTAGGTTTACATTTGTTCGTCGCTAATTAAAATATAAAATGATGATTTACTAAGAAGTGAGTCCAGGGTCTACGAAATGATCATGCATTTCTTTTCAATGCAGCTTTTTGATATTTAAATGAGGTAGCGCTACTTTCAATGTTTCAAATACGGTTGGTAAAAATTTTACCAGTAAATTTAGCAGCACCCATTAAATATCAATTCAAAGTACAACGATAATGCCATAATGGTACTAAACTACTACATAGACTACAAATCATATCATATTATCGAACAAAAATTTGGGTTGATCATTCACAACTAAAGCAAAAATTACAATTGAAAGATGTAACATAAGTGTCTTCTTCATTGATGATCAAAAAATACTCAAATATTCATTACTGAACATTGCTGGTAATCAATTGATGATTGATGAGATTCAATTACTAACATTCATCGTTGGATATTATTGAAAACTAATCGATTTTCATGTTAAATACACCTAATACTCATCATTGTTCGATATCTACCCAATATTCAGCACTGATCAATATCTGCTCAATATTCATAACTGAATTTTGCTTGAAACAATCAATGTGTTGAAATTCCAACCTTACTCATTGCCGAATTGTTGAAATACACCGATATTCATCGATGAATATTTCTGGAAAGTAGTTGATTTTGCTGCAGTTCGCCTAATATTCATCATTGAATATCGTTGGAAACAAGTTGATTTTGTTCAAATTCTTAAAATTCTTCGCTGAATATTTCCGAAAACTTGATGATGTTTGTCATGATTTGTATTATACGTTGTCACTGTAACCGTCGGAAAAGTAACTGCCATTACGGCTACGAACTGCTTCACCTTCAATTCAAAACCAAAAGTGAAACACAGGACTACTTCAAATATGATGGTGAAGATGATCTCGTTGGCGATTGGGTTTCACCATAATGATGACGAAGGTGGAGATGAGAGAGTTACTTTGTTTAAAATAAGATGATAAAGCAATGCTTCACTGGATTACAATAGAGAGAGACGAAGAGTTGGAGTCAGTGATTTGAGATAACATGGAGATGGGGCCTTATTATTAATTACCATTATTTTTATTTTAATAAAACCCAACCGTCGGATCAAGCTAAAATAAGGGATGGAATTACTTTCCTTCTTCCCCCGATAGGTTACACTTTATTCGCGAATTTTTTTTGAGAAAATTAGAATTTATGAATTTGAGTTCCTTTAACGGAAGAAAATTTAATGAATTATAAATTTATCAATCATTTAATTAAACAAATTTAAAAATAAAATCTCAATTTTAATTTTTTTAAATTCGGATCAATTTCGTAAATCAAATATAACTTTAGTTTCCTCTAAATTCATTTTCATATTTATATCTTTGAATGTAAATATGTATTGTGTTGATGTACTGTCAAACCACTCCCCTCTTTAAAAGAATCCATCTGCCTTATCAAACTTTTTTTTTTTAAAACATAGATTATTATACTTAAATAATCGATTACTCAAATCATATATTACCGATTTCTCCAATTGACCAGTCAAACATATGACTTACATTTTTCTATGCATGTGGATTTAAGAAAAAAAAATCATAATAAAAAAAGTGTATCAAGATATTTTTCAATTTCTTAAATTATTAGGTTCTACTTCTTCCATCTCTGTCAAAATATCAACTTTGATTAAACACACAATTTTAAGAAGCACACTTTTCACTAAACAAATAATATATATATATATATATATCCTCACCAAAGTCTCTTTTGATTGTTCATAATATAAAAATAGACGCTTATTTGAGACAATTTAAAATAGTAATATGAACATTTGTAATAATACATACACTTTTTTCTCACAAGAAAATTATCATGTATGTTCACTCTAAACCACCCCTCCGGAACTCACAACCACCACTTCTCCGGCCGCTACCACCACCTCTGATCAACACTGTCACCAACGCCACTCCGTCATCGCATGGCACACCGTCATCGTGCTGCTCACTTTCTTGTATCTCACTCTATCTTTTTTGTTCTTCATTTAGATCTATTTATTAAGAGTTTCCTTTTTGTATGTGTCTCAGCATGTGTATTTTCAGATTTATCATCGTATTTCTGATTTTTCTGTATGTTTGTGTTTAGAACTAGTAGGTGTATTTTTGATTTATTAGGTGTTTTTTTTTGGATATTTTGTAGTGTTTACTGGTATGGTGATGATGATAAAAAATGTTTGAAGATCAACTGAACAATTTTTTCATATTTAATTTTAATAAATTAAGATAGTAAATAGGAGTAAAATAATTAATTTGAAAGGTCAAACATATGCACCATCTCTTCTCTCAATATCCTGGGAAGTGGGAATTAATTGTATAAAGTCGCTTTAGAAATTAGGGTTCTTTTTTCTGTTATGTGAATTAAGTCCTTTTATGAAGTGAGTTTGAAAGTTTAATTATGTTATGATGATCGATGGTTGTGATGGTCTGGTAGTGGTAGATGGTGGTGTGTATGAAGACAGGGGGACGTTTGATGAAGATCTTCACCAGTATGTTGTAAATATACAAATACTGAAATACTTCTATTTATTATCTTAGTTTTATTCATATGATAAAGCTTTTAAACAAAAATGATAAACCTTATAAAAAGTTGAGCTTTAGTAACTTTAAAGGAAGTTACCGACTTCACGATTGGTGTGGCCGGAAGATTACTGACCAAGTAATATGTGAGCTGGGGATCAAATTAGTAACTCTAATCACTTAGGTAATTATCTATCTTCGTCTTTTATATTGTAAATTTTATGTAAGTTAGAGTTTAAATTTAACGAGAGTACTAATTTGAGGTGCACAATTACTGAAAGAAAAAAGTGAGCTGGACAATATTTAACCACGTGAAGCTTAAATTGAATGAGTTGGATTACTGAAATGGGTTACCCGTTTTGCAATCCGGTAGCCTGTCTCCATGATTGGTAGATCGTCGTTTTTTTAAAAGTTGGATTATAGATTTAGAGTTAATTGTAAGTTTAGTGACTTTGTTGTAAAAAAATAAAGTATAACGATTTGACTGGACTTTTTTTAAGAGTACAATGAATAGTACATATTTAAACACATTAATATATACTTACTTATATTATATATAATATGCCTCAAAATACCATATTGTACAATTTACTTTCTATTTGAATATAATATCACATTCAAAGTTTTACCATGACCACATGACAGCAACGAAGGCGGTGTGGTCACCTGGTGTACGTACTCGGTGGACCGCGCCCCATTCAACAATAATATATAAATGATCGTGCGTATCAAAAATTCATGACCCAATAATGTTTATCTTTGACGTCCGTTAAAATAGACGCCTTTTAACGTGGTCAAATTTCGTTGAAAAGAATTAAGTTGAACGTACATCTCGTATTTTAATTTACATTTACATAAATATAATTAATGACACAATTTAAACACCGTTGATTTGAAGAGATACTGCACAATCACATGCATAAGTACATTGGAATTTAGGCTAGTTAAATGTTTAACATGCATTATGCAACGAAAGTTACTACAATTTTGACCGTCCATTTCAATTATTCAAATGCAATATAAATTATATATTTGATTTTAATTTAGTCTTCCTTTCTTGATTCATTTGTATTTTTCTAATATTCATCTACTGGAAGACCGGAACATCCATTTATAAATTAATAATAAAAAGTAAGTTGTATTAGTTAATACGCGCGAGTAAAATTATTTATTGTTTAACTACTATACATTCAATATCTAACTAGTATATATACGACATATTCAAAGTTTGTGATCATCCATATTTCATATTTCACAATGGATTGCCTATTGCTCTCACTTGTAATAATCATCTCTTATTCTCAACCTATTCCTGCTACTGCTTCTTCTTCATCACCTAATGTTTTGACTCAAGGTTCATCACTCGTTGTCGAAAAAGAAGACCATTTAATTTCACCAAATAGCATTTTCACAGCCGGGTTCCACCAGATTGGACAAAATGCTTACTTTTTCGCAATATGGTTTTCCGAGCCTACCTCGGATGGTAGTCACACATTGGTTTGGATGGCAAACCGAGATGCACCAGTCAATGGAAAACATTCCAATTTTTTCTTGTCAAAAACAGGAAATCTAGTTCTAACGGATGCTGGCCAACAAATTTGGACAAGCGACACTAAATCTACTTCACCTTTGCAGTTGCAACTCCTTGATTCGGGTAATCTCGTTCTTACCAATTTAGACAAAGAATCTTATCTTTGGCAAAGCTTCAATTTTCCAACAAACACCATTCTTCCCAATCAGCCTTTTACTAAAGATACTCTCCTTATTTCGTCGAGAAGTTTGAGAAATTTTTCTTCTGGTTTTTACAAATTCTACTTTGACAATGATAATGTGATCCGCCTTCTTTTCAAGAACGATGAAATAACTAGCGTTTTTTGGCCTAAACCATGGCAATTAACCTGGGAATCAGATAGATCTACTTTCAACAGCAGTAGATTTGCTTTGCTTGATTCTAGAGGCCGTTTCACGTCTACAGACAATTACACGTTTGATACCTCAGATTATGGCCAAACCCTTCCAAGAAGATTGACACTTGATATCGATGGAAATGTTAGAGTGTACACACTTAATGAGAAAAGGTGGGTTGTTTCGATGCAAACACTGTCAAAACCATGTCGTATTCATGGAATATGTGGTCTAAACAGCATTTGTACTTATAGTCATGATTATGGAAGAAGATGTACTTGTTTACATGGATACAAGGCCAAGAATCAATCAGATTTATCTTTAGGGTGTGAACCTACATTTAATTTTACAGGAGTTCGTGAAAGCTATAGCTTTATAAAATTCCCACATATGGAATTTTATGGATTTGATTCTGGATTTTTTGTGGCGATCAACCTCCAAGAATGTATGAATATGTGCTTGAACAATACTAACTGCAAAGCTATACAATACTATTTTGACATCGGAATGCGCGCCTTCAAATGCAATGTCAAGACTTTATTGTTCAATGGTCATAACTTGGATACATCTTTCATGACTTATCTTAAGCTACCGAAGATTGATGTATTATCATTTAATCAAAAGGTTGTTAAGCAAGAGTTTGGAGCAAATTGTTCGAGTTCTATAATCATGCTACAACGGAAATACAACGAGAAGAGTGCAAATGGTTCCCTCAAGTTGATCTTGTGGCTAAGCATCATCCTTGGTGCAATTGAAGTTACATGCTTTCTCATCTTCTATTACATTACCAAACAACCATCAGGTGGAAGAACACAAAACTACCTTGCGATTGCTACGGGATTCAGAAGGTTCACATACGATGAGATAATGAAGGCGTCTCATAAATTTAGAGATGAGATTGGGAGAGGTGGTGGTGGTATTGTTTACAAAGGCATACTTCCTGACAATCGAGTGGTAGCTATTAAGCGACTCCATGAGGCGAACCATGGAGAAGCTGAATTTCTAGCAGAGTTGAGCACAATTGGGAGAATAAATCATAAGAACTTGATAGAAACATATGGTTATTGTGCCGAGAGAAAGCATAGGATCTTGGTGTATGAGTACATAGAGAATGGTTCATTAGCTGCGAAGTTAGGTACTAACCAGCTTGATTGGCAAAAGATTTTAGCAATTGCGACTGGTGTAGCAAAAGGGCTAGCTTATCTACATGAAGAATGCTTGGAGTGGGTTTTGCATTGTGATGTTAAACCACATAATATACTATTAGATGTTGAGTATAACCCGAAAGTGGCTGATTTTGGCTTGTCCAAGCTATTTCATCAAGATGCAGTAGAAAATTCTATATTTTCGAGGATAAGAGGGACTAGAGGGTATATGGCTCCAGAATGGTTGTTTAATCTTCCAATTACTTCAAAAGTGGATGTTTATAGCTACGGAATGGTGGTGCTAGAGATGATAACAGGACGAAGTCCCACATGTGATCAAGCAAGTGATGGTAGTGAAGGGGTGGAGCAAAAACAGCTCGTGAATTGGGTGAAAGAGAAGGTCTATGAGAATGGTGATTGTTTGACTGAAACACAATTCATGGATATATTGGATCCTACTAGGATGGACGAATATGAAAATGGTGAGATGATAAATCTTCTAAAAGTGGCTTTGCAATGTGTTGAGGAAAATAAGGAGTTGAGACCAACCATGAGCGAGGTTGTGAAGATGCTTCTCGATCAAGAGATGGATGATTAGTGCCACTAGAATTTGGCCAAACTTGTACTTGGTCTTTCTATCAACATTTGTGTGTTTGAGGCTTGTTATCGAGGTATTCTCATGTATGCATTAAATCTGTTATAGAATCCATGCTTTATGTTTTGATGCCATATATAGTTTGTTTTGATAAATTTCAACTCCTGAATCATTTTGATCTCACTATTTGTTTTCATGTATATTGTAATATAATTCGGTTCTCACTCAATTGAATTAAAAATACTAGCTTTGATGAAGACTTTGCAATACAGCAACATTAAGGAACACAAGAAACATGAAAATTGCTAGCTCATAACATAACATTATTAATTAATGGATACATTAAAGACGCTATCGTGGTCGTCAAATAAAGTCAAATATTATGTAAACAAGACTTAAATTCTTAAGAGTTTTTAAGTGAAAGGTTACATATATGTAAGTATATTAAAAAATTAAATGACTCAAAAATAATAAGTCTCTAATCTCTATGGTTATGACCCAATCTTTATTAATTGCCAATTACGTATTACCTTAATACCTGGGTTTTTTAATATGCTGGCAAATATATAATGGTGATATATATAGTAACATATAGAGTGTATATTCAACATTTTGTGTGATAGCAAATCGAATTCGAGTTTGAGTTAGATCCGATGTGGGTTAAGGTCGAGTTTGGAGGTAAGTCTCTTGAATCGTATTAATATGTTAATATTAATTAATATTAATATATACTCCATATTAGAGACGAAAAATACCTACAGGAAGGCGTTGAACTATAAGAAGGCTATCAGCCGAAGCCCAAATACTGCCATGCATACAAAGAAAAACAATCAAGAATAAAGTTAGTGAAACGAAATGACACTAACCTAGCCACCTAGATACAGGAAGAAAAGGTCCAAAAGTAAGCCCAAATTTTTAATCTCGAGCTATATTCATCAAGCTAATCATATCTCGTATCATAGTTAATTGACCGTTAAGATATCTTAACATAAAATAAATAAGACATAAAATAACGATGACATGTAAAATTTCCGTATCAAAATTATTAACATTCAGTTTCAATTTCGAAGAGGTAGTAGCATTTCAAAAAGAAGAAAAAAATATGTCTTGTAGAGGTTGTGATTACGATCTTGCTTCTAATAGAGACTTCACACGTACACAGGTAAAAAGATTTATATACTTATGTCAAAGTTACTAACCGTTTAAAACATTGCAACATGTCTAGGTTAACTCATTTTATCTAAAAAAATTTTAAATCACTATCGTATATATTTAAGTTATGAAACTTGATATTGTATCATATGACCTTTAACTCTTTATTTGTTAACGTGACACCGAATAGTATGATATGGCATATGATTTAGAATTGATTAAGCTCCAATATGAAAAATTAAAATTAAGTTAAAATATTTATAAAAAGAAAGAGAGAAAGAAAGAAAAAAACAGTTACATGTTAAGCGGGCAATTGAACGAATGCGATAGCAAATTTTTAAATTTGAATATTTTAATTAAAAGTTTCCCACATACATTAATAAAATATATAGAACTTTATACGGTTTAAAACAATAAACTCTAAAGCAAATAAATAAACAATATAATAAAAATAGGATTTTAACCGAGATTATTACAGTGTAATAAATGAGGGGTTAGCTACGACTTAGCCAAAGTTTTAAAGGATTTGACATTAATAATAAAGTTAATAATAATTTAATCCTTTATCTCTCAATCAATTCTCATTTTAGTCCCTAAACTATTATTCTCAATGTTTTAATCTTTAACTTCTATTTTTATGGTCTTTTGACCATTGAATTTTTATTGCGATGGTTTAATCTTTTAAATTCTATTAGTATTTTAACTTTTAAACTTTATATCACTAAATCTTTGGTCCTCTAGCTTTTATAAAAACTTTATTTCAATCTATTGACGCGGGTAATATTATAATAATTTATAATGTGTCACTTTAAGGGGAGTTTAAATAAGTAAATATTTTCTCTTGATAAAACTTTAGTTTTCTTAAAAATTTTAACTTTATAAAAGTTACACATTTGGGATTTTAAAGAACACGAAATATTTAACTTTATATTGTATTTTTTTCTTCGATTAGCATATCACAGGATATGCTTTTAACGAACTTTTTTTTAATTTTTTGGTAGATTTTGAAAACGACAATCACATTTGATACAAGCGACTATCACACGTGATAGTCATTTTCAAAACCAACAAAAAAATGAAAAGGAAATATTCGTTGAAGATATACTATGTGAGATATCTAATCGGAGAGGAAAAAACGTTAATTTTTATGACGCAAATTTTATAATTTTTTGACTAGCCGTTTTTGAAATATTCAATTTTTAAAAATGTGAAAATTTTGTTATCTTAATGAAAATGAACTGTTGAGAATAATTCCTTCATTCTTATAAATTATCTATTCTCACTTAAACGTTTCTCATCAGTTGTACACAATAACAATACGTTTTTAATACTTATTAGGTTAGTAGTTTTTAATACAGTGATATTATAATCTTATTGGGCTAATAACGTAAATAGTTTTATAGTGGTGTATAAAAATCATTATAACGAATGAACTAGCTGTATATATATCTTGTAAAAGTTAATTTAAAAAAAAAAGTTTAAAGATAACGAATAAATCACCAACTAATAAAAGTTAGGACTAAAACATTTGCCGATTAAAGTTTAAGGGTTATAATATCAAATTTAAAAAAACTTAGAGGTTAAAATATCTATGAACAAAAGTTAAGGATAAAAACATTGGTAAATATAATCAAGGAATAAAGCATAAACTTAATTGAAAATAAGGAATTAAAATATCATTAATTAATTAATTAATTCTTTATAATAATCAACTCCGAGTCTCTGAGTCTATGACAATTTTCCGATTAATTCTGTAGAATCTCAAATAGATGGGTTATCATCCGGACCCAAACCTCAACGGTCAACTCCTCATCGCCGCCATATACTTGACTTTCTTTAAAACATATATATATATATCTGATTCAGATGGCTCAAAAAATAAACCTGAACTGTGCGTATTATTTATTGACCACATGGCATGATGGAGATGACTGATCTACGGGCCGCCGTTGAATACATTAAATATTAAAACCAAATGATCAACCTTTGTTAATGAGAGTATATTTATACTTATATTTAATGTATATGACACATTCAAACTGTTTATAATCATCTCTAATTTCGAACTGTTTATTCATCCATATTTCATAATGCTTCTACCTTGTCTATTGCTCTTACTTGTAATAATCATCTCTCATTCTCAGCCTATTCTTACTACTGCTTCATCTTCGTCACCAAATATTTTATCTCAAGGCTCATCACTTGTTGTAGAAAAAGAAGACCAATTAGTTTCACCAAATCAAGTTTTCACAGCCGGGTTTCACCGGATTGGCCAAAATGCTTACTTTTTCGCAATATGGTTTTCCGAGCTTACCTCGGATGGTAGTCACACATTGGTTTGGATGGCAAACCGAGACACACCAGTCAACGGAAAACGTTCAAATTTTTTCTTGTCAAAAACAGGAAATCTAGTTCTAACGGATGCTGGCCTACGAATTTGGACAAGCAATACGAAATCTAAATCACCTTTGCAATTGCAACTCCTTGATTCGGGTAATCTTGTTCTTACCCAATTAGACGTACAATCATATCTTTGGCAAAGTTTTAATTTTCCAACAAACACTATTCTTCCTAATCAGCCTTTTACCAAAAATACTGTTCTTGTATCGTCGAGAAGTTTGAGAAATTTTTCTTCGGGCTTTTACAAGTTCTATTTTGACAATGATAATGTAATTCGCATTCTTTTCAAGAACGATGCAATAACTAGTGTTTTCTGGCCTAAACCTTGGTTAGTAAGTATGCAAGCAGGTAGATCTACTTACAACAATAGCAGATTTGCTTCGCTTGATTCTAGAGGCCGGTTCACGTCCACAGACAATTACTCATTCACTACTTCTGATTATGGCCCTACCCTTCAAAGAAGAATGACACTTGATGTTGATGGAAATGTTAGAGTTTACACACTTGAACAAAGAAAGTGGAGTGTTTCTTTGCAGACAATTTCTAAACCATGTATCATTCATGGGAGTTGTGGTCTAAATAGCATTTGTACTTATAGTCATGAATCCGGAAGGAGATGTACTTGCATATATGGATATGAGGCCAAGAACCACTCGGATTTATCTTTAGGGTGTGAACCGACATTCGATCTTACAGAAGATCGTGAAAACTATGGATTCATAAAATACCCACATATGGAATTTTATGGATTTGATTATTCATTCCAGGCGGGAATTAGTCTCCAAGAATGTGAGAATGTATGCTTGAACAATACAAACTGTAAAGCTTTTCAATATAGCTTTGACAAAGTATCGGGATTCAGATGCTATGTCAAGACTCTGTTGTTCAATGGTCATAACTTGGATATATCGTCTACAACTTATCTTAAGGTACCTAAGACTAGTGTTTTATCATTTCATCAAAAGGCTTATGCTAAAAAGTCAGAATTGAATTGCTCGAGTTCTATAATCAAACTGATGCGCACATACGAGGAAAACTCTCAAAATGGGTCCTTCAAGTTCATGTTATTGTTCAGCCTCTTCATTGGTGCAATTGAAGTTACATGCTTTCTATTTTTGTATTACATTACCAAAGAACCTTCAGACATAACAACTCAATCCTACATCGCAACTGCTACCAGATTCAAAAGGTTCACGTATGATGAAATAGTAAAGGCGTCTCATAAATTTAGAGAAGAGATTGGGAGAAGTGGTGGTGGTATTGTTTATAAAGGAATATTGCCCGACAATCGAGTTGTAGCGATTAAGCGACTTCATCAGGCTACCCACGGAGAGGCTGAGTTTCTAAAGGAGATGAGCACAATTGGGATGATCAATCATAAGAACTTGATAGAAACTTATGGTTATTGTTCTGAAGGAAAGCATAGGATATTGGTGTATGAGTACATGGAGAATGGTTCATTAGCTGCGAAGTTAGCTGCTAACCAGCTTGATTGGCAAAAGATTTTTGCAATCGCAACTGGTGTAGCGAAAGGGCTAGCCTATCTACATGAAGAATGTCTAGAGTGGGTTTTGCATTGTGATGTTAAACCACATAACATATTGTTAGATGTTGATTATAATCCAAAAGTGGCTGACTTTGGCTTGTCCAAGCTATTCCACCAAGATGCAATAGAAAATTTCATGTTTTCGAGGATAAGAGGAACAAGAGGATATATGGCTCCAGAATGGGCGTTTAAGCTTCCAATTACTTCAAAGGTGGATGTTTATAGCTATGGAATGGTGGTGTTAGAGATGATAACAGGACGGAGTCCCACACGTGATCAAGCAAGTGATAGTAGCGAAGGGTTGGAGCAAAAAAGGCTCGTGAGTTGGGTGAAAGACAAGGTCTACGGGAACGGGAACGGTGATAGTTTGACAGAAACACAAATCATGGATATACTGGATCCTGTGAGGATGGATAAATATGAAAATGGTGAGATGGAAAAACTTCTAAAAGTGGCTTTCCAGTGTGTTGAGGAAAATAAAGATTTGAGACCAACCATGAGCGAGGTTGTGAAGATGCTTCGCAACCCTGAGACGGATGATTAGTGTGACTAGCATTTGGTTGAAATGGTACTTAATTAGTCTTTTTAGCAACATTTGAATGTTGGAAACTAATTATTGATGTATTGTATGCATTTAATCTGTTATAAAAATAGTGTATGCATTATGTTTTAATGCCTTATGGTTTATTTTTATAAATCTCAACTCCTGAATCATCTTGATCTCACTAGCTGTTTTCACGGTATATATGTTGAAATACTAGCTAGCTTTGATGAAAAATTTGCAATGTAGCAAATTAACATTAAATAGGGTTCACAAAGAACATAAAGATTGCAAGCTCATAGCATTATTAAGTAATGGATACATTAAAATGAAACTAGAGAGGGGTCTGAGATTTTGTTTTAATTTTTATTGATTGTGGTGATCACCGTAAAGTAGCAACGATGGTAACAAGCAGTAGATTCTGGTCGGAATTTTGTCATGGTGGCTACAAACGGCAGTGCCGGTTAAGGTCGTTGGGTGGTTTCACATCATGGTCTGGTCATTTAACTCGTCATGGAAGATGTTTAAGTGGACTCCTCGTCTCTTTCTTTTGCCCATTTGAACCTTTCTTAAATTCGATCATGCCCATATTGACACACTTACAAGTTTAGTGCTAACCAAATTTGGACAGTAGGCTAGATAAAACTCGCAAATTAACCCCGTTTTGGATGGATGGGCATGTTTTGCCAGCTCTAAATATTACCATAATACTCAGGTTTTTATAACAAGTATATTCAACATTAAGTGTGATAGCGTGCAGATCAAACTCAAGTTTGAGTTTCCGATGTGGGTTGAGTTCAAGTTTGGAGGTAAATCTCTTGAACCGCAGTAATATGTTAATATATATATATGTTAAGAACTTGTGAGAGCTACTAGATTACGTATATGTTCACATGTGATTAACTTCATTCATATTTGATACATTCAATTAAGAAAGAAAAAAAAGAAAGTTGAAAACCCTAAAAAATACGTCTTAAAACGCATTTTAATCGATTTGTTCATATGAGGACAAATATATTTATGTTTGTGTTTTTACACAGTTTTAGGAATTTTTTAACTTTTTTTCTCAATCGAACGTACATCGATGTTCACATATAAATGAATTTGATCACATGTGAACAAATACATAGTCAAGCTTGTAGTTCTCTCATATTCTCAACTTTTATATGGTTCTCATTTGAACCTTTCCCTATGAGACCAATACGGAAACATTATTTTTGGGGTAAGGGAGAAACAATAACATTCTTCTCAGTGAACTTAACATTTGTCAATACAAATGTCAATTTATATGTATATATATATAGTACCCGGATCTAAAAAGAATGAAATTTTGGGGGAGAACGGAAAGAAATACATTTCAAAACAAAAAGCAAGTGTGACAACAAAAATTAAATATGATTTCAAAAAATGCATTATGTGAGTCAACAAACACTCATCTATGATTCAAAAAGTTGTTATTAATAAACACTTTTCCTTGATCAAAATAATTAATTTGCTGAATGAAAGGGTTAAAGAAACTCTTCTCTATTTTCTCCTCAATTTGTGTTTTTTCTTTGAACCCACTGATATGTATATATATATAATCAAAATCGATATTATAACTATTAGTTCATTAATAATTTTTTTTATAAGTTATAATATTAGATAATGATTATTAAAAGAAATTGATAACATTTATCCTGACTGAATGTTAACCAAAGTGGATGCTATCATTTAAAACATATCGATAAATATGTATTTGACTTATATTCATTGAAAGATTATTCATTAATGAATGTTAAATGATAAATTCAATAATATTCTTTTTTACGCTCGTAAAATGAATGTTATTGAGTTTATATTTAACATTCATCAATAGATATTCTTTTTGACGCTCGTAAAGGACCGTATATGAAAATATATTTGTAACCGCTACCAACCGTCATGTTAATCCGGGTTCCAAACTTGGAAAAAGACATTCATTTTGATATACAATTCTGGAAAGAAAAACGCTCTCAAACATCAAAACTCAGAACATGATTTTGTGCCAAAATCTTGTTTGATGTTCACATCTTATCCCCATAATTTGAATTTCGTGTAACCCAGGAACTAAGGGTCCAAATATCAAATTCAGAAAGTGAACATACACAATTCGTGAAGCAATCCGTGATTCAGAAATAGTACCCTTTGTATTTACCTTTGTATTTACAGGTTCTAACAAAAGTACCTTTCAATTGCTGCATAATTCAAAAGGTTCACATACGATGAGATAATGAAGGCAACTCATAAATTTAGAGACGAAATTGGGCGAGGACGTCATGGTATTGTGTACAAAGGCATACTTCCTGACAATCGAGTAGTAGCAGTTAAAAGACTCCACCAGGCTAACCAGGGAGATGCTAAATTTCTAGCGGAGATGAGCACAATTTGGAGAATAAATCATAAGAACTTGACAGAAACATATGGTTATTGTGCTGAGAGAAAGCATAGGATCTTGGTGTATGAGTACATGGAGAATGGTTCATTAGCTGCGAAGTTAGGTGCTAACCAGCTTGATTGGCAAAAGATGTTAGCAATTGCAACTAATATGGCGAAAGGGCTAGCTTATCTACATGAAGAATGCTTGGAGTGGGTTGTGCATTGCAACGTTAAGACACATAATATATTATTAGATGTTGATTATAATCCAAAAGTGGCTGATTCTGGCTTGTCCAAGCTATTCCACCAAGATGCAATAGAAAATTCCATCTCTTTGGGGATAAGAGGGACTGGAGGGTATATGGCTCCATAATGGGTCTTTAACCTTCCAATTACCTCAAAAGTGGATGTTTATAGCTATGGAATGGTATGTTAGAGATGATAACGGGACAAAATCTCACATTTGATCAAGCAATTGGTGGTAGCGAAGGAGTGGAACAAAAAGAGCTTGTAAGTTGGCTGAGAGAGAAGGTGTGCGAGAATGGTAATAGTTTTACCGAAACACAAATCATGGATATATTGGATCCTACAATGATGGAAGAATATGAAAATGGCGAGATGAAAAATCTTCTAAAAGTTGCTCAGCAATGTGTTGAGGAAAATAAAGATTTGAGACCAAACATGAGTGAGGTCGTGAAGATGCTTTCGATCGAGATGGATGATTAGAGCATCTCAAGTCATACAGGAAAATGAAGGTTTTTTCTAAAGCTTTTTTTATGCAAAAAAAGCTTTTGAAAAGCTTTTATTCATTGGAGGAAAAACTTTTATGTGCAAAAGCTTGAGAAATCTCAAGTCATACATGAAAAGCTTTTTTGAAAGTGTATGTGTATGATTTTTGAAAAGAAAAGCTTTGAAAAGCTTTTTATCATTGGAGCCAAAGCTTTTGTTAAAAGTTTTTTCATAAAAATTAATGTGGCAAAAAAAAGCTTATTAAAAGCTGTTTATCATTGGAGATGCTCTTAGAGTGACTAGCATTTGGTCGAACTGGTACCAGGTCTATCTTGCAGCAGTTCTGGCTGTTATAAGTAAATTCTGTGCATTTAACCTGTTATAAAAAAAGTACATGCATTATGTTTCTATGCATAGGTTTATTTGACTAGTTGTTTGATTTAAGTTGTAGTTCTGTTCTGAGTTCTGACTCAATTAAAATGTTAGCCCTGATGAAATTAAGTTTGCCGAAAGAAACAAAAGAAAAAACAAAAAATAAATAAATCCACAAATTGATTGTATGGGATCCAATGTTTTGTTTTCATTGTAGGTTGTTACACGTTATATCCGCCCCGCGTAATTCGAGCCTTCGTCATTAAGCAAGCAAACTTTAACAACAAACAAACTGAATCATTATCTTTATATCAATTAACCTCTGTATAAAAATGGCTCAAGGATCCATCTTATTCATCACTCTATCTCTAATATTCATCATCACCATATCATCAACATCAATGGCGGAAATCGGTTCATCTGTTCCGGAAACTGTATCAGTTCCAGTAGAATCAGCTGTTCATATCGTTTACACCGATCGACCTGTAGATGAAGAACTCGAAGTCTATCACCTTCGCACTCTCTCTTCAGTTTTCGGCAGGTCTACTCTCTCTATATCTGATTTGTACAATTGATGCTATATGTGTACGGATCGAGTTGATTAAGTTAGGTATATATACGAATTTGTATATATATGATTGTTTTGTTAAGGACGTGTTGAAATTTTCTAATTAAGTTATTTAATTAGAAATTTTATCTTGTTACTGAATTTTTGGTTGATTAATGGTTCAGTACCGTAATTGAAATTCGTTTCGCTATGAGAAATCAGCGAATTAGGTTTCTTAACTTCGGATTTTGTGACAACAGTTTTCAAAAAAAAAAAATATGGTAGGATTGATCAAGTTATATATGCTTGGAAGATAATTGAAATTTTTTGTAATTAGGTTTTTTTAAATTAATAAAATTAGGTTTATAATTAGAAGTAATATATTGTTGCTGAATTTTAGGTTGATTAATGGTTCAGTACCGAAATTGAAATTCATTTTGCTATGAGAGATCAGCGATTTAGGTTTTCAACTTTGCAATTTGTAACTACAGTTCTCGATAAGATGATCGGATTGATCAAGTTATACTAGCTTAATACCCGCGCTATGTTACTGGGATAGATAAGCCGGAAACACATATATTTTGTTTGAATTCTGAGTTGTTGATTGTATATTTGTATTTAATTTTGTTTATTGATTAATAGTGAGGACGCTGCAAAAGCGGCTCTGCTGTACACATACAAGCATGCAGCTTGTGGATTTTCTGCCAAGCTAACTCCCAAGCAAGTTGAAGTACTTTCAAGTATGATGTTTTTGCTCTTTGAATCTCTTACATCTTTTGTGGTATTATTGTAAGAGAATTGGATTCAGTGTTTGGTTCAAAATGGTATCTTAATGGTTATAATCTAGGATAGATATCATTATCATATAGCCTTTGGATATCCCCTTGCGTGAGCAAAACATGATATCAATTCAACAGATGAGAAAAGATACACAGGTATAAATTACTGTACTGAAGTAGGGGCGTAGTATTCCTAAATGGAAAATAAATATAAAGGGATCAAATGGAGCTTAAAAAAGAAGGGTAAAAACGCAATGGAAACATAACAGAGCATTATGGGCAAGGAGTTTCTGATTAGGTTTCCTTCTGGTAATTTGTTTAAATGGACAGTCAAGCAGGTGATGTTTTACTTACGCGGAATACATACGCTTCAGATGAAAACGTTTAAGAACTTGCGGTTTGAACTTAAAATACAATCACAAAATGTCTACTTTGCAGTTTCATGGTTATTATGATGCTTAGAGTATCCCATTGATTGCACTTATAACACAATATTAGCAAACATATTTCTAATTGTCTTTAATTTCTTTTTTGACAGAACAACCAGGTGTTCTCCAGGTGGTTGAGAGCAGGACAGTGAAGCTTCACGATTCACCCGCAAATCTGCACCACATCTAAAATCAACAACAGGGTTTTGTTTCTGTTGACTAATGAACTACAACTGTTTTACCCTTTTAAAACTTGGATGTGTACAAATCTATAGTTTGGTTATATTTCTAATGGAATTACGAGTATTCCTGTTTGTTATTTTGCGATTTTGGTTTTCACCAACTAGTGTCTAGGAGTTTGAACAATTTTATTGGAAGTAATTCATCTTAAAGAATAAGACAGTGCATCTAGTACAAAATGAGTTTAACAATGTCAGGTAAGACAATAACAAGCTTTTAAGAACCTTGGTATATACAATACATGGTCTCCGGAAAATGACCTTATAGTTGAACATGTCTTTGGTGTCTTCAATGTTGTCCTGCATGCCCATTTAGTCTCCTTAACCTATCTTTATTCATTGGAAAAATCATCTTTTTTCAATGTTGGCCTGCATGCCCATTTAGTCTCGTTGACCCATTCAGGTAAACTTTTATATGCAATTACTGACATCTAGGCATGGTCATGAAACTCAATTGTACAAATGAAGTACTGGTCTTGAGCTACATAGCTTGTATGATTTTTTCCAGAAGATTCTTTTGACTTTTGAGATATTGTAAGTTATGTCAAACAAATTGTTGCAACACTAGTGTGAGTGTCTATCTTACCAAGACCTCCTAGGTGTAGGAGCGTAAAAATAAAATGCTATAAATGATGGGGATAACAATAGCCCACAAGTAATCGTATTCGAATGTAATATCAAACATAACAATTGAACAGATCGAGTCATTATTCCAGGTCTTCGATGAAGGAAAAATAACCAAAAATAGAGGGAAAATAAGCGGAAATTTACCACGGTAGAAACAGGACTTGTGGATATTCTTAGCTCTAAAAAAACTCTGGTACATTATGAATTCCCGTTAAGACTTTGATCGTTTTCTCATATGTTTACAGATCATGCGAGTAACAGACTAACAGTAACAACTAGCTGTATGAAACACAGCTAGGAATCAATACATTATTTGATGATATAATATGACAATTCATTAGTTACATAGATATTGCATCATTTTCTGGATGCAAACATGTTAACAACTTGGCTCATTGTAGGTCTCACCTCCATATCTTCCTCAACACATTGCAATGCAATTCTAACCAGATTTTCGATATTGGTCCGATCAAAATTGCTCCTTATCGAACCATCGACAATCTCCTCAACCCAAGATTCAGTTCGACTTTGATCAAACTCGTGTACCCTATCTCTCACCCACTCAATAACCCCGGGCTCGATTTCACCATTTTCATCACTCGCCTTATTCTTTCCTCCTGGAACCCGACCCGTTATCATCTCCAATACCACAACCCCGTAGCTAAATACATCAACTTTCGAAGTTATTGGAAGTTTAAACACCCATTCAGGAGCCATATAGCCTCTAGTCCCTCTTACTGTCGAAAATTTTGAATTATGAATTCCACCTCTATCCACTAGCTTTGAAAGCCCGAAATCCGCCACCTTTGGGTTGTAATTAGCATCCAAAAGTATGTTATGTGGTTTCACATCACAATGTAGGACCCACTCCAAACACTCCTCGTGTAAATAAGCAAGCCCTTTCGCTGTACCTTTCGCAATTTCAATTCGTTTTTCCCAATCGAGTGTACCACGAGCTAGGTTTTCAGCCAACGATCCATTCTCCATGTACTCGTAAACGATAAGCCTATGCTTCCCTTCAACACAATAACCCCATGTTTCAATTAAATTCATATGATTTAGCCTCCCAATCGTACTAATTTCCGCTTGAAATTCAGCTTCACCTTGTTGGGTAACGTTCTTTAGCTTCTTGATCGCTGCAATTCGGTTATCTGATAACGCTCCCTTATAAACAACACTAGCACCACCTCTCCCAATCTCGTCGCTAAAGTTACACGAAGCTTTTTTCAGCTCGTTGTACGTGAACTTTCTAAACGAGGTCACAACTGGAAAATAACTTTCCTCAGGTATAATTGAACGTTTACCGCTTTTATACCAGAAAAACAGTATGCATACGATCTCAAGAAAGCCGGTCACACTTCCCAAAACAAGCAGGTACCTAAGCAGCTTGTTCTCGTGTTTCTTCTCATATGATCTTGCAAGTGGTGTGATAACCGGCTGGGCTGCACAATGAAAACTCGATTGCTTGAAAAATGTCTGATTAAAAGATGATACAAACACTTTCGGCAGTTTGATATACATCGAATTGTAGAAGCCCATTTGGTACCCATTATATAAAGAAGTTTTTATGTAACAATAATAAGTTCCTACTTCATCATCATATCCAAATTGAAACCCTTTACAACTGCAATCATGTAAGCAATCTTCCTTACAAGCATCAAGAGTGTAGTTTTCGTGATACCGAACATCAAAGCCATAGAATTCCACATGGCGTAATTCGATGAAATCTTCATTCTCCCGTTTACAAATCTTGAAAACAGGCTCACACCCGTAACTCCAATCTTGAGAATTCACCATCTTGTAACCATGTAAACAAGTACAACTTCTACCTAAATCTTGAGAATAAGTACAAAGACTATTTTGTCCACAAATTCCATGAATCCTACAAGAATGTGAAACAGCTTGCCATTGAACTTCCCATTTGTTTCCTGTTTGATACTCAACAAGACTATAAACTCTTAAATTACCATCTATATCAACTTTAATCATTCTTTGTGGCCCAATTCCGAAATCATTCGATAAAACACTTAAACCATCTGATGAGTTAAAACTACCATAAGAATCAAGACCCGCTTTATGTTTATATAAATATTGGTATCTCCCAACTTCCCACGGTTGTAAACCGGGGTCGGGCCAGAAAATAGTAATTGTTTCTGGGCCGTCATAATGAAGACGTAAAATACTATCACTATCGAAAAAAAGCTTATAAAAACCCGACGAAAAATTTGTCGAACTCCTAGAAGAAACTAGTTGTGTGTTTTTAGTTAATTTTTGATTTGGGAGAAGTGTATCAGTTGGATAATCAAAACTTTGCCAAAGAATTTGATTTTGTTCATGAAGGACAAGGTTACCAGTATTACGAAGCTGTAATTTAGAAGTTGACTTTGATTTGGTTTTAGTTGACCAGATAATGTATTGATCAGCATCTGTTAAAACAAGATTACCATCTTTCCATAAAGAAAGCTTTGAGCTTTTTCCATTAACGGGTTCATTTCGGTTAGCCATCCAAACGATGGTGCGGTTTTTGGTGGTGGGTTGATCGTTTGAGAACCATATTGAGAAACAATAAGCGTTTTGTCCGACTTGATGAAAACCCGCGGTGAAAAGGTTGTTTGGTGATCGTATAATGTCGTAGTTGTTTTCGACCGATAGAGATTGGCCTGGTGATAAACTATAGGTGGGGAACAAGAAGTAGAACATGAAAATGAGATGAAAAAAGAAGAAGAGTTTATGGTTATGGTTATGGTTATGAAGATGAAATGGTGCAGCCATGATTTTGACTATTTTAATTTGAGAGAAATAAGAGTATTTATTGTAAAATATAAGGTCTTCAAGAGGTCCCAAACTGATCTAATGCGCGCATAACTTGAGTATTTTGGTTGAATTTTAATTATAGGTGGATGTTTGGGATCGGTTAAATTAGTGCTTATATGTCTTTTGTTTATTTTGATGACATATAAATGTATTTTAACGTTTTTTTAAACCGTTTATCTATTTATTAATTAAGAAATTTGTACTTGCAAATAAATAAAGTGTTACTTACTTATTTTTAAAGGTTAATGGTATAAAAGTTTATTAAAGTTTTACACTTTTTACTATTTTAATTACTTAATATTTATAAGTTTTATTTTGTGTATTAAACTTTCTAACAATATATAATGTGTGTATTTAAATATTTATTATATGTAGTTGTCTGTATGGAAAATCAACAAAAATACATACAATAAATATTTTTAAAAAGTTTATCATATGTAATAGAACTTTTAAAACATTAATACATACAATAATAAAAAGTATAAATTTTAATTCACATACCATTATTCTTATTTTAAAGGTTTACCGTTTCGTAATATGCTAAACTTTTAGAGCTTTTACTACTGTATAGTCACAACTTTAAAACTTCTATTGTAAAAGGTAAATCTTTTAAACATCTCTATTGTATGGGATATTTCTTTTTTTGTCATTTCTAAAAGGTTAAAAAAGGCAAGTTAACATACATCATAGAGGTTTTGAAATTTTACCTTATATAATAAAATATAACAAAATAGTTATCTTTATTTTTAAGTATATAAATGCTTAGAAATAAACAATCTGCTTAGAATAAAACAATCACATATACCTCTTTGAAGTAAGATTAGGAGACGTGTAAACACATGTATCTTCATTTTTGTGAAATTTCTATACACTTTGCTTAAAGAAAACTGTCATTCAACAAATATAGCAAGTACATGATATATTTCTTCTTATACTCAATCAAAATTTGATTTAAATTTTTTAATAAATAAATTATTAAAAACAATAAATGAGAATGTATTTGGATGTTTTATGACTTTTAATAGTTATTTTTGATAGATTTAAACTTTTCTGGCAAACAAAAATAACAATATTTATACTTAAAATGAGACAGAGAGATTAGTAGGTACGGACAACTACGAGAGCTAGCTATATCTAAATATCTAACCGTTAATCCGGTCTAACTGATTTAATGGAATTCTTTTGTAAATTTACATATTTTTCTAAGCTCGCTTGTTTGAAATTGAACACAAGCTAAGTAGGTTATAATCGTCAACTCAATACGAGATTTATTGTTTAAGCATGCATTACTTATGAATTATGTAAAGCCAAATTTTCTAACTGTTGATTTGTTTAATCCTTTTTAGTTTACTTGTGTCAAATATTTTTCCTCCACTTAGTATCACTCATTTATACAATATAGAATCCAACTGTCCCCGTCATCTATCTATCGATAAGTTGATATATGGATATATGGAAATTGATATACCTTGATGTGTACGTTTATACTGTGCACTTGGCTTCTTTTATGAAACTTTTATGAACAAAAGAGACGTGTTGACTGTCTCGTTGACTTTGCCATACCTAAAAACGGCATAGCTGCTTGTATGTTGATTAGTTTCAACTTTTAAGGATCGCGTTTCACACCAGCTTCTAAAGCTAGCTGTAAAGTCAACTACAAAAATAGCTCCCTCTACTCTGTCCCACTTCAACCATCCCAAATTAAAAGATAATAATAAAAAATTATAATTTATAATAAGTTAATAAAATACCACTTTCATCTCAAATCCAAAAAAAAACTCTTAAAATATTAAAAAAATAAATTATTAAAAATAATCAATGAGAGTAAATTTAGGAGTTTAATGATTTTATATAGTTTTTTTTCTTTTGCAAGTTGAAGGCAATTTATTTGAAACAAATAAAAGATAGAAATAAGTACAATAAAGATGGAAGGAGTGAGTAGTATAGTACATTACTAATTACTAATTACTAAAAGAAAAGCATTAATGTTACTTTAATTTGTGGTAACTCCGTAACTTTTATGAAAGAATAATATGTAGATTTTAAATTTTAATCAGTATATAATATAATAATTTAAAAAGTCGACATGATGATTAAATATTGTACTATATAACAAGAATTGTCAATTTCACCATTAAGCCTTGAAAAATAGAGCACATGCAATAAAAATATATTTTGACAATAACATTATATTGTCCGAGGGAATATATATATGTACCTATCGCTTAATGTCAAAGTATAGATGCCAATTAGATTGCCACTACTTTTGGCTCATATTTGATGTCGAGTCGTCGACGAAGATAAGAGGTCAAGTTTGAGCCACGGTATTATGTGATGTCAAATTGTCTATTAATTCGTCATAATTACGAAAAAGGTCACAGCTCCGAACGGTCATATGTCTTCCCGGCCCTGTGCATAAATTACGAAAAAGGACCAACCCAATTAGGCCCAACAAACATAATAGCAAGTCCATTATCCAACAATCGATCCATATCTTTTTTATTGATTCAAAAGCTTTTCTTGAAGTTTTTGCATTGAAGTAAAAAATATTCCAAAACTTTATTCAAAAAACCCCATACACAAAAGTTAGAAAAAAAAAAAACTTAAAAAAATCTCATTATGGATGCTTTAAGGTGTTCCTTAACCAATTTTTATGGGCTCAAAATGTGAGTTTCAGAGCATCAAATTTCTTATATACTTGAAGTACACGTTAACTTTTGTAGTGAACACTCACATCACACGCAAAGCTCCTAAAAGGTGTATGTTTTTGTTCTGGATAAACCACTTTGCCTTTAATTAATGGAATGGATAAATGGATAAATTACCTTCATTTCAAAGTCAAACTACACAAACTTCAAGATCAATATGTGACATATTTGATTTTACCTAGTAAATTGAGAAGTTAGATTTGTACCAAACACATTTTTTATGGCATGACACGTAATCATATTTTTCTTATACAATGTACAACAATCGTATTACATATTTGTGGTATATGCATAAAATTGTATTGTACAAATCATGTCCCTTCAATTTGTGACAACGGCCAATTGAAATCAATCATATATTATTTTCTTCCACAAATTGATCATATTAATTTGTTTTTTCATCTTTCTTTATTTAGAAAATAAATAAACTTATAATATAAAACAGCCCATTTCAATATGCAACATAAAAATAGAAAGGGGTAAAAACTAAATACATATACAATAGTAGTTATGATGTTTAATTTTGGGGTTAATTCATCAAAGTGCAACGAACTGCCACCATTTGTTTCATATAAATAATTAAGCAATACATATTACTATAAAAATTACTATGTTCATCCCAAAATAAATATACATTTTTTCATTTTGCAATATAATCGCAGAATAAATGTTCACTTTTAAAAGCAAATTTACAGTATTATTGTTACCTACAATTTTTCTAGAAAATAAATAAATATATAAATTTTATATTTAAAAGAGATGGTAAAATTGATTAACTGTTAAAAGGTTAAATAGTTTGTAATTTCATCTTTTCTTTTTGAAATGCAAACAAATTTTATAAACACGTGAAACCCAAATTTACAAAAGGCCAAGACTATGGCAAAAGAGCATTAAATAATCATCCGATTGACACATAGGACTGAGTTAATGAGGTTATAATCGTGTTAACTGTTAAAATTATCATGTATTATATCAATCTTACTTTCCTAATGTGACTTCTTATGTTGTATTGTAGTGTTTTTATTAAGAAAAGTTGCAGTTATGAGGGTCTCAAGTGAAGGTTACAAAAGTCAAGGGGCTAATGTTGTAAAGTTGAAATCTACTTTTAATAAGAATAGTAGATAGTAGATATATAGTAGATAGTAAAAGTGATAAAACAAAGAAGTCACTGCATTTACAAACATGTTTTTTCTTTTCTTCTTGCAAAGCTTAATCGGTGAGATATTTGTTTCGTCTCTGAAATTAGGGTTTGAATCGATTTTTGAGATCTGGTTTTTGTATAAATAAAGTCATTGTTTTCGTATTGGAGTTGCACACTGTCGTGGGCAACTCAACTCATCAATAAAATTTGTATAATTATGTGTCACTTTATAAATTTTGTAAGGTTTTTATTTTTTTACATTAACCAAAATAAATTATAATTTGACACATGCATGTAATTATAGATATAATATTATATTAATCGACCTCATCAAAAAGTAAACCGCTCAAAGTTATCACCTATGTACAAAATATTGATGATATCGAAACTTCTCTGTTTTAGGCACTGTTACTAATTAAATTTAACATATATTTTAGCGATTGTACTAATTGTTATAAATTACTAATTTTTATATACCAAGTGGTAGATTAACATATTTGCAAGTGGTTCATATTAGTGATATCAAAGGCTAAACTGTAAAATTGGATGTTATGGAAATGTGGGACACCGACGGTTGTAAAGTAACAAGTAAGCAAACCCTTCATTTTGCATGGGAAAAGAACTTCCATTTCATAATCCAAGGCGACCAATCAAAAGACAAAGGATATTTAGTTCCAATATTTGCTCTACATTGATAACATTATTATTTGTTCTAATAACGTAACCTAATTAAAAGTCACGATCGAATCCACTACTAATAAACAAAGCGTACAACATGGATACACAACTTGTTTCTCATTAATTTAGTTGACTATTGAGACACACAAATCCTAAACTCATAACGGTCATATTTTAAGATCCAACTTGTTACGGTTTACATTCAACTTTCAACAAAAGAATAAGGCCACTTTGATCTCGAACTCGAAATAGTTTTTCTAAGACCCCACTTGCATACAACTCACGGTACTCACACATAGGGACATTCTAGATTTCTAGTTATAGACAAAAATTAATACTAACAAAACTAAATTCTTCAAATTGTACCTGGAAATGGAATAACATTAGATTCCGAGTCCATCAAGTTCGTCTTTTGGTTATAAGATAGTTATAGTTTTACTCTGAGTTCATGTAAATTTTGAGGTTTGAATACTTTTCGGTACGTTTTACTAATTGCAAATTCTTCTAACTTAATCTATCATTTTCTTGAACGTACCTTAATCTATTGTTGTCGATCATAATCAACAAAATTCATCTTATCAAAATTTGTGAGCTTGTATTTGCACCTCTCACTCAATGTACTTCATGAATTATGAATGTTTTTGACATAAATGACTATTAAATGGAGTACTAGCGTTGACGCATTTTAAAGAAATGTTCAAGTTTGTTGAAGAAAACGGCGTGGGATATGTGTATTTAATTAAACTTATTAATTGGTTTAGGCGCCAAATAGTTCAAGAGTGTTAAATTGATGTCTCGATTAATTTGCCCATAGTTTATTGAAGTTGATTATGGAAAGAGTTCAAATTTCGGAAAATTGTGTTAGGAAATGTTTGAACATACTTTGTATAATATTAAAAGTTTTGGGATATAATTGTGAGTTTTTAAAAATATACAATAATAATTAATAAATAAAAATAAAGTGATTTAAAAGATTAGCATCACCATAATTCCAAAGGAAGAAGAAAAGAATAGAGTAAAGTCTAGTCATCCAAATATCCCCAAAAGTAAATATATCTATAAACATTTGATTATTAAACGTTAGTTTACTTTTAGAAGTATATAAAGATCCTTGTTGATATGTAGCTATAGATATTGAAATAATTTTCTCATGAGGATAGATATAAACACAATACTATTAATTACATATGAAATGACGTTATTGCCCTTAGATGTTTCCCGGCAAGTGTCATGGTCCTATTTTTGTGTAGGTTTTAAATGAAGCGCTACGCAGAAGTCAGATCTCAGTTGCTCGGAATTCAAAAGAAATTTTATTGATAAACCCCTCCGAGTTTATAAAATTACATAAACAGACTATAATTCTTACATAGTTTACAAAGAAAATCTCTATTTTATTTACATAATATTGCTAAATTGACTTATATTTCCGTTATAAAAAATGATTGCCTACTATAGAATACCTAACTTGAACTTTGAAATACACGTCATTGCTCGAAATAGTTGGGTATCACATGTTCCATGGACTAAGTATTATCTAATTGCATGTGCTTGTCATACTCTTTTGTCTGGATATGAATGTCTATAAGGTTTTTGAAATATGAATAATATTATATAAAAGCAACTAATTTTTCATAAATAATTTATGCCACAACTCACAATTTAGGAAGTAATATAATGTATGCGAATTTAAATTGAGAAGATGAATGTCCATGTAATTATATTATATCTAATTCTATGTTATATAACTAAATGGGAATAAGTAGTTCATAATAATACCAACTATTAGTGTCACGATACAATATGTATACAATAGTATTTATCTTACAGGATATATGATATTCAGGAGAGCTATATCTATCCATGGATATGATGTACTATTGATGATAATCGTATATTGTTCTATATATCAATCATTACATTTTTAATACTATCTTAACAAAGTGAAGACAAATAAGCATGACATGCAGATATATAACACAAAAGTTTAGTAATGTTGATAGCAATAATGCTTTATATACATATCAATATTTTGAGGGTTGTGTTCAACTTTAGGGTAAACTACAAGGTGATAATGTTAAATAGGTAAGAGAATCTTAAGTTTCTAATTCACCATTATTGACCCCTTGAGTTACATAAATTACATTTCAGCCCCTCATTGGTAGTGGCGAACCAGAACTACCCAGGATCTACTCCCTTATCGTCGCCACCGTATCCTCTCTCTCTCTCTCTCTCTCTCTCTCTCATTAATCTGTATTTATTTTCTATATATAATGTGGTAAGTTGTAGTGATTTTTTTGCCATTGTTGAAGTAAACGAGCTTCAAAGTGTGACATTTGAAGATTCAGAACAACAATCTCAAGGTAAACCATTCTCTTTTACAAACTTAATGTGAGCTTTTTTATTTGGGTTTTGGCTTATAGATTAATAACTGATATTGAAATTTAAGCAAATCTTTAGTAGTAAAATTAGCTCAAATTAAATGCTTATTTTTGCAACAGAAAGAATAAAAATGAATATTTGCTGTTTTACTTGTTTACTAATATATATATAATATATATATATATATATATCACACAAACACAAAGAACAATCTTATTTGTTAGTATATACGATTTGATGCATCCATGACTTCTATTTATTGTTTTCATTTTCTCATTTATTTAATTGTATAAAGGGATTTTTTTTACTATATGTTCTCTTTAAACACTTACATTTGGGAACAGGGTCACTCCATCTGTTCCCAGTCTGGTGTTCTTCATTTTGCTGAAGTGATATAAAAAACAAAAGGAGCCAATTCGAGTGGCGTCTTGTCATTTAATTCAATTTTGATTGTTTTCTTGCAATTTAAACTATTAAATAGATGGCTTCTTTGTTTTTATTGTATTTGTTAGTTGTTATCTTTAAGCATTAAAATTTGGATCAGGGTTGTATGGCCACATTTTGCTTCATTCTTCGTTTGTTATATTCCGGTCCCCATTTTCGTACTAAATTTGTTCTCACATGTAAGCAAGATGACAAATGACACAACTGTGAATTTTCAGATGAAAGTACTACACACCAATTATATTCAGCAAGTTTTGTTCATCTTGTAGCGTGTGTTTATGTTTGTGGTTGAACATACTCACCGTATTTCCTTGCCGGAAGAAATATTAGTTTTTTCTATAAATTATGTTTAAGATTATGTGAAAATATACTAAAAATCACATTTTCAGTTTGGGCCTTTCAGGTTTCTATTTGAAATACTGGTTTCTAAATATGGGTTACGTAAAGTACTCCAAGGTTGATGGAAAGAAGTCATCTAGCTCCAAGGCAACAGTTATAATATTAATCGGTGTTTTTTTGGTTGGAGTATGGATGTTTACGTCATCACCCGTTTTCCCGGGTCAGAATTCAAATTTGCCCGCTCAGGATTCCAAAACAGAGCCGGAGTCAAAGTCAAAGGTATCCATGAATCCGTCATCCCAATTTGAAGATACTTCAGGTGATTTACCTGATGATGCAACGAAAGATGGGGTTAGTCAAGAAACCTCTCAAGTGGAACCATCAACAACGAATGCTCAAATTGGTGACGAATCAGGAAATGATTCTAGTCCAAGTCAAAGTGCAAAGTCAAAGTCAATTTTAGAGGAAGAAAGTAGTAATTCTGGAGACAAAGATTCGACTTCTAGTACTAACGAATCTGAGAAATCGGATTCTGAGGTTCAGAAAGAAGAAAAGAAACCAAAACAGACTAAAAAGCCCGAATCTTTCCCGGCTGCTGGTCAGTCTGAACTTCTAAAGGAAACACAAACTGTAAATGGAGCATTTTCGACACAAGCAGCAGAGTCAGCAAGCGAGAAAAAATCACAAAAACCAGCTGGGTCAAAAAATCAAGATGGTTACAGTTGGAAGACATGTAATGCCACCACGGGCTCGGATTTTATTCCGTGTCTTGATAATATTGAAGCACTTAGACATATTCATACTACAATGCACTACGAACACAGGGAGAGGCATTGTCCAGCTGAATCGCCTACATGCCTAGTCCCTGTGCCTCAAGGGTACAAGATCCCGATCAGGTGGCCAAGAAGCCGAGATCAGGTAATTTGTTTACTTGTGCATATTGACTTTCATTTTTCTTGATAAAGTTTGAAACGTTTTTAGAAATTGGATACAGTTGTTCTTGTATCTGAACATAAGATGTAGTTAGTTAATCCAGATTTTTAGGACGTGATGGGTAACATGTCAAACTGGGCTTGGGTTGAAACCACTCATTTTTAGTGCATCTTGATGAGGGTCGGTAGGGTTGTATTGACCCATACGCCCTTTTGTCCATTATTATAATTATAATTTATAAATAAAATAATACATCAACTAAGGCTAAAAAAACAATAACGTAACTATAATATGCATCAAAATTGGACTTGAGTGAATTTTAACCCATTTGACCCATTTAACTTGTTCCCTTTTTAGCAAATTTTTTTATTTGTCCCAATTAACCCGATTGAGATATAACACAGCCCAAATCAACAACTCATAAATAAATGGGTTCAAATTGCCACTTCCAAAATATCTCGACGAGGTAAAAAAATTCTTCATGTGTCGATATTAAGTTTGTTTGACTTTGAAAGTCAAGCTACTTAATGGTTATTTTCTCTAGGATTTGATAGCATAGATGATGTATGGTAGATTGAGAGAGGGGCTAGCATAGCAAGTGCAGTTGCCCCTATACAAATTTTATATGCACTACACATTCTAGATTTTAGCATAACTCGTTAGTTAAGAATTTTTCCTCTTAAAATAGATTTTTAAAATCAATATTGAGGTTTTGTGCCAAATATAGATTTTCTAACTCTGTTAGACTGTTACTAATTATATCTTTCAGATATGGTACAACAATGTTCCCCGAACACTGCTGGCTGAAGTAAAAGGGCATCAAAATTGGGTCAAAGTAAGCGGCGAGTATCTTACTTTTCCAGGGGGTGGTACTCAGTTCAAGAATGGAGCACTTCACTACATCGACTATATTCAAAAGGTAAGAATCCTTGTTCTATACTTATGACTTCTCAGATGCCAATTTTAATCCGTTCACTTATAAATGAGTCAGTTGCGGATATGTTTCATTTCTACGATGTCAAACACACACACACACAACCAATACTTTATAAGGAAACAGGTTAAATGGCTCGAAAGTCGCCCAAAGTATTTATTTATTCTAACACATAAAAATAAACCCTCATAAATCAAACTAATTAGTAATGTCTTAAAGAAGTATAAAACTTGTGGGCAAAATGTGTTTCAGGCTAATCCGATCTGTTTTTCAACCCGTACATATAATTACCCATTGTGCCTGAGCCCGTTTTTGACCAGCCTAGTTTGCCACCTCTGCGTTTTTTCTCTGAATATGTTCTGTCAAATTAAAATATTATTTTCATTACATAATTGCAGGCATTTCCTGATATTGACTGGGGAAAAAGAACCCGTGTGATACTGGATGTTGGATGTGGGGTGGCAAGCTTTGGGGGGTACCTTTTCGAGCGTGATGTAATTGCAATGTCGTTTGCTCCAAAAGACGAGCATGAAGCTCAAGTGCAATTTGCACTCGAAAGGGGGATTCCTGCCATTTCAGCTGTCATGGGTACCCAGAGATTGCCTTTTCCCAGTAAGATCTTTGATGTCATTCATTGCGCACGTTGCAGAGTCCCGTGGCACATTGAAGGTGAAACTTTTAAGCAGTAGTGTTTATTTTCTCAGTATCTTTTGTTGTGAATTTACGAGTAGGTCTTAATGTGAAGATGCAATATGTTTTCAGGCGGAAAACTTCTGTTAGAGCTCAATCGTATGCTAAGACCTGGTGGTTATTTTGTTTGGTCTGCTACCCCTGTTTACCAACAAGAGGCCGAAGATGTGGAAATATGGGAAGGTATAACTCTCATAACCAGATAACTTTTCTCCACTTGTGTCAATTGTTCTCATATTAAGCAAATTAAATCCAGCATCATCTCTTGGACTGTAAATGTTAAATGAGCATGAATTGGAAACAGTTTCATGTTTACAATTGATTTAATTTAAATTCCGCATTGCAAGAAAATGGTCATGTTTCCCAAAATGGGCGGACACTCTCCTTAGCGTTGGGCCAGTCTGAAGCGTATGCTCAGCATTGCCTTCCACATATTGTCCTCGGGGCGGGGCGTGTGGGCCGGTTAGCGTTGCCGGATATTAACGTTTTGCGAGAAATTCCCCATTCCAAAAATGTGTTAATATTTTACTGATAATTATTATATCTGAAACCATGTGGCAGCTATGACCAAATTGACCAAGGGTATGTGTTGGGAGCTGGTGGTGGTTTATAGTGATACACTGAACCAAGTTGGTGCAGCTATATACAGAAAACCAAGTACTAATGAATGCTATCAGAACAGACAACAAAATGTTCCACCTCTATGCGAAAACAACGATGATCCAGATGCAATATGGTAATTTTTTTAAGTTTCAGTTGTCTAGAGGTGGCAATTTTGACACATTTACTTAAAAATGGGCCGATTTGGGTTGTGACTTTGTTTCAGTGAGTCAAACTGCTAAAACTGAGAAATTAAGATAATATAGAAACAGATCAAATGGGTACGGTTCGATAGTCTCCATACGTGTTTTCAAATATTTTCAGATTCAGTTACGTATTTTCCCTTTCAAGTTACATACCACACATTGTTAAATTTGATATTTTCTGTTACCTCTCTTGCCAATTTGCCTATTAAAATAAGCAAGTTGGTACTTACTCATTTTATAAGCAGATAAGCGCTTTTAATCAAGTAATCCCAATTCCCAAACACCCCATAAGTTGATGATGATAATCATATTGATGTTTAACATGAGTTGTGATACCATAGGAATGTGAAACTTGAGGCGTGCATGCATAAAATCCCGGCTGATGCATCAGTTCGTGGAACAAAATGGCCAAAGATGTGGCCTGAAAGAGTGTTGTCACCACCATACTGGTTAAAGAGCACCGATACTGGAGTTTATGGAAAACCAGCCCCTGAGGACTTCACCGCTGACTATGAGCACTGGAAACGTGTTGTCTCCCAGTCATACTTGAATGGATTGGGAATTGATTGGTCTTCTATCAGAAATATCATGGACATGAGATCGATTTATGGAGGGTAAGTTCAACTGGTTATCTGGTATTACCACTTCATGTCACAATAATAAGTTTTTGGTGTTTGGATGAAGTGGTTTCCTGCTTGTGACTGCAATTATATCAGCTTTCGTAATAGCTGTTTCTTACGCAGGCTTGAAAGCTTTTCATTCACATTTCTAATACACTTGATACTTGATACTATTAGAAGGGGGGAAAAAGATAGATTTATAGATGATGAAATTTTCAAAAGAATTATAAATTTAATAAAGATTATTATAACACAAACTAATAAAAAAATGTTTCAAACTTAATTATTTTGAGATAGTATAAGAAATGGTCCTTTTTCTTCATTTCAAATTCTTTTACTTAAATAATTTAAAATTTATGAATCTCTCAATCGTCAATTGGTTATCTCCTTATACCACTTCAAGTAGCAGAAGCACATCCAAACATTATTGACTAGAATAGTTTTATTACAACTGATTATCTAACATATCACATTATCAGTTTCAAAACGCACATAGAAGAAACAGATATTTGATTAGTCTATATTCTTACATTGTATTTTTTTTAAACATTTCTAGATTTGCTGCTGCACTGAGAGATCTAAAAGTATGGGTGATGAACGTGGTGCCACTTGATTCACCAGATACACTTCCAATTATATATGAACGTGGACTCTTCGGGATATATCATGATTGGTGTGAATCATTCAGCACTTACCCTCGAACATATGATCTTCTACATGCTGATCATCTTTTCACATCTCTTAAAAAAAGGTAAACTCATCTATTATGATTCTACATCTGATAGAAGTGGCAATTTTGACCCATTTACTAAAATTTGGGTTATGTTTTATCTCTAGTGGATCAAACAGGCAAAATAAAAGATTAGCTAAAATTGAAACGGGTCAAACGGGGGTCAAAAGTCTCCAAAAGTGTATTATAATGCATAAGACTAACAGTGTTTTGGGCCAACCCATACCCAATATTTAGCCATTACTAGAACATTTGACGTCATCACATTCTTTCAAGTTTCAAGAATCAGCTACTACAGTTTCAATTCTTAAATTTAAAAGTTTGATTTTTTAAGCACAGGGAGTATATCCTGCATAACTAAAGGTGCCAATTTTGTTTCATTTGCATATGAATGGGTCAATTTGGGCTATGTTTTATCTGTAACAAGTTAAACAAATAAAGTAAAAATAAAAATTGAAGTAAAGTTGAAACGGGTCAAACACACTGATTGTTTATGAGATTTTTCTAAAAAAATTGGACAAATAAGTGTTGCGTGATTACTAGGCCACACATCCCCACCAGCCCAACCTACCACTTTTGCCACCTCTAAAATATTTGGTGACGTGCATAATTGAACGATAAATTTCCATTGCAGGTGCAAGTTAACATCAGTGATGGCAGAAGTGGACAGGATCTTAAGACCAGAAGGAAAACTGCTTGTGCGTGATAACGTTGAAACCATTGCTGAGATTGAGAACATGGCCAAATCTCTACATTGGAATATCCGTATGACTTACAACAAGGAAAACGAAGGATTGTTGTGCGTCGAAAAAACATTATGGCGACCGACGGAGGTAGAAACTTTAGCCTACGCCATCTAATATGGTTACCACTGTGTTAAAATTTTATGTTCGACAAAAAACAGTTTTTTCTCCTTCAATTTTTTTTTATAGTTTTTATAGTTTTTGTGGATTCAATTACAATTGTAACTTGTGTAGTATCGTTCTTGTAGTGTCTTTGTACTTCTTCTGCTCTATCTGTAATTCCTCTTATCAAGTGAGGGGGGTTTTAATTGTACCACAAGAATGAATATATTATTTAGCAATTAAATATAGAGTAAATTGCATGTGCATAAGTGTTTACACTTTAACCACTACTAAGCGGATAATGAGTTTTCTACGATGAGTACACTATTTGGTGGGGGTCTATGATATACTTTTATCTATATGGATAAGTGATGCATGAATGGTAAAGATTGATTAAAAATTTGTATATCAAAACTCTGTTCAAATCAACAATTCATGGCCTTTGACCACATCCTTTTAATGCCATGGTCCAAGCCACCAATTTTAACAACTTCAAGAGTTAATCAAACTATAAAATCTTAATACATAAAATAACAAAATTATAACCAATAATCATGTAGGAAGTTATGAACCATAAAGCCTATATGTGGCAAAATAGAAAGACTCAAAACATGAGGGACCATAAACAAAAATTTCATGAAATCATTACACACTCATTCGTCATTTGACTGCAACTTTTTGCCGAATAGTATTCCCAAATTTAGCTACATAACGTCACCGGTACTGACAAACCGACATCAAACTCGCACACACTCGCCAGCACTCCACCTCACAGCCGGTGATCATCATGAGAGCAATCACAAGTTTCTTCTCATCAAATCACTTTACAAACCCTAACACATTCATCAAAACCCTGGTCGTTTCATTTGTCTTTCTCTCTCTCTTCTTCGCCGTCAAACACTTTCCTTCTTCCACCACCATTGCAGTCACCACCACTACTACTAACGCAGCCGCCGTTGTTTACAATGAATTTAATTCCACCGCCAATAGCTCCACCAGTTCACCGCCGCCACCAATCACAATCTCATCACCGCCGCCTTCTCCGCCGCCGCCATCACAGCTGCCGGAAGATGTGGTTGAGAGGACGGGGATTGTGGATGAGAACGGAGCGATGACGGACGATTTCGTGATCGGTGATTACGATTCGAGGTTACTTGAGAATGCGGTTAATGAAAGTTTAGTGGAGAGAGTAAGTGAGAGTGATGAGAATTCGGTGAGAGTTGAGAAATTTAGGGTTTGTGATGAGAGTAAACGAGAATACATACCTTGTTTGGATAATGTAGCGGTAATTTCAAGGTTAAATGTAAGTGAAAAGGGGGAGAAATATGAAAGATATTGTCCAGAAAAAGGAGACGAATTGGATTGTTTGGTGCCTAATCCCAAGGGGTATAAAGATCATATTTCGTGGCCGAAAAGCCGCGATGAGGTAGTTAACTAATTCTTGATTTGATTTGATTGATTTAGTTGGTTAGTTATTAATGCAGATATGGTAATGATCATATAAGTTAGTATTTCCTGATTTAGTGATAAATTGGAACTGTAATACTCAAAGTTGGAGGACTTGTTATCTGATCCAGGTTGTTTAAGTTTGGTTATTTAATAAGCTCTTAACTCTTTTGTTCGCAAGTCATCTACGTCTCATGTTGTTTGGTGGATTTGAAAGCGTTTGTGCATGTCAATTTTGGTCATAATTATCTCATTAAATGGAAGTTGGCTTACCAACAATGGTTGCTTCACAATAGGTCGTATCAAAAGCTTTTGCCCAATCATTATCACTTCTACATGTTTTAAATGAAAAATGGCACCATATCTTACAAACTGGTCCTCATGTTTTTGATAGAGTTCAGATTAGAAATCGCAAATCACGAAATGAAATCCGAAAAACAAATCAGCAATTAGGAACTCACCGTTTTATTGAATTGAATTCGAAAATTACCGATGATTACAAACTAAATTGTAGTGGAATGAATTACAGAAAGGAATTGAATTACAACTGAATTGGATTAAATGGAAATGAAATGGTGAACACGTATTATTCACCCCCGAAACCCTAATAAACCGTGACAACTTTACCCCCTTTTCTTGATTAAACGGGCTTGTTGACTTTTGTTGACATGTTAATCAGCACATGGAAAACGCATGAGCATTGTATCAGTTTTCTTGAAAGGAAATCAATCATGCTTTTTATTTCTTATCTGTTGCCTACATTGGCTCCTAATCATGAGCTCATTCGTAATTATTTAATGTTTTATGTTTTAAAGTCTTATAGTTGTCAATTTGTCATGTTGTTCAGTGGAGACATAAATACCTGGTATGTATCATGTGGGGGAGATCATATTATCGTGTGGGTAGCTAAAAGGAGTATTATTTACATATATGGAACGAGAATAAAATGTTCTCTAGCTCTCTCATTTTGCTCTAATGGATGCATTGCTGGAGCCCGTATGCACGAGAGTATTATTAAACATATTATTGCTGCTTCATGAAGTTGTGACATGTTTATTCTTTCGTATACGTATGATCTGGAGTATATACATATTTTTTTTATGTTTGTTACATTGGTTTCTGATATGTAAATGCAGGTATGGTATGATAATGTACCTCATACACGTCTGGTTGAAGATAAAGGAGGGCAGAACTGGATATCAAAAAAAGAAGACAAGTTTATATTTCCTGGAGGTGGAACACAGTTTATACATGGTGCAAATCAGTACCTGGATCAGATTTCTAAGGTTTCTTTTTCACATTTTTTTAGCTAATGGTTTCGTTATGCATGACTCTGATTCCATCTTCTGACCAAGCGAGCAGATGGTTCCTGATATTGGATTTGGTCAACATGTCCGAGTTGCGTTCGATGTTGGTTGTGGTGTAGCAAGTTTTGGTGCCTTCTTACTGGACCGCAATGTTACTACTCTATCTATAGCACCAAAAGACGTTCATGAAAATCAAATTCAATTTGCACTAGAGCGTGGTGTTCCTGCCATGGTGGCAGTATTTGCAACACGTCGTTTATTATATCCAAGCCAAGCATTTGATTTAGTACATTGCTCGAGGTGTAGAATAAATTGGACTCGTGATGGTATGCCTTCTTCTTCATGTTTATCAATACATTTACCTGATTCTTTCCCCTTTAATGTAGATTTATGTAACTTGTTCACAACTTCTACATATTTTAGCTCACATATCTTTGAAATATGTTATGTCTTCATACTTTTGTGCTTGGATGTAATATTAAACTTGGATCTTGATGAGGCGTATTTCTTTGATATTAATTGGCCTTGACCTTTTGTTCGTTTGTGTTTAAGATGGAATTTTGCTTCTGGAGGTGAACAGGATGCTAAGGGCGGGAGGATACTTTGTCTGGGCGGCACAACCTGTTTATAAACATGAAGATAAGCTCCAAGAACAATGGAAAGGTAATTTTTATTTCAAAACTATACAAACCTATTACATATTAAAACATTTTGTGCTCTACATACGTGTATGAGTGATTGAACACTGAAATCGGTTAATGTCAAGTATTCAAACTCATAAATGCTTGTCATACAAGTCCAGGTTACACTTCATATCATTTTTCTTAGAGGTGGCAGAATGGGCTTGTTGGGTAACAAGTCAAAATGGTGATGCTTTATACACTTCAACACGGGTGGGTTCAGGTTGACCCGATACACTTTTGGTTCAAAATTTTCAAATATTTCGTAATAGTTAGTGTATCAAGTATGGCTAAAAAGATTATTTAAATAAATTGATATAGGAAGTTTTATTCATCAAGATACACTTCAGGAAAATTTAGACTTAATTGACTCATTTCATACATTTTCTTTAATGCTATTAATTTTGTTTGATCCGTTAGTGCTCAAAAAGCCCAAAGCAGCCCATTTATAAGTAAATAGGTCATAATTGCCACCTCGAATTTCTTTGGTCTTTTTCCTCTTCTAATAGTTTTGTGCTGCATCTCACCATTGTTGGATGTACCTAGTACAGAAATGGAGGATCTTACTGGACGCTTATGTTGGGAACTTGTAGCAAAGGAAGGATATATTGCCATATGGCGTAAATCTCTTAATAACACATGTTACCTTGCTCGTAATCCAGATGTACAACCTCCGATTTGTGATGCCAATGATGACCCTGATAATGTTTGGTATGTCATGCTTCTCTTTAAAGTTTTGATAACCCAGTCTGGTTGCCTTTGTAGTTACAACTAGAGATGGAATCTTGGAGCTGTTTATTAATAAATGGGTCGACTTGGGTTATGGTTTATTACACGTCAAATATGTGAACTAAAAATAATAGCAAAAAAGGTTATTGGTCGAACTGGTTGAAAGTCACCGAAAGTTATTGTGATAGTACAATTGCTTATTTCTGGGTGTGTTACATCTAATGGATATAACATAACATAGTATTACGATCATGTAGGTATGTCCCGTTGAAGGCATGCATCACTCGGTTACCTGAGAACGGTTATGGAGGGAATGTTACAATGTGGCCTGCACGCCTTCATTATCCACCAGACAGGCTTCAAAGTATAAAGATGGATGCCTTCTTGTCCAGGAAAGATATCTACAAGGCAGAGTCAAAATATTGGAAAGAAATAACATATAGTTATGTAAATGTTTTCCGTTGGAAGAAGTTGAACGTACGAAACGTTATGGACATGAGGGCAAGATATGGAGGGTATCTTATTAGCCTACTTGAATCATCTTTTACTTTCTCCGAAGTTTTGGCAAGATCAGCTGGTCAGGCGGGTTGGTTAACAGGACAAAACAGGTTTTTGTTGAAAAGGGTCACTTTGGTTGGGTGGGTTGGACACATGAACACTTTCCTGTACTTTTTAAGTATTATTTTTTATATAAATAGCTAATGCACTAGTTACGACTACAAATAAGTATGATTCCGATAATGATCTAAGTTGTTAAATAAAATAGGGTTAATTGTTTCGTTATGCTTAAACATTAACTTTTTACTATTGTATGCTTCCAACTTTAAGATGTTCTATTGTATGAGGTGAACTTTCAAAAGCTCTCTATTGTATGTAATATTTCCTTTTTTGGCCCTTCTAAAGAAGGAAAGTTTCCTTTTTTGTCAAGGCCAAAAAAGGTAAATCAACATAAAGTAGAGAGGTTTTTAAAGTTTACCTCATACAATAGAAGATCTTAAAGTTGGGAGCATACAATAGTAAAAAGTTAAAGTTAGGCGCATAACGAAACAATCAACCCAATAATATACTACCCATCTATAAATAAATGTGTTGAAACTGCCACATCTACTTTTTGGTAACTTTGTGATATCTTACATATGTTGTTTATGATGACAGATTTGCAGCTGCTTTAGTTGATCATGGGATTGATTGCTGGGTTATGAACGTTGTTCCCGTTAGTGATACAAATACCTTACCTGTAATTTATGACCGTGGACTCATAGGGGTTGTACATGACTGGTATGACCTACTATTGTTCTTGATCTTTGGCTTCTTCTAACCCAGTTTTATTAACAAGCATGTATGCTAGTCTATCTTAAGTTGAATGAAAACATTTAAACATTCATATATTAACTACAGAGGCTTTCGATTTTGATTTTAAAAAAATGGGAAAATGTACAATTTCTGTTTTTTGTTTTTTTCCACCTGGTGCTGCCTAGTGATACAAAGACATATAACTGGCTAATCTCCCCCTGACATGAGGTGGTAAATATGTTTTTTCAGGTGTGAGCCATTTGACACGTACCCGAGAACCTATGACATATTAAATGCGGCTGGTCTCTTCTCCATAGAGCAAAAAAGGTAAAATCTATGATCCCCACCCCTGTCTTTCATATTGCTGACCAATTACAGCTTCATGATAGCTCATTCATCTTGATTCAGATTTTAGAGTGTAGACCAAAGAACCACTCTTATTGTGTCCAGCAAATATTATTTGGTGTATTTATCAATTCTTAAGTTAGATGTGTCTTTTGTTTGTATATAAGCAGGTGTAACATCTCCACCATCATGCTTGAGATGAATCGAATATTACGGCCAAATGGACACGTTTATATTCGTGATGCTAATTCAATCATCTATAAACTCGAAGAAATTGCGAAGGCCATGGGATGGATCACACATGTCTTTGACAATGGTGAGGGGCCTAATGCTGGTGCCAAGCTTCTGACTTGTGAAAAACGTCTATAGCATCCTCTTACTTCTCTCCAACCCGGGTACCTTCTTCCAACTCCTAAAAGTATGCACAAGAAAGCTGCAGTTGTATATTCGCTGTCTGTATACATAGAGAAAATTGGCTGATGAAGGTAAAGGTAATATCTAGAAAAGATAAGATTCTAAGTACAAGTTGTTAATACATGGAAAGTTCTACTTATATTTTAATTATATTAGAGTAGCCTCAAGCTTGACTCATTAGTGTTTGGTTTCAGATTTCCAGCACATTTTTCTATTTCTTATTATTCATTTGGTTGGTTTTGTGATTTTGGGATCAGATTGTTAAGAAGTTCTTGAAATGACAATCTACTTATTTTCATTAATAAAACTTGTCATCTACTCATCTTATTCCCCTTTACTATATTCATCTCTTGTATTGAAATAATAAATAATCTGAAAAATGTAAATGCAATGCGAATCATAGAGTAATCATTTTGTAATTGCAATGCCCTGGCAAGTTTATCAGGTAGTTCTTCAAGGCTGCTTAATCTTTAAAGAGAAATGCAGCTGGCAACATATTCTTGGGCCCATAGGAGTTCAACAAATTCCTACATTAAGAAGGAATCAAATTGCTTAAGAAAACTAACTTTAATCTTCTCTTGGTAGGGTTGAAATCATGTTTGTTGCCTTAATAAGATCGTACACGTATTTCCAGCTTGTGCCGTTGAACATCCTGTCAAAGTAGTCCTAGAAACAGATAACTATTTAGTGTGTATCTATAAGATAGAACATTTACCAAGTTTTGAAGTAATTAAGACAATGTTGGAAATATCTCAATTTTGGTAAACATAGCTATATAAAAACAAACTTTGTATTTGCAGGCAGTTGAGTAATTTAGGCATTACATACGGTGTTTCAATACTTATGATGGTCTTGTGCTTTGTTTGAATTCAGTTGTTGCATAATAGATTCCAAAGAAACAGAATTCTTTCCCACGTACGCCTCTTGATGCTCTATGCTTCTATATATACTCTTTAGGAGTCACTCCAATGAGATATCCACAAACTTCTTGACAAAATCACGAAAATGCTTCGATCTATTATTTACACGTTAGTTCTGACTTGCACCACCATTTTCAACGTCTCTCATACCAATGCCGGTGAACTTAAAACCTACATCGTTCACTTAACTTCACCTGAAGGCCAAGATTTTTCTCGGCCACATGAACGCGAAGAGTGGTACAAGTCAATTTTATCTAAGAGTGCTTATCTATCAAATGAGAAACCGAGAATGCTTTATATGTACCACCATGTGATTACAGGATTTGCTGCAAATATGTCAATGGGGCAAGCAAAGGCCTTGGAGAATATGAAAGAAGTCTTATCTGTAATGCCTGAAAGTGTGTTTCGGATGCATACAACTCATTCTCCAAGTTTTTTAGGCTTACACAAAAACTCGAAATTCTGGGGGACTTCAAACTATGGGAAGGGAATCATAATCGGGCTTCTAGACACTGGAATTACTCCCGGACATCCTTCATTTAACGACAAAGGGGTCCCACCTCCACCAGCAAAATGGAAAGGCAAATGTGAAATCAAAGGATGTAATAACAAGTTAATAGGACTGAGGAACTTCGTTCCCAAAAGTTCTACTCCGGTTGATGAGGATGGCCACGGGACCCACACTTCAAGTACTGCTGCAGGCAGTCCTGTAGATAACGCAAACGTATTTGAAAATGCCAACGGCACCGCCACTGGGATTGCACCTTTAGCACACTTGGCCATGTATAAAGTATGTGATGTCTTGTATTGTTTTAGTAGTGCCATCGTAGCAGGCATGGATGCAGCTGTTGGAGATGGCGTTGATATTCTCTCGATCTCACTTGGTGTAGGCATCCACACCTTTTACGAAAATGTTCTCATGATAGGAGCGTTTGCAGCTATACAAAAAGGGATTTTTGTGAGTTGTTCTGCAGGTAATCGTGGGCCTCGTTTTTCAACTGTAGATAATGAGGCCCCATGGATTCTTACGATTGGGGCTAGTACCATTGATAGAAGCTTTAGAACAACCGTTTATTTAGGCAACAAAAAATTTCTTAATGGAGAATCGTTGTACCAACCTAAAGATTTCAATCATAAACTTCGGCCTCTTGTATACCCAGGAGAACATGGTGATAAAAATGCAGCATGGTGCTTGGAAGGATCATTAGACCATGTTGATGTGAAGGGCAAAGTAGTAATTTGCGATGAAGATATGAGTAGCGGGCCTGAAAAGAGTAAAGTAGTGAAGGATGCTGGAGGAGTTGCTATAATTATCGCTAATAATATTTTATCTGGCGAAACTTTAATGGCGAAGGCTAACATTCTTCCTGCATTGAATGTCGGTTTTAAGGAAGGACTTGAAATCAAAAAGTACGTGAATTCAACTTCTTCTCCTGTAGCAACTATCCTTTTTCGTGGAACTATACTTGGTATAAAATCAGCTCCAATCGTGGCCGCTTTCTCTTCACGTGGGCCTAACGTTGCAAGCCCCGGAATCATAAAACCGGATGTCGTGGGACCGGGTGTCGACATTTTCGCAGCGTGGTTTGTATCGGTTGATCATAAGCCTAGAACGAAAGCGACATTTAACGTTATATCTGGCACCTCAATGTCTTGTCCTCATCTTGCTGGAACAGCTGCACTACTTAAAAACGCACATCCAGAATGGTCTCCTGCTGCTATCAAGTCTGCCATAATGACTACTGCGGGCCAATTAAGCCGAAATGGAGATGCGATTGTCGATGGAAAAGAAAGTCTTGCTGACGTATTTGCGATGGGTTCGGGTCATGTTAACCCGTCAAAAGCTAACGATCCAGGACTTGTTTTTGACATCAAACCCGACGACTATATACCTTATCTTTGTGGGTTAGGATATACGCCTAAACAAATTCAAATTATTGTCAAAAAGACTGTTAAGTGCTCGGTTAAAATACCAGAGGCCCAACTGAACTATCCTTCTTTTGCAGTATCTTTAAAAAGGGGTGAGAGCAAAACGTACTCAAGGACAGTGACTAATGTCGGCAAGGAAAACTCGACTTACACCATCAGGGATGTTTCTAAGCCGCAGGGTGTAAGTGTTTTGGTTGGTAGTCGTTATAAACAGCTCAAGTTTACAGCAGTGAACCAAAAAATAACGTATGATATAACATTTACTCGTGATAATGATGATGCTAAACTTCGATATGACCAAGGACATATGACTTGGGTTTCAGGCGAATACACAGTTAGGACCCCTTTTTCATTTACATTCGAATATTGAACAAGAACGATGACTAATTTTCTCTATATCGTAAGTCATAATATGCACAATTCAGCATAACTTGTACATCATATATACCGTTTATCAAATGATGTAATGTAATAAGAAATATTAAACAGAAAAGATTGATTTACTGTATCGAAGCCTATTATAAGTTTTGAGACAATATTTCCTTCTTTAAAATGTTACAGATATTCAGTATTGAATGTACATTTAAAAAATCAAATTCTGTGAAAATCCGGTTCGAGCCTGTGAACCGATGCATGTCTGCGGACATTAATAGACAATATTTCCCTCTTTAAAATGCTACAGATATTCAGTATTGAGTGTAAATTAAATAAATTTTTATTATTTTTGGCAATTCAAATAGATATATAGATTGAGAAAGGATAAAAATGACTTGTCAATAAAAAATGAGTTGATGAGTTAAACTCTGAACTTAGATCATCTTTGATAAATGTTTTTTCTAAAAAGAAAAATTATACAAAATAGAACTTTTAATTTGAAAAGCTTTTCATTGAAAAACTTTGAAATCTTATATGTAGTGTTTTTTTTTTTTAAAAAAAAGCTTTTGTAGAACATTTTATGAAAGGAGTGTAAAACTTTATAAAAAGCTTTTTTGGTAAACTAATTTAATTGCAAAAAAGCTTTAAAAGCTCTTCTCGTTGTAGATGCTCTTACATAATTATTTTTGTGTATCGAATAAAAAATATGATGGTGACCAACTTGGTTAAAAAAATGAAAATATCTATATAAGGTTAGACAAAGTTGGTTATATAAAAAATTATGTTAAAAAATTGTTGTTTTGATCAAATAAATTAAATAAATTATCCTAAACAATTTTTATATTAACAAATAGATGTTAAACAAATTTTAATTTAACATTTTAAATAGTCTTTTTTAATAAAAAATAAATGATGATGTATCACATTTGTAAGACACCTTATCTTCTTTATTTATGTAGTAAAGATAAAGATAAAAAAAGATAATATTAACAATGCGGTTTATAACATTTACTTTTATCAGATATCAACACATTACATAGTGATAAATTTCTTCCCTTACAAGTTTCATCTTTTATGCGAGGTAATTTGTATACTTTTTTTAGATACGCTACACATATACTGATGTACATTTGAGGTGTTGTATTTTATTTATTAAATTACCATGAAAAATAAATATCTACAAATTACCTCGTATCTTTATTGGATGCATACATTCTTGACAATCTTAAGCCACTATTTTTATTTACAAATCATCGTTAATATCCATATTAACACAAACAAATAAAAGGCGATCATATTCTATTTTTACTCTTTGAAAAAATTTCAATGTGAAATGATAAATATTTGAAAAATATAATAACTAATAATATTGTTTTATTTAATACACTCATAGTTAATAGACTCTTACCAGTCGAGTCAAAAATCCTAAAAATCAAAATGTCTTGAATACCGACTCTTAAATAACTTTGACTCTTCCAAGTCATCTATTAACTCTTTCGAATTAGAAAATCAGACAAACGTTTAGCGTAATAAATATAATATAATATGAAAAATAAAAGAAAATGATTATAATCTATTTCAAATTAAACTTTTGTGTTGATGCCGGTCAATGAGTTAACTATCGACTCTTATCATATTTTACTTCTCGTAAAAACAAAATCTTAAACAATAATATACATATATATCTATAAATATACTAGCATTTTGCCCGCACAATGCGGCGAGACCACCAAATTATATGTTATTTTTGTATAACTGTATGTTCGTTAAACAACATATTATCCTTGAATAGCAATATAATTATTTTTTTCATTATATTATAGATAATATTTCAGTATGAGCATACTAAATTTATAAATGAAGTGATTTTGAATTTTGATAAAAACATAAATTGTTATGTATATTTTTGCAAAAATATAATAATAATAAAATTAAAATATAAATGGAGATATTAAATATTTGAATGTTTGTTAGACACTGTATAGAAAAGTTGTTACACATGTTTATATGACAAAGAGGTATAGGGTAATTTAGATATTTCTGATATTTTTTTAAGCTAAAACATGAAAATGTTTTATAAGGAAGTATAAATATATTTATAATAAGATAATGACTTTTACGAATTACATTGAATCACAAGTTAAAAATTAAAATTTCATGTTACAAATTAACAACCATGCAAATATCCATCTTCACCTCTCTTTTAAAAATTAAATATTTTAAAAAATTATGTTACATATCTATAAATTATAAAAGTTAAATCATTAAATCAACTCATTTAAACTATAATTACAAACCTCACATCATATATTTTTGGGGGAAACAAAATTCGTTTTTAAAGGGTTTAATTCGTAATGTTATCACTCCCAATTGTAGGTATATATTTGTGTATATTTCTTTCTACTGTAATTTTATATAATCAAAAAAGGGCTTTTACGTGGTTGATGAAATCATTTAGTACATTGCATTCTGTAAATTCTGCTCTTCAACTTAATTGTGCCCCTCTCACTACGTATGTATATGTGTATGTACGTATATAATGTTGGTTTGAATCTTGCTGAACAATGTAAGTTAGATACAGTGAAGTTAGTTTTTTTCCTAGGGCAGATCCTGTTAAATCAATAATTAGAATATTAAATTACATAATTAATTATCCCCAAACAATCAAAACCTATTATTGTGCCTCGATTGGAGCTTGTGTAATTTTTGGCTATGTATTATTAATTTGTGGCGATTTCGATTACTTAATTAGGTTTGGATGAAGGTTTCGGAAAGATTTATTCTAATCATTTCTTTTTGGAATTTGTGTTAATTATAAGACATTTAAATTATGACATTGTTATATTAAGTCAAGTTTATTAACAATCTATATGTTTCTTTTTGTTATAATGAAGATGATGTGAACTCACTCTCTATATTATATATGTGTCCGTTACCATCTGTTAATCGACAAATGCGTGTTTAAAATTTCGTGCAGCTGATCGTTGTGAAGTGGAATAGTGACCATTAATCTATATACGATGGGTTATAATGAGAATCCCAATAGGCGATTTTCAAGAAAAGAGTTTGACATTAGCAAGTCTGAGTTGACTTATATGAAAGAATGCTTTGATAAATTGAGGAAGGAGAATGAGATGGACGAAGACCTTGAATGGTATCTTAGATATCATATTGAAAATGAAGGTAAAGATGAGAACGATGATGACCCTCAATATGTGGAGTTTTTGAAGAACCTCTCTGAAAATGGCAAATCGTATAAGCTTGCAATTTTCAAAAATAACGAGTTCTCTCATTTTATAAAATATGAAGAACTTGAAGAAGATGAAGAATTAGATGGGCATGACCCCTTAACTTGTGAGTATGATAATAATGGAGATGAAGCAGATTCTGGTGAAATTCAGAGGAAAGCCAATGGTAAAGAAGTGGATATTTCAGAAGTTTCCAAAAAAAACAAGAAAAACAAGCACGAGTCTTTGGAACCTGGTTACCAGATGCTCATAAATGGTTTCACACCTGATAAGTATGGTGCATATAATCTTGAAGGGATACAAGTGAATTATGAAAACAAGGCTACCACCAGTTATGATTCAGATATACAGATCTTGGAAAATATTAACGATTTCAATGAAGTAGAAGACCATAAACAACCAGCACCTGCAAAAAAAGAATCTGTATGTTTTTCTTTCTGTCTAGAGGTGGCAAAAGTTGCTGGTCAGACGGGTTGGGTAACACCTCAAAATGGGGTTGAAATAGTTTAAATGATTTAAAATTCGCTTTGGTAGACTTTTATATCCATTTTACCCATGCGACAGCGTTACATTTTTAGAGATAATACGTGGCCTGAATCCACCCATTCACAAGTGAAGAGGTTGAAATAGTTTCCACTTCTGGTTTCAACATCCATGGTTTCTATTGTGAGTTTTAATTTATACGATGTTAATTATTCTGTGATTTAAGCTAAAGGAGAAGCTCATACGTATTTTAAGAAAGCCGTATAGTAGAAAAGAGTATGCACAGCTTTCAAAATATTTAGAGGAGAAGAAGCCAATATGCCGTCTTTTACCCTTGCGTGGAAGGGCAATATCATCTGCTCTGGAAGTAGAGGGAAAATCAGTTCTTGATGAAGCCCCTGGTAATTTTAGCTGTTATTCGTGTATAAAGATATTGTATTTTTGAGCTCTACGGTACATGAAATGTCTTATCCTTGTTTCTGCGTAACTTCTAGTTTAACTTTTGACCACTGTAAACTTAATGAGCTAAACAATATCAATAATTGGTGATGTGACCAGCATAGATAATGCATAATATAAAACTACTCTAATTTAAGACTGCCTATAGTTTTTGGTGTATCTTGGCACTGGTTATTGCTGAAGATTTGTTTATTGTTCACAGCAATGAGATTCTAATTATTTTGCTTTATGTTTGGCAACTTCTAATTGCTTGTATTGCTGCTTACCCTTCAAACTACGATTTGTAGAACTTAAATTAAGTGTTTTTTTATTTATTTTTATTTTATTTTAATATCAATGAATCATCTAATTGCCTTAATTTTGCAGGACATTTTCGAAGGAAACTTGAAGCTGCCAAGAGAGAGGGGCAGTGGTCTAAAGCTCTTAATCTCTTGAGAATGTTCTGCTTCTGGTTAGAAGTAAGGTTTCTGAATGAAATCAATTTTCATAAAAACTGGCGTGTAGATGTATTGAATGTTCTATGTACAGTTGGCAATTTCGACCCACGTAGTTAGAGATGGGTCATGGGTGGGTTCGGGTAATATTTTTTTTCTCTAAAGTGGTGAAATTGAAAAAACAAAAATTCTTCTGAATCATTTTATGCAATTGCTTATTGATCAACACACTGTTAGCTTTTTCATTGTAATATGTATTTTTCTACTGATCTTTTTTTCATGTACAGAATTTGCCCAATGAAGATGTATTCAGTCCATGGTTGGATGAAGAGTGTCTCAAAGTCCAACCACTGCAGCGTACTAAATAAAGAGGATTCTCTAGCTCTTCCTGCTTTTGGACGAATAACTTGTTAATACTCCGTAACTTTTTGACCATAAACAGTGGCTGATTTAGGTGCAAATACATTATAAACATGGTAGTGTTAATATGGGGATGACATTGTGATGTTCTTTTGTCGATCTAAATTTCAGGTGTCTTGCATTTGTATTGTATATATCCCTGTGGTCTCTCAGTGGAACTAGTAGTTTTGATGTGATTATTGGGTACTACTATTAACATATGAAGAAGTCCAGCTATGTGATTAGATAGTTTGGATCTAATTGATTTGTAGTTGAAGTTCTCTTTATAAAAAGGCTTAGATGATACTATGAAACAAATTCTCTGTGAAATTTGTTTAAAATAAACTTGTTATTATTCAAAAAGTTAAGTTATGTATACTATAAGAGTTATATGATGCTAATCCTGATACACACACTAATGGTAATCCTTTTGATTGATTTCTAGTCATTAATGCTATAAGTTGACGTCTTCCTTAAGCATATTGGCAATCATCATTAATATATATTAGTGACCACCAACGAAATCATTTTTCCACCCATGTGATAATAAAAGCATCTTCTTTTATGAAAATGTGCTCTTGATTTCATTGTATACAAGCATCTTCTTTTATTAATGGTGATTTTAAAGTACAAAATCAGATTTCATTTTATCAACCATATATGCTTTCATCATTATTTCCCTTTTTTGACATAAAAATTATAACAGTTGTACGGACATGTATACAGATCATCCTCACGAGTCACGTCTAAACAAATTATTTGAAACTAAAAGCATAAATAAACATAATCATCTTTTATTCTATTAGGAAGAAGCATCATTCATTTTTTACACTTGGAATCTGATCTCACCAAAAAGAGACCGTTCTGAAATTCTAACTTTCAGTTAATATAACACCACAAAAACAATAAATTTACACAATCATCTAGTAAATCACATCCGAATGTGTAACAAATATAAACCTGACGTGCAGATGGAGGTCGGGTACTCGGATCTAGCAGGGATGTAAGGTATGCACGAACATATCTTAATGCGTCTTTTCTATTACGTAACTAGTGTAGAAGTTAGTTATTTGTGATATTGTGGTAGGAGTCTAAATTGTATATTTTTTGTAATAATAGTGCATACCCCTGGTTAAAACATCTGGATTCGACATGACTAGTCAAAACTTGATGACCGGCTCCATCTGCCTCGAAGATAATCCTCTAATGACACGCTTTCCTCAACACTGCTCATGGAAAGAGACGAGTCCTCGACATCAAGCAATGCAAGGCTAAGATGAGACCTTAAATTTGATTGTGAAAGCCCTTCGTCTTCTGAAATTTGTAGTCTTGCATCAGACCCTCCTGTAGAATCGAGTTCTAGCCTGGCCCACGCAGTCACTTCAACATCGCCATGAAGAAGTTTCAGGACCTGAGATAATCAAAATTTGGTATCATGAATGGATCGTTTAACTTGATACCTTGATAGATAAAATTACGAGCTACAATATTTTCCATGGCACTTTCCAATAACTAGAGGTAGTAAGTTCGACCAATTTACTTATGAACCGGTTGACTTGGTCATATACATACCAAGTAAATAGTGTGTCAAAAATGCATTAGAATAATTTAAGTTGGAAGAAAACGTATCAAATGGGTCGAAAATCACCTAGTATGGGTTTAATGCATGCAACCCATTGCATCATGTTATTCGAAGATTTATATTATGACAGGAAAAATAATTTAAGTTGAACAAGAAAGTGATATCAGTGCGACTAGTTTCAGCCTGTACCAATCATTATTCATTTTGCCCGAATATATCCCCCCCTCCCCCCCTCCCCCCAGTTTTCTAAGTCTACTAGTAAGCTTATTATGAAGAACAAATACACTTACAGAGCTCATATGGGGTCTAGCACGTGGTGCACGCCTGATGCAAAGAGTACAAGCTAAAGCCAGCCTCTCCATCTGATCAGCGTCATAACTCTCGCCCAAACTTTTGTCTAATAATTGAGAAAATTTCCCACTACTCAAAATCGGCTTTGCCTGCAGACAATGATTTATTTCATCGGCACAGACTTCAATACCTAAAGTAAAAGATGAGTAACAGAGAGGGATACCTACCCACATAACCAAGCTTTCCTCACCCTTCGGGTATTCATTGCTTATTGGTTTTCTCCCCGAAAGAAGCTCAAGAAGAACAACGCCAAATGCGTAGACATCAATCTTATCGGTTACTTTGCCATACATGAAATATTCTGGAGCCAAGTAGCTGCATCATACAATCTTTTTGTCAATGTCAATCTTTTACTATTTTTTACTTTTGTATCCATTATATTGTATATGAAAAAAGATGTTTCTGTAATCATCAATTATACTAGCTGAACAAACCAAGGGCCGAAAGGTCCATAATCATCAAAATAAGTGACTTTGTAAATTGCTCCCTAGCTTGCCGGGTTCATGGGGTCATGGGGGCGGTTAGGTGATTTTTGTTTCTCCAAAGAACCAGTTTTTTTTACCCAACTTCTTACGTAAGTTTCAAGATCTGATTATTTTGACATTGGATAATTAGAAAACTTGAATAATATTCCGTAATCAGTTTACCTAAACACTGAATACTGATTCTTGCAGCCTCAAACCACAAAAAATAATTTAAATGCACATCCAAGCATCCCCGTAAAGAAGTATGTCTATAAAGGTAACCACACATTCAGAATAAAGTTACATACCCGAAAGTTCCTGCAACATCAGTGCAAGTAATGTGAGATGAGGTGGTTGACGCCCACTTTGCAAGCCCGAAATCAGAGAGCTGAAGATAGATATAAAGCAACAAAAAGTTGTTCAGAGAAAGTTAGTATACCTAACTGACACCTTCCATAAAAAAACAGATGCACTTAACAAAATAAACTACTAAATAAATCACCTGCGGCTCAAAATCATCAGACAATAATATATTTGATGATTTAACATCCCTGTGGATTACTGTTTGATCACAGCTATGGTGTAGATAAACAAGTGCCTCGGCTACACCCACAGCAACCTTATATCTCTCGCTCCATCCAAATGCCACATTTTTCTTATTTCCTGATTTAACAGATATATGAATCAAGAAAATAATCATAAATCCACAAGTTTAAACATTGTGTTATCTCATTTTCAGAAATGAGCATACCATGCAAATTATCTTCAAGACTTCCTCTTGACAGAAAATCATAAACTAAGAGGAGATGGTTGTCTTCAAAACAAAACCCGAAAAGGGAAATGATATTTTGATGATGAAGAGCAGTAATAATCTCAATTTCTAACACGAACTCTTTCAAAACATCTTCGGACAATTTCAAGATTTTAACAGCTATTTCCTTGCCATCGGGAAGACACCCCTTGTAAACTTGACTATTCCCTCCTTTTCCTATCATATTTTCTGAAACTCAATAAAAAAAAACCTAAAGTAAGCCATAAAATCCATATAGCAAGGCATTTTAAGTTAACAAATAGAGGAACACAAACCAGGCTTGAAGTTTGCTGTTGCTGACAGAAGTTCTCCGTATTGAAACAATCTACAAGTGGCTGAATATTTTTCATGAAGACCCTCCAGTTCTTTCGGTAAACGTATTGAATCGTGATCCGGAGAAGAAGATAAATCAGTTTGTAGTTCATCACCACCAACGCAAACAATTGCTCCATTTTCAATGTTTATTTCCACAGATCCATCTTTTTGTTCATTCAACATATGATCATCTGTTAAATCTGAGTTTGTAATTTGAAAGCAATGTCTAGTTGGCAGCTTCATAGCCCACTGAACCACCGATATCTGGTGAATCCGTGATCTTTTAGTTGGAAGCTGATTAGACGAAATAGCTCGACGAAGGAGTGGCCAACCAGGTCTTAACTCAGGCACTTCTCTTAGTAACAAAGAAGTTGAACTTGATGAAGCTTCTAGTTTCTGTACAGATACTAGAGCCAAGGAATTACCTTCATCGTCGTTGCCATTACCACAGGAAAACTCAAGAGCAGGAAGAACTGAATCCGGTGAACAAATTGGACAATTATCTTTGAGTGCACTCGGTGTGCACTCAGATTCAACTTTTACCAAAGCCAATTCCAACTTCTTGCAATTTTCTTCATTTCCATTCTTTAGCAATTTAGGATTCAAACTCAATGATTTCTGAAATAATCTAAATAATTGTTTCTTATGGTGATCTGAGTCCCCTACAATTTAACCAAAGATTTATTTTAACATCAAAACAGATAACTTTGGTGAAACTAAACACAGACATTAAGGAAAAACATTTGTTAAATTACCTTTCACACCGGATAGTGATCCATGTGATTGCCTATGAAACACAATTTTTCCACTATTAACAGCAATTATAGAACAACTTTTCGATAGTTTTTTAGCACAGTATTTTGCTACAGAAGATGATGATCTAACTGTATGATTAGTCCGCGAAGTTCCAACGATGATCTCATTTGCACCATATGCTTTTGCTTCTCGAACTAGTATTTTTTTAATCGAAGCACCTCTACAGATCTTTAACTTAAGATCCACCTACAAATTCAGAAAACATGACAAAACAACAAAATTAAAATCAATTAAAGTAGAATATTCCACATTCTCATTCATAATTAAATTAAACTCTTTAGTTATAATCTATATTTCAATTAAATGAGCATTAATAAGCCCAATCAAGCAATATTTAATACTTCAAAATAATTCAAAATTAAAACTAAAATCACATCTAAATGCATTACTCGTAACATTTAAAACATAAAATCTACCTGTTTAAGGTTACAAAATCCATCGTAAACAGCCAGAACGGAATCAAACGAATTAACAAGAGATAACAACGACGATTTTCCATCACGATCCACGATTTCTTCAAAATAAAGACAAACACATCACATCACATTCAATTAAATAGTAAACTTCATACAAAATAAAAACTAAAACATGACAAAATTAAGCTGAACAAATAAATTTGAGTACCATTATTAGTGAGAATATGAAGAGCAATAACATGATCACCAGGTTCAGCTTGTTTAACTAAGCTCCACGTCAGCAATTCTCTACTCTGTGAATCTAGTTTCACTCCGACCATAACCGTTCGACCTTCGCCGGCGACATTCCTGTCACGGTACTCTCCGGCAAGCTCCGATTGATTCATTTTCACAACAGATTTTGATACAGTCAACATTTTAGGTTATCATATTATTAATATATATCTATATGTATGTGAAAATGTAGGTGAAATTAGTGTGTGTGATCTGAAAAGATGAATGAATAGTAAGGGTTTTGATTTTGAAGCGAGCTCAACGGTTTGATGTTTGTTTTTACTTTTATTATGATATGATATGATTATTATTTTGCCTTTAATAATTAGGTTTGCTTTTGATGCTCTCGTGTGTATGTGGGACCACATACTCACTCACAAACCACTAACATTTCTATTTTTTATTTTTTATTTTTTGTTATTTAATTTCGATATAACAATAAAAAGTCTAATAATATTTTCATGGCCAAAAAAGTATTGAAAAGAAGTTTCGAATCAAACGCTAAACTATGTACCAAATTGAATCGAAACAAAAAGATTAGGAAAAAATAATTGTTTATTATAATCTTATATTTAATTAATTAAATTCTTAATGACGTCCTGATCAATATTTAAGAGGCACTAGTGTTAATTATTGTTTTGTAAACGTAATTATCATATTGGGTTATAAGTCTATTCAATTGGTTATACGATTTCAATCACATTTAAGCTGACTCATATGGCATTAACAAGATTGACTTAAATGTTAATATGTGTGTGTTTAAAACAAGTAATGATAAACCTAACTTAACTTCGTTTATTAGAATGAACAATTATCACGTATATTAATTGTTTTGCAAGTCTTATAACTAAAGACGAGTTGAATAAAGTGTAAACAAAGATGAAACGTCATTTTATGTAAACAACTTCTTATTTATCGTTGGAGTTAGTTACATAAACGTTACTTAACTAAATGGTTCATATGATTTCTCATTATCTTTTGTACGTTTGTTTTTTAAGTAATGTCCGGTTGCATAACATTGCTTCATCTCCGTTATCCGTTTAAAGAGAAGACGTTGGGTATATCAGTACAAATCTTCATTCGACTAATAAATTAGCGTATGAGCCCAATCTAGATACAAATATGAGAGGTAGAGATATCAAAACGAATAATATTCACCGGACAGAATTGGTTCGTATCAATCCCCTCTGAACACGTTCTCCATATACTTAAATAACTTTAAGTTCTATTCTCAATAAATAAGTTTTACTATAGGATAATTATTTTTTCTTACTCATATTTTTTGCGCAAAACCTATGATCAATTACACTTACAAATGAAAGATGAAGGATCCCATAAACAATTTCATTGATCGAGTCAACGTATGAGTCTCACGTGATCATCCAACTACTACTACTATTACATATGTACACGTGGCATGTTAGAGCACGAGTGAGAAAGGCTCCCCACACACTTGGCTTGCAGCCTCATTGGTCCCACCGTAAAGATCTCCACTTAGATGACAACACGTGTGCATGGATTTCATCAGCGAAAATGAAAAATTTGTTTATATTGGTTAACGATGGAGTAATACGCAACCTGTATATATTTTAAAGTTTGATCCGCATGAAATTTCTTGGTTACTTGAAGATAGCATTTAAGTTGTTACGTAATCAATCAGACACATCATTAGAATTATATTACTGTATATATAACAAATCGATGTCATGTTAGCAACAAAACAGTTTTGAGTTATCTATTTATGTACGTCTGTAATAAACAAATTAAACTTAAATAGTAAACAAGTATGTGTGACATGTTTGTTGGAACTTAATATATATAGTGGTGGCTTGGCTGGGTAATAGTGGTGGTGGTGGGTGGTGGTGGTGGTGAGGTTGGGTAATGGTGGTCGAGGTGTAAAAAGGTGGTTAGAGGTGGGCTGGGTACTGAGGACCACATTTTCAAACTACAGTAAATATGTTGGTTTCTCTATTGTCAAATCGAGTACTAATATATTTAAAATTTATTAGAAACTTTTATACTCATCGGAAGGTAAATTAAATGTAGAGTTACTATTAATCAATAGTAAAAATACCTTTTCTTTTTACAAACTTATATAATTTGATGTAATACTCATTTTAAAAGAATAAATATAACAATTTTGGTTAGAATTTTATAAACATAAGAAATATAAATCATTTTAGTTAAAATTTTAGGTGTTTTACCCTACTATTCAAAAATATAAATTACTATGCACTATATTTATTGTTATATGTTTTAAATTGTATGTTTTGTAAATTGCATATACTTTCTTAGATAAACTTTCAAACATCCGATTAATCGATCGTTATCTTTTAATCGCTTAACTCGATATACCAAAAAAGTACATTGTCGATGTGTGTTATTTAACGCTAAGTGTTTTGGTAATACATAATTAAAGAAACCATGACACAATTAAATCACATGATAAATCAAATTAAAACGAAACTTTTTAGTGCAAATAAATTTTGGTTCATATGCCATTTCACTTGTTTGCTTATTTGTAGAAATAAACTCATTTAATGACCTATGACAAAATACCACATTGTCAAGTTGATATAACTTCTGATGCCTCCAAGAAAACGACGCAAACCCGTTATTTTTGTATAATGTTATGCCTTTTTAGTTAGGAAAGGACGCGACTTTTTGTTAAATTTATTAGGGTTATGTCATATGTGTGTTTGATTTGAGAGTATGAAATGGCAAATGAAAGTACAGTGGCGTTTGTTTTGTGAGAATGGGTATCAAACCCATGCCTGAAAGGGGGTGGATTTGAATTTTCATTCTCATCCTCGTATTTACTCTGTCAAACTCATCCGAATGCAAATCAGATGTTACGAATATCAATATCATTCCCTAAATTTGTGTTTTTAAATACGGATTAATTGGTAAAAATCATTTTACATAAATTTGGTGAGTTAAGATAAGTTTTAAGTGTCGATACAAATGAAATATACAAGGACGATCAAATAGTATTGGTAGAGAGTGGTTGACCACTTACTATTCACTATGCATGTTTCCAGGTCATCAACTTTTCTCTTTTTTCTTTCACATGCAAATCCAGCCCAAGATATCTTGGATCTTTTTGGTTTCCGGTAAAAAGCAGAATATTTAATGCAAGGGAAAAAGAATAAAGGCAGAAAAATTTCAAAAAACTTTGGGTATATAGCATACCATGTGAAATTAGATGAAGATTAAGGCTGTAAAAAAGAGTTAATTAATAGTACAGTTCATTAATTAATTAATCTAATCAATAAAGAAAATAAAAAACAGATTTAGTTACAAAGAACCCAGGAAGAACGAACATGATCCAAAATAATGGGAAATATGATTGAACAGGGTCCAATCCATTACTAGACCAAAGCTAGCTTGTTTAATTTTTATTTTTTATTTTATTTACTTCTGTTTACTAATCAATGATTCTTTTCTTTTATATACAATACTCAATACTAATACTAATGAGTGGGCTTTGCCTTTCATTTGAATATACTAAATCATAATGATGTGTTTGAATGTTGCCCTCTTTTGCTTCTTTATATACAAACTCGAATATTATAGCCATATTTCAAGCAGCAGATTATCTAATTTAACCTCTAATGTTTGATTACATTATAATTTTGTTATTGCTATCTTACCTTTTCATAAGAATGTCAATTTATCAATAAACCTACTAAAGTAAGGAGATATCGCATAATAAACCCAAAAAGTTATCTTCTACCGATATCTGTTGTATCTGGGAGCTTAAACATGTTATTCTGACCCGACCCAACCCATTATATCCTCTAAAAGTAATAGACGCCAGATAAAACAGCCAAAATATATAACTAGGTCTTTTCACCAGCTACGTTTGTGTCTTTGTTAAACCTAAACTAGTATCAGACTAGAGAAAACTTGCACATAGACAAAATAACATGTATGCTTACCGAAAAGACCAACTACTGAACTGAAGCAAGAAACCATACGAAAAAGCAACTTTCCTACCTTAAATCAACATTTAAAAAATAACCTTGAAAAGGGCATTTGGACGTACTATGTTGTTAGACTAGATGAGAATACGCTTCTGGGCAAGTTTCAGATTGACCCATTGTCCGTTTGTATCTCAGAACTTTTTATTTCACCAAATTTAAGCGATAAAGCATAGCCCAAATCAACCCATTCATCTGCAAATTGGCCATCATTGTCATTTCTACTTATAGACACCTAGCCGTTTAACCTATGTTGTAGACAAAAAGACGCTGCCACTATGAACTTTATAACTACACAAGTAACTTGTGTAAATCAACTAAAAAATGACTTATAGATGCACGCTTTTTTAATGCGAAATCAAGTAACACATACAGAAACAGATAAATAAATGTAATTTATTTCATATTACCTCAACGTCAGTCAAAGAAGCTCAATGATGAAAGCTTGACCTCTTCGAGGTGAATAATTTTGTACCCAGGCAGGCATAGCTATCTGTAACCACTATCACTTTGGCTTAATAAAATTGAGGTGAAGTTCAACGCATAAAAAACATAATATCCACTTTCTGATGTCAACTAAAATCACCAACAATTTGGCTACACATAACAAAAGACTCTCCTATAGAATGTTACTGATGTGCCTGCTGATAAAACCCATTCTCATGATTTTCTGTATTGTGCGTACCGTTGGCTTCATTCCCTCCATACCTTACACCTATGTTTGGGTGGTTTGGTCCATTAAAACCTGTCGGCCCATACTTGTTAGGGTGCCATGGGTGACCTGATCTCGGGTGATTCCACTTTTGTTGCTTGAAGTATCTCCTATCAACCGTATTAGGGTTCCTAAATCTTTGAAAATCGGGCTGATTGAATGGACCCGGAATACGTCCTTTTACACGAGGATATAAAGGTAAAGGTGGAAAAGGATGAAAAGTCATTGCTGGAGCAACAATCCAACTCTCAGAAACTTCACCATTGGGTGTACCAGTTTTTTTTATAACAGAACATGGAATCCCGAACGACGTGGGCAACCGTGAACTGTATCTTTCTTGTGGTTGCCCCATGACGGGCTTATTGGAGCTGGTGGTGGTGGGTGGCAAGGATGCATTAGATGGGAACAGTTGACGCTTAATAGGAGATGAAAATCCAGGAGGAGCTTCCCCATCCATATCAGCGTTCTCATCCTTGGTTTGCGGTTCTTCATGGATTGTGTGACATATGTTGTCAGTTTTTAACCTAAATTCTTTGTTTGATGGAGATTCTATATCACCGGGCTCATCCCACCGGCTTTTACGCTTTGGGGTCCTTGTTCGTTCAGTGCAACTACCGATGTATGATGGAGATGAACCTTCTACAGCTCTGGTATCAACTGGAGGACTATTTCCATCAAGCGACTGTTTGGAGTTATCTGCAACTTCAGAAGGCCATCGTTCCCAGTCAGAAGAGTGAAAATTTTTGAAGTTTGAACTTGGTGGGTATTCAATCCTTTCGGTGTCCCGTTCGGCCCAATTAACTCTTCTGGCATGTCTTGGAATAAACCGGTCTCGAAAATTTCTTGAAATTTGATGAACCTATCAGCCACAGGAACAGATCAAAAAGTGCAGTAAAAGAAAATAGCAGGGAGTTTTATTAGTGCCAATTTCGACCCAGTTAGAGGGCTATGTCTTATCTTTAATGGGTCATATAGGTGTCAAGAGTCTCTCAAAGTGTATATTTAAATAATACAACGGTCTAAATTGCTTTAAAAAAAATGACTAGTGCTGTAAAAAGGATTGTTTTTGAGATCATATTTAACATACAAATATAAAAATAAATTAACAATTGGAACTTCGGAAAGGAAGTGTATCAGGTCGACCAAAATCAACTGGGCCTGTTTCAACCGGTACAAAATATTACCATGTTTTGACACATTACCCGAACTGCCTGACCTGGCAAATTTGCCACCTCAAATGAAATTTAAGCATTATTAGGCATCTGAATGCATGGAATGGATATAACAATCCTACTATAAAAAATAATCAACAATTCGTTTTATTTATTAGAGAAAAAAAAAAAGATGAAAGGCTTCTATAAATATATTTTCAGCAACTGCCCCTGAATATGCAAAGATACATAAAAGGACTCACTTCTAGCGTTGTAGTCATACCAGACAATGTTTAACCTCTGTACAAATGACCACAGATGCAATTTTTAAAGATACAACAATGCAACAAATATCTGTACAGAATTTACATGTACCTGCTTGTTCTCATGCTCTGTGAATGACAAGATTGATTCCTTTAAGCTGAAAAAAAGAAGAGAAAAACATCATTTAACATAGCATAGACTGCAGAGTTTGAATGTGCAAATTCGCAAGCTGTTTAACTGAACTACTAAGTCGCATCAAAAGCCAAGTTAAGTTGATAACTGAAGTCATCACTCTTAAACAGAATTTGGAACATCTGTGGTTTAATATAATAGAACTTATGATTTTTTTATAGTGTACAACAGAATGACGGTTTTCAAAAAAAATTCAGACCTTTCACCTCCATGAGGAGACGGTTTTAAGATATTTTCCAACGTAAGAATCTTCGTTTCAGCCAGATACTCAAATACCTGCACAAATAATCTCAGTGTTATGAATCTGTCTCATACAACTGAAGCAAATGGAGTAGTATAAATTTAGAAAGTAGCGCATATTCACAAAACCTGCTTACAACTGCACTATCATGCTAAGTACTAATTAACAGGTTCATGAGAAAGCCTTTTGCATTGCACACTAAGCAAGAGATCTCAAGCTTGCGATACGCGCGCTTGTCATGCCCAGCAGACATATATAATGAAAGTGTACTAACTATGTTAAGTCTTTCAAGGTTTATAGCAATTTGTTGACAGCTCATGGCCAGTATATAACCAATAAGCAGTGTGCTTTCCTCATCAATGGAAAGTGGCATCAGTTGATTACCTTGTGTTTTAACATCGTATCTAAGAAACCACCACGCTCTTAATACAGCCACCGCAAACCCTAGCTGTTGTCACCCAACTATGTGAAACCCTATACGCTATCACCCCCCGCTTAGTAACTCTGATTAGAGTTCCTTTTATTGATGTCAATCAATTCTAGTTGCTGGTCTGTGAATCCCAAGTTAGAGATTTGGGATTCTAGTAGCTAGTTCATTTATTACTCGAATATGACTACAGATATAATTACTGTTGGTTGATTGTAATTGACAGTTCTGATCGTTGTTATTCAACTGCTGGTCGATTTCTTTTAGTGTGCTAGTCTATGAGTCTATCAGTGGTTTTAAAAGCATGTTACATTATTAATCACAAGCTCTCTACTGTTTTAGAAGGCCAAATCCCTCGTGAAGGCTTCTTACCAATTCCTAAAATTTGTTGTTCCTCCAAAAAAAAATTGTCTGCTATTTACATAAATATCAAAAAAATATGAGTAAGCTTCATGCTAGAGCTTGTCATTGTCTCTATTTAGGTTAGTCTGTGTATCAAATGGGATACCGCTTCTATCATCCCCGACCAGCACACTATCATGTTTCTGTGATGTCATTTTATTCTTAAATTAGGTTTTCTTCCCTAACACATCTAGCAAGTCACCCAGTTATCATGTGTCAGAACTCAGATACCCAAATATTCAAGAAAAGACCACCTCTTGCTGATGTGGAGAAACCTAATAATCTCACTCTTCAAATACATCAAACACACATCAGTGAAGACTAAGACACTATCGCTATTTATAACATAATGCCTAATCTGGCTGTCAAGGAGCACCAAGTCCTTCCTCTGATGTGCATCCTACTCCTGATACTATTACTGTTCATCGACAAGAAAAGCTAATATGTGTTTGTTAGCCTATCGATAGACTTGCTTATTATGTTTCTTCCAATCTTAGCTACATGAATCCGGTCACGGGAGCCTATATCTCAGCAATGGACGGTTATCATACCCCTCGAATTATTTTGGAGGCACCAACTCATCCATTATGAAAGATCTCTGCATGAGATCATATATGTTGAAAAGGAAAATGGAACTTTAGAATGTGTTGTTTTTATCAGCAAAGATATGGTTGGTCAAAGTAAGAGTACAATGTCAACTCAAATTTAGATGGATCACTTGCTCGATTAGAAGCCCAATTAGCAGCCAAAATATAATGAAGTGTGGTGTAGATTATAACGGAACATTTAGTCTAGGGTAATTTTGAACAATAACTATAAGATAAAATGTATCATGATAACAACACATTGATGCATAACCTATATATGTGACAGCTGAGGCATGTTTGGTATATGCGCTCCAACTTGAGACATACTAGAGTGTACTAAATTATGTTAATTCTCATAGGGTTTTCAGTAATCTTGACCCTTATCTAGCATGTAACCTATAAGTAATGTACATAACTGATGATGTTGTGTAGACTAGTAAAAGCTCTCCTACTTAGTCAATCAACAACTTGAAATGTTAATATTGCCCTCCTTAGTTAATCAACAACTTGAAATGTATAATATTGTCAAACCTTCTAATATTTACCTTGAGAAGCTTTCGCAGTATAGGAGTCTTGTCAAAATCCTTTCTGTAACGCTTCAGTAAGATGTGCAACATCTGCAAACCTGTATACTCGCAGGAAAGAAAGAAAAAAAATTGCACCATTCATCAAGAACATACAACCACCAACTATTATTGAGGAATCAATAAAAAACTATACCATTCTTGTTAATTATGTCGATCAAAACTGTTCGAGATTTGGTTAAGAGGAGTGCACCCAGGATCATAGAAAGGTCACGGTTGCTGAAATAGTTAAAGTAAGATGAACGGACTGATCAGTAAAGTAGTCTCCCTTAGTAGCTTCAGCATTTATTTTTTCAAATAGAATTGATTAAAAAGATCTCGTTGAAAAACCTTTGAATTCCTTTCCCGTTGCCTCCATAAGCAGTTTGACATAAAAGTGTCAGATAGCCCTTCGAAGCATCCTTTCAGACAAACACACATCAAAAAAATCAAAAACAATTCAGATGACACTCCAACAGTAAAAGAACATACAACACATAAAAAATCAACTTCAAAGTATATAACCACTAAAATGCAAGGTTATTAACGTTGAAGCCATAGAGCAAATCAACATAATTGATGCAAGAAGTACAGGGGAAATTTCAACCCACTTATGTGAAAGCTAGTCAATTTGTAATATATTTTTATTTCTGACGAGTCATCCCATCCCAGATATATATTAGAAATAGAAATAGGAATATATAAGAAACGGTTCAAGCAGGTAGAATGGCTTAAAAGACACCCATAGCATCCTCTAATGTTAACATGTAACAACATCCTAAATAGTTCTACGCTTCTATTCGGATATATTTGACCATTATCATAATAATAGCTTTTCTACAATTGTTTGTGATCTTTAAAAAAAAGGACACAAAGTTGGTGTGCTATGTGGAATAGCAGTTTAAGGCACTGCAATATGAGAACCGCAACAATTATTTCACTTTTGATTCGCAAATATCAGTATGGTTACGATGCATATGCAAACTTGCAAAAAGTACAAAAGAACAATGAAAAACAATTATTTCAGAACTCGTGTCATATACACATAACTTAATTTTACATATGACATAGAAATACATATACAACTAGTTTAATAGGGTAGACTAACAGATATTAGAATATATAACGTGCTACTTACTCTTCGTTTACTTATCCCCTTGTTCTTATTAAGCAGAGTATTAAGTGCCTCTTCAACTGCAAAATATCAAGCAGAAAACTTATGAACATATAGTCAAACTGTCTTACTAAAACATACAAATTAAATCAAAAGAGAGCGGATATATAATAAACAACTGTAATTTCAGGTACCTGCTTCAAATCGACCGGTTAAGTTATCTACCACTAGCCTTTTAGGTTTTTGAGGTTCTACCGGTGGCTTCCTATCTATCTCTGGTTGCATACTTTTAGATTTCCCTTTCTTCACTGCCGATGACAGAGAAGGCAATTTTGAGCGAGATTTTGGCTTTAAAACTGTACACTTCTTTGAATTTATGTGACATTTCGGTTTCTTCATTGCCTCTTTCATATCTTTTTCTGCCACACGGTCATCCAGTGCATCTCGAGAGGTGATTTCATTCTTTACGTTATTCACTTCAAAGGAAGTATCGTGTAGCAATAATCCCTCCGTATGCTCTATTTTACTTTCAGATGAAGACCTTTCAATGGAAAGATCTATTTCTGTAGATTCAATAGGAACTGTAGGATCGTCGTTTTTCTCATCAATGGCCAACAAAGAATCTGGACTAGCACCTTTCTTCGCATCATGCAAGTCAGAAGCCAATGGAAATTTGTCTATTCCACAATTATCATTTTTAGATGTACTTTCTGCAGTTTGTGTTCCAGATAGTATACTATCTGGTTTATTGCTTGTGTTCTCATAGAACGTAACAGGTTCAGGATATTCATCATCGGAATCACCCAGAACAACTGTTTCGGCATTTAACGGATCACCACCAATAACTCCCCTACACCTAGATGAGCCACATACACATTTCTTGGCAGCAGCCCCGAAAACTCTTACATAGTTGTAATCAAATGTCAGTTCTTCTCCCTGAATAGAAGTGCTAAAGTGTAGGTTAACAAATTTAATGACAAAATAACTATATCAAGATGACCTTTTAAATAATTGTTTGGCCTAGAATTCTAGTCCACAACGATAACCCAATAAAAAGATGTGTGTACCTTCTTAATATCTCTTACTGCAAACAGTCCAATGCAAACTTCCCCATTCACCATCCACTGGTTAGACAGAACAAAAGGTAAGTGGTAATTTAAATAATTATACATATCACTGTAAGTATCAAAATTCAAATCGAACAACTAGTATGCAAAATTTGGAATTCCATAACCTAATAAATTGCAATAGATTAAATCCCAGTGAAATTTGAATCAACTAAAAAAACACAAACTTCATTGGCATTAAAGCATTGTGCTTGCAAGTATCCTGACCTTTTCAGTGCGACAATTTGGTTCACAGCTGTGATTTATAAAACGGCCCAAATTTCCTTTTGCACAAGCATCTATTACCTGAAAATGAAAATAAAAAAACAAAAACAAAACCTTGTGAATTTAACAAGTTGAAAAGATAAATATCGTCTCTCACATGATAGTATACCATGAATATATTTTTACACTAATAGTTACTGCGTATATTGCATGTTTTCCCTTCCTGAGAAAAGTTAAAATCGGTGGAATCACAATGACAACGTAAAAGGATCAAAGCCCAACATACCTCACTGCCATTCAATGTCATGAAATAGAAATGTTTATGACCCTTTGAAGCGTATTCTTTTTGTCGGGCCTCATAAGCATGCATATCAAGCACCTACGGATCATGAAATGAAAGAAAATGGTTAAATTGACAGCAACTAATAAGTACAATAAGACAATATGAAATTAAGCAAGTAGACATTTTACCTCTCCCACATATTCAATAAGGAACCTTCCTTTGGGGATATCCTCCAGCAACTGAAGCCCAAAACCCTTCTTTCCAGATGGAACGCGTTTCAGTTTTGAATATTTACGTTTCTGAAACTGCAATCATATAGAAATGCAAGTATTGTAACCTATTAGAGCAAATAGAGGTAATCAAAATTATAGAAGCATTAATAAATATACAACCTGTTGATTTGAACAAGACTCTCCACTGGGGCACGTTCCTTTTACACATTCTATGTTCAACATCCTATTAAGACATTCATCCCAACACCCCATGCGGCCGTCTAAAGGAGGTTTGCAGTGGCAAACCATAACCTCGTCAATGGGTTGATTTTTACGATTGCGATGCAGAAACATGTTAGTCTTTATAAGCTTCCAAGAGGACTGTGGAGGATCTGCAATGTTTAAACACCTCACTGCTTATAAATGGCATGACTTATGAGATGGCATGCAGGCAGCAAATTAAACTCATTTACCTAAATGTGGGTAACCTTGGGTTACACTATATCTCTATACGATCAAACAGGTTAAGCGAAAGATTAACTAAAATGGAAACATATTAAAAATGTCAAACAGGTTGAAAGTCCTCCGAAGTGTATTCAAATACTTAAAACCTCCTAACCATTATATTGAAAAGGTTGAAATTATTAGTGTAGTAATACCATTTTCTAAGCGTACTTGGCATTATCTTAACTATTTTAAAAACTTGTAACAATATATACTTAGACACATGATTAATATACCCAAATTGACCCATTACCCAATCTGCCAGACCCATCCATTTTACCACCTCTAACATGACAGTTCAACCACACAGAAATGTACAACGAAACACCAAGACAGTGAGTACCTATTGGCTGCTTTTGGCGCAACTGACTGGAGTTCAACTGAGTATTACCAGCATCTTCCTCACCAGATGCTTCAGATAATTCCAACTCCTCATTGATATCAGCATTTGACTTCTCTTGTGGAATTGAGCAGTCAGCAAAGGCTTTATCCATGTTGTCCTTACAAATCCTTCATTTTGTAGTAGTCAATAAGAATTAATAAAGTCTACCAAAAAACTTTTGTTGCTAAAACATGACTTGAAAATAAGCCTTACCATCTACTTCCTGCCAAATCAATAGAATCTGCCAATATAGCTGATATACGTCTCCATTTATGACAATCGTCACAGCATACCCAGGCACTCTCTGGCGATCCCTGACGACTCTCACCCTCATTAGGCACCATAGATGAATTGCATAAAGGTTCAAGAACGCTTCTTGAACCCTCTTCTGGTCCTCTAACATCATTGACCTCAAGATTTCCTATAACATATAGTGAATAAAAGTGAGCACTTGCACAATTTAATGAACTGGAACAGGTAAACAACTTCGTGTGTAAAAGAAAATGCATATCAACTGAACACGGAAAAATGTTAGAAAATAGGACCTGTTACTGAATGAATTTCTGTATCACAGTCTGCCTGATCTTTACCACTAATCTCCTTGGATTTTCCCTTAGAAGTAGACTTGGACTGTGATCCTTTCTGCTGACAATTGGATCTTTTCTTATTCACAGAAGATTTTGATCCTGAACTTCTCTGAAGATCTGGAACATTAGATTTCAACTCCAGTGACTCAATCCTAGAAATGCTAAGATCGGACTTCAAGATACTATCAACTGTCAACATATCCATAGAAACTCCAACTTCAGTCTCCTGCAATGGTTCCATCGGACATCCTTCCCTGACAGAGGTGTTGCAGGAAGCAACTCCATTGGTAATTGACATAGGTGCCCCACTAGACCAAGAGCCTACATTTTGTTTCTCACATAATAAAACATCATTGACGATTTCTGGACTAGGAATTCCACTTCCAACACCACCTTCACCTGATTGATTAGAAACACAATTTTTTGAGGAAACCCGAATATCTTCTGTAGTACTTCCACTAATTTGAACCTCTGGAATCACATTAATAACTTCGGAATCAGGTGAAGTTCCAGGATCTAAGCACCTATTTTCAAGTGATTCTCCTATTTCTGTCATCTCATGAACCTCACAGCTAGTGTTGCCAACTAAATCTTCACTTCTTTCCTTTTCTGTAAGAAGCATGTCAATAACAGAAGATTTTAAAGACACCAGGTTCTCATTAGAAGCCCTGAGAATCTCCTTTTCAAAATTGTCTTTTATATCACTTTGTAAGGTAGAAGTTTCTATATTAACCCCCCTGTAACTTTCAAGATCCTTATCCATATCAGGTATCATATTGATTTGGCAATTTTGAATAGTCTTTGTCCCCAATTTTAACTTCAGAAGAAGACCCTTATTTAGGTCTTGAGATTCACTTATGTCTCGAGATTCACCTTGTGAATGCATGCTTTGATTCACATATTCAGTATCCCTTTTTCCACCCCTACGGCCTGTCCTTCCCTTTCTTGACTCCAAATTTTCATCTACATCGACATTCGTCAGTACATTCTCCCCAAAAATTTCATCAATTTTACCTCCTAGTCCCCAAGCTGAAGGACGAGGTGGTCGGGCCAAATCACTTCTTTGTCTTCTTCGAACATCTGCAGGAAGTAAATCCAACCTTAACTTCTTCCCAGAAGTTCTTCTGCTTTTTCTCGCAGCCAAAGTTGTGCCTGTTTTCTTGTATGACGGAATCTTGCGGGTACTTCTCCGAGTTGATGAACGTTTAATTTCATCAACTTTATTACGATCTTTTCCATCACTATCTCTCGGGTCAGAGGATTCAGTTAAGACGATAGAGTTAAACGGGTCAACAAGGGCTTCTGTCCTAGAGATAGTTGGTTCATTCAGATTGTTAGAAGACTCAGGATTACTAGCCGGAAAGGGGTCACACGATTCCATGTAAACTGATAACGTATCAGCTAAACAACTCGGTTCCATAGCAAACACACGTTCGTCAAAGTCAAATGATGGGTCGTGTGCATCTGGGAATATCTCAGAACCCGGGGTGGCCATCAATAGGCCGTATATGAAGAAATGACCAAAATCCCTTCAATTGATTCAAGCACTAAAAACCATTAGCTTGCTCCACGCCGACCATTACGTACCTGCGATCATAGTCAAATATTTAGATATTACTAATTTTCATTTTTCTCAATATATTGTGTATCATATATCAATATAATATATACAGAGATAAACGTATGTATATGCACCAGAAAACTTAATTCTAGGTTTCATGTACGACATTATAAAGGATGCATCTCGTAATCCATACTTATCTAAATTCATATATACGCACAATAAATGCTTCATGTTCCTTTTTAAGATATATAATGAACAACCAAGTCTTGTTCCCAAAATAAACTACAAGCGCAAGTACCTATATTTTTACTTCACTTAATAGAGAAAGCGTGAAAACAACATTAAAGTGAATCATCAACATGTACAAAACAAATAAATCCTTCGTTGTTTTGAACATTTCAAGTACATCTCTTTGTACACATACATACATAAATATGACAGATTTTGCTTCTAGGTTGTGTGTATGATTGATTATCTACCAATTTAGTGGAAACTGTATGAATGTGCAAGTATTCACTACCAATTACGAAAAGTGAAATTCATCACTTAGGTAAAGCACCGATACAAACTAATTCGATTAAAATTGTCCATAAAATCCATGTTTAATACATATACAGATACAAATTCACGAAACAAACAAATTAAAATCCAAAACCCTAGAAATCAAAACAATAAACTAAAACCAGAAAACCTAAACCATAAGCTGCATTTAGGGGTCAATGCTGTAACAAATTATGATATACGACAAATATATATCCACCGACATATACTATATATATACACATATATGTATCAACAAAATTCGGTGAAAGCAAAAGGATGTAAATATGATCTTTACCTGAAGAATAAGAAGAAATTATCATGCGGGATTACGAATTGGGGGATTCGTGATTATAAACATACGTATGTATGTATGTGTTATGTATAATCAACACGCAAAATAAAAATAAAAAGAGTTGAGATAAAAGAGAGAAAACACGTTTTGGTTTTTGGGGGAAATTTAGAAGAAGGTATGCGACCCCAAAACGTGATTTGGGTTTCTGTGTATATGTGTAGGTGTAGAATTGGATAGAAGTTGTTATTTTTAACCTTAATTAAAACGAAGTACATAAACAAATAAATTGTTACTTCTAACCTCAAAACAAAGTACACTAATCAGATAAACCTTGTGAGTTTACTATTGTCAACAGCAAAAACAATTTTTAAGAGTTTCTTTTACCATTTATATTTAATTAATTTAATATTTAATTTAATTTATATCATTTTTTATTAAAAAACGTTTAAAAATAGCTTTTACTTAAAAAAAATTTAAAAAAAACTTGCGCAATAAGAAGAGGTTAAAATAAACTATTTAAACAAAAAAGTCTTACTTTAAAAATATGAGAAAAATCAATTTTTTTGATAAAAAAAAAAAATTCTTCAATGAATAGAATATATTCAAAAGTCTATTCTTTAAAATTTAGAAAAGACTTCTATTGAATATGCTTTTACTTATACATAATATAATAATAATAATAATAATAATAATAATATATTTAACTTTCTGTTTATGTGATGAAACACACTTTTGTTATCTTATACGAAATTGAAGGCAATTTAAATTTCTTATTCAATAACCACTACCATACTATATATGAATAATAAAAATAATAAATATATTAAATAAACACCAACAAAAATGATGAATAATTTATAAATGAAATGATATATTATAATTATGTAAACATGAAAAGTGTGATATTTTAATTAATATTTTATTTGTATACATGACAAGTTTATTCATGATCGCTAGAACAGTAATTAGTAAGTCCTATCAAATCTTTATGTAAATATCTTAAAATCTATGGTCTAATTTAAAAATAAATAAAGCAATAAATAGCAAACAGCATATTCATTCAATCTATTTTTTCTTTCCCTTGTCTTATTTCTAGTTTCTAACGTATATCAATTTAGCTTATCAATGAAACACTAATGTTACCTATAATCAACTCACAAACAAAACCTCTAATTTATCATATGATACTGACATATCATCATTTTATCAAAAAATAATGACATTTTAAATACTCGCAAGACTTTTGAAGGTTAAACTATATTTAAATTTTGTAACTTTTCATTAATGACATAACACGCAGTAATAAATTAATCATTTTTCATTTGTAGTAAATTAAAGTTCTTTAATCTCTTCTTAACTCCCACCTTGTTTTTCTTTCATTGTATACCAACACTCACAACCTCAATAACTACTACCGATGCGAAAAAGATCAATGTTTATATTGTATATTTGTGTACTCGGGGTTTTGTATATCATTTCACTTTTATGTTTTTGTCTATTTTTTGTGTTTTCGATTTCATTTCTCGTGTTTGGTTGAGATTTTCTTTTTTGTTTTATAGATTTGTGTCATAATGTTTTGGCTTTTGACTTTTTATAATCAAATTTAAGCAAGTTAGGTGTTTTATGCGAATAAAATTTGATAGTAGTGGTGGTTTGCAATGATGGATAATGGTTGTGGTGACGATATAGAATATATAGTCAGATGGAATATATTGACATTTGAAGTTTGTGAAAATAAATAATTGTTCTAAAACGGAAGTAATTTGATTTAATGAGTGGTCAAAATGATACATATATAAAATTGATTGGAATTGTGTCACAAAATCATATTATTTAAAATGATATTTTTAATAAAAGATATCTTTAATTTTGTTTCACCGAATTTATTGCCAAAAAAGAAAATTGTTGCACATATTGTATTTCTACTACAATCTGCAGAAGTATTTGCATTCTTTTACTAAGTCCAACGAAATATAAGCGGTGCTTGTTGTAGAAATTTGGAGATGTTTTTTTCTTCTTTTTATGGTATAGATTTTTTTAATCCCTCAACGAAGGAGGTGGACTTCAACCGATTCACACTTTCTTATCAAGTGGTTATGGTTATTTCTAAAGGAATATAAATATATAATTATTTGGCTAACTAAATTGGCAAATTCTCATGATAAATTAGAGGGTACAAGTGTAATTCTCCCAATAAACCATGATAATTTAACATGTCACGACATATGACATTAAAGGGTCTTATGGTATTTGCATCATATATTGTCTCCACATCTCCTGCAATTAAACAAATATGGAGTAATTACTACATCTTATATATTTTTTTGAATCATTATCCTCTTTAATTTTCTCTCAACAAATCTCATTCTTTTATTTCTCTTTCTAAACCAAAACTACCACCACCGGTTGATATTCGCACCACCACCGATAGCCTATTGTAATAGCTTATCTCTTTCTAATTTCTTTATAAGTTTTGTATATGCAAGAGGGTGTTTGATAAAATAAATGTTTTTTTATTTTTTGTTCATGATCGGGAACAAATATTATTTGATTTTTCATATTTTTAGGAAGTTTGTTTTATCAGATCAATATTATATTTATGTTTTTTTTTCTTATCAATCTATTACTGTACGTTTATGAGTTTATGGTCTAGGTTTTGTTTTATAGAAAAAAATTCAAATACTCAATCAATAACCTTCTTTAAATCCCATGGTCAACGTCATAATTTATAACACGAGATGTCACAATTCCCGTAGCAAATTGAACAACGAAACCGAAGAATATTTAAAATAATTAAAAGCTGCCACGCAACACCAATTCCCACAAGTCAAAGGCAATTCCCTCGGTCAAACACAATATCCCGCAAGTCAATTTAAACGGGGTCAACACAAATACACAGGGCTAAACTCCGAATACCCACTGTTTTTTTGTAAGTACCAACTGTTTCTGCAAAAATTATTGGTTGAGAAAAAGGAAATTATGACCACTTTGTGTGTAACAACAGGTTATGATTTTAGCATGCACTTTTTGTTTGCTTTATTTCTTTTTTGCTTTTAACATGTTTTGTAATATCTAAAGGCTATATATGTGTATGTTATGTTTTTGTTTGTTTGTATAGTGAAAAATAAGTTTTATGACCACTTTCACGAATAGGTGATTGCTTTTTGTAAAGATTTAAATCGAGTTTATGTTGGATATTTGTAATTGAGACTGAAAAGTAACCGTGAATATTGAGAGAATATATTTCAATAATTGTTAAAATACATACACGGATAAATATAGTATGAAAAGCTTATTGCTAATGTGTACACACTTGAGTATTTAAACTCCTCACACTTTAACCACATAGTTAACTAGTAGACAATGTTTACAATCTCTATCTATTTATTATACACTTCTTTCATGGAGGACCATATAAAAACTCGTACACAGAGGTACCCCTAATGTTTTGGTAGGCATGCTTTTCATGCATGTCATATCAAATAAACGTCTTATAAACGTTAATAGGAGAATAATGACGTGACAATACACGAAAAGGAGAAAAGAAAGGCATCAAAACCTATTTCTCAAGCCTTTTAGGTACTAAAACACCTAACCACCCATTGGAACTGTGACCCGTCATCAAACCCATTAAACTTCCTCCCAACTCTATATATGCACCCTCATTTAACATAGAGTACAATTCACTGGGTCAAACCGAAGTAATTCCAACCTGACAACAGTTGACCTACCAATTTGAAAAGTTGACCTCCGCGGTTCTCAGTCGATTTAAAAAAAAAATCAAAAAGCGGGTCAAAGACTGGTCTAGTTCACTGGGTCAAACCAAAGAACCGTCTGGTTCTTTTCGAGCTTAAATCCTCTATTAACCCGGCCTACTTTGACCCAACGTTGGATTCGTGTCGCGGTCTAACAAGTCGAGTCGATTCGAATGTCACAACATTGGTTTGTGTTGGTGGTCTAGTGGACTCCCTTGATTGTGGTTGACGAAGATGCTGAATTTGAATGGATAAGTATATGATTTAATATTGGGTGAACTATAAGGCACACATTTAAGAAATATTAAATTCTAAATTAGTGCATAATTATTCGTTCGATGAAATTATATAAACCAATGCAAATAATAAGGGTTTGTGATTTGCATAATAAAAGGACAAAGTTTAACTTGAAAATAATAGTTTTTGTGTTTGTTTTGGATGACAATTACAGTGGAAATCTCTAAAGTCCCGACTGTAATATGTAGGAAACAATTTTGTGAGTATCACAAATAATTTATTATATTATTATTATTATTATTAGTAGTAGTAGTAGTAGTGTGAGTTGCTTTTGTGATTAAATTTTAACTCAAATTTACTATATTACTAGTCAGTCAGACTCGTACATTGCACACGTATTGTATAAATTTTTTGAAATTTGATGTTTAACATAAAGGATTAAAAGTATAAATAAAAGAGTTGTTGAAACTGTCAATTATAACTTATTAATTGATTGGGTCTGGTCGGGTCGAGTCGTACCAACTCGGTGTTTACTAATAGCTTGTGGTACGATTTTCAATTCAATTTACGTACGCCGTCTGCTAAGTTTTATCTGGTTTAATAACAATATATTTACAATCGACGGAAAATAAAATTTAAAAACACTTTCAACATAACTCAAGATTATTAATCGAACGCAAAACCAAAATGAACTTTTGACTAATCCTTTAATTACCCCTCAATCTAATCGCAAACAACTACGGTTAGAGTCTCGATTAAAGGTTGTATTACATTTGACAATTTAGACAAAAAAGGAATTTTATCATTTTTAAAAACTATTTGACATTGATATTCTATCATTGTTGATAAGTATTTTTAACATGATATTAAAAATCGTAATATGTAAAGACGCATTAATGACATTGATCTTTAAGACTCAACATTTAATTGAAGGGACTCAATTTTTATATAGATATAGAAGATACTATATATATTTATAATTATACTATTAATTGTCAACATTAATTACTTGAAATTCAATTTTTATATTTTTGTATTATTATTTATCTATTATATATCATCAGTTATGATATTTATATTTGTACACAAACATTTATGACTTGAAACTCAACTTTTATATATTATATTTATTATTATTATATACCACCATTTATGATATTTATATTTGTATACCAACATTTATGACTTGAAACTCAACTTTTATATATTATAGATTAATTAGTCACGTAATAAATCAAAAAGTTTGTTATCTTTAACGATATTCCCCTCGCGGAGGAGTAAATAAACCCTAGTTATTAAGAGATATAAATGAGATGTTTTTATAGTAATTGGTTAATAAATATGTCATTGACTTAAATGAGCTTTCAAATGGCATGGTTAGATAACTAGAAACTTAAAAAATATAATAATAATAAAAAGGTTAAATTTTAACAGGTAAATGTTTCTAAAATTTGAATATGTATATATTTAACGATCATCAAAGTTTTAATAAGTACACATGACTGACTAATAAATTAATAATTTTGTAACCACCTCATTACATTTGCGATGACAGATATACATGTTTTTAATAATTGACACCGTTTTGCATGTGAATATTTCAAATGTAAATGATATGTCATTTAGTAGTACACAATCTTGAATGCTAAGGGTAAACAATGTAGTTATGTGTCGTAACTCCAAAACTTAGAAGGTTATTAATATAAATAATTTCTAAAACCCTAAACCTTAAGCATTATAATATTGTATTTGTAAGTTTATATATAACTGTTTACGTATCAGTACTACAATCTTGTTTGCTTTATCTATGCAGTGCATGTACGATTTTTTCTTTAACTTGGGGATGACTTCCAATGAGATCACCGTACTACTCGCGTGGGATCATCTAATGTGTTAAACTTAATTGAAAATACCTTGATCAATAACCTCTAAGTTGACAGTATTGCTAATGGAATACATGTATAATGATCTCGTTGACTAATGTAAGAACTCAATTAGGTTGTATACAGGTTAAAGTTAAGAGCCACTATTCATATATACTGATAAAGTTGAGATGAGAATGAGTTTGATAACTCTAAATTGTTATTTGGTTCATTTTAATAACTGCTATAATATATTTGATTTTATGATAAATATTAAATAATCTCATTAATTAAAAGTACAAATTAAGAAGAAAGAAAGTATACATCAAACAAGAAATGAATTAGATAGAAATATTTGTAAGCATAGAAACAACACAAATACGATTTAATTTCAAAGGGAGAGAAAATAAAATTATCCACAAAACTGGGCTTGGGCCGAGTTACGTGGGCCATAGGAGAGAGTTATTTTGAGCAAGGAGACAAAGTTAACCCTTCCGTACATATCTTTATACTGTATGTATGTATGTATTTCAATAACTTCAATTTTTTAGATTTAGAACCCAAAAATAGAAAAAACCATAGAAGATTAAAATTTGTTAGCGCCTATACCAAAATTCACAAATTTCTCTCAAACTAGGGTTCACATCAATCCAATTTGACGCATAAAACACGCACAGTAAGTACACATATGTAAAATTGCCGTCAATTTATAAAATTTCACTTGATGGAGGGAGGAACCGGTGGTGGTGCTACGGCGGCGTCAACGTCGTCGTCGACATTATTAAGTGGCGTTGGACGGCAGCGGTTTGTGGTGGAGCTCCGACCTGGAGAAACAACAATTGTATCTTGGAAGAAGCTTATGAAGGACGCTAATAAAGCGGATAAAAATAAAAATGATAATGATAGTAAAAATATTGATAATAAAGCGGTTCCTGTTCCATCTGTATCCATTCCTTCAGTTCCTGTTCCCGTTGCTGTGAATCCCGCACTCGATTCTCGCATTGCGCCCATTTCTGTAATGTTTTAAAATTTTTAATCGAATTTTGTTACTCGTGGTATTAATTCTAGGTAAATGAAGTAGAGTCTGTATTGAAAGTATGGGGTATGTATGATATAAGCTGTACTATTAGGTGTTTTATGTGAAAATTTTAATTTGTAGTTTAATTGCTACAAATTTTTGTAGTGATTTTTTAATTTTAGTTAGGGTTTTGGCAGAAGTAAAATGAAGAATTGTTACATGACCGATGTTTTCTGATACGATTACTGAGCTTATAGTAATGTAGTTCTACCGATACAAAAGCTATAGCAGAAAAGTTTTCATTTCGCTGTCCTGCTTTTATTTATTATTGCAGGAGAAATTAGGCTTTTTTTTAGAGGTAACATATTGATAACGTGTCTACTTTTATAGGGACAGACTGCTGAAATCGAAGGCAATGATGCACCCCCTGGTAGCCGTTTTAGCGCTGTCATTGAGAAGATTGAACGATTATACATGGTGTGGATTATGCTTATTATGCTATGAATTTATTTATTTGGTTTATGATGAGGACTGATTGCTGTCGAATTTGATTTTTGACGTCGTTCTCTTGACGGTTTTATATTATATACATTCAGGGTAAAAATAGCAGCGATGAGGAAGATCTCAATGATGTTCCTGATGATGATGAGTATGACTCAGACGATTCATTCATAGATGACGCTGAGCTGGTTAGTTAAGCAAATTTTGCATTTTACATTTGCAGTTTTGTTGAATCTCATCACGCTATTCTTTATCTTTTAATCCATACTTGCCTTCATTCTCTTCGTCAGGACGATTATTTCCAGGTTGATTATTCAGCAGTAAAGCATGATGGATTCTTTGTCAACCGTGGGAAGTTAGAGCGCTCGTTAGTTTCTTTCTTTGATTATTTTCCTTTTCACACTACGGCCTTTTTCAATTGGAGTTCTTACTCCATTCTTTTTGATAGATATCTTAACATAGGTACCAAAGTAGGAGCAATCAGGAGACTTATTGTGCTTATTAAGTGCATATGTTGTTGTCATCTACTTTTTTAAGTCTTTGGATGTGTTCACATTCGTATAAACGCAGTTAAAAGAAACTTAATAGGTCATCTGACTATTAACTATTGTATGACTCTCTGAGATTGATAACTTTAGTACATCAATTGTGATAGATCACTTCACTAATAGTGTTACTGACTCAATGTCTAAAATTGTCATTTAGAAGCCTCACATGCCTGTAGTAATTTTCTCAATGGTTTCTTTAGTGCTCTGTAATAGGTTCTTCTGTTATTTACTTACAGCAGAATGAGTACTTGTCTTATTTTTGGTTTCTTTCATCAAGTAGTTTCGCAGTTAATTTTCTACCATTTTCGATAGTGTTCATTATAAAAGATAATGTATTATTATTGTTGGCTGTAAAACAAACAGACCAGTCTTTTAATTAAATATATGGAGGAGAGGACTCTAATTCAAAGTCACATCCTCATAAGGTACTCAATGTTCAACTAATGTTGAAGCTTTCAGAACTATCTTCACAAATGATTTTTCTTCTGTGTTGGTTTTATCATTTTCCATCTTTAGAAAAGAATATAGTTTTTTAAGCATGTTTGTGAAGAGAGATTCATTTTTTATTAGAGGTGTAAAATCACACTATTCTTCAGACACGTAGAATATCTTCCATGATTTTAAAATGACGACCAAAGGGAATTAGTAATGAATGGGCAACTACGTGGATGTTCTATGTTCTTTGGGTTTGTTGGATATCTAGTGTTTTCCATGACAACTTGCGTCTATGTAAGATGTAAGATTACTTTTATTCGCGATGAAAGAGTATTATGTCATTCCTCTTTAATCTTTTTGTTTCTGCTTCCTTTCTGACTTCAGTCTGTTTATCTTGATAGGAATGAGACTACTGTTTTGCCAACTGAACAACCAAAAAAGAGGAGAAGAAAGGATTCAACAAAAGGTCACAGTGAGAGCAATGATGGGAATGTGCCAAATAAACACATAAAAGTTAATAAAAAGGAAGGGAAAAAATTAGTGCCATCAGTAGACAAGAATCTCACCACTCCAACCCGCAGTATAACTTTACCAACAGTGACATCTGAAGATGTGAGATACCAGAGTCCAATAATAGCTCTTGGAACTGTTGTGAAGAAACCTTCTGATCCTAAAAATATATCGGATCCAGTGCCAACAAGGGTATTTAATGGTGAAGGTAGAGTGTCAACAAAGAACGTTGACAAACAGAAAACTGGAGTTCTTCAGTCCAAAAAACATGGTTCCAGATTGAAAGATGGAAGTTCCTTCCCTGCACTTTCAAGTCAGAAGACCAATGACAAGGGTGCTGATGTGCAATTGAAGTCTCAAGGACAAATGGCTAACAACTCAGAAGAGTTGAATCAATCAGCTTTCCCAAGGGAGAAAAACGCGATTCATCAACAGGCAGATACCAAAGCTTCTGATAATGCCCAGCAACCGGTGAATATCTTTCCTCATTTGGATGCCACATTGATGTACTTGCATGTTTGTTTTATGTTGATTGTTACATAAAAGCTTTGAAATTTTGATGTGTTCTCACACACATGAAAACACAAAACATTCTTATAACTAGCAACTTTTCCAAATGGTTTTATACTTCTACATATCTTGAGGTAGTAGTGTGATATTACATATATGCCTAGAGGGTGAAGGGCATTACAAGTTATCTCACTTGCATGTCAGCGCATCATATTGTCAGCTTGCGTTTTCGGCTTCTTGGTTTTCAATGCGCTAAGGCAAGGTGGTCCCGGAGGAGTCGTAGGAGAAACAAGGCAGGAAAAGATATGCTTGCCAATAAGTATCTTTTATATAGATATGATAACTTATTCTACACTATTAATTAGTTTTAACAAGTTAGTAGCTTATATGGGATCTTCTTTGTCCTTTCAAGAAGTAGATCTAAATACTATTTTATGGTGGTCTTGATGCAGGACTAGAATTTCGATGATATAATTTGTGGAAGACCATTTGATAACTAGCTTTCCTTGTAAGCCTAGAGTCTATCACTTCGCTCACAACCAGAAGTTAGTTTAGAGGAAGTTTTTGACAAACACTCAACATCCTATTCAGTGGATTAGTGATGACATGTTGAGCACTAGAATTCTATTTAATAACTAATTCTGTTTTAACACTAATTGTTAAACAAGAAACATGGAGATGACAAGCATATCCTATGTGAGAATAATAATGATTAGATTATCATTACATTGCAAGATCTCAGATTAGTTTTTGATTGAGATTTGCTCATCAGCCTAGGGTCATTATAAGGATCATTTCTTAATTGTGCAAAATTTGGAGTTAGATCAGAGAAGGATTTTAGATAAACACTTGTCATTCTATATAAGTATTTAATAACACCATTTTGAGTTTTACACCCTTTTGTAATAATTGTCTTAAGACTTGGTGGAAACCAATAGAGCACCAAAAGTAAGATACCTTTAACAAGAATAAGATTAACTTGTAGTAATAACCGATATCAACTCATTGGTCAACCGATGTTACGTGATTCAACTTGAATAAGCAATAAATATAACTTATCTAGTTACTTGTTAAGGTTTCTTTTCTAGCCATGTGGTCCCCTTCATTAATATTTATTTGTGGTACATTGTGTTAATATGATTGTACATCTTGATATCTCACTGGTTAGCATAAACATTGTGACCAACTAAAAGTAAGCCACATCAGACATCTACCGTGATTATATGTGTGACAATCTATGAAATTTGTGTCGCTGAGAGATATCATCAATGCTAGAGGCTACATCCAAAATAATGGAACTTTAGGATATAATACTACAGTAGGTTCAAGCCTGGGAATTATATCAGTGACGCCCTTGAGACTATTATAAGTTACCTACTTGCCTAGTGTGAAGCTTGACTCCATATATAGTTATAGAAGTTTTTCGTATCTTCTTTATTACTTATTATCATATATCTTGTTACCTCATTAGCCAGCGATTCGGAGGAACAACCGACGGACTGATGTTAGTGACCTTTCCTTTAAATGTTACGCTTGTGAAAATAATACAGACTTTCATGTGTGGGCGGCATGTGGCTGTGATAATTCTGGAATGAGTATGCTTTATTTGGTAAATTATTATTGTTTCATGTATACTTAAGACCATTTACCTGTTACTTCTTCTGATAAGGAGTCTCTTTTAAATTGTCTAAAATAGTAATGATTAGGCTCACATTTATCGCGTTTTCAAAGAACTATTTTGTAATCTATTTTTTATTGATCCGTATATAATTTTTAAGCAGAAGACTCCACAAACGGTGAGAAAGGAAGGTTCAAGTACAAAAGTTAAAAGTGCAAATACAGTGCTTGAAAAAGCTATCAGGGATTTGGAGAAGACGGTTGCAGAAAGTAAGTGAGACAATTACATTGGTCGTTTCTCAATTTTGATTAGGTGGCAATATAGACCCATTAACATGTGGATGGGCTGGTTCAGGTTTTGTTTTATCTCTAACAGATCAAACGGAATGGTTTTTTTTCCTTCTATTTTATCAGGATATGGGTCTAAAGGCACCCAAGATATATTTATAATGCATCAACCCTCATTGTATTTCAAAAATAAATTATTACCAGAATAGTATACTGTCTGTAGTTATATATGGTGTTCTAGTTATTATAATTTATTTGACAAAGTGTTTTGAGTTAACCCAACTCGACCCAACCTGTTTTGATGTGTAAAAAATTGAGGTATTTTGACTCGTTACTTGTTACAATGGACCCTCCCATTTTGCTACTCTGGTTTGGATTGTTGATGGAAAAGGTTACGTCTATGTTGATAAATTGTTCATATTTTGACATTGCTACAGTAAGACCACCAAGTATGGAGGTTCCTGAAGCTGATAATCCATCTCAGGCTGTCAAACGGAGAATGCCACCCGAAATAAAGCAAAAGCTGGCTAAAGTTGCTAGAGTGGCGGTAATATACACCAAACTCTCCTTTTATGTTCATTCAAATGGCTCTTCCGCTTGCTTTTCAAAAAGCAGGTCTTCTGCTTGCCTTTTGCATTTTTTCTTCTTCTTTGTAACATAACACTGGAGTACATATATCAAATGCTATATTTATGGTTTTGTTAGCATGCTATTCGTGGGAAACTTTCAAAGGAGCTACTTAATCGTTTGATGAGCATCCTCGGTCACCTGATACAGATCAGATCATTGAAGGTATTGCATTTATCATTATAATCATGAAACTGTTTATGTACTGATTATTTTTCTTGTTATATGTTTTCCTGCTGTTCATTTCGTTCATCTGTTAAGAATCTTAGTTTAGGGGGTTAAAGTAAAGTGTGCATTTTAAATCCAACTACATTTGAATGGGCAGATATGGGCTATGTTTTATCTTAAGCGGGTAAAACAAAAAAACTAGCAAAATGCGAAAGCAAGTCAAATGTTTTGAATATGTTATCAAGTTGAAAGTCCTCCTTAGTATTGTTTTAAATGCATAAAACCTCAAAAAAACATTTTATTAAATGTTTTCATAATTCTATGTGGCACGTAGTCTTTTATCAGAAGAAGTATTTTGTGTTGACTGTAAAAAACCCACCTGTTTTGACCTTCACTCAACTTTCCCATTGCCACCTCTACTTTCACTGCATGAATTGATTGGTTTGATGTCTATTTCACATGTTGCTGGCTAGGTATATGATAGATTTGAAAGTTAGCCCAGGATTACGAGATAATATCCAATATATCAATATTTGGGTGGTTATAACATAGACAAATAGGTTATGACTATGGTGAGTGACATATAGCTAGGTACTATAATACATCTACCTACGTATCACTTCTGGTTAGCTGCATATTAGGCTGACTACCGACAGTGACAATATTGAAAGGTTTATCCAGGGAGTTGAAAAATTGTACTGAAATACAGCATATATTGTATCTTAGTAAGTTAACTTAACTAACAACGTACATCAATTTTTAATTTGCTTTGGTCAATTTCTTACTTCATCTCCTGTTACAGAGAAATCTTCAAAATATGGTTGATATGGGAGAGTCTGCCAAAAAAGAGAAAGATGCCAGGTTGCAGCAGTTAAAGAAAGAAGTTGATGAGATGGTTAAGATGCGGGCTCCCATGATGAAACCAGAGGTATTCATCTACAACACATATTGGTGGTCTGCATCTGCATTTAGTTGGAAAAAGGATATTCTATCAAGTTGATATGGCAATTTGGATCCTATTAATTATGAATGAGGCGGTTTGGTTTGATCTCGAATGTGTCCGATGGTTCAAATATAAGAACTTAGCCAAAAAGGGACCGAGCTGAACATGTCTAACATGTTGAAAGTCGCTCGTCGATATTTAGTGCATACAAGCTCCAAGTATTAGCGGGTCAAACCCAACCAGGCCCGATACTTATGTTAATGGTACCGTTTTTGAAATCTTAAGTAACAGATTTAGTATTGAAAAAAGAATGGAGTAAAAGTATTAGCGGATGAAACCCAACCAGGCCCGATACTTGAAGAATGGCCCATTTCTAAACTTTTTGAACCTGTCTTGCCACCTCTAGTTTAAAAAAACTTGGTTGAGATATTAGATTAATAGCTATATATGTTGAAACTCCCTCTGCTAAATGTCTCTCAACTATTATGGTCCAATGCATTCATCCGCCTACCAATATATAATTCAGTTTGTTGTTGCTCTGGAATGTCGTTTGGTTTCAGGCTATTGAGCAGCAGGCTGGTTCATCTGATGATTTTCAGGAAATTAGCACCAAGGAAAAAGTTCGTAAAAGCAGATATACCACTGATGATGCTTTAGAGGACAAGATTTGTGACCTTTATGATCTTTATGTTGATGTACTCTACTCTGACTTTACATATGAATAAAACTCTCCATTCTGCAGTTCTTTCTTTTAAAAGTAGTTTACATTGCAGATTTATGTTTTTTCTGCAGTTCTTTCTCGATGAAGATGCAGGTCCCCAACTTAGGAAGCTCTATGAAGAGGTAAGCTTGGATTCCACATGCTTTTGTTGTTTTTTCCCTCTTGTTTGTCAGAATCTTACAGTGGTGCATTTTGTGAATCTGATAGTATGTCATTGTCTTGAGGTTGCTGTTTCCTATGCATTTACCACATAAATGAGAGGTTGCAGTTTAAATCCATTTACTTGTGAATAGGTTGATTCAGGTTGTGGTTTTATCTTCATTAAAAATTTTTTAGGTAAAAAGGAAACAGATCAATAGGGTCGAGAGTTGCCCAAAGTTCATTATTATTGGGTAAGCTTTTGGATCATATCATTCAGAAAGTTAAAATTTGTGTAGTTATACTGGTGGACAAAAAGTCTTTTGGCTAATATATACCTAACCGTGTACCCAAAAATGATCCGTCTTAAATTATCACCCAACCTGCCTGCTTTTTACTACCCTTAATAGTGTTTTACATTAAAATATATGGCACTTGTTGTGAAACTCTGCAAACTGCCATTGGCTTTTACGGCTATGCTATGATATCTCCTCCCTGTACACTCTAGGTTTAAACCACTGCATATTACCCTTTTTATGTCCATGTTTCAGCTTGCAGAACTGTGGCCAAAAGGCTGTATGGATAACCATGGGATTAAACGGGCAATTTACAGGGCAAAAGAGAGGAAAAAAGCATTACACAGGCGCGAGGTATGGATTAGGGAAAATGTGAATCTTCATCACTTCCTTTCACTTAATTTGCATACAGTCTCATTAGAGGTGGCAAAATGGGTGGTTGGGCAACAGGTATGACAAAGGATATTTTTTTGTGGTACGGATTGAAGTGGGCCGGTTTGGTTTGACCTGAAGCATTTATGGTGCAATACTTAATTTGATTGGTGGCAACTTCAAATATTAAATATTTCTGGAACCAATAAATAAATTTGGGCAAAATAATGTTTCAAGTAAAACCCAACCCGACCAAATTTTAACCCTTACCAAAAGAGTTTTTTTTAATGGTACCCGTTGCCACAGCACAATTGCTACAAGTTTATTAGAAGGTGCTGTGACTTCAGTTATCATACAACTTATTTTATTTTCCTTTAATTTAATATTAAAAAGGACCAGGAGAAAATGAAGAGGAAAAAATTACTTGCTCCAAAAACAGAGACCGTTACCATCGGTCCTGTCTCTGTGGGTCAGGTGCAACACACTTCAGATAAGCAAGTCACGGAGATAAGTGCACCTGTCAGATCGATATCCAGTTCAATGGCTGCTAATACCGCTCCACGGCCGCCCAGTTCTTCACATGGTCCAACAACAGACAGGCCAAAACAAGAGAAGCTAAAGGTTAATGCCAACAATCAGAACAACACAACAGCTTCTGAAGTTCTGGCGAAGAAAAAGGCAAAAAGGAAGCCCGAGGCTGAGTTGGATCCCAAGAAGTCAACTCCTGCACAAGGGGAGGAAAAAGGGAAGTCAAGTAAGCAAATGGTTGGCAGTGTTGCGAAGCCTGCCACTCAGCCACCGTTTGCTCCTGCTTCAGCTGGTGCACCACCAGAACAACCGTTGGTGAATAGCACAGTTGACATGGTGTAACTTGAGGTTAGTGACCAAATCCAGAGCAACAATGTTATATTCACTTGTACTTCAAGGTTGCTCTGGATTTGGCATCTTGAGTTCCAAACGCTAACTCAATATGAAAGTTGATAGATTCTTTTTCGGATGTTGGGGTTTTACTTATATAGCTACCTTTCTGTTAGTGTTTTTTTATTTTGAGCTACATAGTTTTTCAACAGCCCTCTTTTGTGGCGACATATAATTTTCATTTGAATTAAATGTGCAAGTAGGGAAGTTAGATGTATAATCGTTACCATCTGCATGTACACAAGGTTGGGCTCAGGAGGGTCAAAGACTCATCAAATTAGCGTTGTTTGGTATTTGGATGCAACTTGAAATTTGATTATGGTTTTGATTACAAATTCACAATTAACATTAAATATGGAAATATAATCATGCAACTAGCATATATCAAAAAATAAGAACCAAAGAGTGATCTCTGTCCGTTCACCTGGCAAAGCATCATTTCTATTACAAGCTCTACAGTTACAAGAAAAGCATCAAAGAGACATATAAGACCTGGATTAGCTAACAATTACAAGACAAACATAAAAGGAGAGCACTATGCTATGTAAAGGGTAGGCAGTTATGCACGGCAAAGCAACAATCAAGCAAGGGGAAGTTATCTTCCTTCATGCTATGTAAACACTTTTTAATCTGGTTGTAAACTTTTGTTAACCTACACAATGTGGACGAACCACAAGCCAGATAAGTTGATTTCATTCTGATTTGGATCATGTTAATGTGTCAAGAATAAAAATACAACATCTTGTCCCTTTCATTTTAAGTTTCTCCAATCTTTGATTCTTTTTTTTTTTTTTTTTTTTTTTTTTTTTTTTTGTAGCAAAATAATTATTACTGTTCTAAATTTGTTTACTTAGCATAGTTATATAAAAATATAAAAGGCAATATTTAGTATGTGGTAACTTCTAATACTGTTAATTTTCCATACGTTATAATAATACATGGCGGATTCATGTTTTTAAATGTTCTGAAGTCATATGCGTTCTGCTTTGCCTTTGGAAAAATACATAGTATTATTTAATGTTCGGCAATTTATTTTTTCTACTTTAAGCTTCTTTGATTATGTTTTAAATGGTTTAATATTTCCGATATTTAATTTAATTTATTTTAGTTTGCAGTACCTTTTAGATAATGTTAATTCTACAGTATGTACTTTAAGGGTTTATGAAGGAGAAATATAAATTTCTTCCTTCTAAATTAATTCGGAAGATAATCTACATTGTTGCGTATAAAATGTGCCCTTCACTATCCCAGCAACATGCGCATTGAAGATTCAATGTAATTACAGTTGATAGAACAATGTAAATGTTGAGTATTATTGATATGAAATGTCCGTAGATTTTACAAATGAGCAGAAGTACCAAGAAGGAAGTAGACTTTGGGCATTCATAAATACATATACTATTTAAGACTATCAAGATAAAACCGATTACAAAATTCATTTCCTAACAAATAATCATAGTTTTATAGATAAAATTGATGTGTTGAAGAATAATGAAAATACTATGTTATTAAAATATTTTTGAATTTATTTTAATTAAAGCACCTTTATAGATTCTAACGCATTCGAGTACGCTTTATTTAACCCATTTGACCGGTATCAATTTAGTTAAATACTTCAATCCACTAGCTTGACTCGACCAGTAATAATTTAGTTAAATCCACCAGATTAACTCGTTTGACCTGTAAAAGAACACTTTAAATTAACCCAGATCAACCAACTATAAGTAAATTGGTCGACATTACCACATTGCCACAACAATCGTGCTTGAAGACCCAAGGTAAGGTTAAAATATGACATTCCTTAAGAGACATGAAGAAGATAACTGTTACAGAACAATGCCATCAAAACGTCTGAAATTTGATTCAAGTTTCAAGCCAAAAACACAAGACTACCTTTAGAAATAAATAAGTCATCGGACACTAAATACAATAACATCATCGAATCAGCGCCCATGCTTACCCACCTCAAATCTGAAAGCAAATTGTTCATATCCCTAACCATATAGATTCAGGCTAAATAGCTTTGTGTAGTGAAGCTTAATCCATTCTCCCTTTCAAGATTCGTTCTGTCACTTCAGTAGGTGTACTGCAATAGAATCATATAAAATCATATTAACATTTTACATTACATGCATTTTGACGGGATCTAGATGAAGAGATAGAATACTATATGGAGGTGGCAAACCATTTTGTCCTGTTACCTAACTGACCTGCCCCACCCGTCTAGCCACCTTTGATACAAATCATAGAAGAATTAATTAATATACTTGGCATAAAACTTACACAACGTAGACATGTCCTCCCCAGCCACTCAAACAATCACGATCAACCGATGACAGAAGCGCTTGGGAAATAGTCTCAAACAGCTCCTCATGTTCCTACATACAGAGTAATGGTAGCGATTATTATATGCAACATTTGGTTAAGAGATCACAGTATCACACATTAACTATTAACTAGTCATAATGAAACTGTCAAATCAACCTAAATTTTCAGAGTTTTCATCTCCCCCAACAGATTTCCCGGTGAATATGGAAAACAGTGTAGGTTTTGAATGCCCATGGCCACATGCAGAACAATAAGCAATAGTTGGCTATACTACAAGTCCATTGACTATGTATACGAAACATATATCTGAGGAATCCTTATGTACCATATACTTAAGGCAAAAGTCATTAACAACATCAAGATAAAAGATTAACTAAAGAAAGGGAGTATAAAAAAAATACCATGTCAGGCTTGAACATAGACTCGCATGCACCATAAAGAGACTCCGACGCCGTCCCAGCAACAACAAAATCTTTTGCAAGCTCTCTATGATTCAATTAAAAAGAACAGAAATGAATTAACACCAGATCCAAATTAGTCTCAATTTCATCAGGAAAACATTACCAAATTACAGAAATTTAATTAAGTCATAGATTAACATTGCAAGTACAAAATGGAAGTTCCAAGAAAAATTTTAAAGCCAATTGACAAGGGATCTAACCCTGTGCTCAAATGGGATTCGACATGGGTATGATGGATAATATGATCTTTTGGATACTATTAAAGTTGTAAGAAACAAGTGACCGTATGAAAATCAATACTGGACAAGTAGGGTTTATACTTCAGACTACAGGGTCAGCATTATTTTTATCGAACATGAGCTAACATCACAGCTTTGGAAGTGAGAAAACATAAGCCTACTATACATAATATAATATGCTTCAACTTACAACAAACATGCGGACATATATATACTTTCTTTCAGCCTTCTTTCAAATATTACTAAAGTAATTTAGAAGTTGCCAATAACAATCTAAAACTACATCAGACTTTGCTCTTACATTTGCATTGTATAGATGTGACTACGTATTTACATAAACTTTAACCTGTGACTTCTAGCATCTCATGAGATGTGTTTAATTGTGTCTTCTAAAAGAAATTAAAATTAAAATTCTAAAAGAGTCTAGTTGTCGGATAGCAACAAAAGCATAATAAGTATACGTACTTTGCTCCGATTGAGTCCATTGTACAAATGAATGGCTTGTCATCCTCTCCCAATCCAGCAATCACAGGTTGGCAGAAATAAGGACCAAACCTACACAGAAATTAGTACATTATCCTGTGTTTTAAAAAGCGTGCCTGAGGCGCTGTCAGGCGAGATGCGAGGCGAGGCTAAATCCTAATCGCCTTTTATTACAAAGGCGCTGCGATTACAAAAGACGGGATAGAGGCGTTGCTTCTGAATCCATCACAGGGAGACACAATTCATGTACAGATTGATATACTAGAGACCCGTATGTTTTTAATTGGATAAGTGGGCTGAAATATCTTTAAGGGTCCATGATTTTGAACAGCCCATGGCATAAAACCCTAGATATCAATTGACTTTTTCAAGAATGTCTATCCATATCCTCCAATGAGTTTTAACAATAATAAATAAATGATTAATATTACAACAGTTAACTATTCCTACAACTCAGTCAATTTTTTCTTTATCGAAGCAGCACTTTTTTCTAAGCTTTCATTTGACTTATGATTTGCAATTTTGCTTCTAGTTCATTGTTTTACATAAATTTGTGTTGGTTGTCATGTACTATTTATGTATTTTGTTATATGGGATCGAAAACTATGAGACTACTTGTCTTGATTATCACTTTTCTGTATGAATATGGCTTAAAAACAATATAGAATTACTTTTGTGAAGATAAGTGCCTTGTGTACGTGATGCGTTCGCCTTCGCCTCTAGCCTCTCACCTCGGCTCCGAGGACATGATTGCAACAGACCGTCTCACACCTTTTAAAACCCAGACTTTATCTTAATTGAACATTCACATAGCTTAGTAAAGCTAAAGCTGGCCATAAGATGGACAAATAAGATATGGGACTTCAGAAACAAAACAAAGAGAACTTCTTACATACAAATTGACACGGCCTTTAATGAAGTATACTACTATCACAGAGTCACAGTATGGTGATTTCCAGTATTTGTCTTTCTGATCCATCTATTAGGAATTAATTAATTGATTTACAAAAAAGGAGTTACTTTATGAACTAATTAATTAATTCACATTTTTTTTTAAAAGCTTCAATTAGCTCTTCCTCCTACAGTTCTGTTAACCAATCAGTGCAATGAAGTGGTTTTCATATGCAACAAGTAGGTAACAATCCAAAATATGACGAGATACAGATGGACAAGCGTATATTACACATGCATAGAGCTCTAAACCAGATACACAGATACAAAAGCCAGCTTTATTCTGACCTTTTCTCATAAAGTACAGCAGAGACAAGACTAGCAAAGGTTTCAGGCTTCATGTCCCTTTCTTCTCGAAGCTGATACAGTTTGTGGCGAAACACAAGCCGCTGATGACTTCAATAATACAAAATACAAATAAAAACAAGCCATTAAGTTAATAGCACAGCAAAATGAACCAGAAATAAATATAATTATCATCGTTAATATAAAAGTACAAGTTTCATAATTTTCCGGCTTATATGAAAAGCTGTTGTGATGTTGTCACCAGACCATAAATTTAGTGATATTAAAATACTTACAGCGTTTGAACGTCAGAACCGAGACCAGATAGACCAAGAAAAAGCTTATCATGAATCTTGAAAATTCTTTGAAAATCAGTTGCTACAGTTTGAAGCTGGACCCCCAGCCTACGATCACTCGCGATAGCAAAACAATTCTTACCTACCATAGCCACCAAGGCACTTCCATTATACTCGAATATCTGTAATATAACAAAAACATATAAATATATATATATAAATCATATTTTACAGACTGAAACCCCCGTAAAGCTGACTGTATTACCTCAGAGTCAACTTCAACAATCACAACTTGAATTCATACATTTAATTTACTATATATATGGTACAATACAATTTCACATACATATTTCATTAAAACAGATTCCTAAATTTTATCATGTTACATCTAACGAATCAACAGGCTACACTCGAGAGATGTTTATATTGATAACATATTGTTGTGAATCGATTCAACATTGAAGAAAAAATTCGAACGATTTCCAAACCCTAGGTTTTTGTTGCTTAAATTAAACATACATATACATATATACATATAAATGAATAATGCATTGGTGCAGAAGAGAGCTTACCGACATCGATTAAAAGAAGAATTGAGGTTTTTGCAGATCAAAGAGTTAATTCGAGTGTATCAGCAACTGGTTTTTATCAAATTTTCAGTACCTTGGACAACCGGTAACCTTTTTTATTAGAAGGAAAGAAATTTATAAATTTAGGCCCTCTAATTTTATCAAATATCATATACAGTCCTTCAAGTATTATTTACCATTTTTAGGTTACTAACTAGGTATAGTAAAAAATAAGTAACGTGTGAAGTATAAGTATAAGAAATTAGTAAGATAACTTTTCTTAGTTGGTAGCAAAATACCTATGCAATGCAACGTAAAACAAAATCTATGATCGTGATATTGTTAAACTTTTTCCTAATAGCTTAGCCACAACGACAGATTGGTGATGACAATATACTCGTTTGACTCAATTAAAATGCAGAATAAATGAGATTTAGTCATGAGAAGGTGAGTTAACTACTAGGTGTAGTAAAACGGTTAAAATTACATGATTACTGAAACTATAGTTACATAATGTTGAACGTTACAAGTTTTTCTAAATGGGAAGACTGAACGCTTAGTGTACAAATATGCACATAATAAAAACAACCTTATGTAAAGGTGAAACATGGTTTGGTATTTGTCTGGTGCGATATGAGTTCAAACATTATCTCAATTTAAATTTGTTGAAAGATGTTCCACTGAAAATTAGTTCGGATTCGTTTGCTCAATTTGAATCCAGTTCATAATCGTAGAAATGTACTATACATTTTCAAATTTCTAGTACTTATATAATATTGTTGCAATCATTTTATATGTTTAAAGACTAGAATCGTTTCAACTTGTAATCAATATCATCGATATGTTTAAACAATACACATAGGTTGCCACTAGATACAAATATGAACTCTATCCATTAAAAGTTACAGAAAGGGGATTTTAACATACGTTGCAATCTGAATGTAATTTTGGATCAGAAAATTTTTCTATAAGGAGCAGCAAAGTGGAATTTAATACAAGAGACCTAAACGTAAGTTTATAGCGATTTTCTTGGTAACCGTATGAACAATCTTTTCAAAACCAATTTTCAAAAACAAGATATGAACTTCGGTAATAAGCCTAATGTATGATTCTTTACATCTGGTGCAAAGAGAATGAATGTCTAGAGGTCTCTGGTTCTTTGCCTTAACTCGTTAAGTTCTTTCTCGATTTCAAGATCAGGAAATGGGTATGCTGCTTTTGAGTTGGCAGTCGTCGTTCTCCCAGGCGGAAGCTCTCCTTTCTGTTCCGTAAAAGAGTTAGTACCAATAACATGAAAAAAACATAAAATAAACGCACGTTGTAGACTTCTTACGACATGTTCAACGTGATTAAAAAAGCTCTATTGATACAATTGTAACATTATATATTATATATTTTTATTTATCGGAGAAGCGAACAGAAGGTACCTTTGTGCTTCCAGATAGTTCCTTCTTCAACTGTGCAAGATCGTCATCAACAGATGAGCCTTCCAGCATTGCAAACTGCAAAACGTACATGAGAAAGCAGATTTAGTTATTTTGAAAATTACTAAATGCACAAAAGGTTTCAAGAAGCTAAGTGAGAATTAATCAGGCTAGATGGGATCAAACGGGCTTACCCTATTAGAAAGTTAGTAACTGGTTGCCAATTGCCATCTTAAAAAATTAATCCAATCCAATTAAAAAAAATTATGCCCACATCAAAATCTGGTCTTATCTTTTGTTACTTAAACCCTTTGAATCCAATTCAAAACAACGCATAGGTATCTGCCTAAAATCAAAACAGGTTGTTTTTTTACTAATACCATGGAAATAAAAAGTAAGTCAAGAATTGAATAAATAAGTAGGCATTACCTTTTAAAGATAATAGGTTACTGAAAAGAAAATAGGGAAATTCAAGAAGAGGATAGGCAACAATGAGAGTGTACCTTTCCTTCGAGATCATCAGTAGTTAGCTGATTAAGCGATTCTGCTTGGGACTCCATGGTCATAACTAACATCGGAATACATAAACAAAGTCAAAATCACAACAATTATGCAATTATTTTTAATTTAAAATTGAGTATATGATCAAAATTTGTATATCATATTATAGAGATTTTGATTTAGGGTTTGTGCAAGATTCAATTTTAGTTATTCTATTTTGAGCTCATACATAATCAATATGTTAAATGTGATTGCCAATATATCATTGCATGATAATCTAAACGTTCAATTTTTTTTTTTTTATAATAATATAAAGCACTTTAGAAGGTTATATGAATTTGAATAAATTTCAAAATCACAACACTTAGCATAAAATGTTTGTGTTATGCAATATTTTTCTTTATAAATCGGAAGACATGAAAAGTAACCTTTTTCTTCCATCTTCTCAAATGCTGAAAGAGCACTGCTTGTATTGACATTTCCCAACATTTCACTTACTTTTGTTGCAGTCCTGCATATTAATGATTGTGCATACGCATGTTAATTCCAAGAAGTGGTCATTCTCCACATCATCAAGACAAAATAAAGAACAAAATAAAAAATAAAAAATGACAAGTAACGGGTATGAGAACAAACTTTGCAGATTGTGCACGTGCTTTTAGCGTATCTTTTTTCGACCTAGCCTCCTGTATCTTGCTTTCGAGAAGCTGTTAAGAAAAGGGGATGCAATCAAACAACAATGTAAATGTAATATACATTTGGAAATGATCTATAGTTGGTTAATAGGTCAAACTGGGTTATTCTTTAGTAAGGGTCAAAAATAAAGGAGGAACTGCCAATTGTTATTTTCTTTTTTCGTGTTTCAATGCTAATCTGTAGTTAGTATCATATACTATTACAACGCTAATCTAAAGTTTTTTTGAATAAACTTTGGGTCTTTTGACCCCGTTCAACCTATTTCCATTTTAGCTAATTCTTTTTGAAACTTACCGATTTGACCCGTCCAAAACAAAGTAAAACCTGAATCTACCCGTTTGTCCAAAATGGGTTGTAATTGCCACCTCAATTGCAAAGCAAAGAATGCAACATTTTCTTGCGGACAGGAATAAAATAAAAGATGTATAGATAAGTAACACACACCCGTGTATTATTAACAAGATTTTCCACAACACCTTTCTGTTGATCAAGTTGACTCTTCAAAGAAGCTGCATTGTCCTGTAAAATAATATAGGGTAATTACAGAACCTTACATTTAATTCTCTATGATGGGTACCAGATTCATCTTAAATGCATTTGATATGTATCACATGAAAATTTCGATACACTTCTAGTTAAATCAACTTTATGTCCAAAATCATCATTAAAATGAACAATTTGTCCTGAATTAGGTGAACAAGATACCATTACTATGGTCCCTATTAAAGTTGAAGGTATTTTTAATACAAAAAGTCAAACAAAGTCCTTAAATTATATGACAAGTTGGTACTTACAAGTTAAAATCATCCTTATATGAAGGGAGTTTATCTTGTCGAATATGAAGAATGCTTATTTCTACCATATAATGAACCAAGTTAATACTTATTTGCCATTAGAATATCCGAGAGAACATATAAATATCAGAGATTATGCCCATATATAATTGCTTCCAAGAAAGTGAATGAAGTCTTACAGCATAGGATTTACGTCTCTTTAACGCTTCACGTGCAAGATCCTCTTCCCCCTTACCAAGAGCAAGTTGTGCTCTTTTGTACCTATAGAATTCAATTAAATAAGAACATTATTTAATATGGAACCATCGTTTGCTTAGCCGCTTTCTGGAAGCGATTGATCATTGCAATTTGGCGATTTGAAGTCAGAATAATGATTTTTTTTTTTTATGTTTGGATGATAGATTCTGCTTCGCATTAATTAGGGATTGTATAATCAAATTTGGATAATGAGTTTCATACCAGTGGCAACAAATGTACAAATCTATTTACAGGGGAACTTTAACTCCCATTTCACAAAGCATCTCTTATGTTTTAGGAAAACATCCAATGAAGTCATTTTATCTACCAATTTCTTATAAAAACATAATTTACCTACCATTCAAACATCTTGTTATCTAATTGTTACAACTTCATAAAGTAGAAACACATCCTAACACTATCCCCAACTATGATACCAATTTATCACATAATCACTTTCAAATATAACATATCTCCATTTACTCACCAATCATCAGAAGCTTGCTCAGCAGCTTTATATTTGTTCTCCAACCGCTTTTGAGATGCCAAAACCTTCACAATGAAAAAGAGGGAAAAATATTTAATTATTTAATTTTTGTTGCACCAGAACCAAACTTATGAAATGATTTAAGTTTCACATCCGAAAGTAAAGATAAAACAAGGAATGCATACTTGAGCTGTAGCTTGACGCATCTTTACTAGATCATCATTCATTTCCATAACGGCTTGCTCTAAAATCTTTTCCGGATCTTCAAACGTGCTAATGAGTGCATTTGCATACGACTATGCTCATAAGAGATCAAACGAAAGATTTTGACATTCAGTAACACATGATGAATGAGAATGAAAACCAAACATACTAAAAAGTTATAGGTGGCAGAACAGGCGGGCTGGGTAACAGGTCCAAACAAGTTAGGGTCAACACGAGTAATTTTTTGCGCTGATAAAAGGGGACGGGCCACGTTGAAAATATATAAATATTTGACGCGTTAAATACAATTACAAAAACTATCTTACTATAACATTAAAAATAATCAGGATTTTTAAGTTAAGGACTTTCCAACCCGTTCCGAATTTGAGTGAGTTTTTTTTATTTAACCCATTTGACCCGCTATAGATAAAATCTAACCCATTTAAATGGGTCAAAAATGCCACATCTACAAAAAGGTATATGACGTAAAATCCTAATAACCTTGACAACTCGTGAAAAACGGTCAAAAAGATTCATCTGGATCCCATTACATCGTGTAGTACTAGGGCGAGCTAGCCGTACTCCTCTAACCTTTAGCACCCCAACTGCAAAACAAATCAAAGGGGGATGATACAAAATTGTAAAAATTCATTAAGGAGGTGCTTGGATGTCAGTTTATCTGATTATTGTCACCAGAAATCGTATTAATTAGTTGTAAGCAACTGAATTTAACTTTACTCAAATAACATATACATTATTCCAAATATTTAGCAGTAGTTGAATACTCAATAAATGATAAAGAGTAACAGGAAAATAACTTTAGCCTTTCATTAATTCATTGTGCTACAAGTGCAACAATCATGTATCATTTCAAGCAATTATATTTCAAGCAAGTTTGCAACACACAAAAATATAGAATTACTGAAAAGTAGGGTTCTGTATTTAACATATCATAAGGTGCATCTAATGATACAACATAAAAATGATAACTTTATTAAAAATATAATAGAACTTGAAATGGGTATTTTTTTATTTCAATCGATAAATAAGTTACCTCCAGAACCCAGAAACAAAGTTCTGTTTTTTGGTATTGTAATTCTGTTAGAAGAAGAATCTTGTAATGAAGCAGATGTTGTTGAAGCCATGCTTAACCCTGTAACAGGTGCTCTGAATGCCATTTTACGATGATATCAATTAAAACCCAAATAACTATGTTATTATATACACACACACAATCATCAATTGCAAACAGATGGGGTGATAATTTTTATATACAGAGAAGAGGAGATTTTGAGTACAAAGGTTTTCTTTTTGGGGGTTTGTTATTCGTGGTGGTGATTTTGGGTACGAATGTACGATGAGGAAAGATGTGATTAGAGCCACGGTGGCCCAATTTGTTCAGTCTGCCCGTGTTTTTTAGCCCAATCTAAATTTTATTTTATTTATTCATAAAAATAAAAATAATTAATGTATTTTTTTCCTTGACTATATTTATTGAATGAAAGTTACGAAACTGAACTTCACAATTTGGTTTTTCGGTTTATATCCGATAGTGACATATATATGTACGATAAACATCGATAACTGAAAATGCTATAGATATAATGTTACTATTTAGAAGACAATATGAAAATATCAAACTTAATTTAACACTGAAGTAATGTCTAATAATAAAATTGTAAGACAATGTAAAATGGATCATATTTACAAAAGGTATAAGCAAAAACTTTCATCGGAGATGTTTCACGCCTTACCTTCAAGCTATAAACAAATTGAATTTGAGTTTCACTAGAACATCTCATTCTTCTACTCGTTAAGTTTACCTTTTCACAAATATTCTTATTTTCCCCCACAAAATTATTAAACGTTTAAAACGTTATAAGCAGAGTCAACGGCCTTTGAAGAAAGATGACTTATATTTAAAGATATTGAGTTGGACAGTAAAAAAAAGCCCAAAGGCCCAAAAGAAGAGCAAAAACAGAGGAAATGTCTTCCTCACAGGCCATTGACTATCTATTCCCGGAGTCTTTCTCTACGTCAAAGGGACTCTCTCTTTCTTGAACAAGCACGACGCTATCAGAACAAAATCCTAACAGAAACACAAAAAGAGGAAGAGAAAGACGGGTTTCTATTCTTCTCTTAATATTGTTTGTTTAAATAAGAAACTCTGATTGTTTTTCTATTTATTATTTTCAAAGTAACATGGTTCAAATATTTAAACCCTAGAGTACGTCTTGTACCAATTTGAATCAGGTCTAATTTTTTATATATATATTTTTTATTTCTTTGTAAGTGTTATTAATAGTTTTAGTCAACTCATTTAGAAATTTTCTAAATTACTAATCAATATAAAACTTCTTTTTAATTGGAACAAATTTAAGAGTATATAAAGTAAAACTTGACTCATACACAACACATCTTCTTTGGAATATGATTATTTAAGAGTAAAATGTGATAAAATTTGATGCAGAAGATTAGGTGGTGTAAATTCATATAGAAAACAAATGGCATATGTCAAGGGCATTATGTATGTGACAGCGCATTAATAGAATGGATCTAATTCCCGACCACCTTTGCGAATTCAAGAATCATATGATCCAATCAAGACCACAATGTAGTAATACAATAACCTGGAGTACCAAGAAACTAGAAAGGACACGTGCATGATGTTTTATTAGCCGCTTAACCGGATGCTCCTGATATTAGGTTGTAGCTTAGCCCATAGCGATGAATCATGATCTTCACAAGTGCAACTTTCCCTCTAAAACTACTTTAACTACCTTCTAAAAAATAGACCTCTAATGTATTATCACACTATCATGCCAAAATTGATCACCAACAAAAAACTACAAAACTAAATCTTAAAAGATGAAGTTGCAAATATTGAATTTTACATGACATAGTTTTTCAATCAGCTTCTCCAAGGCCATCACTTCCATCTCCTCTTTTGGATATTGGGGCATAGTTTGAATTAGGTTTCTTTCTCTGCGAAGCTACTTCAGCATTTTTCCTTAGAACCGCACCTGGTGATGGATAAGGTCGTTGTTGAAAGAGAGGACCCTGAAATTTGTAACAATGTTGAAAGTCAGTTATAACCAGTGTTAAAAGTCAGTTTAAATCTAAAACATCATAATCACATATTTAAGCTAGCGGTTGAGTAAGCCACAACAGTTAGCATCTTGTTCACAATGACTTCGTATCAATCCATGAATCTAATAATGTTACATATCCATTTTATCCTCGCATGTTATGATATACTCTACAGGTATACCAGAAAGATGACCTATAAATACAGCCTTTTCATACCATAATGTATAAGAGCCTTAAATTCATTTAAGAACACAAAGTTAAAGTGTTCCAAAAGTTCAAATGCAATCTGTTTAAATATTGTAATTCTTTGACTTAGAAGGTCAAAATTACAGCCAGAATTGACAAATTAACAATCATTATGCATTCTTATACGTTTCAGCACCAATTCTTTGTTTACATATAGTACCTCTGCTCTTGTTGTACTTCACCTTAACTTACATATGTTCACTCTTTATTGAAAACGAAACTACTTCATGTGATATTTATAATCAGAGTATGACAGCTAGCGGTGGCAATGTCAACCTATTTATAATATTTATCGCCACTTTAGTGGTAAGTGGCTAAAATGGAACAGCCAATTAGAAAAATAGCATACCGTTGCAGTAGTATCCGCTGCTCGTGGTTGTACTCCTTTCAGACCAACCACCCTAAAAATGAGCAATATAAATCAGTAACAAAATCAAGCTACTAATCTCACTAATTTCTGCAGACTTGGAAAATCTTCAGGTAGGGTAATTATGGAAGAAATCATGGACAAATATATATGATTAGATGTAGTATCATACCAGCCACCACGAGGAGCATCTGAATATGAACTTGGATCCATTGGATCCAACTCATCATCCTCAGCGTGTGCACGCTTCTTACTGTCTTTTTTGTTTCCTTTTCCTAACGGGGGTTTAGTGGATGACCTACACATCCGACGATTGAAGTAATTAGTGATTAAATTTATTATAAAAATGTGAAAACCTCGTCATGTTATTACCTTTTAGTTTCATGAGAAGCATATAACTTTATATAATAGTTGTACAGTAGACATCCTCCAGATGATAAATATATATATATATATAAACTAAAGTTTCAATTCAGTTACAAGCCTACTTCTAGCCCTTTGAAGAGTTTTTTAGTGAAATTAAGTGAGAAAACAATAATAATCATTCTAGATGCAAGAACAGCCCTAACTGAATGAAGAGTGGCTCCTAATACCGCCTAATGAATAAGCTAGAACTTGATATATCTAAAAGGCATAATACCTTGGCTTAGAATTAGCTGCATCATTGGTGGATTGGCTTGCTGCAATCATAGACAGGTATTGCCGTTCTGGAAGGTCGAGGACCCTAAAATGAAAAACAGCCGCAACAATCAAGTAACCCCATGAGAGATAGATGAAGATAAAGTGTGCAGTGACAAAAATTACCCAAATAAGGAAACAGTAATGGTTGACAGTTGAAAATTATAATGTCAAATGAAAGATAATGAAGGTACCTTGTGCAGTGGCAACAATAACCCCATGATTGTACAAGGCCTACTCCCCAACCACCACATCCGGAGCATTTCTTTTGTTCTAATGATTGGTCACTGAAATTGGGATTAGCAGCATATCCTGACTCTGCGTTGACTTGTTGACCAAAGGCAGACTTCTGTGATGAACCCGGGTGTTCCCACTGTGACACATTGGTTTTTGAGTTGTAGTAATACTTACAACCTGTTTAGATATAAAAATAATTAATGATATTCAGAAAATCTAAATAATAAACATTTATGTTCTAATGAATGTACTACAGATAAAATAGTGTATTACGTACCGCTTGTCTCATCCAGTACCTCTTGCCAGTCATCTAGAAGAAACGATGATGATGGTGATTGTGAGTTCAAGGAAGTACTGACCGGTTTTTCCCACTGACTTTTTCCAGACTGCTCATGGTAATAGAACACACAACCACTTGTTGGGTCCTGAGATTCAATCTACATAATAGCCACAAAAAAAGTCACTGTAAGAGATTATGTATGCACATAATATTAGATATCGATATCAGTAAGCATAAGTTGCAATTCAAAGGTCACAAGATTAAATAAGATAAGAAAATTAATCAAATCAAATCGATATAAGAAATAACTAGTTATACTTACCCATCCAGGAGGTAAAGTTGAAGGCACTATGATGTCAGGTGATTGCCTGACTTGATTGTTCAACCTCTGCAACATAAGGTAGGACAGAAAGAATCAACAATGTATACAATACGGATATATCAATGCAAGTGGTAGACATAGATAATTGTAGATTGAACAAAGATAACGAGACCAATTTACATTATCAGATGCAGTGGTATCATTCTTAGCTTGCTCATCTTTTAGAATTCCCCGAGCTCTCAGCTTTTGCTTGAGGAACTCTGGCAAATTATTGGTATTAGGGTTCTGTTTAGGCTGTTCAGTAATGCTTTGACCCGATTCATGCTTTTCATTGCCATTGCTTCCTGTAGTTATAATCAACTTTAAACAATAGTAATAAATTTACAAATACGAAAGACGATAAAGATGCAGCTCTCCTTGGTTACACCATGGGCTTACCAGATGAAATAGCGTCGGGTCTTGAAACACCATAATAAGCACCTCCACCAGGTACACCATACCCGTTCCCAATCTCCACGTTACCTACAAGCATCGTAAACACTTGGCATTAGTTCCAACTACTGACGATGTTTTAAAACATACAGTCACAAACACACACGAACATACACATGCAGTATATAAAATAACCGATTTACCAAATATGTAAACTCGCCTCTAAAGAAAAGTTGGCAAGGTGCTTGTAACTAAAGTTGCAGCTATAATTTCATATCAAAAGGCTCTCAGGAAAAAAAGGTGTTTGTATCATTGATAAAAGTGAGAATGGAAAACGTGTAAGAGGTTGTCATATATGTATAAAGCACAAGGAAACCTTGGGAGATAATATAAGACCTAAACTTAAACAATTGGTTTGAAAATTGTGTGGGAAGACAACACATACATCGACTTGGAATGCAAAACTAGATACATACAACTTCAATTTAAAAGTTAATAATCATAGAGTGGGAAGACTTCAATCTAACATTATTGTAAGATAATAAGTATTGTTTTAAACACTATGCTAATATTTATAGGGTACATATGTTGAACTAACCTTCAGAAGAGGCAGGCTTGCCAAGCTTTGATGCCATCTGAGAACGATGATCTGTTGTCATCTTTAATAGATGTTCCTATGTAGAGAGAAGTTTAAATAACAAATTTAGTGAAACATGTGTATAGATTGCTACTTTAAAATCTTGTCACGCTATAAATACCTTTATAGCATTTGGATCATGACGTCCTGAGAAGATGTCTGAGTTCTCTTCATTCAATCCACTAGCAGCCCTTGCTTCTCTAGTTCACAAAATAACATTTAAATATTATCACATTATGATTATTTCCACATGATTATGCTCATTACGATGAAAGCAAATTTTCATACCTTTGATCAAGTATAACTTTCTGCATAGCAATATCCTGAAATATAATCATTTATTAATTTATTATTATTTTTTCTAAGTCAGCAAAAAACAATTTATTTAATGACAACACAAAAAGAAGAGAGTAAAGTAAACAGGTGTATGTAGGCATACTTGTTCACGTAGCACAGCATTCTGCGCAGCAGTTTCAATATCATTAGAATTTCCATATTGCACCATTGAGCGATTAGCTGTATCACAACAACTGAACGCGTTAGACACGTTGAAAAGAAAGGATAACTATCAACTATCAAGTTATATACTGCCAAAATTCAAAATATACTTTCTTCAATATTATGCTGGCAATGTCTTACCAACATCCTCTTGAGCTCTCACTTGCTGTCCTTCATTTGAAACATAATGTTGTTGAGGGTTTAATGGAGGCGCATACTGCTGCTTATGTTGAGGTACACTATATTGGGGATGAAAGTTTCCAGAGGGAGGAGTCTGTGGCACATTCGAAGGGTGAAAATGGTATTGATTACCATAATTATGATAAGGCTGAGGAGGTTGCTGTGCAGTTTGATTTGAAGAGACCAACTGTGTCGATGAATTTGGTAAGCCCTGCACCCCAGGAGGTAGAGGCTGGTCATAATTGTTAGCCATAAACTTTTGACGTACACCAACTGATATTATCCAACAATCTTGCAGTATGCGATAGATTGAGTAAACAGACACAATTCACCTGCAAAACGTTCAATTATAACTTATACTTATAGTTTCTCTAGTGAATTGGTTAAAATCACACCATAACCTAATTCTCTACAAAAAAAATAAATTAAATAAACTTCTTAGCTCTGCTTTACTATCAAATTATTAAATTTTGAACTAATTACTTCATCAACAAATAATTCTTGTGAAGCTTAAATTCTTACATTAAGTAACCATAATATATTACAGAATACAATAGATGCATAAAAATATATGAGTACACAAATATAAAGTTTCAAAAATTGAGCAACGCTGATTTCAAATTAAACTACAATGTGCAAGTGATTCATGTATCTAATTCATTACAGTGTTAATCATAGTTCAAAAACAATAAGTAAACCCTAGGAGTGAAATAAACGCCAGATAATTAGCAAAATTCAATGAAAAGTATTTGATACAAACTTAAATTAATTAAAGAGTTGTTACGCAACACAAACCTGATTTCAAAAAGCAACAGAAATTTATATTTCGGGTTAAATTTTCACGGCAGAAATCGTTGTGAGAAATGGGGGACGTGACCATTGGTTTATTTTACTAAGTTACAACTTTGGTCCTTATAAAATACTCAAAATGAAAAAGGCATCTGCTTTTAAAACTTTTATTGTGTTTGGTGTTTTCTACGGTTGAAATAATTTTGTTAGTAGCTGAATATTCGAAAGTTTGAATGTGCTGGTTTTTTTGGGTAAAGGATTTTTATACCCAGTGAATAGATTACTTCAAAAAATGTTTAAGTACAAAGGATGTGAATGAAATCTCACATCTCAGTCCGTTACATAGGCGATAAAGCTAACATAATTAGGCGGAGAAGGTGAGCGCATTTGTTCATATTTAGGTTCAATAACCTCACTTTTCTCCTTGATTTGTTTCATTATTCTCAATTTTTTCTTATAGTATAGTACGCTACATATTGTTTTGTATTATGTATTATGTTCAATAACCTCACTTACCCTAAGGAATTATCAGGTATACTTCTATTCATTCTAAACTGTTTTACATATAACAAAAAAACACAAATTACTTTTCATATATAAATGCAACGTTGATATTCTGTGCAATTTAGTTTTAAGCAACATATATAACTACTGCAACATATGTGTATTGCTAAAGTACATCATACTAAATACCTACATTACATATTAATATATAACTGCATTTTTTATACTACATCTTAGTTTACTAGCAATGTACTGCAACTTATACGTTATTATGTGATCTTCAAGTAAAGTTTACATATTCGCTACATTTTTTATACGTTGCACGTTATGTTTGAATTTTTTATTTTTTTGGATATGAGATTTTTATCAATTATCTGTCTATTATAAATTAAAATCTAAAGCCACATATACGTACAATTTTGAAGTTACAAATTCAAGGTTTATGGAGAACTTACATTCAGTTTCCATTTGTATTGTAGGTGTTTGCTCATTCAGCATATTTATAATTTTTGCTCAAATATCTCCAATCGAACTTGTTACTGTAGGTGTATGTTGAATTAACGAATTTTTAACATTCGTTCCATTATATTCAATCAGATATGTTAGTGTAGATGTTTGAGACGACATATTGTTGAGACTACCTAAAAAAAGCTATTTTTGGTTTGTTGTATATTTTTCGATTTTGATTTTTCTGCAATCGATGTAATAACAGAGTATGCAATTTTTTTTAATTTTGAATCGTGTGCTTTGAAATGATTATGAAGGTAGATGAGCGTGATGTATATGGAGAATGTATATATATGTATCTTTATATGCGATGGTGATTTTTTGAGAGAATCGCATAATTGTAGGGGGGAAACAATTATGAAGCATGTCGGTTAGGGGGACTGGGCAGATTTTGTAAAAAGGAAAGTACAAAATTAACCCTAGACGTAGACGTATCTGAGGTTTTGTGACAGGTGTTGCATTGTGGTTGGTTCTGAAGCTGCCCTCCCTTCTCTCCGAAACAGGCCTGCTCTCCCGAACCTGACTCATATATTATTAGACAAAAGTTCATTCAATTATGCATTTTTTGAAAGTATGGAGTACAAATCTCAACCATCAATTTTCATCAAAATAACAAAACCCCACATTTTTAAAAATTGAATATCTCAAAAACGGTTAGTCAAAAAATTATAAAAATTGCACCATAAAAATCAGCGTTTTTTACTCTTCGATTAGATATCTCACATGACATACTTTCGACAAAACTTGTTTTTTCTCCATTTTTTGGTGGGTTTTGAAAACCGGTAACACATGCGTTATCAAATAACACATGTGTTACCACCAACTATCGCTTGTAACACATGTGTTAGTAGTTGGTAACACATGTGATAGTCGTCGGTAATCGGTTTTCAAAACCCACCAAAAAATGAAATTTTTTTTGTTGTTGAAAGTATACCTTGTGAGATATTTAATCGAAGAGAAAAAAATGCTTGTTTTTATGGTGTAATTTTTATAATTTTTTGACTTTTCATTTTTTAGATATTTAATTTTAAAAAACGTGAAGGAAAAGTGAGTTTTGTTATCTTGATGAAAATAAATAGTTGAGATTTATTCTCCTATTTATTCAGAAAAAATTGTATTCAAATGTATTTAGTTGAGATTTATTCTCCTATTTGTTCAGAAAAAATTGTATTCGAATGAACTCACTTCTAAATTTATAAAGATGAGATTATCATGTATAGAAAAATAGCTAAAATAACTAAAAAATATTAACCATACATAACTTCACATCTTGTGTTTGTCTATTGATAACCTTTGAAAAAATGAGAGTCCTGATCGATGGACTAGGCTGCTCTTGCCTTAGACCAGGCCTAACATTGTTTGTTTTGTAAACAAAAAGTACCAAATTCAGGCATAGGCATTTTTGAAGGGCCATTATTAGATACTTTATATACTTATAAGGACGAAAACAAATCCCTAATCCTCAACTTTAATAAGTCGGTTGGCGTGGTAATATAAATCTGAATCTCCTCATCTATTTTTCTTTTATCATTCATGCCGCGATTTTCCTATTTAGCAATCAATCGCTGAAGCCGCATCCAATTTATTCATCGGTAGTTAACCTTTCTTTTCATCTCGTCGATTATTATTGGCTGATGATATAATAGATAGATGCTTTAGGAGAAGAAGAAAAAAACCCCAATTTTTCCCTCAATTTTTTTTCCAAATAAATTCTAGTGTTTTTAACTAACTAACGAATAAATCAATTATTTATTGATGAAATTAAGTATTATACACTATATGATTAATTGTTTTTTATGATGATGTTATTAGATCTTATTCGTTTTGGTTGATTATATAGGGTTCGGTGATTTCAATTGGCATTGAAAAGTCAGAGGGTATTATATTGTTATTATGATTATGTTTGTGATATATAAGGTTTATGATGATCTTATTCTTATAAAGTCATTGGGAATTAATTATATTGTTGAGTAATATATGTATTATAAACTATGAAAATAAGAAATTAGTAATACTTGAAACATATTATTATTTTGGTGAAAGTTCTCATCGACAATGGTTTTTGGTAGTTTGTTTCTGTGTCTTAATATTGTGGACATTCTACATCCAATGGATTGTGTTGATAAGAGATGGAGCTTTCAAGAAGAACTTTCCAAGCTATTTAATGCCTCACTCACTGGTAGTTTCCCTGATTTAGAAGAAGAGGCTTTGGTTCATACCAGCCAGACAGGGGAGCCTGGTGATTTCATTTGGTATATGTTGTTTCTGCATTTTTGCTATGCCTGGCAAACGGGTCGGGTTGGGCACATGTCATTTTCCGAATTGGGTCAAACGGGTTGGGTCGGGTTGGGTCTACCCACTCATTGTTGCCTTTGCTTTGTGACTTTTTCACTGTCGTAAAAAAACAGAATTATAAATAATAGTAAAATACTATAAACAGATTCTTTATAAATTGAGTTTTGTTAATTACTACTTTTAAATTATGATATTGTTTATGAACTCATCATTAAAACTGAATATTATTTTTATAATTTGATCTTATGAAGCTTCGTACGTACTAATCGATAGTTTGACAGACTCAATTTAAAAGTTCTATATGCATCACAATAATCAGACTATATCTTGTATACTAATTTTGACTTTTACAAGTCAAAGTTAGTGATTTTGATAAAATCATAAACCAAATCATTTGAAAAATTAAGCTTTATTACTCATGACAAGTGCAATTTTTCAAGCTTACAACTGATATGTTTGCAAAATCGTGATGAAGAAGTAAAGAAGAAACCTAAAAACTCTATTCAAAAAATAACTATAAACCGTAGATTCGAATCAAAATTAAAACCCCACTTGTGATGATGAATTGGAAGAATAAGTAGATAATTTTGATCGCTTTTGTCCCCTTGGCTCACTGTACGTTGAATCAATGTTTGTTTTTCTTCACAAACCGCTTGACCCGTTATGTGAACCCTTTGGACCCGTAGAATTGTTACTAGATTTAATAACAGACTTAGTGGACCCTTACTTCATTTCAATTAAGTAATTTAAACAGACCCAACAGGTCCAAGAAAGTTGTCCAATGGACCTGATTAAAAGGAGTTGGGTCCTGATTGCTAGGCCTAGTTTTTACTTCATTTTCTATGTGACATATTTACATTTATTTTTTCTTCTCAATGATGACAGCCAAAATGTGTTGACAATATGGCCTAAAATAAAAAAAAGCCCTGACTTAGGAAAGAAGTATTCAGAAATTCAAAAACCAATAGATGTTGGAGAGGTAATATTTTATCTGTCAATCATGGTTTTTGAAAAGTCTTCACATTATTTCTAAAATGTAATTATATGTTTCTATGTGGTATTTTATTATTATTGTAGGCCATCAATAAAAATCTTCAGACATATGGCATTGACATGATAGACAAAGAACACCCGGTACAAGATGATGGTTTCGTACCTATTTCGTTATCACGGAAATGGCTCACTAAGGTATTCTTTTTCTTTTCTTTTCCAACTCTTTCAAAAACATACTTTACAATTCTCACTTAGATTCTTTTGTTCCTTGTAGAGCATTCATATGATGCTAAAAGATGGTATAGAAACATGGGCACCAAAACTTCCTGTGGAAAGGGTACTAGTAGACTTTCCCAAATTGGATGATCAAAATTGTGTGGCTGTTTTTCGGCGTGAAGCTATCAAAGTCACACTACATAATATGCTTGAATATTCTATGGTTGGTATCGAACGAGAGCTTAAGGTATATATGCAGTTGATCTAGCTGTTTGAATGTTTGTTATATGAAATCATTTTACGTCTATGTATATTATATGAAAATTACATTTTCTGCCTGTTTGACATAAAATAGGCACCTTTGCAGTATATGAGTTTAATAATTCCATTTATTTCAGATGCCAGATCAGTCAGACTTGCGTCATGAGGATATATTGGATAGTTTGTTTGAGATTGAAAAGAGAGAAACACATGTGGTGATAATGGGTAAACAAACAGTACCTTTTATTCTTACGATGGACGATTTTGACAAATCTTTTATGGAACTCGATATTTTGAGGTACTGTACTTGCTTTGTTTATTAAAACATATATATCAATTGGCTAGTAATAGATTAGTAGATTTTTCCAGTAAATTTGTTGTCAACAGTGTTGCATTTCACCAATGATATATGAATATCTTCTGTCATATGTAGGAATGTAACTGAATTGAAAACAGTAGATTGGGTCGTATATGTTGCTCCTGTACGGCAACAAGAGTACATTGAAATGTGCTTCACTGTAAGTAACATTTGCACAGCAGCAAAACTGGTAACATGTTAAAAAGTAAGATGAGAAATTGAATACTGTTTTCTTTTTCAGGCTGCTAAACAACAAGAGTGGATCGTAACTGATAGGAACGTGAAGTGGAACCCGTCTCGTGAGTACGAATACCCTGTAGCAACTTATGCAGGATATCGAAGTTGTAGTACTGAACATGGAGAGTTGGTTACTTTGTTAAGAAAAGTCAGAGATCATTGTAATTTGGTGGTAGAAGGTACACCGGATATTTGTTCAATTTTTCTTTATTTATTTTTGTAGACAGATAAGGTGATTACCTATATTATTATCTTATTACAAAAATAATTCAACTTTGATTGATAAAGTAATCTAATAGCTTTAAACCCGTTTGACCTGTTCGTTTTAGTTGAAAGTATATAATTTTTTAACCCATTAAAGATAAAACATGTCCTAAATTATCAATCCATCAAAATATTATAACAGGATCGATTTTACAATTGCTAAATTTCACATTTTTCTTTTTTATCAGGTAGGGATGCTGAGCATCGTAAGTATAGTACTGATGACGTTTTTCATTGTGTTCTTTTGTAAGGTTCTCATGCTTTTAACATAATTTTTACCCTCATTGTACTTGTGCTATCAGTATTAATAATACGAGTAGGGTGGTAAATTTAGTTTCCTATGAACTTGCTGTAATAATCAAATTTTTATTTCTAAATGTTTTTATATTGAATTAAACCTTGTTTACACCGAGACATACTCTACTTTTAGGACAAGTCGTATTTATTCATATTCAGTGCTTCGCGTTTTGTGTTCCGAACAGTTATACGTGCTTGAAAAACCATAGATTAGCTGATTGTACATTCAATTTTAAGGAGATGGTTGGAAAAGAGGTATTTTAATGATGTCCTTCCATTACTAGTGATGTTATGCCATTGTATATTGTATGTCTCATTGTTTTGAAATCTTTACACTGATATTGTCTTTGATCTGCTCAAATTCAATGATATACAGGGAAATACTTTTGTATATCTACTACGTACTCGAGCTCACGTTAAGAGGGTTACCAAACGTTTTAGTAAACACATCAAAGAGTTAAAGAATGTAATAATTTCTTTTCGTTAAGATGTTACAACTTTCTCATCTCGCATGCAATTTTATTGCTTTCTTGTTCTTGAATATCAAGTTAATAGATATATATACATATATGCTTGCAACAGGCTTCCGATTTAACTTTGGAGACATGTGAAGGATGGGAGGAAAGTGATGAACGTATGTTGGAATTCCATTTACTCAACTTTACTGAGGTAAAACAAATATCTTAATGAAACTTTTACTACTTTGAACATCAAAACCCTAGTTGAAGTTATAAAGCGTAGTTTTTGTAATGGGTTAATTGTTTCGTTATGTAAGACAAATATTTAAACGTTATACTTTAAAAAGTGGTTACTTACATAACGAAACAATTAACCCTTTTGTAATTGAATACTTGGTTACTCTAAAACAATATAGTTTCTTCTAATATGCTCTTAATTGTATGGTTGATTTAAGTTATCTAGTCCCATGCTTAGGGGTAAGCAATAATACATAATACAAAACGATATGTAGCGTACTATACTATAAGAAAAAATTGAGAATAATGAAACAAATCAAGGAGAAAAGTGAGGTTATTAAACCTAAATCTGAACAAATGCGCTCGCCTTCTCCGCCTAATTAACATAGGCATTACCTCTGTAAAACGCCTCGCCTCGCCTCGCCTCGCCTCGCCTGAGGTATAGAAAGGCGAATTACACAACAAGGTCTCACCTCTTCGCCTAGGGGCTCACCTTTCTCCCCTTTAACTACCTTGAAACAAATAATCGTATACCAATTAAAAAACCTAGTTCGGTATTTAATTAGGCACGGACATTGGGTTGAATATTGAATACTAATCAACTTGCTTAAATAAAGACACAAATTTAGAAAAAAAAAATGAAGTTAAAAGTTTGATTTTTATTAATTTTCCTAATTTTATTAAGAGTTAATTCATCAAAAGTGCGACGTACTGTCACCAAATGTTCCATGTATACAAGCTAACTATTTTATGTTCTTGGTATGCAACAAATCGGAAGAAACCGTTTTCATATCTTGACATACTTCATTTACTTTATATTTACCTGTTACAATATACAATTTCTAGGTAGCCACGTATGTCTTGACATACTTTATTATTGTATTGATAGTCTAACTTCCTTTTTCAGGTTCTCGAAGAGTCGTGTTTATATGTCTTGCCACATAAGATGTGTGAATACCTTTACGAGCTGGCTAAGAAATTTAACATGTGCAATGTATATTTACTTACATATGTTTTTTCTCGTACAATATTGAATTTAATTTAATTTCCGCTTCTCTTAAACCCAAGTTAATTTTCAAAAAAATTATTTGATTTTAAAAAAAGCAAAATGTGGCATTTTTATTCCTATTTAGTGTAACTTTGAAAGTTTTGCTAGGTTAGGAGAAAGCAGATCATTGGTATATTTACTTACCAATGCCTTTTCTCGTACAATATTGAATCTAATTTCTGGTTCTCTTGAACCAAGTTAATATTCTAAAAAGTAATTTGATTTTTAAAAGATAGTTCATTTTCTATGTTGGGATTTAGCGTAACTTTGAAAGTTTTGGCAGTTTGGAGATGTTGCGAAGACAAGCATATTATTGCTGTGTGAGGCAACTGCAGTGGTAATGGATAAATGCTTTCAACTTTTGGGGATCGATGTGGTATGTATTATCTAGCAGATAGATTTTGTTATTTTGAAATTCTGTTTCTCGGGTCGGGGTTTTTATCCCTGGATTCTGGATTCTCTTATGCGGGGCTATTTTTTGTTTATAAACCATGTATTATTTTTACTCTTTTTTTTGAAAGGCAGTGTTTGAGATTTATTTAAGTTTTTGGGTTTAAGTTCTTCAATTTAAAATGGTTCGGGTGTATTAAGATAACATTAAAACTACCATACTATTGAATCAGTTCATGTTAAAATAGTTCTCTTTGAAGGAGTAATGAAGTATAAACTAAGTCAAGTCTAAATAACTCAGTAAAAGTATTACGGTAGCATAAAAAACAAAGTTGGTCACGATTCCAAATTTCATAACCGGTTTTGAACTTTTTTCTTGTGTGTGCAGGGATCGTTACCTGCTCTCCGCCGACGTTGGCAGCATGCTATTGAGAAGGGAGAAGTTGTCAATGAGCCTGAAATGAAAAAACTAAAGATGGTTGAAATACAACAAATGATCAATGTAACACTACAAGAGCTGAAGTTAGAGAAATTGTTCATTACTCCTTCATTTGTTTCTGGTGCTAGGTAACTACCGGTTTCGATATTGAAAATAATGATATTTTCCATGCTAAGTTTATTTCATTCCACGCAATTTAAGTAAAATATAGGGTTGTCTGCATAAAGTATTGTCCGTTTCATTATGCTTTTGAAATTGAGTTACTTACAAAAACGGTCCCTGAGGTTTGCACACAATTTCACCTTTCGTCCCAAAACTTCAATAAATACACTGTTTGTTCATGTACTTGATATTTTATAACAGACCGGTCCTTTGACCGTTAGCTGTTTTTTTAGTGCTAACTTTCTAAATGACCAAACAAACGACATAACTTATAATCTTCGGCATTTATTAACTTTTTCTTGCACAAGTGTTTTTCATGTCTACTGTATATACATGACAAGGACTTTTCATAACTTAGTGCTATACAACCGTAGAAAACGAACCACTTTCTCGGTCCTTTCTCTCTCTCTATTGCAGAATTTTTATTTACTGCTCAACACAATTTAGTTATCTATAGTTGTAAATTTTTTTGTTTTAATATGTGGTTGTTTTGATTTTCATCAGGGATCCAGCTAGAAATTCCCGGTTTGAGCTGTTGTCGTTTCGTCCCTTAGTTACATCACCAGATGACATGCTTGGAAAGGGTATGCTTTTTGGGACCTTTTCAGTGTCAGATAAATATGGGATTAGGTCAGATGGGTGGGATTACCTATTTGAGCCTGATCTTCCTTATGTTCATTTATTCGACTTTGAGTGGCGTCATGCGAGAGACATATACAACGGTCGGGTTGAGCCCTTTGGCAGTCCCAGTTCTTGTCGGTCAGTTGCATTCTCTACCTCCATTGAGATCTTTGTGCAACTCTATGCTAGTACTGTTGAGAAGGATGCGTGCTTTCAACTTCCCGATATGAAGGCTACTATTGATTTATCATATTTTTGGCGTGAGAGTTTAAATGGGATGTGCGATAGTCGAACTGCTTATGGTAATGATGGGGAAATAGAGTTCTACTACATTGCAATAAAGGATGCAGTAGATACTTCTATAGAGATAAAATTTAATAAGGGAAATCATAAGTTAGTTTATGGACATATATGTGCGTATTATGGAGGTAGTTTTTCTAGTAATTATCGTGATCGTTGGATGGCTCCCTTCATGGCAGTACTCTTTGCTTCTCAATTCGATGATTTCGAGGATGGCACACTGTCGCTGAAGAGATCTGAGCTAGCCGTACCCCGTGATGCCTCCCTCGTGATTAGAGCACACTTACTTGATCCTGAGACAGATGAAATGGTTTTGGCCGACACTTACGAATTCGCTCATGGTTGCAGCCAACATAATATGGTTGGGTTGAGAGAGGCGACTTGTTCCTTGGAACTGAATGTCCTTTGGAAAAACTAAGCTCAACAGATATGTGGCTGTTACATGTCTCAAAGATGCACTTGTGGTATGGCCAAAAGCTGTTAGTATTATAGAGGGGGAAGCTCAAGCTAGTCAACTTACATGTACTATACTCTATGCTGTCACATTTGAATACTTTGATTGACAACAAATCAATTTAATAGGATGGTTATTTTTCCTTTACAATTTAATCCTTATAAATCGTCTAATACCATATAATGATCGACATATGACACTCACTAATTTTATTTTTAAGATGATTAGTGTAGAGAAAATATAGAGATTGATGTATCATTACTCATGGTAATATACTTCATCTTTGACCTGAAGGCTGAAGCATAACAATTGGTTTCATCAAGCGAACATAGTTTTAATCTAAATGAAAGAAGAAACAAAAGCAAATGACTTTTGTCCAATAAGGAGCAGAAGTAACTTTCTTTGGCTTAGAGAAGTCTTGGGCTTGGGCTGCACCAATATGTGTATTATGGCCTGCCATGGTGGAGTTAATGTATGGGCTTCTAATTAAACTTGTATCATTCAGATTTCAGCATAATGTTTGATTTATATGTTACTCATCTAGTCATCTCCGTAAATCTTTCAATTTGTTGAAATATGTTTGATTTATACGATAAGTAACGGCTTGTAATTGGGTAGGGCATATTTTAATTAAATAAAGTTTAAGACAAAATTTTTTATTTTTTTTATAATTCTTCTTAAGCAAAAGTTTGAATTTTTTTTATTTTTTAAATAATATCTTACATGATATACTATATATATTTTAACTTTTAAGTAATATGTTACTATTAAATTGAAAATTTTATAATTTTTATATTATTGAGCCAGAAGATCACATGAGAAATAATAATAATAAAAAAAAAAGCTCCTTCCAATGTATGCACCTTTATTTAATATTCAAATTAGATTTTTATTTTTGTAATGGACCCAAAACTCACATACGTACTTACGCTAACCACGTAAGAGCTTGATTGGCATGAAGCTTTAAGTAGTTTTAGATTTTAGTTTTTGAACAAAAAGCTCCTATGAAAATAAAGTTCTTGTTTGACATGTACGAATTGTAGTTTTAAAAACAAATGAAAAGCTCAAAATCTCAAAGTTACTTCTAGTAGCTTTTCGTGAAAAGCTCCAAGCCTAAAGCTACAACTACAGCCTACAGTTATTTCACCAAACATACCTTTAACTTTTACTATGGTGGATTCATTCCGGGTTATGCTATTCAACATCAAGAATATCCTACACAAAATGGACCTATGTTCCACCAAGTTTCACCACAATAGGTTGCATTTCGCAAACAATGTGTAGAAGTTCGATATCAACTCAAACTCAAAATCACAGATCAAATCATGTTTCCACAAAATAAATTGAGATTATATACATTTTAATATCATGTGGTTGTAAAATTTCCGTTGACGCCCAAACTCTCGTAATTATTTAGTCACCAATTGTTACAATCAAAATCGGACCTGATTATACCGGAGAAATAAAAGACGTGGGAGGGGACTACGTTTAAGAAATAAGATATGGATGTTTTGATATATTATATTTTGATTCAATTCAATAATTGAATAAATACGTAGAAAATAAAAATTGTTTACCATTTTTTATTTTATGTATTTCAACAAAAATGTCATATTTTGTATCACTTGTAAAAATAGTTAAATAAAAAGTGTAGGTTGCATACATGGAACAAATTTTTGCAGTGCTTTGCTGATTCGTACAATTTATCCGATTAATATTAACCATGTTACATTTAAAAGAAAAAGAAAAATGATTACTAAAACCGTTAACTGGTTACCATATTACCTATCTAGACATTAATTCTTCAGGTTTGTTGCATACTAAACAATAAAAGTGATAACTTACATACATATAACAATGAGTGACAATTTTTTTCTTTGAATGGCGAAAGATGATTTTTATTAAGAATAAAAACCGAAAGCTTCTAGCAAGATGCTAGAAAAAATTACAAAGGAGTTCTTAACCAATCATACCAATTACAAATATTTGCACCTCTATTTTTTAAACATAAAAAGAAAAAAAGACGAATATTATCTAAAATGTCACATTTCCTCGAAGATTGAGGATTGAAGATGACACTGTTTCGATACTTCAATAGAAGCTAACACGAGGTAGCAATGATGACATATAGCCAATCCTTTTTCTGCTTAGAGCTGTGCAGGGACCTAATCCACGAAATTCAATCCGAACAGAAAAAGAAAAGGAACTGGGGAACAAAAATATCACACCAAATTCGAACAACTCACCAAATAGAAGAAGCAAAATCACAAGAGAAGAAAATATAGATGTCTCTGGCGACAAATTACAAACCAGACAAATTATGGAATCAATATCCAACTCACGTTTCGACAAAATTACTATATTTCATTGTTATTTTTTTTTAATTTATTAGTTACATTTACCTTATTGAATATTCACTAAAACGGTAAATTGAATGAGTGACAATATCTATTGCATTTATCCTATTCTTTAATCATAAAATTATTATATTTATTATTATTTTTATTTATTTATTAGTTACATTTATCTTATTGAATATACACTAAAACGATAATTAAATGGGTAAATAATGTTATTGTTTATAAAAGTCACGTGAATAGAAAATACTTGAACAATGACAAAATCTCTTTATTCTCTTTATTTTATTATTATACTATTAAAAGAAAAGTATAATTAGGTAATATTGTTGACCTTTTTTTTATATAAATGAAAACTAGTCTTTAGATCCATCTCAATCAATTAATTTCAACCATTAAATCAAATTGATCAAAATATTTACCTAATATTTGTCTCTCTCTTTCTCTCATTATAGCCCGCTTATAGTCAAAATTAAAAGGTTTAGTAGGGTATATGGAAAATTAAGCTGCTTAATTCAAAATTCAAAAGTCAAAATCCAACACAAATACTTTTCAATTCGGTACCAGAGAAGGTAATTTCGATCGCATCATTTGAAAACCCTAACTTTTTAATTGAGAAACAGAAAGTTTTTGCAGGTATGATTACGATATCTGAGTTTTCATATACATCAATTTTCGTATTTAAATCTTCATCCCCTATTTAATCTCATTTTATGATTCGAGTAAATTCGACTTACAAAGCTTTGATTTTGGTGAAGAGATCATGATTCTTTATTAATCAATTTATTATCATCAGGTAGTATTTTACATATTTTCAGTTTGTTTTTACGTTTTCCAATATATTCAATTCTTATTCTTATTCTTATTTGTATCGCTAATTAGTCCTACAATTTGCTATATGTATGCTTATGAATTCAACAGGTAAAGCCCATCATAAAGGAGAAGCCAACACCACCACAGATTGACGACAATGAAGATTCAAGAAATCTGGGAGTATTAAATCAATGGTATGTGTTTGAACGAAATTAGTGCATAGATAATTTTATTTGTTTCGATTTATGCAACTCACAACTCAACATGTGCATTTTATTTATGATTCCCAGAGTTTCAATGGAATTGAGCAAACATGAAATCAATTTGAGACAATTTTATTCCTGTTAATTAAGTTTGTATTCATTACTAACTCGATTGGAATTTGATGATTCTTTGATTATAATTATATAGAGTGTTAATTTTGCAGTATTTGATTATAATTTAAAATATTGATCCAACTGTTATGCAGATTGAGAAGGCTGATTATAGATCTCCGCCATGGTTTCATATGGTGTAAAGAAATTATTAGCACGGGCACTCGATCCAAACCCACTTACTGTGAGTTTCTCTAATTATGTATCTTTTAATGTATACAAATTATGAAATTCTTGAATGTGGCAGAAGTTCATTTTAACCTCCTTGGTCCATTGCAGAGAATAACTATTCCAAAAATATTGGAAGATTATTGGTTTATGAAAGGGTATAAACCGCCTCATTTTGAGCAGGAAGAGGATGTTAGCCTTGATGATTTAGATGCTATCTTCAATTAAGAAAAGGTTAAATGTCATATCAATCGTGTTTATGTCATTATGTCCACGGGGGTATTAACATGTTTGATAGCTGGAAAGATTCATTGATATATGTTATTCATATTCATTGAATAAAATAATCTGGTCAGTTTTAGTATTAGTCAATGAATATTAAAGGCAAAAATAATACTTAATGGTGAATATTTTGCCTTTAATTTTCATTGGTGAATATTGATAATATTCATCCATTTAAGCTTCTATGATTCTCTTAGAGAAACATGTTTCTCTTCGTTATGCCCCTTTGTATATCTATATGTTCAAATTTTTGATTCTATTTTCTTAGTAACATGTTACTGAAAAGAAAGAAAAGCCTGAATCCATGAATGCCTTTGAGCTGATATCCAGGTCACAAGGTTTCAGTCTAGAAAATATGTTTGAGAAGCACAAGGTATGTCAAATGACCTTTAGCGCAGTCCTTAAAAAAAATATAAAATGTCTACTTTATTTTTTCTGCATTTACCGAATGAATGAATGATCATTGTTTGTTTGGGGTTTCACACAACATGGTTATGTAAATAGAGAAACAATTTTTGCTTCCAAACATATCTTGATCTGGGTTCAAGAAGGGAATTGATCAAATGGGTTGAACGGGTCAAGCTGGTTAAAATTCGGTCGAAGTCTGATCACATTAAAAGTCAACTAATTGCAGTTTGTTTGCAGTGGATGCATTGATTATCAAGATTTCGTTAAGGTTTAAGACTCAAGCCTTCTATCCTTTCCGAAAATGTTAGTAAGTAAACTACTTCCGGCTTCTTTATTGGCATTTTTCTCATTCTTCATGTTAGTTATCAATTTTTAAATGTCAAACTTGAATTCAAGTGTATTATATTCATAAAATATGAATTCGTACAAGTGTTTGTAGGTAGTTGGCAATTTATCGTTTGTAATTGAAGTTGAATGGATGTTTATTCAAAGCAGAGGTATGGTACTTGCTGCTTAGTTTGTTTATCTCTTGAATTTTCTTTTATCAATGTTCATTTTTTAAGCTTCCATGATTCATAAGTTGGTTGACTTCCATGATTGCAGATAATTTTACACCATTATTCTTTCAACGTGACTTTGCAGGATGTTTCGTTTGTACATGATGCTATCTCACAATCACAGGCTTGACGCTATCTCACATCAACTCTTTCAACGTGCAACTTAGATAGCAATAGCTAATACAGTTCTGTCGAAACAGTTGCTTGTGTTATCTGAAGGCCCAACTATTATATTTGGTGCGGATATAACCAATCCTCATCCTGGGGAGATTTAGGTTTCCTACACCTACTGTACATTTCCTTTCCTTTATAACTTCCATTATTTTATGTAGTCATCTAAATTTAAATTAATTATTAAGTCGCTAAGTTTCATTTGATATTATTATAGGTAGTGGCTTTAACGGATTGGCCATATATTACCAAGTATCAAGCATTGGTCTCTTCACAGTCGTGTAGGCAGGAAACCGATGAGAATATTTACATGAGTTTTATAGATGAAAAGAAAGGTGTGGTTCACAAGGGAATGATCAGGTAATAATATCTGATGTACACTCCCAAAGATTTTTGCATACCAACTCATAGCATTCGGGTGAGCAAGTGAACAGAAGCCTCATAGAATTATATTATATACGTTAATTGATAGTTAGACTTCCCATTTTCATTCACTCTTCTCATCATTATATGTTATTAATTATCTGACAATAACTGTTTGTTCAGAGGGATGGTGTTAGTGAGGCCAATTTACTGATGTTTGGGACTTTGGGTGCACGAGATGGATATATATGGAAGGTGATTAATTTTTATTTTTTTGTTTTGTTGTTGTTGTATGTTAAAACCTACAAAAAAAGTTTGTGATGCAGGCTTGGGTGTATTCTTAAAGGAGCACTAGATGTCACCTGTACATGTTTTTTGGCAAACATAGGTTTACCACATATTTAAATATTTGTTTTCATCTGTACATAACATTGTAGCTTTTGTATGATGTCGAGGCTTTTTATACAATCGGCGCAGTCGCGGTTTGTAAATGCAACTAATGAATTACATACTTACATGATCAAACATGTTTACTGATAGTTCGTGACTTCCTGTCACTTCGTGTATATATGTTCCTGTCACTTTCATTATTGATTGTTTAGCCCTTGTTGTGGGATTATTAATTGTTACATGATCAAAATTCAAGTGTATTAGCATGAGTGATTGGAACAAAAGCCAAGAATATATATATATATATAGATATCTTTAGTGTCCCTTTTTCATACATTTTTGGTAGGTGGTATGTAAAGATGCATTGTTAAAGGGTTACGGTCTTTGCTTTAGCTTTGTTCCCTAAAAAAAGCATTGTCAATCTGTTAAAGCTTCTCTTCTTTCAACAAATCTTCTTTTTTGAATGAAAGTAAGTCTCAAATAAGAGAGATGACCAAAAACTTAAAGGTATGGTCTTCATTCAAAGCCATGACTGATGACTATGCTTTACAACAACATTATGCCCATGGATTTGCTTCATTATTAGAGCTATCTTTTGGGTGCTCCCCTGTTTATATTTGTTGACCCATCTTGCTATTCTATAGGTGCATAGCCAGTTAAGTTATTAGCGTTGACCTCAATTTCGTGCTGAAAGGCGATTCTCGATTGATGTATATCGGATAAGTAAGCTATAAGTATGGAAGTTTCTATTCAAATCTTTGGATAATTGGAGACTTGGGAAATGCACAAATCACTTTAGTAATCATGATAACATAAAAATATAGAAATACAAAGCCTGGGTGATCACTTTATTTTATATATTCACTAGTACCAAGATTTTGCTAAGTTCGGAATGCTATTCCACTAATTTTTAATAAAATTGGGTTTCCTAGAAAGATACATCAAGTATAAATGTTGTATAATGTCATTTTGTTACTACTTACTACCGACAAGTATTAGGTCCCATGATTGTACACATATGATACTTGTGCAAAACAAGTCCATGCCATAGTGTTTACATTGTTTACCATATTGTCTATGAACTGTTCCTTACTTCTAAAATATACTCAAGAAAGAATATGGGAGCTATATACAGGAAAATTTCAGACATGAAACAAAACAAAACACAAAAATTATCTAAAAGTGTAATTTAATAATACTATGAAACTGAATCTACAAGTTTTTGCTTGGTTTATTCTTCAAGTTTAGTAAGCAATTATATTTTTCAGATTTTTACTTATAAGCTGTCTGTCTTTCATACACCACAAAGAGAGAGGAGGACTGGAACTCTGGTATAATTGACTGGATTTTGTTTTACCAAAAGAACAAGAACAATGACATCACATTTTCCTCTCTTTATGCTTATTTTATCTTTTTGGTTTTTTCCCATCTTATCCTTTATTGTTTTTTATTAAATTGATTTTCAACTTTTTTGGAATTTGATTTTGAATGTTTCAAGAAACATGATTCTCTAAGTCTTAAAGTAAACAAGATTCAAATATTTAAAGGTACCTTTTGTTTCTTTAAGTTAAGTTGCATGCATCAGTTGTAGTGTTGTACAAATACAAAATAAAACTTCATTTCCCTTCTCCTGTAAATTTGGTATTCTTCACCTCTTTTACTTTCTGATTAACATTTAACAAGAATAAAACTTCATCATAGTTCTCTAACTAGAGATGAGCAGGGTCAATTTTGATTATGAGCTTGAGCTCAATAGTATTAGACTTTTAGGCCACACTCGAGTCCAATTCAATAATTCAACAAGAATTTTTGGTGTTCAAAGATGATTCAAGCTCAAAAAATGACCACGAGAACTTTGTTCGATAAAGCAAATTCGGTTCTGGCTCAATCAAGAATTTGAATAGCTCAAAAACATATATCCCAATAATGTTCGATAAATCAAGCTCTATTCTAGTTTCAACTTAAATATACGAAAATAAAATGATACAGTTCGTAGACACCAACACATGCGTAGGGTCAGAAAAGGTCGACAAAATTCAAATTTAGTTGGATTAAAGTGTAAATCAAACTCATTTATTGTCCTAGTTGTTACCACATGCTTAGGCAACTTCTTGGTTAAGGAAATCAAGAGATTGTGGAATAGTAATTTTTGTGATTTCACCAAGGGGAAAAGTAGAAAATCTTCTTTTTGGAGTTTCATCTTTTTTGACTTCTTTTGAGAATGGCCTTTATTATGAACTTTAGGACTCGAGCACTACCCTATATACATATGGGTGGCCTGGCTAAAGACCAAAAACATTTAGATGCACGCTGAGGCTGACCTTTGATGCCCAAAGCCTTTGTTAAACTTCTTTTAAAGCTTGTAAAGCGAAGACGGTGAAAGTGTAAAACCAGGCCCTCGTGGCTAGTTGATTTACAGAGTCACCAAGATAAAGGAACACTTGATTGTTTTCTCCTTTTCAACGTTTGAACAACTTCTATGTCCTAATTATATGACGCCAGAAGAAACGAAGATGAGCCTATGGTTGTATATGTGTGATGTTCAAGAAAATTAGGAAAACCTCGACAAGATGATACAGAGAATAGAAGGGGACGTATTAAATAATCAGACTCAATATAGAACAGTCCATTGTACATAACACAGACCGATTCCGTTAAGGCTTTAGATTTCTAGAATAGAAGTTCCAAGCACAGATTCTTTCAGCTTGAGGGAATGTCCCAGTTCAGTGGTAACTCGAAATCTAACAAGTAGCGTGAGGCATTGATTTACAAAATGAAATTACTATCTTCAGCTTTACTAGGACTGATATCTACACTACAGACATTGAATGAGCGATTACATTTCATCTAAGGCCTGTTTAACAATGATACCAAATGACCATTAATGTAATTTAATGCAAAATACAGAATCGTTACAGAGCTCTTGTGTGAGATTATACAATTATATTTGACAAACATATGTATCACAACAGGCACCAAAAATAGAGAGTACATAGTTTACAGAAAGCGTGATTCGGCAGAATAATTATATACCACAAAGTTTCATGCCCTTTGATCCATATGATCAAAGCTTCTTCATCATCTACAACACCACAGCTCAAACAATCTTGTCCATATCATGCGTGTCAAAAAGAAGTGGAAACTCATCATAATGCTGCGAGGAACCGAGTTCTTGTGATATGCTGCTCAATGCTTCAGAAACACGGTACATTGACCATCTCACTCGTAACTAAGGAGCCACACAATTACCTGCAATTTGAAGAACTTTAACGATTTCATCATCATGACCTGTACCATAAAGATTCTTATCAATTGCATCCTCAATTCGTCCAGACCTAGAAAGTTGATTTACCCAGTCCACTAGATTACCCTTAAACCCTTCTTCAGTTACTTGGTAAGGTTTCTGCCCAGTTGCCAATTCCATGAGCACCACACCAAAGCCATAAGTATCACCTTTTGCAGAAGCAGCCATGGTGCTCGAGTACTCACCCAGATCCTCATTAGCAAAGTCACTCTCATTTGTTTGGTCAGAAGCATAAGTCAAGAGTCTAGCCAATCCAAAATCCACTATTCTCGCATTGTGATCCTCATCGAGGAATATGGCATCAGAGCTAACAGTTTGAAGAAGTATAGCAGGGCGACATCCATGGTGAAGCCAAGCAAGCAAGTCCTCTTGCTGCACTTATCGCAATCCTAAACCTAGTAGGCCAATCTAAAAATATTCCAATACTATTATGCATCACAGACGATAAAGTCCCATTTGACATGTACTTATAAACCAATAGTTTCTCCTCTTCCACTATACAATAACCCAACAAAGGAGTCAGATTAGGATGTCTAAGCTGACCTAACCTGTTCATCTCCATCCTAAAGTGCCTCTCAGGAATCTTACAACCATTAAGCCTCTTAATTGCAAGTGTAGAACCATCTGACAGATCAGCTTTATAAGTCGTCCCAGTCTTTGTTGATATTATAAGGTTATCTCTACTAAAATTATTCGTTGCAACCATCAAATCCACAAGCCTAACCTTCACAAGCGGTTTCTGAAACAAAGAAACTTGTACAAGCTTATGACCTCTCAACCTATCAGCCCAACTACTACTATCATCATCTCTATCAACAGCATTCCTTCTGTTCCTATTCGACCTCTTCGAGCACCACCAGCACAACCCAAACCCTAACAATAACGACACAACCGCCCCAAACACGCCAGGAGCAATAATAATAGACAAATTCTTCTTACTCAAACCACCACATTTCGTAAGCGGCTTACCACAAAGTCCGTTAATACATCAAAACTTGACGAATCAAAATTCGACAACGAGGACGGAATCGAACCAGATAGATCATTATCAGCTATCGTAAACCTAGTTAACCTGCCTAAATTTAAAAATTGAACAGGTATACTACAAGACAACTTATTTCCAGAAAGCACAATGGTATTCAAAAACGTACAGTTACCGAGACTAGCTGGAATTTCACCGGTGAATTCGTTATTCGATAAATCTAAATTTACTAAATAAGGCAACCAGGTACAAATATCATTAGGAATTGAACCGGTGAGTTTATTACCAGATAGATCTAGGTTTTGTAAGCTTTCACAGAACTGCAAGTCCGACGGAATTGCTCCGGCGAGTCCAAAATCACGAAGCGTAAGTAAAATTAACCGATTCTCTTGATCGTTCCAACACGTTACGCCGGAGAAGCTGCAGATGAATCCTTGAGTAGTGTTTGAAAAGTTCCACGTGGCGATCTCCGATTGTGGATCGTCGAGTGATCTCTGTACGCCGCGCAAACACTTGACGTCATCTTCTGCGATGACGGATGGTGAATTACTGATTGACAGAATCACGAGCGTGATTAACGGCACCGTAAAATCGTTCATGGAGCTAGGGTTTTGGTGATCAGAGTTTGACTCAAATGTCCGATGAGGAAAAGAATAGTTGACTTTTGTATGATGTAATTTTGACTTGAAGATCGTTTGATTGGCGCGTTTTATTGATTTAAGTGGGAGGTAATTACAGTGTTTTGAAAACCGTTTTTTTAGTTGACCCGTTTGACCTCCGGGTCCGGTCCGACCGGTCGGGTCAACCGGTTCAACCGCACCTCAAATTTTCAGATTTAGTCCCCAAACTATTAAAAATGTCTAGATTTAGTCCCTAAAAATAAAAAAAAATAAAAAAATCCGGTCCGACCGGTCCGGTTCACCGGGTCAACCCCGGTTCGACCGGAAAACCGGCCGGGTTTGACCGAGTTTGACTTTAGGTTGACCCGCTAGTAGTTGACCCGGTTCGACCCCCGAGTCCCGGTTCGACCGGCCGGGTCAACCCGAGTCTGAAAACACTGGGTAATTATATGTTTGACTGACCAGGGATCCTGGTTTGAATTCCACGTAATGTAAATGTGGGCCCATGAATTATTGGCAGCATATGGCTGTTAACATATGACTGAAAATTGAACTGGCAATTTAGTATTAAGTTAATTTTTATGTAAAAATAATGAATAAACATTGAATACTCTTAATAATGAATTGACAAATTAAACTTTTAAACCTTACATTTAGTATATTTATTTATTATATATTCAAAATAAGAAAAAAAAAATATTATCTTAACTTTATTTTCTTTAGGACGAAGCCATCACCTTGTTTTTCAGCAAGATATAGGATGACTTTGAAGATGCCCGTTATCACAGGTCTTATAGTGCATGTTTCCAACCCTTGAATATAATGAAACATACTCCATTATGGTTATGAATTTTTATCAACTAAGTACATCAAATACAAATTCAAAAGCTGAATTCATTTATTTGTCATGAAATAGAGGGAAAACAAAAACTTACTTCTTGGATTTTGATGAAAAATTCATGTTGATGGTTTGGATGTTAAATTACTGATGGATAAATACTAACAACAATTAAGTTGTGCATTATTAAGTTAACAGAGGAATTAAATATGTATATATTAAAAGTCTGGGAATAAAATGTGTGAAATAAGTTTTTTATTTATCAAGCATATGAGTGGTTATAGCATACATATTTCATACTGTGAACAACACGTATAACATTATCATTAAGTCTTTATTACTTTAAGATGATTGAGGTGGGTTCAAATAAGAATGGTTAAAAAGTGGAGAATGGAAGAACCAATAGGATTGCTTCATTTAATTACAAAACTCATTTTCACTTCTTTTTTTAAAATTAAATATCTCACAAACCGTACATCAATAAATTATAAAAATTACATATTCGAAATCAGCGTCATTTTATCTTTAATTAGAGATCTCACAAGCTATACTTCCGACGATCTTTTTTTTTTTTTTTTTTGAAGTTTTAAAAATATAATCAGATGTGATTTATGATAAAAAGCTAAAATTGGTAATGTTAAATCACATGTGATTTTCAATTAAAAATTGATCTTTGATGATTAGCTTACATGTATATGATAATTCATATATGATTATTATTTAAAATCACATGTGATTGAAGATTTATCGCGTGTGATTATTATTTAGTGCTTAAACCACATGCATTACGAATTTTTAAAACCCATTAAAAAATATATAAAAAAAATTCGTCGAAAGTATAGCTTGTGGGATCTCTAATTAAAGATAAAATGACGCTGATTCCGAATATGTAATTTTTATAATTTATTGACTTACGGTTTGTGAGATATTTAATTTTAAAGAAAAATGTGGAAATGGGTATTTGAAATGGAGCAATCCTATTGGTTCTCCCATTCTCTACTTTTTAACCATTTTTAAACCAATTAATCATTATATCAGTTGCCTTGATCAGTCAATGTCTCAAACAATCAATAGTAAGTTACTAACAATTATCAAATGTCCATAATATGTTAAATAACTCACGAGTAAGAATTAAACAAACAAACTCAATTTATCATGAATTTTCGATTTAACTTGATTCAAAGTAGCAAAAGATAATTAAATCCTAATTATAAGAGCAATCTACAACTAGGGTTCACGTCATTTAAGTGAATACTAAGAAGACTAACCTCTCATGTGGAAAACAAACATCAAACAATCAATTAAACGGAAATAATTCATAGTTTGTTCAAAGTATAAATCAAACCGAAGAACGTAACGTCTGGAGATGTTAGAACTTCAATCCTCGTGTTAAAGTGATGGAAAAAGCACTCTCTTAGCCTCCTGAAATCGCCCAAAAGTTGAATAACTTCAAGCCCCCTCCCATTAGGATTTAATTTTGTGTTTTAATGGGACAACACCTGTCAGGGCATAGTACCCAGTTGGTACTATGTTACCTGGCAGGTACACTTGAATACGATCGGTGGACACGCTAATATTAAGTTTTGAAAGCGTACCAAACTAACCAATATCCAAAATATAGGTGGTGACTGGACTGGTATAACACCCCTCTTTCAAACAAGAATATAATATTAATAAACACGGAAACATGAATTTAAAATACATTAAACAGTTTACAATTCCCAAAAATACACCAATTTCAAACTTTTTAAACTACAAAAGGCGGGGTATCATAAAATTACAAAATAAGGTTTATTACAAAAACCATATCAGAGAACCAAGAGCGCAGTCAAACATTCCCTTGATCAACCAATCACCTCCCGCACCCACAATTATCAAAACATATCCTGCAGGAAGTAAAATGAGGGGTTAGCACAAAGCTAAGTGAATAGATTCATCACATTCCATTCAACTTAGCATAACTAGCTAATTACATCAATTAATCGTAAACACACATAATTCAATGAGGATCGGTGGCTCTGGGGATATCATAATACCCGGGGATTCCCCCAAGAACACTTACCGTCAATCCGTATGGCCAATACAGAATAGACCGATAACTAATGGTTATTAAACCCATACACAGGTCTCAAACACAACAAATGAATCAAAACCTGTGTAAAACACATAATAACCAGAAGTCCAACTACACGTTGACCTCAATAACATAGCACATATTGGTTCACATATCACGTATATCAATAATCAATAATCAAGACTAAACAGTCTAATAAACATCTACGTTTACTTGTTGTAACCAAATAGTTACAACTAAATCAAATGATGAGTTCTGAATCCACTCACCGATACCTTCGATGTCTGAACACTCAGTATTCTTATATCACTGAGTCTTACGTTGATCTGAAACAGAAAATCATATATAAGTCAGAAGTTCGTTCCATGAATATCATTATAGCTTAATTATTCAATCAGGTAATCCCTGAAGTCTAGGCAAACAATAGTTCAATCAAAAATGAAATTAGAAAATTCCACAATAACGTTTAAAACAAAAAAATGCCATCTTCGGGTCCTAGATGACCCCGGATGGTCAAAAACTGCCTAGGCTATTAGAATATAGCCTTGATCACTAGGTCGTTTCCGAATGACCATGCAAATTTCAACTAAATCCGAGATAATGAGATTTTCACATAACCGCGTCCCCGAAAACACTTTACGCATTTTTAAAATTTGCAAAATAAAATTCTTTTATAACCTCATGCGACACTACCATTGTGTCGCACAGCAAGCCCTAGCGACACAACCACTGTGTCGCACAACATAAACCAGCGACACTAACATTGTGTCGCAATAACCAATATGGCCGCCTTAAGCGACATAATCAACTGTGTCGCTGAACATTCAAGCGACACAACCTACGACACAACCCTTGTGTCGCAATGAAGAACAGACCAGTTCCCAAATTCAAAATTCACGAAGTCAAACATGTAATACTCAAATTGACTTATTCCAATCGGTGTAATTCACTTATAAACAATAACAACACATAATAATCAAACCCTTACCTTGAATTCACGGATCAAAAGCTTCAATTAAGTGATTTAAAGCCAATTCTTACTTTCTCTCTCAATTCTCTCTAATTCTCTCTCTAGAAACGATTTTAAGAGTTTGAGAATGTTTGGAAATGGTCTGGAAGTATTTGGGCGGTGTATATATATATTAAACTTGCAATTACACTTAAGCTCCTTACTTAATTTCAGTTCAGCCCGTTTTGCGACACAGTCCTGCAACACAACCATTGTGTCGCACAGACAGCCTGCGACACTACCCTTGTGTCGCAGAAAATCAAAAACTTACAAATTTTGAATCTACTAATATTTCACAATAAAACACATAATATTAAATAGTTCTAAAACAACAAGATAATCAATTAAAATAATAGAAATTACCAGACTGCAGAATAGGATGTTACAACTGGTTTGCTATGACCGGTGGATTTAGATGTTAGGCGTCTTATACTTTTATTTTGAGTAGTTGGGAAATCCTGCTTACAGTCCTATTCAACTAAGATCATAGTGTTGAAAAATAATTCCTATACTTTTATTTTGAGTAGTTGAGAGATCCTGCTTACGGTCCTATTCAACTAAAATCGTGATGTTGAAAATAATTCTAACATATACCATATGATGAAAATAAATAATTCTACCGTCTATATAAAAAAACTCTCTAATTAAAAAACTCATCATACTGTATTGTTATTACTTTCCGTCTTAGTCTTTTAAGTAAATGACATCGCACATAATTTCTTTTTAAATAGCTTGTGTATGAAATATAAATACATGTGCTCAAATCATCATGACTATACATGATTAGAAATTTAGAAGCGTAATGATTAGTCATATCTTTAAGAAAGAAGAAACTATATACGTTTCTTTAAAGAAGCAACCCTAGAAAAATACGTTTCTTCAAAGAAACTATATTCTGGTTACATGGTTACATGCCGAATAATTTCATTAAATTAGTAATATTCATTAACATCAAATCAAAATGGCTTTGCATAAAAGTATGTAACTCACTCAATTAAGTACATTACTTTAATTAATGAATAACTAACGGTTAAGAGTCAACAACTCAACAAGTGTAACATACGTGTCTATGAAAACAGAATCGTTAGGCCATGTCCAATATATATTTTAATACTCAAACGTGAAATTAAATATCCAACCATTTTAATTATTTTACTTCTGTTTAGAAAACAAGCTGTTGGCTTATCAACATTCTATGATTGCGTTTGATTCGCATTAGTAATTACTATTCCTATTACTATGTGTATATGTTTGATAGTATGAAGAAAGGTTATAGGTATGATTATTTGAAGGGAAAAAATGTTTGGTTTATGTGTTAGGTTTGAATATCATTTTTTTTTTTTAAATTGTCAATTGTTTTGTAATTTTTGAGTCTAAAAATATAAAACTAACTCTTTTATGTCATATTTTCTCATTGTACTTTAACTTTCTTTTTATGTAATTCGAAAAATATCCATAAATTTTTTGGGGAGGATCCTTGATGGAAAATAAAGTATTTATCGTCTCTTAAGTAAGGTGGTTTAGGCATCGGAACCTCAAAGCTAGTAGTTATGCTATGCTAGCAAAATGGTAGTGGAGATTTCATGTTGAACCCAACACACTTTGGTGTAAAAATTATAAAATCCGTTCATGGTTAAGATGGTGGTCTCGTTACACGAGTCCTCCCAAAATATTCTCAAGCAAATGGAAATATATCATAAATTTGAAAAAGGAGCTTTTAAAATCAATGTCAATTTTCCTTCCCTTTTTGAAAGGAAAATTTGTGGGGGAAAATCCGGGAAATGTAAGTTTCAGGCATGACATTTGGGTCGGTGAAAATCCCCTCAAGGATGAATATAATAGATTATTTGCTCTATAGCAAGGTTTTTAAGATTGAAATAATATATGGAATTGTTTTCATTTTTGTAAAATGGGGATCGTAAAATTATATCGAAATCTTAAGATCTTATTCATATACTTTAGAATTTTACATGTGTGTTTTATGTATACTATCAAATTTGTGACCATATTTACTGAAATATCAGTATTTTAAACATTATAACAATAGTATAATGCTATTAAAGTTGAGAATTATTTAAATCTACTATTGTGGATCAACTAAGCGGTTAGTTTCTTAAACTTTCATACGACAAAAACATTCATATTCTTATTTTGAAGCCAAGTAAAATCAAATAGGATTTACATATTAAGATTCTATGATTTTGATCAAAATTTTAAGTAGATCTTATGTTTTTCAAATCCTATGCAAAATCGAGATTGTTTTATTAATCAAAATTATAGAAAGGTAAGATCTGAAGATGAAGATCTATATTTTGACGACCTTGCTCTAGAGTTGAACAAAAATTGCACTATCAAAGAAACAAGCTTTCCGTAATTCCGTTGGAAGTGTTGGAGGTGATATTACTTGGAGAAGGCCTATTAGGCCAGGCCCAGAAACTGATCAATGGGTAGAGGCGTGGTTCTAAAGGAGATTGTGAGTGGGCCTCACTTATCTACTGGGTCCGACTTGTGGTCATAGACTCTTGAAGCCAATCGTGTTTCTTCAGTCAAAAGCATCAGGAAACAAATTGATTTGGCTTCTCTCAATGTCACGATTCAAAATAAAAGATGGAATAAACTTCCACCTATTAAAGTTAATATTTATGCATGGAGAATCATTAACGAAGGATTTCCTACAAGTGTAAATTTAGACAAACGTGGTACTGGCATAAATTCTATAAGATGTCCAATAGAGGATAAAGAAACGGAACTTCACATATTTGCAAATGAGTGGGTCGTGACTAGTGGAAAGCTATTTTAAAGTGGTGGAAACTGGGAGATCCAAACTTTAATAACATCAATGAGGTGATCAATATCTCCAATTCTACCCCCTTATAAGCTCACCAATGGGAATGTTTTGACGTCGTAGTTCATACAACTCCTTGGATTATTTGGAGATAAAGAAATGACCTTACGTTTAGTCTGCAAACTTCACTTTGGAAGATGATGTAGAAACCAGACGATACACGAATGTGCTTTTAGGTTTAAAACCCATAGACTTATCACGTCGCTTATTGTTTTGTCTACGTTTTTTTACAACTTGGAACCCATCACTTTTCTCAGCAACATTCTTCATAGGATTTGGATCACTTTGCTTCATCAAATCAGCACCTAAGTTCACCCTAATAGTTTTAGGGCATTGCTATCATCGTGACCAAACACCGAACAACTATCACATTTAGGCGGTTTCCACTCATATTCCACCATAATTGTATGCAAATAAGAACCTAAACCCTCCACATAAGGAATAACAATCACCATAGTATCATTGAGTGGACAATTAACCCTTATATCATCAAAGCACGCACAAAATCCAATCGACTCCAAGAGTCTATACACATTGTGCTCGTATAAGAATCAAGCATGATTGGTGTACCCAATCTAGTGGTTATAGCACTCAACCCATCCTCAGTAAACGCTGTAACGAGAACATCATACAATTTTACCCAAACCGAGATAGATTTCAGCTCATCTTTAAATAAGTACTAATTAGGAGACTACTTCTTAAGAATAATTGGAGCATTACCTATCAACCATGGACCGTTTTCCAATACCCCATCCCTACCGGCCGTCGAGGCGAATTTGAAGAAAAAGAAGCCTTTTGAATTCATCATTGCTTTGACTATACCAAACTTCTTCCATACGTTCATCACATAATGTTCCACAACAGGAAATGCAATTCTTTTACCAAGAAAATAACCATATAACGAGTACCTTAATCCTTAATCCTTCAATCGCTTTGTTGATCTCCTAATCAATCCTCTTGATTCTATTGCGCGTATAACTACCTTTATGGTATGTTACATAGCGGTTTAATCATTAGTGTGTTTTAGGGTTTTTAATCGATTTTTAGGGTTAGGGTTAGGGTTAAAGTTCTAAACGCATCTGTGTTGGTCTATCGCTTCAAATTTAATCGTAAAAATCATTGTTGTTATGATGGAAGATGGTTAGAGTAGTTGGTGTTGCGTTCTTTTAAGCCCTAATCTATTAGGGTTTTATTTTTCCTTTAATTGTCAATTGGTAGTGAATCTGTCGTGAGTTTTTGGTTTGTGTTACTAGTTTTTTGAAGTTTTTGTATGGTTTAATCATGGAGAAGCTAGGGTTTTCTGAATGTGCTAGTTGTGCAAGAGTTACGTATGGATGTTGCAAATCTTGATAGAATAGATAAGGATGACTTGAATTTATCAACAGTTACGGTGGAAGGTGCCTAGTGCAATTGATCAAGAGTAGTTTTCGGATAATTTTATGTACGTATTAGCATACGATTGGACTCGCAACATGTTAAATCTATCTAAGCGGGTTTTTATTACTTACCAAGTATCAAAACCATTTCTCCTTTTATACGAGAATCATACATTTACGTACTCTTTATATCCATCTGGCAAAATTTGAACACACGTATTCCTTCTTTTACAATCAAAATAACAGAGGTATGCCTTTTTCGTAATTTAATTTTTTGGGTAGGTGTCCCTGCCGTGACACATATACCATTTTAACTGCAAAATATACTATATGTAAAAAAGTAACGAGACGAGAAGTGAATCTTCTTTTGAGCCATCTAGATGACAATCAAATTAACATTATCTTAATATAGAAGCTTGTATTTTATGTGAATGATAAGTAGCTAATTTGTTAAGAAAGTTCTAATTTCATTCTACAACCATTGCCTTTTAATTCGTTGCATTATCCCAACTTAACGTTGATCCCGACCTCAATCAACTTAATTGTTATAATAGCGCAATCGTAATCCTAAATTGTAGCTTATCATAGTGTCAAATGATACAGCTTAATATAAGTCTCATAACTTGAGGGTAGACAGCAATATTACTCTTGATGACAATTAGATGCTGATACCAATTAAGCTTCATATATTGCAAGTCCATATATCACAGTCTAAGTTTTAGATCTTTCAAACAACCAAGAAATGATTAGATTATGTAGGAAGTATGTCTCTACATATAAAATCTATTTAAATCAAGTTTCTTCATCGTCATAATTATTGTGCATACACATGAATATTAGCATATATGTAAAAATAAAGGGTTCCTTTACCAAGGAGCGCAATCGATTAGTCTGTAAAAAAGAAAAAAAACAAACAAAAACAAAAGAATAATGTCAAATAAAGTCTTGTGAGTTTTAAACCATATGTAACTAAAAATAGGAAAAAGCAGACAGATCAAAGATGGTCAAACCGTTAATTTGGATGAATATATATATATACACACACACACACCACAACCTCCTAATTCTCTTTTTTAAAAATTTCAAATCATTATTATCCATTCAACTAATTATTTATGAAATAAAAAAGGGACAGAAACACAGTCATGTTGATGAGACCTAAACCTGTAATGACTTATTATTAACCAAACCACTTTATCCCACCCAATTTGCTGCCTATATACATAACAGCATCATAAAGTTATTTTTGTATCAAACTGAAAAGCAAGCATTCGAAAGGCCTGTATATACCATAGATATTATGTTGTCCGCTAGTCGATTCTTGGAGGTTCGGTTGAGTGGGCTGCAGGCGAAATGGGTACGGATGCAGTTGAAGCTCAGGTATATTTGCAGCAAGTTGCAGAACACTACTTGGCTGTTCTTCTGAGCCATAAAATGGAAATTGCTCAAACAATTGATGTTCTTGTCCAACAAGCTTCAGCTCAGTCATTGCTACTTGTTGTTGCTGGTTCATCTCCTCTTGTTGTTTACTCATCAACTGTTATATAAAATAAATCCAGTATTAATGAACAAGAAAAACAAATCTTTTAACCATCTGATTAACACTCACCCAGTGATACATCTCTTCATTTTCCTTTTCCAACACTTTTTCCTGCATAAATTAATAAAATGTACTAAAATTTTTATGATTATACATATACATTATGCACCCTTAACTTGATGTGTAACAATGAAGTTTACCGTCCGTTGAAGATTGTCTACCTGCTGTTGCAAGAGTTGAAACTGCAAAATATCAATTTGAATTATCAAGAATAATATGGTAATTAATCACGTGTGAATTCAAGTACTCGCAGAACTTGTTAACCAAATGTACGTCAAATTAATGATTAATACACAAGAAGTAGTTTCTAATTAGTTTTATTCGGAAGAATAATTGATCACCTTTCTTGCTCGGACTTTCTGAACAGAATATTCCAACTGTTGCTCAAGTTGATTAAGCTCCTCAAGCTGTGCGGAGTTGAGGTCATCGCCTTTGTATCGTTGGAGACTTAGTTGAAGGTTCAAAGTCTCCTTCTTCATCCTTGTCAACTCAGTATTCATTTGTTCCTTCAATATCCCATTTCAAGATTATTCAAGTTATGAATTATTATAAGTTTCCGCATGGTTAATAAAATATGAATCTGTACCAATATCTTACCTGATTATTGTGATCGGGGATACGTGAACCAGTTGCTCTCAAATATCGATCTATGATTTGGGCCATGCTGTAATTTTTACAAAAAGTCAAGAACAAATCTTCCATAACGTGACAATATATATAATATATTTTGGATATGTTCATTTGTATGTAAGATTCAACGATTATGAACAAATAAAAAAATTCAGGAAACCCTAATAAAAGAAAACTAAAACATGAGATATATAGATGGTCCCAAAGTATTAAATTGGTCAAGTCTAATGATCATACCTACTGGCACTTGAACTGAGAGAGAGAGAGAGAGAGACTTATTGCAATTCCTTTGAAAACTTGCTATGATTTTATTTGAGGATTTCTAGCTACAACCCTAACTTTGTAAATCCAAATTTTCTTTATAGATCAGTTTAATGTCCCATTTATAGGAATTAGAACACATACAAACTAGATCTAGGGGAAAAAAGAAAACCCTACATCAGTGTATGATAAATTTAAGATAATATACACCATAAAGATTTTATTTTTAAGTCTTAATTAAAAGTAATAGACTTGAAGAACAAACAAATGAAGTGATTGACCTGAGAGGATGAGTTGTGTACTCGTAGAGTTTTCCTTTGCTAGAGAAGACGATAAGGCCGATTTGGGCATCACACAACACAGATAGCTCATGAGTCTTCTTTAGAAGCCCCGTTCGCCTCTTTGAAAATGTCACTTGCCTGCTTGTATTGTTCTCAATCCTCTTCACTTCGATCTTTCCTCTTCCCATTACTGTATGATAATTGATCTAGAAACTAAAAGTGACCTATATTTGAACTCCCCAAAGATGAGCCAACAAACGCTAGAAAACCATTAGAAGCAACAAATACGTATATATGAGTATTAGGAGTGATTTTTTGAAGAGACGCAAATTTGAAAATATTAAGAAACTGTGATCACATGGAGTATCATAATTAGAAAGTTAGATAGCAGTGAGCAAAAGCCTCAAATGGAAAATAATGGAATTGAAGGTCTTTTGTGATGCTGAAAAGTTTTATTGACTTGGACTTTTTAGGGTCTCGACAAGAAAATGTTTCTATCTATTTTCAAAAAATGAGAACGTTTGTTTTTATGGATAGTTGAATAAGAAAGTTGAATGATAACTCAATTGTTTTTCCGGTCTTAGTATAATATTTGACTTTACATATACTCCGTAGTATAAACTGCTCGTACTTGATAAAATTAATAAGATACTCATGCAAAGTAACGGAATTACATACTCGATTCACGATCGTCATGTATTAATTGTAATTTCATAAATTCTACTAAATGTGTTTTTTTATTCCATAGTAAAGTATTTATTGTTTTCTGTTACATGCACGTAAATGAGATGTTGAGTGTAAACTTCAAGTCCCACGTTATAAACAACTAAATATAAAAAATCCCAAGCATATAACTTCTATGATATTACAGTATCGACTAATTTTTTTTTTTTACATAATTATTATTGAAATTAAATACTTTTGTGAAACGTGTAAAAGTAAATATGTGAAATGAGATATTAAGTGAAAGAGAGGGGTGAACTGTGGAGCGGAAGAAATGGTTAGTGCAGTGTGCAGAAATTTGGCTTTCATATACATTTTTGGTACGTCAGTTAATGCTATTGCCATTCCTACCAGTCATGTATTTGAAGTAATACATTTGTTTCTTTTCATCAACGTTTAAGTAAGTTTATTTATCAATCTTCATATATTACAATGAACAAAATGGTGATATCTTTATTTCTACTTTATCAATGTAAGCAACGTAACTTCTATGATAATTAGTTGGACACTCCGCGCTAAGAGTAAGATATCATCTATATGTTAGATTTTATAGAAATAGAAAGTTACATTTAAATATCAATGTTAAAGAGTGAGAATTCAACAAAATTACGTTTACATTGACACTAATTAACTTGTAACTAAAAATTACGCACTTTGTCAATTTGACTCGTGGTACGACTTTTTTATTTGGGTACAATTACGAGTACACATAGAGATGAGCAAGACAGTTTTAAAACTAAAATTGATTCTGAAATAGACTGAAATCGGTTTTAGAAAAAACTAAATTAGAAAAATACTTGATTGATCTCAAGACTGCCTGTCAGTCTTACTTTGTGTCAGAAGACTGATTAAAAACTAACTGAAATCAGTCTAGACTGGTTAAAGACTGAAAAAAGACTAGAATATATACTAAGCTACTTATGATTATTTATTGATCCTTAACTTTTTTTTTCTTTTTAAATTTTCAAGTAATTCTATTTGATGCATTTTTGTCTCTTTATTTATGAGCTTTTATTTATTTAATTTTAGCCAACTGATCAATAATTCCTACTGTAGACATTTTATTTTGACCCTTACTTACACTTACTGATTTTTATTAAAAAAAAAAGTTTACAACACAATCTATGAAGTTATATTTTTGATTAAAAGTTTGTTGTCAATATCTATATATAAAATTTCTATAAAAATAAATAAAATTCATATTTTAACTATTGATAAAAATATCAACAATGAAGAAAAGAGACTAGAGTAGTCTGAAACTAGACTGAAACTATAAATATTTTTGGAAAATCTAGTAAAATTGACCTGAAGTTGGTCTAGTCTTAAAAAAATTGTCTAGTCTTAAAAAAACTAACTTTTTTTATTTTCAGAAAAAACTAGACTGAAATTTGATCTGAACTGTTCTTCGCTCATCTCTAAGCACACAAAATGCAATGGATTTTCACTATTTTTGAACCTTTAATGTCCAAATAGCTACTCGTGATTGGCGTTAAAGGTAAGTATTGAGGGCTCGTTGAGCTATTTTTTTTAATCTTATAAGTTTAAATTAATTTTGTGTTAAACTCAATGTTAAATTTAACATCATATTCACATCGTAACACTCATTGTGGTCTAATTATTGATCATATAGACAATGAACCAAGACAAAGATGGGTACATAGAGGTAAAAGCCAAGTTTGTAAATGATCGCTGTCTGGTATGAAATTAAACAAAAAGAATATAATAATTAAGAAAGCAATTATTGGTGTTGACGTATAACAACTAATCGTATATATGATCTTTTGAGTCATAGCCCTTTAAGGTTACCATTAATAGAAAACAAGAAGTGGCCAAAACAACAGTCATAAATAGCAACGACGTACGATATGTAATCATTCCCCCTCCTGCCACCCTCAACAAAAGTCTTCGCAGGTCTTAGCTGGTCTTCAATTCGTTTATTTTTGCTAGCACTACCCACCCGTATCCACCCGAATCCATTCTAAACCGTTACATGAACCCGCCTTACTCGCTCATTCTACCACCTCTATATAATATGGTAAATCGGTAATACATCGCTATTCACTAATTAATTACTCAGCCTAAATTGTATTAGTATATCTTTACATGGCTAATTTCTAACCTAGTTATTGATTAAAGACAGTTAATTGGGTAATTATTAAACAAATAAAAAATAATAAAAAATTAACATTGTACACAACCAGTAAAAACTTAACCTACTTTTCAGATATAATCTAAATCTAAATCATGGTTAAAGAAAAGGACAAACTTATTTTAGTTTGGTAGTTTACCATGAGCAATTTCACGTAACTTAAATAAGATTTGTAACGTGCTAGAAGAAATATTTATATGTAAAAGAGTTGTACGTCAAAAATTTGATCTAGACATTATGTTTGGAGTGGAATTAATTATTTCTATTAGTGGTACATGTGTTCCGGTCAAAGTATTTATATTTACTTTAATTGAGCAACATGCATACGTGCATTCCAGTCAAATTATTTGTATTACGTACTCTACGACATGCATATTCCAGGTCACATCAACACATTTACCAAGCAGTCAACTTCCACGTTGGTGGGGTTGAAATCGGAGACCAACAATTTTTACGAGTACGACGTATCAACTATGCGATAAAGGACATTCAGATTCATGATCATATTATCAGTTGATATTAAATGATATATATACAATTATTGAAGTAATAATAATTTGAAAACCAGTTATTTGTCGTTCAAAATTTGATCGACCATTTAAAAATAGTAAATTGAGAAACATTATTCAAATTCAGTCGAGCTTTGACCATTTTTGTTTTTTATTTTTTAGGGTAAATTTTTTAAAATGAGCATATATATTACGCTTAAAAAGTATTTCATTTTATATAATTTAAGATTTTTTGATAGATTAGCTACCCGTCTAATCGCTTACCCCTTTCATGTGTGTCCAAATGACTGAGACAGTGTGCTTTGATTGTTTGAAACACGATGTTGGAGCGAGATTTTAGAGTGTCCTTTATTTGTCTAGAGTCCGGCTATGTGACATTTTCTTGAAGGTGTCGATCAGTTATATCATCCATGCCGTGGCACAACAATTTTCTTTTTGCTATCGAAAGCTCTTTAAATAGCCCCTTCAGTAAACTAGGGGCGGATCTAACACTTTAATAGGGGGTGTCATATTTCCGTTGTATTGAGTTTAGTAGTAAAAATACATATAAAAATTTAGTAGAGTTCAAGCACAAGTGTAATTAGGCTCTTCAAATAGTTTATTTGTGTAAAAAAAATATTAAAATAATCTCTTTTCTGTATGATATGAGTCAATTTTTTAAGAATATATATACTATTTACTTTTTCTTGGGCCAAAAGATTACAGGAAGAAGTGTCACACTTATTACTTTTATGAAATTTTAATTTTAATCTTAGAAAATGATGTGTTGGCTTCAAGGAGTCTAAGCATGCCTTTTTTACTTTGAAAATGATTCAATGAAAAGTACGTACATGTCTTGACTACTACTTAATTGATTGCAATTCATAAACAAGAATAATGCAGTTATAAAATAATATATATATATATATATATATAAAACACAGGAAATAAGCGAAAGGATAAATAGGCACAAAAGATAAAGAGAAAAGTTAACCAGATTATGGATTATGCTCCTGCGGAAGTATCTACTCATATGGAATTTCAGGTGTCAAAGTGTGGATTTCATATAGTCAAAAAGAAAGGGGACGTGATATATCATAAACGTACGAAATATAGTAAATATCGTAAAGGCAGATGTAGTAGGGGTTGCAAACCGGATGGTACACGACTTGGTTTTGGAAGATATGGCACTAAAAGTTGTAGAGCAGATCGTCTTTGATATCGAGCCATTGAAGCAGTGCGTTGAGCTATAATTGGTCAATTCCATCGTACTATGGGTGGACAATTCCGAAGAAATGGTAAGATATGGGTAAAAGTTCTCGCGGATCTCCCTATTACTGGGAAACCTACGGAAGTTAGAATGGGAACCAAGCTAGAAGTTCTCTATGTGAACATAGGATCCTATATAAAGAACCGGAAATACTAGACTAACTGCTCTAGAGGCAACCTACTGGAGAAAGCCAAAGGAGAGAAGTTACTCGGTTAAGAGGATTAGGAAATAAACGAAGAAAAGCTTAACTCGCTCGAACTTCTGAGGTCCAGTGAACTCAATCTTCGACTTGTGTGCAAGCCCGCCCCGTTATGTTATAGAAGAATTGAGCTTCTTGTTGGGCTGGTTATTTAGAGCCAAAAATTGGCTGTCAGATTTCATCCCACAACTAGAATAAGATCGCTTCGGGGGTCACTGTGATGTGGCTGAATGTAGAGTAGCCCGCCCTTACAACCTTTGATCAGTAGATTATTAGAACTTCGGAAGATGGTCAAGGTAGCTTGCTTCCAAGCCACTGCACTAGATGCGCATACAGTCATAGTTGTCGGTCCACTATGCCTCTGTTCTATACTAAAATACTATTTCAGATGAATATATACATGTATATATATATAGTAAATCAATGGTCAACGACAAAATTGAAACACACTCTTTGCTTGGCATCATTAAAAATATGTTTACATCCGGCAACTATAAAAACAACACACCCAATAAAACTTTGTGCACTATTCTTTACATCTTGCATTAGATTTGGTTTAACCTTATTATCAAGATCTAGTGACTCAAATTGTACCTCTATGTTACTCAGATTTTACTGCCTAAAACCTTGATTCTTTCGGGAGAAACTTTTGTTCGGTATACACCCACATGTAATCACCAAACACAAACTTCGGGTATCCAACCTCTTCGTTTTCTTTCTTGGTGACAAGTTTGTTTGCAGGTTCTATAATTGCATTATAGGAAGGATTATAGAATGAGGCTATGGATCTTCTAGTTCCGTTGAGTTTAGCATTAAAACAATGCCAAACGCTCTTGTATTTTCCATTGCTCAACACTTCTATTTGGTCACCCGTATTGATGACGATAGAATTAGGAAGTGGTTGCAGGTCGATCCATTCACCATCTTTGAGAATTTGCAAACCGTCAACCTCATCATCTTGGAACAGAAGGTTGACCCCACCAGCATCAGTGTGGGCCCGTAGCCCGGTTACCATTTCAGGATGTGGACATGGTGGGTAGTGACTGACTTTAGTCCCGAGAAAGGCCTTTTCTCCCTCTCCACCTTTAAAAGCCTTCCTTATATACCCTTTTGGTATGCCCAAGTTTTCATCCATCACTTCCATTAGATTCTCAGCTAGCTTCTCCAACTCTTTTCGATATTCTGTCATTGTTTCCCTGCTAGATGTGATATATATTTAAGACCTTAAAAAACAATTATGCGTGTGATTATACCAAAGGTCCTTTAGCCTAGTTAAAAGTATATGAGAAACCCATCATTCAAGAGGCTGCGAGTTTAAATCTCATTAGAGACAAATATGTCTTTGTGATTTTAGTACTTGGAAAGTAATATTTATGCTTACTTGAATCCTGGGGTGTTAGATGGCCATTCATTATCGTCTGAAAGAAGGAAAACATCTTCCCAATCGATGTTTTCCAGCTTGTCTCCACTTTTCTTGTCGACTAACCCATTGAGCTTTGAGAAATCAATGACTGGAATCACCATTTTAAGAAAGAAAGAATGTTAATAATTAATATAATTTATCTTGAAATTAAAAACCTTGAACTGATACGTTGATTATCAAACATTGGTTATGATATATATATGGCCTGTTTAGGCCTCTCGTGCATCATATTAATGGAAATATCGACCTTTTGAGTTCATTATAATAAAAATTTCCATCAAGTATGGTGTGTCTATTTTCAGTGCAAAAGAAGGTCAACCAATATGGTTGGGGCTAATGCTAACCCACATCACAAGCATACTCTTGTAATAAATTGACTAAATTTTTTATTAAAACATATATAGGCAATTATTTGTAAGGTTAAATCCATAACACAATTTTGATATATTATCATATCTAATCTAAGGCTATATATGGTTGGTAATTTCTTTAAATCCCATGAAGTTTTGGTCCTTTTAAAACCATACGAAATTTAGTATAGGTAAATGTTTGTAATGTGAAATCATCCTTTTTGGGTCTAACCAAATGGTGTACGTTAATACGTGTTTAACATTAATTCTAATGAGTGTTGCTGAATAAATTTAGCATAGTTATTAACATTCACGTTGAACCGCAGTAAAACACATAGTGTAAGGGAATATACTTGTAGCTTTGTCGCATCATTATACAACTAGACTTCTTTAGTAGTTTGACTGCTTTAAATTGGTTTAACAATGAAGTTATATGCTATTACTTATATTTAATTATTTCTGTAAATTCAAGATTTATGAATGCCTTTGATTTACAAAACAGAGGACACTCTGGAGTCTAGGAAATATCAATAAATATGTCGCTCATCAAATTGTCAAATTAAAAATATATAACTTTTAGATTTGTCACATCATTATACAACAAGACTTGTTGCTGAGAGTTTTATTGACGCTTGTTGTTGGCAATGTTAAAAAGCGAATGGATGTTGTGTTCCAGATATCGAGACGCAAAGGGTTATTTGGCGATGCGATCTACAACCGGTCAGGGTTTTATTTCTTTAGCTTCTTGTCTAAGTTACTTGTTCCTTATATATATTAACCCTAATGTAATTGTTAGTTTTGAATTTACGAAAATAATAGTAAAAATTAAAGGTGTTCACGGTTCAGTTTGATTCGATTCGCTTTTTGGCAAAAATCGAATAGAATATTTTGGTTTTTTAATAATCAAAACCGTTCGATTTCGCTTTCTCTACGATTCGGTTTTTCGGTTCTGATTCGGTTTCTTATCGGTTATTTTCGGTTAATAACCGAATCCTTAACTTTGATCTAAATAAAAATTTTAAGCGATTTTAATTTTTCTATTTTTAGTGTGTAGTTTGTTTGTTTTCTTTTAGAATGTTTGTAGGATCCACAAACATTATCTTGTTCGTCTTTTTTTTTTTTTTTTAATAAAAAAAATAGCTTCTACAATCCTACTTGTGTGGTTGGAAGAGTTTCTGACCTTATCTAATTGTTTAATAAATAACAATTGCGTTACCTCCTAGACTACTACTATTAACTCTATCACACTACTCATCTACTCACCACACACTATAGTACTCTACTACACCACCTTATCTACTCGCCAGAAACTCTATCAAACACTTTAACATTCAAAACTGGTTTTGGTTAATCAAAATAATAATATGAATGATATTCGTTTGTCTTTCAATAAAGTTCGTGCTCTTGTGAAGTATGTGAGGTCTACCCCCGCAAGACTACAAAAATGCAAGTCTTGTGTTGAAGAGGAGAAGTTAGAAAGTACTAGACTTATACACTTGGAAGTTAATACAAGATTGACCTCTACTTTTTTTATGCTTGAAACTGCCTTAAAGTTTAAGAAACATTCTATAACTTGCTTTCGAACGATCCTAAATGCGAGAAGGAAATTAGAAATTGTGAGGGTGAATTAATAGATGAATTTGATTGAGTCAAGGTGGAAGATTTAATTAGGACATGACACCCTATTCTCACATTTTCAACAATATTTTCTCAAATGTGGGCAACTTGGGCAACAAAATATAAAATGTGTAAATATGACTAATATCATTGCAAGTATCATGGATTATTGTATTTGTTTTCTTTAGTTTGAATTTGATGTTTTCTTGGATCCATTATGTATGATTGATTTTCTTTAGTTTTAGGTAAATTCATTATCTTCTATTGTTTGTTGTCTTTCTTTCGTGGATTAGGTTTTGACTTATTGTTCTTTAGTCTTTATTATGACACCCGACACTTTAGGGTAATGATTACCTTAAACTAGAACTCTAGTTACGTGTATTTAGTTCTTTATTAGGCTAAGTACTTGTGATTACTTGCAAAAATTTGTATATATGTGTATATACACTTACGTAATTGTTTGAATTACACCTTCGTAATTATTCGTAAATACGCGAAACAACCGGACGTGGTCCGACTATTTATACGACGTTGGTGAAAACTTTTCATAGATAACGTAATCATATTTTATAGTTAAAATAGTGGTTATATACCTTATATTATTATTTCAAATAATAATACACGAAAAACTTTGACGTTTTGTTTAAAACGTAACAAACGCGACGAAAACGCGCAAACCGAGCCCGACACCCGAGCAACACCCGAAATATACTTTTGTAACTCAATTTAGTATTTTAAGAATACTTACTTATCCCGAATATTATTCACAAATTTAAAAGTATATACAAAAGCCTAACGTAAATTATCTACTTTTTTTAAAACCACAAATTAACGTTTAAACGAACGGGGAACGAAACACGAAGTCGAGAAAACGAGTCACGAGCCCGAAACACCTTTAGGCCAGACCCAACTCGGCCTAGGCTGGTCCAAGAGGCCCACCCCAAATAGGCCCAAGCCCACCCCACAAAAACACCTCACTACACTCCATTTCTCACACACACAATCCCACACTTCTCTCCTCCTTCTCTCTACTCTCCCTCTCTCTCTAAAAATCTGCCACCATCAACCACCTCCTCACCACCATCAACCACCACTCCACCACCACAAGCCGTCATCACACTTTCAAGGAGAAGTCAAGAAATCAAGCCCTTTCCTCACCTTCCTCTCCTTTTTGATCGGTCTTTCAACTTGTAAGAACATCTAACTCATTTAGAATACTTGTAACACATCTATAAACATGTTAAAATGCTCACTTAACAAAGATATGTCCAAAAGATTGCACAAAAATCGTTTTCATAGCTTAAAACATACAAGAACCTTACATGTAATATGACCAGGAAATTTGTCCGACTTTGGGAGGTGATATCTCACTCAAAACTTAACCAAAATGAACGATTCAAAAGGCTAAAACTAAGTTTAAGAAATTATCTTTCATTTGCCACTGATTTCATAATTTTTGAAGCTCGTTTGATACCAGAAATAATTTTTACAAAAACATGTAGACGGGCTGGGTAAAAGGCAGAAAAATTGTCCCTCATTGTTTTAGTCATAACTCGAGATTTACTTATCCAAAAGACTTGAAACCAGCGCCAAAACTTCAGAAATTTTGTTGAGAAAAATAGTCGTTTAGATGACCTCGTCCAAATACGAATGCATTCTGCCCAAAAACTCGATCTCCTTGCATGTCTCCTGATTGGCTACTTTTTGACCTCTGTGGGAAACTACAATTTTTATAAATACTTAGACTTGTCTAAAAATTCTGTAAAAATTATTTTAAGTACCTAACATACTAAGAAACAACATATATTTTTCTTGAATTTTATCTCGAACATTTGGATTACAAAATAAAATTGGGAAAACGGGTCTGCTTCTGATCCCTGTGTCTCAGAAGCCCAGTAGCCATTAGCTACACTAACCCTTGTGTCGCTATAGCATTTGAACCGTCACCTTAGCGACACTAGCATTGTGTCGCCAAAATCACATTAGCGACACTAACCCTTGTGTCGCTATAGCATTTGAACTGTCACCTTAGCGACACTAGCATTGTGTCACCAAAATCACATTAGCGACACTAACCCTTGTGTCGCTATAGCATTTGAACCGTCACCTTAGCGACACTAGCATTGTGTCGCCAAAATCACATTAGCGACACTAACCTTTGTGTCGCTGTAGCATTTGAACCGTCACCTTAGCGACACTAGCATTGTGTCGCCAAAATCACATTAGCGACACTAACCTTTGTGTCGCTGTAGCATTTGAACCGTCACCTTAGCGACACTAGCATTGTGTCGCCAAAATCACATTAGCGACACTAACCTTTGTGTCGCTGTAGCATTTGAACCGTCACCTTAGCGACACTAGCATTGTGTCGCCAAAATCACATTAGCGACACTAGCCTTGTGTCGCTAACAACCCAGCCAGGGGCCCTGCCCCTTGGACCCCACCAGGGGTTGCCACCCCTTGGACCCCGCCACCATGGGCGCTGCCCCCGGACCCCCGTCATTCATGGGCTTCGCCCACTTATCACACTAATCAACATTATGTTTTTCACAAAAATTCACCAACAGGTCGTACACGTTTTCGATAAAGCAAACAAGAATGGACATATTAGTTAAGTGAACTACTAGCGAATAGGTGGGCATTAACCCTCCACCTACATGGTTGGCTTAAGTGGACATTAACCCTCCACTTATACAATCACTATAGATGGTCTTTTGAGACATCTACTTAAACAATCTTATACGTCTAGGGCGCTAGAAGATTACTCTTGGGAACACAGTTGCTTGCTATTTGTTATTTGCTAAATAACATACTAATCTCAGGTGAGTTTCATAGCCCCTTTTTCTACTATTTCCACTCAGGGGTGAGAATACATACAACTGCTTTTAACAACTGCTATTTTTATGTGAGCGCAAGTACAAAACACGATATATTGGTTGCATGAGTTATTTAACTAATCCTGAAAGTCCCCCACACATAGTTTGTTAGTATCGTTATAGCGTGAATGTTAATGAATAGTACTATTTGGGATTGACTCCCCCCGTCCGGGTTAGTCACACTAACTGGTCAAACGGACGCATTATCATTTGTTCTTACGAGTGTTAGATTAGGCACTCGCAGGGAGGCACCACGATCGTGGCACTTGATTGTGACCCGACACCACAGTTAAGCTCGAACTATGGGCTCATGGCAATAATATACACCTCTTTTACATCTTTGTAATACATTACTATCATTGTTGGATGATACAAACAGGAAATCTTGTGTTCCACACGTTCCACACGATGTGATATCAACTGTTTTCAAACCTATGAACTCACCAACTTTATGTTGACTCTTTTAGTATGTATTCTCAGGTGACCAACCGCAGTAGGATGCTTTGGAAGCAATAGCTCGAGTCGCATATTTTGAAACAACCAAAGAATTAGATTGCATTTACTATATTTTGTAATAATAGTTATGTAATTCTACGTATCGGATGCGAACTCCTAGTTTTATGTGAACACTTTTAAGTTTGTAATGTAATGATTTTTGAAAACGTCTCATATAGAGGTCGTTTGTTGTAACTCTTGTGTTGTGATATTTGATTTGGTCGGCGCCCCCTTGACACCTTATACTTTCCGCTGCCACGCGTCTTGGGGGTTGCGACATTTATGAGTTGGTCTTCTATTGTCCAAATACTATTTTGGAATTCATATGGAAAAATATGACAAATATAAAAAAGCATGAAATAAAAGTCTAAACAAACTTCTTTAAGCATAATGTAAAAATAGTATATATAAAAATATAAATAAATATTTTAATTAAATGAAAAATAACGATTCGGTTACTATCTTCGGTCGTTATGTATAAATCCAATCAAATCAAAATATTTTGGTTATTACATTATTGAAAATCAAACCGTCATTTTTACCTCCAGTTCGGTTTTTTTTGTCGGTTATTTCGGTTACGATTTGATTTTTTCGCTCATCCCTAGTAATAACTATCTGTTTGGCCCCGTGGACTAAACCGAACTCCAAGTTGGAGATGAGAAATAACCACGTTAAATTCTTTGTGTTATTGTTTTGTTTATCTTGATTATTTGGTTTATTTTATCTTGTTTGTGAGTGTAACCTCAATTACATGAGTGTTGTTTTTTTGCTAACGATTGATATCAGCGTTATAAACTGATTGTTGTTGGTTTTTGGTTCCAATGTAATTCCTAACAACTATGATCAGTGCTTTAGGGTTTGAAGATTGGGAACAATAGTGGACGTGAGCATGATCAAGATTACGTTTTGATTATTAGGGTTTTAGTTAGTCTGGGTTAGATCTTGATCTGGAAGAAGAGAACCATTAGGGAACAAATGGAAAGACACGTTGTTTAAGATTTGTTTGCAACATGTAAATCATGTTCTACTAGGCGATATAATCGAGACATGATTATGGTAACGTTTTCTGATCTTGTTATAGTATGTAAACCGCGACACGATTCACGTGCTTCACGACGCGATTATGATGTTTGGATCTAGACACGATGGTGGCTGGTCGTGACGCGAAGATAAGGCATGAGGTTGGTCAAGTTAAGATTGTGTTTGGCCGTGGTAAGACTGATTAGAGTCGATAGTTAATTATTTACGGTTGAGAGTTTTGGAATCCTAGGTTTTGGATTCGGGTTCATCATTCTTTGTGATCCCGTGTAAAGAAGGGATTAATGTTATCGGATTTCTTCTTTGGATTCTCAAAGATGTGGTATTAGTTACGGAGCTCTAGAGGATAGTTTTCTTAGTTGTGTAGTTAAGTAATAAATGGTACCACGTCTGTTTGATAATCGACATTGGTGGTTATCGAGAGAGTTTTTGGTTATTGCTCGTCGGTTGAAATGGGAGATCATATTTATGATCGGGTATTCCAGGTTTTGGAATGACTAGGCAGGTTAGAGCTAGCATACTTTAAAGATATTGGTTATAGAAGATGCCGGATAGAGTGCGTTTGGTAGGGCTTAGGTATTTGTTGATGGGTTTGGTTCAACAAACGAGTGAATCTTTTGGAGGAATCGGTTGAGAATTTTCAAGTGGGTTAGGGGCATATAGTATTGTAACCCTAGTGAGCTTATAGATATTGTTGAGAGTTTCAGGAACTCTTGTGATTTTGGTAACCGAGGGAAGTGTTGAAGCTAGTGGGAGTTTGAGAGGGTTGTGCGATTGATGGATCTCAATTTTTTTATGAGTTTAGTATGCGAATTCTAGATAACACTAGAGCATTTGGACTTTCACATTTATACTCTTCAATGGAAAGCTTTTGCCACTGAATCGAGTATTATGATGGGACGAGAGTGTAAAGGATTATTAGTTTTGGGATTTGATTAATCTTCAAGTGGGAGATTGTTGGGAATGGTGAAGAGTAATCAAAAAGTGACTGGATGATGTGTTCAAGAGATCGCGGCGCGATTTACAGGTGGGCAAGGTTTTTTCTCTTTAGCTTGTTGCCTAGTTAGTTATTCCCTATATATTAACCATAATGTAATTGTAAGCCTTGGAGCTACGAAAATAATAGTAAAAATTCTATGGTTTGGCCCTGTAGACCAAATCGATCTCCAAGTTGGAGATATGACATAATCACGTTAAATTTTTATGTTCGTATTTTTTTGTCTATTTTGTTTGCTAACAATTGATATGCACCAAAAACTAATTGTAGTTAGTTTTTAATTCCATCTTAATTTCTAACAGTTGTGAATCGAAGGTTAAGGGACTACCAAAATCAATTAGTCAAAAGTGTGGAGTAAAAGTAATAGTGGTGATCATATCTTTGTTAGGTCAAAGTGTTGTATTACTTGTATTTGATGGTGAAGTGATAATTTCCATAGGCTAGAACGACATGGAAAACGTCACGTAAAAAAAATTATATATAACAATTGTGTTTTACATCACGGGTTAGTTGCGTAATATCTCCCACTACTTTTCATTATTATCATGTCATTTCTTATAATTGAAGTTTTTGCCGACTTCAATTCCTGAGATTGGCCATCCCAATATTTGTCACCGGCCCCTTTGACCTTGTTATTTAATACACGACAGACTGATGTGTTCATAAACTACTATATTGCTGGAGCCTTTGTTGATTAAACCTTACACAATAATAAACATGATTACTTAAAAAATAATCATGTACCCTTTCCGGAAGTATATATAAAAATCAGTAGATTTGACTTCTAATATTAGAAAAATATAGGTTTGACTTCTGACCTAACTTGTGGTTGGCCATGATTAAATCACGTTTACGTAAATGTAAATAGTAGCGAGGTCTAGCTCGGTATAGAATGGTCACGCTTTGTTTCTATTTCATCTTTCGCAACTTAGTAAAAAGTTACTATACGTGTATATCTATTTGAATAGTTTTATGAAAAGTATTTTATTTTATATAATTCAATATATTAGTCATGGCCAAGTTTTTGATTGAATTCGGTTGGCACCAATCAAAGCGCTCTCCTGAACATGTAAAGCTATATGTGTATGAGGGCTGACTCCGACTCAACAATCTACTATTAGTAGTATCCAAGTGGAAAGGGCGACCATAAATGCAAAGTTCTTTAATCCCCTCGAGAACTAATCAACTTGTGTGTACGAGGGCTGACTCCAAATTTACAACATGTCAAATCTTAGTTAATTTGGTTCCTTGAACCTTAGATCTTAGCATCATTTTCGTTCAGATTTTAGGTTAACTAAATATATAATTGTATAAAAATCCATTTAATTAGATCTCAAATTCCAGCATATCTTGTCTGGTTGAATCACACATATAATCTGCTGATTAAGTGACTTAATGAAAGGAAAAATAAATCATTTTTGTCACAATACGTTTATATTTATACGTGTGTACCGTTTAATTAAGAGTATAATGTTTTACATACCTAAATAAAAATCAGTATAACTCATTCAACGTTTAACACGTCACATGTCAAATTTCTCACTCTCTTCCATCTAAAACCCTTATTAAGCATTTACCTCTTTTTGCTTAAAACTTAAAAAGGGGATATGCGAAATCTCTAATTTACCCTTTTACAAAATTGGAAACAATCTCTCTATTTAATACAAAATCACTATATACAAATAAATTTAACTACCTAACACTATATAAACAAACTTGATGCACCAATTTAAACACACTATTATTAAACCAATCTCTTCATGTGTGTTTGGATTTTGCTATTTGAAATATAGTTTTATTTTCTACTACTTTTTTATGTTCTTTTTTACATCACCATATGAATATAGTATTTTCTATGATTTTTTGTTTAAGTATTGTTCATCATATTACTTCATATTATTAGTATTTGTTTGATCTAAAACATATATTCGAATCAATTTCACCGCCGAATATATAGTTGAATAATATTATTGTCGCCGTCGCATTGTGCGGGTACTAGGCTAGTTATAATTAATTTATGCACAGATATCAACGATTTTGTTAACCTATTATTAAGATCTATATTTCAAACTTATCAAATCATTTTCCTTTAATTAATTCGTTTTCGGTAAAGATCTAAGTGCCCAAATATATGGCAAGAATTTGTTGATCGGTTAATTGATGTACCTTAATAAGTACTCCGTAAATCACATGACATTTTTCATTGGAACATTTGTTGATAATATATCTACTACTAGTAGTATTTATTTATATAATTTATTAATATATTATTAATAATAAATTAGTTTACGTGTGTAAGTATCAACGTACGTGATTTCAATTTCTTAATTAAGCAATACTTTTAAATTTAAACTGCTGGTCAAACTTTCATGAAAATGTCTAGTTAAAATACACTATTTAACTGACGCAGCTATTCAATTAATATAACCAGAACCATAAAATCTAAAAAGAAAACCCATAGATCCGCCTTTGCTTACAAATCACATTACGAGTATATATTACAAAGTTAACATGATTAATTACATTAATCCCAAGAAACAAAGAAAAACATCATATAAACTAGTGACAAAAAGCAAACATGAACATATTCATGATTTGCAATTGCAATGACATAAAAAGTAATCAGAAAAAAAAAAAAAGAAAAAAAAGAAACATCAAATACAATTAAGCTGTGTGCACAATCTGCATAATTAGTATAGTAGCAGAAGGACAAACCCAAAAGAGCATTTTATGCAACTTGGATAAAAGCTTATAATCAACCCTTAATCACTAAACAGAAAAGATGCAATCACTTCCTCTTTGATGAAATTTTCATATATCGGTTCGTTACACAGCCCGAACAGCTTGAAACCTTGGTTCTTTAGGGAGGAACTTTTGTTCGGTATATATGGACATATAGTCACCAAACACAAACTTTGGGTAGCCAAATTGGTTAACCTCTTTGTTTTCTTTTTCAATAAGTTCGGTTGCAGGCTCAATGGTCGCGTTATAAGACGGGTTATAAAAAGAGGCTATCGATCTTCTAGTACCATTAGGCATGGCCTGAACGCGATGCCAAACACTCTTGTATCTTCCATTACTTAAAACTTCTATTTGATCACCGGTGTTGATGACAATCGAATTAGGGATTGGTTGAACATCGGTCCATTTACCGTCTTTGAGAATCTCAAGGCCTCCAACCACGTCGTCTTGGAAAAGAAGGATGATGCCACCAGCGTCGGTGTGGGCCCGCAATCCAGTTACCTTCTCGGGATGAGCACATGGTGGATAGTGGCTGACTTTCGTTCCAAAAAACGCTTTTTCTCCTTCTTCACCATTGAATGCTTTCTTGATGTACCCTTTTGGTATACCCAAGTTTTCGTCCATTATTTCCATCAGCTTCTCTGCTAGTTTCTTCAGTTCTGCTCGGTATTCTGTCATGGTTTCCCTGTTAATCAATTTACATATAATTAGATTTAAAATTCAAAACCTAAACCTTTCAATTTTTGTCCGTCTCAAAATAATTACAGTTATCAAAAATTACAAGTTATCAAAAAGATACATATTAATTGTGCATCTTTAAAAACTGGTGTGTTATTTTTTTAGAAAGAGTCGAATCATGTATTTCTAAAACTGTGTGCTTTTATTTTCGTAGGAAATTAACTTTGGACAGATCAATTGAAATACACAGTATTATTACTTACTTGAATCCTAGGGTCTTTGGTGGCCATTCGTTGTCGTCTGCAAGAAGAAAGACATCTTCCCAATCGACGTTTTCCACCTTATCTGCACTTTTCTTGTCGAGTAACTCATTCAACAGTTTTGCGGGTGTCGAATCCTTGAAAAAGTTTTCTTCCCTCTCTAACTTATAGCACTCAGTGGTGACCTTTTTCACCTTCTCAAGAAGCTCTACCGAAATCCCATGATTCACCAACTGCACCACAATTTAACAAAATCATTTATTTAATCTATTTAATTAATGAAATACATGTTAATATCATATAGTCTTATGAATGGTTATATATAAGATACATGTATAGTACCTGAAAGAATCCCCATTCTTCACAACCATTTGCTATCTGAGCCATTGTTTTGGCTCGCTCTTCACCGTTGAGCTTCGAGAAGTCGATAACTGGGATCGGCATTTTAGAGGGAAATTAAATGAGGTTAATATTGTTGTTTGAGTTTGAAAATCTTATAACTGTTGTGGCAATGAAGGTTGGTTACGGTATGGTCTATTTATAGCCTATGTTGTATGTGTGAAATGTCAACTATTTCATATTCATATATGTATATTATAATACATATTAATACAATAATAATTTGTTGCGTGAATGCATGACATATGATTTAGCAGCCATTAGAGGAAAGAAGTTGGGTGGTGATTGATGATTGGTTATAAACTAAGTAAGGTCAATGTGTGTGATAAGTTACTCGATCAGATGCTGCTAAACCGCATTGGCTTTCGGTTTATAATGATTGATACTATTTACTTATTGCACTTGCCCCCTTTAACATTTTAAAGGCAAAAGTGGGAGTGTAAGTCACGAAAAGATCCAGATTAATGTATGATTTACAACATTAACTACGGATGGGTTTAATTTCTGGAGGCTTCTTAATTAATCAGTTTGAATTTTTGATCATACATTCAGCTTTTGTTGTTTCTTGGGTCCTGAATAAACTTTGTAGATTGTTTTTTAGGGGTATGTATTTTGTGTGTTTGCAGGCTATGTACGTTTGGTGTTTGTATCATTCTAGCATCTCACTAGTTATTGTATGCACCTGTCGTTCAAAATACAAATTGCAGTAAGTTGTGAGACTGATTGTCGGCTGATAGTTTAATCATCTCGATATAACACCTAAACGCCTAGCTCGATTAATTAAGGTCGATCCTGATGAAATAACTGGTAATAAACAAATTACTAAACGAGGATTCCTAATGTAATAAATAGTTCCTTTACCGTCTTATCTAAAATTGAATCATGATATGACGGTTATATCTTTAATTGTCCTCTGTTTCCCATAAATTTAGGAGTTCCCTTAAACCGGATGGACAGTTTCATAAACTACTTTACTTTTCTATTGTTACAAAGTATGTGGATTAAACTTGTGTTTGTTTATTATAAATGATACATAACTTTAATGGCCGTCACATTCAGACATGCATTGTATTCAGCTTATAACAAATTCTAGAATTGTTCTAAATTAGGTTACCCTTTGAATATTACTTGGTGTACAATCATTTATGCTGTGTTAAATTTTATTGATGACAACGTTAAAGGCTGTGGTTATTAAACCCTTGTTTATTTAGAAAGTAACAACAATCATACGATATATCCCACTTGTATATACAATTCATACATTATATACAGATTGTTACAGATTGTTGATCTTTTCAAGACTTAAACTTGTAACCTCTTAATTGATGAAATTCTCCGACGTGTCGTTAGATCAAGCCTTTTTTAAGCTTGCGTTTGTTGGGTTGACTAATTTGTAGTTTAGGAAATTGACAAGTCAAACTTACTATTATTGATTTGATAGTCTTGAATAAGTGAGAAACATATTTGTAAATAAATACAGACAATTTAATCATAATTTGGTTGGGTTTGAGATCATCTGAATATCATGATTTCACTTTTTAGGAACCGAAATTGATTCTTTTTACCTAACTTATATGGTTTGAACCATTATATATCCAATCGAATGAAGACGCCTAGCAAAGCAACATGTATATAATAGTATGTACGTGCTTGTTCTAATCTAGTACCAGTTCGATCGACCTCAATCTTTAAGTTTTGAGCATACATAATGAGATACACTTGCTATATACAAGAACATAGTAAGGAAGAATGATGTAGAAACAGAAACAGGTGTCAAACACTATTCTTAAATAATAAAACGATATATTCGTTGCCAGATGATCCATATAATATAGAAATCACAAGAAGTCAATCAGATAGAAGATTGACGATTAGAGATATTTCGTATCTAAAATAATAATTTCTTAAATGGCTTTTTTCTTATGTTAGTTTTTATAAACAAATTAGTACTTTTTTAGCGTATAAAAAATTGAATGAGTTATGTTCTCTAGAAATAAATACATAACTGACATTAAGTACTAATATCATGTAGGCATCTATATGCCCCCAAAATTAGTACTTTGTTGATCAGATGTCACCCATCACCATTTAACACAATTTCAATCCTTATGAATTAGGATTCACTTATCAATTAGGACTCATACTAATTATTTATTACTGTTGTTCTAGACAAAGAAAAAAAGCTTGAAAATGGATGTTATTTTCACCACGCATCTTACCACAACTTGGCCACAAAGCACCCATGCCTACGGTGACACTCCGTTGAAGACAAAGCACCCATAGGCATCACTCTTACAAAACCCAATCCTAACTAGCTCTAATGTGCAACAAATACAAGATGAGTTGGATCAACTCCACATTATATTAACTTAGGACGTAGGCCAGAGCACACAATCTGTTGCAAAACAAAAGAAAAGAGATTAAAAATAAAAGTTTAGAAGATCTCAAAGCTTGGGTATATAAAAAAAAAGCAAAGCTAAAGATAAGAGCAATAAGAGAAAAGTGAATGGCATATCGATTAATTAGAGATTGGACGGAAGAAGATGATAATGATAATAACATTCATTATGACATGTCAAATTTATTGGCCTCAATCGGGATAATGTTACATGAAGATACGATACATTAATGAAAACAAATCTTGGGCCACGTTCATCAAACATACAAATGAAGATTAATTAACGTTCATGAACTGAGCAGATGGAATTGCCAAACAGGCACATCTAATACATCACAGGGTGAATGCAATCAAGTGAAGAAGACAACCAAATTCAATCGTGTTTTTCAAATCAACGTTCAAGAGGCATTCAACAATCATCAGTGGCATCTCTAGTGTCTTTATTGGTTATTCGTGAATGAGAAGTCATTATGGAGCTTTAGTTAAAGGCACCTTCTTCAGCTTTATCCATCAATGTTCTCGACTTCACATCTACCGTCACTTCAATAGTTTAGGCTCATTTAGGAGCGTAAATGTCTGGGATGTCTAGCATACTCATGTATTCTATCCATATTTTAATAATAAATAAATAAATTTTGCCAAAGTAAGTTTAGCTCTCTGTATATTTTCTTTGCCAGCTGAAACATTTTTTGACAATTCATATAGCAAACTTCAAATTTGCTATACTTTATGCATGAGTAATAGTGTCGTTTATCATGTGGATTCATTATGTACAATATCATCTGAATCATTTAAATAGTTAATATATTGAAAAATGATTATATTACGCATTGCAAGCGCTTAGATTCTTTAAGTAAAGGATTAATCGTGAACATCTTTAAAATATGAGATTGAAAGTGTAAATATTTTTATACAAATTTTTAGTTTGCCACCGCAACATTATATAAAAACTATGATTTTGTTGACTAATTTTTTAAGGGCACGAAAAAATTATGCCCTTGAAATAAATTAGTTATTGATATAACTTTGATGTTTTCATTTATATATAAAATATGAAAATGAATAACTTATTTGTAAAATAATAATTTGGCCTACCCGATATAAAAGTAATATTTTAGCTCCTTTGAAAATTAGGTTCAAATTCCGTTTTTCCCTTAGTATATACTACACTAATGTTTTCCCGAAATACATGCATAATTTCAACTATTTTTAATAGCGAATTGATAATAATAGTCCTAAGATTTGCATTATTTAATTGAACTTTTTATTTTATATTTAATATACTAAATGAAATTATTAGTTTTAAAGAAAATCTTTATAAATGTCTCTAAAGTTATCTTTAACAATCATAAAAGTTGTTATTAACAATTTTTGTTTTTAATATTATAGATCATAAACTACAAACTGACTCACGTTGTGTATTATTTCTAGACCGATAATAAATAAATAATATAATTATAATAAACTAATGAAAAGACCTGCTAATTCCCAATATATTTGAGTTCGAGTACTTTTTTAATTTTATATTTTTTAATTAATATTTAATAGAAGTCTAAAATATAGTAATAATGTTGGTTAGGTTGAGCATAGATGTCACCCGTAAAGTCTTCCCTTTAAGAAGTATTTCCATTCCCATTCAAAGAATTTGGTGCCGGCCTCTTGATGTCGACCACTTCATTTTTTTTCCTCACATTTGACTTTTTTTCCGCTTTCTTTAAGATAGTTGACTTAAGTATACCATTGACATTGATACAATTTAATACTTTATAAATAATAAAATAAATAAAATATTAAAAGAAAGTTACGTTCTTTATTAAACACATACGTAGGCATAGTTTGAGGGAGGAGATAACAATATATTAATATAAACATTAATAAACTCTATCCAACATTAGATGTTAACATTGTCAACTCACATCTAAATATTTGATCTTCAAGAACAACAAAAAGGGAAAACATATTAACTTATTTTTGACTTTTGATTATTAATACATTCCGGATTTAGGAAAAAAAATTGATGGTTTTATTATAGTTTAGACCGTTTTGAACGATTTTGTAACTATGACTTATTAATTAATTACAAACCACTATAAACTACTTCACCTATCTAGTACGGAGAATCACATTGTCACATTATATAAAGTATAAGTACAAGTTAATTTTGAGAAAAAAATTGACAATTTTAGTTTTACTTTTTGCATAGTCTTTTATGAATAATTTTTATGAAAAAATAAATTATAGATAAATTAGTAACGTTAGTATATTACTTTTAGAATTGCCCACTAAATTTGGGACAAACTAAAATAAAAAGGTGAATATTTATTTTGGAACGGAGGGAATACTTAATTTAGTTATAATATTGGATAAATGCAATAAATATACAACGTATTGTCACAATTTGTTCTATTTATACAATCGGTAAACTTGATTTTGTAACTGATTGCCAGTTGACCTGGTAAACTTGATTTTGTAAGCATTTTTATTTTTTTAAATGTGACGTGGTTAATATAAATTGCGTAAATCGTACAGATCAGGAACGTACTTCAATAATTTGTTCAACGTATACAACCTACTCTTTTTATTTAACTATTTTTACAGATGATATCAATAATGACATTTTTGTTGAAATAAATAAAATAAAAAATGGTAGATAACTTTTATTTTCAACCTATTTATTCAATTATTAAATTGGATTAAAATATAATATATCAAAACATCCATATCATCTTTCGCAAACACATGTCCCTTCCCTCGTTTTCAATTTCTCCAACATAATTCAGACGCCTTTTTTTTGGCAAAATATGAAAATTAGTATTCAACTTTGAAAATCAATGATGTTTTTACAAAAAGTGTAAACTCGTCGAGTTCGCAGGTTGCCGGTGAGTGGGCTATTCATGGCCGGTTGCCGTCGGATAATTTGATTATAATTATATGTGACTAAATAATTACTAGAATTTGAGCGCGTGTCAAAATTTTATGGCCTAATGATGTTAAAATGTATATAATCTCAATAGATTTGATTGAAACATGATCATATTCATGATTTTGAGGTGATGTGAGACTTTTACACATTATTTGCGAAATTCAACGTATTGTCACAATTTATTTCATGTATGCAATCGACATGCCTGCCACCATTACATACGACGTGTCCAAAAAAAAACATGTGACATCATACGTGGCTGCCTAATCAGCAATTTCAATTGTCATTAGGTAAAAATCAACTCTACAAAGATATCGATACAATTTCTTCCGATTTGATACTTACGCAAACAATAAAATCATTAAATTACATTTATAAAATAAATTGTAACAATACGCTGTATATTTAGTGCATTTATCTTATAATATTTTGTACTAGTATCTAGTCCTCTCAAGTCACCGGATACTTAAGAATTCTGTATGAAGTTGCTAACGGTAACTAAGGATGCAATTAGGCTAAAAGGAGAGATCGAGATCAATTATAATTTCTCTAAAAATAACATCCAACCGCACTTAAAATTTATATTTTAACAACGTAGATATAAACCCTTCCATTAAATACTTATAGTGACTATCATGATGCTCGATCACTACCTCATCGTATTTGACTTTTCTCAAAGACCATGAATTTTTTTATTTGTTTAAGCATTCAAATCACCGTTATATTTTAAAGACAAAAAGAATAAAAGACAGACGATCAAATTCCATCTACATCAACCCACCATAGACTGTATTTTGTATTCCTCGTGATATCCGAGTGTGTTGTAAGCAACTCAATAAATGTACTCCATGTGTTTCTCATATATGAAATTAAACCATTTATTAATACTTGGATCTTAATGATTGATGTCATTAACAATTTTGAATATGCATATTTTGTTGTACTTCAACTAACATTCAGAAGAAGGGACGACATTTAGTTTGAAATGATCCAAGTACAAGTTAGAATTAAAGCATATATGTCCTAAGGCTTTAATACAAATCCTTAAAGCTGTCATCATATTTTTGTTGATATTAATGTACTTATTTGTAGTAATTTCGCTACAAGATAGTAAGTAAAATATATATGCATTTTCACCACTCATCAAATGCTATTACTTAAACTTTTTGAGGGTGTGACAATGCTAAGTTGAGACAATAAGCAGTTTTAGTTAGGTCTTGCTTTATTACAAAAGTGAGTGGTGATATATCTACTACATTTTTTTGATAAATTCACTAAAATTATGTATTACGTATAGATGTAATGTAAGCTTTCAATGCACAGTCTTGATGAATTTGTTAAAAACGCTAGTTGATATATCATTACCCATTACAAATACCCGGTTGCGTATATAATTCATGATAACTTCACATATTTGTTGGATTGGTAGTTGCAAAATGATTATTATAGGGGAACCCTAGGGGAGCCCCCAACTGCAACTAACTATTGTCCATGTACAATAGATGTGACCAACTCTCATCCTACCTCCTCTTATTTAAAGTGATAATTAATACTGTATGTCTCATGATCATGAATATCTAGATTTTTTGCTTATATGAGTTTTTTTCACTACTTTCATGTTAATTTAATAATTAATACCACTTAATTAATATATACGAGTTCATATAGATTTACAACCACCAGTCACTTAACCTGGTTGGATGACAAGCTAGTAAATTGGTACTATAAATCCGATTGATGGCAACTTCCATTCATTTGTTCTCAATTTATATGAGTTGCAGGAGCCGTTCTTTTGGTCATAGAGTTCGTTTCAACGTGTGATAGTTCGATGTTGATAAAGTGAACTTGAAAACTCTTTTTGGATAGTAAATGGAACAAGTGGTCTGACCGTCTGACAAATATCTATGGAGTGAATATAGAGAAACCACCATGCATGAATGTAATTTGGTTTCTCTTATTACTATATATGAATAAAATCTAATTCTAATCTATCAAATCTACTCTAATATGTAATAAGAGCATATTAATGGCAATGGGGGATGAATGATCCATGTACGTACGTATTCAAAAAATTCGAGCTAGCATCTTTACTCTAAGAAGTTTCATTATTCCTTTTTAATTGTATCAAGCTTAATCTCACATTTGGTTGACTAATTAAGTTTAATGGACTAAGTCTATACAACCAAATGATTTTGAAACTGGCAAAGCTGAACTCGAGTTAGAATAATGTTAAATGTACTTAAAAGATATAGCTCGAGATATGAGTACTTCGTACAATACATATATAATACATTATATATTGATTACATTTATCATCTTTCTTTTTCTTCACTGGACATTTAACCATGTATGATCCAAACAGTTTGTGTGAAAACGTTAGGTACGATTTCAGTTTGTTTAAAAATGTCAAACGAATTTATTTCAAGGTCGAAAGAGTGCCGGAAATAATTATGCTTTATGAATTCGGTGGAGTAGTAACTCAACAAGGGTAGAGTCTTCGTTCCCATACCACGGTCTACCTACCAAAAAATCAATACTAATAATTATTGTCATGCTTTGTGTGTCTATGTTTCAGGGCACTGTTATAAGATCACAAACCCCTTGTCTAGACCATTTTAATTTTCCAAATTTGGCCCGTAACTCTTTTTTTACCCACTTTTGTCAAAGGCTTCTTTAGCTCAATATTAAAAAACTTGAAATTTTAGGCCCAATTACTTCTCCTGGAACAAAGTTGATGAAGTTCAGCGTACCCCTTAATAATGAAATGAAGCAAAATAATTATAATTATAATTTTTTTTTAAACGGACAGCCAATGGAACCCTTTTCAGTGTAGGGTATGTGTCAGATAAATATATGCCAAGATAGATACTGATCCGGCTGAAATTTTATCAGCGGGCCTGTGTATGTTGAACCCAATAAGAATTCGACACCTAAAATTCTATACGTCAACCAAAATCCCTTAGATCAAAGACACATCCCCGGGTCCAAAATCACTCATGCCCGTATTCCAACGGGTATTTTCTTTTTTATTGAGCCCACCAGATTTTTCGTTAACCGTGAAATTGTAGTTAATTTTTAAAACTTTTATGTCAGATGTCGAATTTTTATCGGGTTGAAAATCCCAGAGGTGCATTCCTCCGCGGTTAGTATTTATTTGTGCAAAAAGTTGTCTGGCACATACCATAGACTGAAAAGGGATCCGTTAATCGTCTATATCAAAAAACTTCTTAAATGATTAACCATTGATTTACACTGGTAGCATTGCAATCTATTTATTTTATTTTAACAGTTTTTATTTATAGCTATTTATTCACTAGCTAGCTACTTTAAAAACAAAAACAATAACAATATATTGGACCGCATCAAGATTTTACGATTTTATAATCCATATCGAAATCCTATGGCTGTAAAGATTCATCATATATAGAATATGTTCAACAAGGTCATTAAGATCTGAGAATTTTACCATCGAGGTCTTGTGCTATATCATAAACTCTAATAATTACTAACGAAAGGCCGGGGGATGGGGGGTTGTTAATGTGGAAAGAGAAAATAACGTATGGGTATGTTGTGATGTTGTTGGAAGAATTAAATTTTAGTCATAAAGCTAACTTTAAGATAAGATTATTATCTTAGTTGGTATTCATTCATAAAGGTACGTTTATTTTTTGTACAATCCAAAATCTCATTATCCGGAAACCAAACAATATGAGAAAATAAAATATAAGATAAAAAGCGCTAATAAATCTCTCTTTAAAATGTTCAAACAATTGAAGAACAATTAATTAAGAAAGAACTAGATTTTCTAACTCGTGCATAGTAGTAGGATCTAAATATATAAATTTTTGAATAAATAAATTATAGTTTAATATTAGAATATAAAAGTTAATGTATTGATATTCTAATTTATATTATGTATATATAAATAAGGATTGAATCTACGGTTAATCACAAAATATAAAGGAAATCAATTAATTCTTAGACATACTATGTATTTTTATCCTCTAAAATAGTCCAACTTTAACCCCCTCCCCTGACATATCAACTATTTACGTTAACTTTGATTATACTTTATCTTGTTTATCAACTGTTGTATGCATAGTTCAATTGTATTTTATACTTATTGATATGTACTATGTCATTTCTTGATAATTCTCGATATTCGTTTTATAATTAGAATATCTATTCATATATGTAATATAAATATATGATCATTGTTCTTTTCTTAAAATTCTGTATCTTTAATAAAAAAAATTACACTTACCAATTTATATTAAATTTTAATAGTTTTGAAATCTTCGTACGATTATGAAAGAAAATTTACAAAATATTGGTCTATAATTATAAGAAATAACTACAGTTAAAATTATTACTATAGATTATACTAAAATCTAAAAATAGGAAAATGAATTTTATTTTAACATTATGATATTCTAATAAAAAATGATCACTGTAAACCATTTCGAAAGTGGTTTTTTGATTTTTCAAGCAAAAAAAAAAGTTGGAGTATTTTTACTAAAATATGTAAAACAAGATGATAATCATCTTATCTTAGGGTTATAATATTTATACAAATTTTAGAAATTCCGAAAATCTCGTTAAATCTTATTCAAAACGGATAAAAAGGTATTTTAACAAAAAAAAATGATGCACACACAACAAGTATGTAAGTACACGCAAAGCACATTTTGCGTAGCCATGAGCCCGACTACATGTTAATTTTCTTGGACACGACCTGAACATGTAAAATGCAAAATGCGTTTTGTGTCTGCTTTTTTGAGTTTTGCGTGTGCATAGTTGTTTTTTTCAAAATTTCTTTTAAGATAGTATAATATTAAATTAAGATATTTCTTAAAATATTTTTATATTTTTTCCTAATAAAAAATAATAATTTATTCATCGATTACTAAATGAGTAGTGAAATTGCCACTTAACATTATTGAACCCATTTATGATCCATTTCTTGGTCGAAGTGCAATGTGGTTGTAAAGAAACACCAATTTAATGAATTCAACTAACTCGTTAAACCTAACTTTACACTCTATAATAATAAATTTCTAAATATAACTCGATATTTTTCATTATATTCCTCTTAGCTATTTATATCATCGATATCTATCTTTATTTCACATTCCATTTCATTTCCCAAAAAAAATGACAGATTCGAGCCTAGTCGATGTCCATTCACGGCTCACCGTGGTGTCTAGCACCCCGACCGAGCCAATGGGTCAGCGATATGTGCTGTCCCCACTTGACCACACCATGGGGTCTCATACGGTTCATATAATTTTTTACTATCGAACTAGCCCGTTTGCTAAACAAGGCAAGTATGCTATGGACTTGGATAACGTCCGAGTGTCACTTTCGAACCTTTTATCCAAGTATCCACGGATGACGGGGCGGTTAGCTATTAATGATGATGGTAACTGGGATGTTAAGTATAGTGATGCTGGGGTTAGGATGTATAAAGCTAATGTAGCGACAACAATTGATCAATGGTTGAATGCTGCTAAACAATCTGATGAGAGGAATTTGACAACTTGGGAAGATATGATTGATGGTAATCCAACTTCATGGTCACCTTTCCAAATTCAGGTACCATTTTTTACTGATTCATCAATTTTTAGCCGCAGACACACATGTTATTTACACGTTGTTAATATATTTTTTATCCAATAAGATTCGAGCCCACACTCTATTGACTTGATGGGTTAACTGCTAGATTTAAAGTCCCTCGATACTTTTTCATTTATGAATGATTTATGAAAGTAATTAGATACATCTATCAGTTACATGTAATTTGAAAGAAAATATGGTACCTAGCTATTAAGTCTCAATTTCATCACTAGCTAGGGTGGCCGATTATATCTCTTTGAAATTTAGCTATATTTTAGGGTGTGATATATAGAATAATTGTCACAATCTTTAACTCGTGCCTTTGTAATTATTAATCATAATGACTTGGCTACATTTTAGGTTAATTAGTAACTATGTGGATCAGAAATAATGACTTTGAGACTTATCTTCCAATAAATTTTAAAATGGTTACCCATAATAGAAATTAATACTATAGAAAGGGAATTGATAGAGAAAGTTTAATGCTCAATATTATTAACTCATATTATAATATTATAAACAATAAAGGATCTGATTGACATTTAGAAGGGTTTTTTTACCAATTATCTGTTAACTCAAATATTGTACTTTATGCAGAAAATAAGTATAACTAGTAACATAAACTAGTAACTGTAAATGGTACTAGTATAATATTTCTTGTTATGCGTTAACTTTTATGGTATGGTTGCACTTGCAGCTAAGTGAGTTTATAGGTGGGGGAATAGCTATTGGAATAAGCTACACACATTTGCTAGCAGACCCAACCAGTGCAACCCTGTTTTACAAATCATGGACCGATATTGATCGTGGTGAGGCCGTGGCTCACCACTCTCCGATACTCATTCTACCTCAACTTAACAACAGCCCACTAGCTATTAGTGAAAATGCCACCAAGTACTTGCAAAAAAATTCAAAACTAGCATCAACTTCATCTACAAAAATGGCCACAGTCACCTTCACATTCTCCAACACAATTATCAAACAATGCCTATCTAAAATTGCTAACAAATGTCCCAATGCCACCCCATTTGATTACCTAACCGCGTTATTTTGGTTACAAGTTATTAAACCTAAAATTGTGAAAACAAATTCACCTACACAATCCATATCCTTATGTGTTGATGCACGAAAAGCTCTTGATGTAGCAATACCTATTAAGTTTTTTGGAAACGCGCAAAACTTTTCACAATTGACTTTACAAACTGAGATCTTATTGGGCGAAAATGGGCTAATGGAAGCCGTAGAATTAGTACACAACCAAGTGAACGACATCAAGAAAGACGATATTTTTTCAATGATTGACTGGTTAGAGTCTTCAAGAAAGGGATTAAATGGTGAGTATCCAAAAATGGTTCAAATGTATGGCCCAGAACTAACATGTGTAAGCTTAGAGCATTTGATTATATCGAAAAACGACTCAAAAGATGAATTTGAGTCATTGGTTTATGAAGCTAAGTTTAAGAACAACGAGAAACCTGTTCATGTAAGTTACCATGTTGGGAAAGCAGAAGGCGAAGGGTTGATCGTTGTTGCACCATCATCTGAAGGCGTGCTAGCAAGATCGGTGACGGTGACGTTGCCGGAGGAAGAGGTTTCAAAGCTTTGTGAAGATCCGGTGATAATGGAAATGGAGCCAACTATGATTTTAAGTGGAAGGGAATAGTTCATTTTAAGTTTTAAACCTATTATGTATCCTTCTAAACATTTTTTAGATGTAATTGATTACGAAGTTTACTTTTTAATTTCAATGTTTACAAAAATTGTTTAGAAGGGTGATTAAAATATTTAAGTGATTCATGAATAATGAATTCATGATGTGTGTTTTTTAAAGAGACTAGTATTTTTGGCCCGTGCAATGCACATGTCTTTTTAATTTATCAATTGTCAATTACTTGTTGCTAATAATCTTTTTGGATGGTCACAATTTTAATTATTATATGTTTATTTGATGACTTTAGACATAGTTAAGAAATTTTATAACAAAGTACTAATACCAAGTTAGATATTATATTATCCAAATATACACATATAAAACACTTTATAGTCATATTTCTCTATTGTTATACTTTTTAGTAAGATAATATCACTGTGACCATTATACATTTAACCTTATACGATTAACAAACACCCACCATTAGAATAATCCATTGTGATATTCAAGAAATTTGTTTAATCAACAAAACTTAATCATTTGCTCCACTAATAAGTCACACACACGTTATAATTCGTTTACTGGAATTTTATTGTTATAAAATGGTTAGACTATATTATTTCACATGAATTTGTAATTTATGAAAAATGAAGAAACATATGAAAAAATTGGTGCAAGTTATAGGTACTTTAGCACAATAACTATAATAAAATAGTGGCATGTCATATGAAAAAATTGGTGCAAGTTTATTATTATTATTGTTATAGATTGTTTATAACATAAGTATAAATATAAGTAATAATAATAAAGATTAAACACTTATTTATTACACCATTAATTATATAAGAACTCAAAAATTATAGGATAGGTGATTGTGTCTCGTAGAACAATCTAATACGTAGTAATTTATTTATATTTAGATTTATATTATTTATGTTATTTGAGAAAGAACTATTTATCGGTGTGTTTCTTATGACTTTGGTATTTAATTACAAGGGCTAGATTCGTCAAGCTTTTATTTTTGATGATCAAGTTATTAAAGTTTGTTCCGTGGAATATGTACAAAATGGACGGATTTTAACTAAGACAAAGTAAAAATTTAGGGGAATAATCGACAAACAAATAAAGTTTGAGCATTTATCTAAGGTTGAGATATTTAATCCATTTTATAAATATTTTAGTGATTTTACGACTTGTTTGATAAAAAGTATAGAGTTTTTACAATGATAACGTTTAAAAATGGAGACTTGGACCTTATAGAGACACATTTTAATCACGAATTTATTTGTACTTTTAATCTAAATAACTAACTTTAATCGTAATATCCTGAATACATGCTCACCTTCTTTTTGAATAATGGCAAAAAACATCTATCATTGTCCCTTGATAGAAACACTTAGCTATTTCACTCCAAAAGAAGCTAAGCAAGTCATTGAGGTAAAAAAAGATTGTTGTACTACCTTCTATTCAAAAGAAAGATATCTTGTTTCTTACAAAATACAAACAAAAAGATTTGTTATAAAATCATTATTAAAGAAAAAAATGGGCTATTTATTAATTAATTTACATATCTAACCACAACATTTTACAAACAAAAATTAAAAGATATTTCTACAAAATTTAATTTGTAACTGAAACTTATTTTCTATATAAATATTATCAAAGTAATCTGGAGTTAGAGTTTTTAATTATTAATTAAAAAAAAATGACGAAAAGAAAATATTATACTTAATGAAATAAGGGATAGTTAGGTGATTTTTACTTTGATAAGTTTAAATTTCTTTCCATAAATTATTTAACTAACTTAAATTTTTAATAAGCTTCTAAAATTTTATATATTAAACATAACTAAAAGCTTCATATTTTATATAAACAATAAGTTCAATGACAAAATAGAATCAAATGAAATATATTATTTTATTTTTATAAGTCATTTATATTTAAAAATGATTTTAAAAATACTCATATTTTTATATTGTTTCATGTACATTAAACCCGACTAAAAAATAATCAGAAAAATAAAAAATTTAAATACAAAATAAAATTATTTTTAAAAATAGAGTCCCTCCAAATAAAATAAGTAATGATATACTTGATGGGTACCGGGTCCATATATATAATTCCTATTTTTTTGTTGTTTAGGCCTGGGCTTAATAGCTAATAGACCAATAGGTGGCCCATCATGTTACTCCCATTTTAGCCCAAATCTAACCTTCCCCAAATTTTCATTTCATCAAATCATTCGTTCACCGGAAAACATACATTAACTGATTAACGTCACCGTCCGATCCATTACTTTCTTTCAGGTTTGTTTCACCATATATATCCACGTATATATTAAATATACAATCGCTTTACGATTTCTTAATTTTATTAGCTAGCATCTCGTATCTTCTACCTATTTTTCAAATACTGAAATTAACTCATTACACTTCCAATTTAGTTTAATCTCTCTTAGTTAGAGTATTTAATTTATATGCTTTTATGTATATATCTACAAACTGATAGTTGTTGTGTATCTAGAATTAGCTGCAAACTTATTTAGGTTAGTTTCATAACACTTCTGATCTGCCAGATTGAAAACAAGTTTTTTCCCCCTAAAAATATGATTTTTTCGGTTTTAGGTATACGTTTGTAGTAGTTGTTATAATTTTATTATAATAAGTAGAAAATAAGCTTGAACTTTGACTGTTAATAAGTTGCAAAGATAATTGTTTGTATTTTTAATAATTTAATACAATTTTGAAGGCGAATGGCGGAGTCTGGGAATTCAATGTTGTATTCGCTTTTGCTATTTGTGGTTACTTTGTCACTTCAAGAAATGTATAGAGGGAAGTTAGCATCGTCCGAATTGTTCACCATACTTGGAGGGTTCACTAGTTCTCTCGTGTTTCTTTTCTTACTGACGGTACGTTTAATCAATAATCTTGTGATGATGCATAACACAATTTTATTTGTGTCGTTTCATGGCTTCATATCACATTTTCTTCGTGTTATTAGTTGTCGGAGTTACCTTTTCTGCTTTCCTGCTTTGTAGTTAAATTTCTGTAAAAATGTGATGATCATAACTTTACATTTTTGTTCTCGTCCATATTTATATGAATGATTTAAATGGTACGTAGTACTTGTTTTCTCGATCGTGGAAGTGATCTTACTTAGATTTCACTCTATGATTATTAAGAGCTCAATACTCAGTTGGATTGAGGTCTAGTTGTCTGAGGAACAGAAGTTGTGAGAGTAAGAAGTCGAATGGTTATAATTATGTATTTGTAAGCAGAGGGAAGAGAAGTAGTAACGGGAATTATAAAAAGACCGATGTCTAAATTTCAGTTTGCATCTCTTACATTCTTTATCTCAATTTTACATTGTTGTCTCTTTTTAATAACAATTTATAGCGTGGTTGGTAGTTTTGGTTAAGAAAACAAGATAGAAGTTGAAAACGGATAGGTATTATGTTTTATTCGGTTTGAAACTTTGTTTTCATTCAAGGCACATTGTTGAAGACCTCCTATTATTCAGAAACCACTTTTCTAACCATAAGAACATCAAAATTAAGTTCATAATTTGTTAACCCCGTTTCAGTTAGTTTTCAATAAAAAAGTCATTATCTAGGTGTAGGTTCTTGATGGTTCTCATACTCGCATATTGGAGTAATATGGTGGAAGAAGTTTAAGTGCAGGCTTTTTACTCAAAAGGAAGTGAGGAAATAAATCCCATAAAGTCCCAACACATTCTCAACCTTGACCGCAAAACGAAAAGGGAAAACAAATATATTTTGTTAGTGATGATAGGTAAGTGTAGTTGTCACATGTTTTATTTTACAACTCCGTATGCGAAAGTGGAGTATCTGACTATGAATAGGAATACAAGTAGTATTAACAAATTCATTGCCTTACATCGTATGTGTTGAAAATCTTTTTGCAACTTTATCATGTTTGGTTGCTGCTGATGATAAAGTTCTTATACGTTTTTTCTCCTTTCCGCAGTTCATTGGAAATTACCAGGAAACTTCTGGTGTTAAGACTGGATGGGGTGCTGGTGAGAGATTAGCTTTGCGACTTTTTACTTGTTTCACAGAATTTTGAATAGATTATAACGGACTTAATTCAAATTCAATACGGCATTGTAGAACACAGACGTGATTCAAATTCAATTTGTGCTGATTATATATGGAAATTGTGGGGATGCTTATCCGCTGCATAGCGGCTGGTATCCTACTAGCTTGTCCTAATGGATGTTTCATAAATGCAATATATCTAGAATTAATGTATGTCATGACGTAATATTTTTTTAATGTAAAAGTAGGTGTAAAAACGTAAACTGTCATAGATTGTGCAAAAGGGAAGCTATTTTCTCGTGGGTTATTCAATGTGATCTGGATTCTGTGGAACAATTTGGTCATGATTAATCCTTTATAAGCATCAGTAGTTTATAATTTTTATTTCTATTTTTTTTGTCTGCAGTTATTCTAGCTGAGGCTGTTGCTCTCATTGCTGCTGGCACCGTACATCGAGTTTGTATAACGACTTGGTAACTTATCTTCTCATACTAAATCCTTTGTAGTAAAACTTTTATACCTACGATAATGTTGTTCCCTAATTACTGAATTTGGTTACCAATAAAGGAACCCTCTTAGTTTATAGGATTGAACGGCCACTCTTAGTCAGATAACAATATAAAAGGAATATGGAAAAATAAAGCTTAAATCAATTGGGGGATATCTTTTATGGTGTTCATTAATTTAGGTGGTCATTGTGACCCACTTATCTAAAAATGGGTTGGTTTGGGTATATTCTGTCATTAATTGGTCAATGTGCAAATTTAAAAACTCAACTAAAATTAAAATTAGTAATTGGTATGGTCGAAAAGCAATGGAAGTGTATCTAAATGCTTGCGGTCTCCATATTTGCGTTATTTATTATTTTTTTGTTATTATTATCATAATCATAATAATATAGTTTTTGCTATCATACTAAATTATTGGTTCTTGTTTAAATTGATGATTTTTTTCCGGCACAGCTTCCTGTTCTCTGCTGTGTTATTGTACGAGGTCAACAAAATTTCAGGAGTTGTGGTTTCCAAAAGTGAACCAAAAGGTCGAAGGCACTGAAGTGGAGTCTATTCTCATTTAGCTATACCTTCATCCGTTTTTGTCTCATTGTAACCTTCACATTAAAATAGATATAATCTTGTAGACCGGTTTATAATGAATTGTATGTTGAAGTTCACCCATGGAGCATGGTAGTAAGGGTGACTATTCTCTCTAAATTCTTCAACATTGAAAACCCCTATGCTTGGTTGTCTGAATTCGAGATCATGATTTTTATCTTACATGCGAGATCTTAAATTACTTAATGCAAGTACTCGTGACTGATAAATCCGGAAGTTTTCTGCCAAGTCCCACATTTGGTTGGTTGAACTACTAGTTTTGTGTGATGGTTCTTTGCTTGAACTATGGACGTGTGGATGTGCATTATGGAAGTGACTATATGATTTTGAATAACAAGAATCATATACTTACATTTAGTAAAACGGTATATAATTGGGTGTGATTCAGTTCTGAACCAGTACCGGTCCAACCCCAGACTTGTACTATGTGATCCGGATCTTGGTTCTAATTCGTAAATTCAATTTGAGTTTGGTGCCGTTCAGTCTGGTTAAGGAACGTAGCTCCATAGCACACCCCAAAATGCCAAACATCTAAAACTAGTTATTACATCTCCAACTCACAATAATCAAATCACTTATAATTTATGTCCATAATCATGTTCCATATCCAACACGGCACCCAATCTATTTTAGAAACAGCATTGTGCAAATCTTCATCTACTCATATCATAGAATCACTTAAATACTTAACCTTAAACAACATACCTACAATGTAGAAGTAAATCTACCAACTTTCTAACTCAAATATCTCCAGTACAAAACAAAATTCAAACACTTCAAACTAGGACCAAAAAGGATAACACTTTGACCCTCTTTAAATGCAGCACTTTGGAGCCCAACCCCCATGTAATAAGACCACTGTCGTAACTTCAATATGTATATGAAGATTTCTCGGTTTTTAATTTTTTAATTTTTTAATTCCATCTGATAATAGCAGAACCCCATGTAAGACCAGCCCCGAATCCTGCTGTTGCAATTGTTTGACCCGATTTAATCTTCCCACTACGCACGGCTTCATCTAATGCTAACGGAATGGAAGCCGCACTTGTGTTACCATAGTTAGCCAAGTTTGATATGACTCGATCAGCAGGGATTTCTAAACGTGTTGCAACTCCATCAAGGATCCTCTGGTTCGCCTGCATTTTTACCAAAACTGTAACATTCTCGTCATAAAAGGAAACTTATTCATTTAAAATGTATATCTGTGTATCTCTCATACCTGGTGGAGCAATAACCAATCAATGTTCGAACGAGTCATCCCAGCATTCTCCAGTGCAATCTCAATCGACTGTGGGACCACCTGACAAGCAAACCTAAAAACTTCTCTACCATTCATTTGGATAAATGAATAAGAAGATCCCTTTGGAGGAAATTCCACAGCCGAACCATTAGTACTGAACAAACAATCTGTTTGATTCTCTTTAATGCTTGCGTTTAAATGCCTGATAAAGAAACCAATAGTTTTATGTGCTGGTCAACATTTTGACAGAACAAACTGTTCATTGACCTCTTAAATGTAAAACATGGACTAAAACCTGTTGCCTTCACCGTCACTGTGTAAATCAAAACCAAATAAACCATCTTCATCACTTTCACAGGCCTACAAAAAGTTGCAACAACTAATCTCACAACAATGTATAAAAGCTGCAAAAAAGAAACAAGAGGATGTATGCTCCCCAAGCCTTCAACCCATTATTATTGCAATTGATTTATAGCGCAAACAAAGTGTTAGGATAACTGTTATCTTGCGTACAGAGCCATCTACATTTGACAAAATGGGAAGGATATGTCCAAACAGGTTCAGGCCGAAACGGATATTCTGAGTATGTGTCCAGAGGGGCTGTAGTGGGTTATGTTGACCCGCAAACATCTATCCACTTTTTTTGGAAAAAAATTAATACATATTTAATATGTTAAATAGAATTAATAAGATAAATCATTACAATAATAATCTAAATTTTTTAGAAGTGACTTGGGAAGTTGTTTGAGTTAAAGGAGTTAAAGGTACACAGTGGGAGGCTTTCAACCCATTTGGCCCATTTGACCAATTCCAGTACGTTTATTTCTCATTCGACTCATTTGAGACAAATCATAAACCATATTGACCTACTCATAAAAAAGGATTGAAATTTCCACCTTTACTACCAATGAACTATTTTGCAATGAACTATCACAAGATGACCTAGTGGTTGGCATCCTGATATCCTCACAAGAGGTCTCAGGTTCAAACCTCACTAGCAGCACAACTTGGGGTGGCCAGGGAAAGGGTCGGAAACGGTTACAGGATAACCTGGTTAGTTCACGTATATCTGAGTAAAAAATGCTCACCCTCCCCGGGTAACCTAAACGGAGAAAACCTTCTAAAAGAAAATAAAAAAGAACTATTTTGTAATGATGAAGGCATGTTTAACTTAATATTTGTCCGAGTGAAATTAATGAACTGTAGAAATTTTCATGGGGCGTCAACAACCAAATATGAAAAACAGAAGGGCGTAACGTACGAAGTTACAAACATATATACCTGAACTAATACAGCACCAGCAGCATCCCCAAATAAAATACATGTCCCTCTATCCGTCCAATCAGTATAACGAGACAGAGCATCTGCTCCAATCACAAGAACATTTTTAAATCCACCACCTGCACGTACCGTTTCAAATTTTTATCCATTCTCGAGGCATTGAAGAAGATTCAATCAAATTGCAGAAAGAATGAAAATCTACCTCGAATGTAACAAGAAGCCGAGACTAGACCCAATACAAATCCACTACAAGCAGCTGTAATATCAAAAGCCAATGGATTTCCCTTACATCCGAGTGCTGCTTGTATCTGCCATGATATGAGACTAATCGATTCAATGAAGGTTTTGTAAGACTTCAATCTTGAAGTCTACTTTATACTTTTTATGTTCCAAACTTCAAAATTAATGCGGATTTTGAGGAAAAAACACATCCTAAATTAACTCAATATATGTATTAACAGATCAAAATTTCCATCTCTACGATTTGGCTCCCCATTAGGGATTTCGACAGATAAGATGTATGAAGCAATACCTGAGGAGCACTACCAAATAGATCATCAGGGGTTGATGTGCATAACAGAACTAGATCCACATCATCGGGATCAACCTCTGCCATTTCAAGTGCTTTTTGAGCGGCCTCAACAGCCAAACCTGTCATTCTATCCTTCCCTGTCAACCGACAATTGGGATTAAGTATTCAACTGGGTATTTAATGGCCAAATGAGGTTTCTTGACAAGTGTTGCGAAGATGAAAAGGACAATTACTCTAAAAGAAACTGAGAACAGATACAAAGGAACAAATCCACTAGATGTAAAATTAGGACAGCCAAAATTATATATCTTTGCTAATAGTATTTTTTAAACCAAATTAACCAGAGTACTAGACACATCTTCTTAATTAACTGCTACACTGCCACAAGCTAGAGATGTATTTTTACTTATGAAATAAAAATATGGTAGAACTGTGTATTTTGATTTATGAAGTCAAAACAGGGACACAAACATGGTTCCGACATGAGACTTAATACCTTCCAGAGTTGACAAGATGGGCTACGTGGTTAAAGCTTACACTCATAAATTGCGCAACTACATTACCAACAGTGTCTTAATGGAAAACCCGATGGGTTGATAACAGTTAAAATGGGTAGCTGCTAGTACCGTAAAAAAGGGGTCCAGTGGGGCCAACCATCAAGTTATATCTATTCTCTATAAATAACTGTGTTAGATAAGACTACAAAACTAACTATTACAATAATAATCTAAACTTGTTCTTACTGAAACGTTTTAGAAGGTCCTACGGCTTTTGAATATTCGGATGACTATCAATCTACTTGACTATTACTTGTAACCTTCTTATTTAAGTCTTTTACAATAACCCATTTGATGCATTAGAGATAGAACGTAACAAAAATCGACCCATTTGAACTGATAAGTTTCGTAAGTACCAAACCAACCTGTAAGAACTCGTCGATTTCGGATTCCAGTTCGCACAGATATCCATTCATCATTTGTATCTACAATCTTAGAGAGATCATCATTAGAAATCTGAAGACTAGGTACAGCAGAACCACATCCAACTAATTTGCAGCCCTTGCCAACTAGCCTGAAAGTATAGTTAAATAACACGATTTTTTTCAGAAAAATAAAAAGATGAGAAACCAAATGAGTTTAACAAGAGAATAGGAACAAAACATCAAGTAAAAGAGTGCCAATGATATTCTAAGGAGTTAGAATATACTTCTAGCTAGACGTTCAACTATTAATAAATTGTCTAAGCGACCATTCAATAATGACAAAATTAGAAAATCTTATGGATCCAAAGCAATACCCACAGCTAAAAATATTTACAATGAACAAATATATCAGTCATTCATCAGCTCTTACAAATCTTACACTCTGCAAAAAGGTCATCTTTCACCTAAATATCAGGATTCTACATTGTTGGTTATTTAGGGTCAAAACTCAAAATGGTCAGCTTTTGCAGAAGCATGTAAATAGATGGAGTCATGCAGTAACCGATCTTCATGCAAGTAATTGCTGTAAAAACAGATTTCAAACACCACCCAACTTGGTGATCTACTTCTTATATCCACTCTTCATGCATGTAATTGCTGTAAAAGCCAGATTGTTGAGATAAGAGTAACATTACTTAAACTGTCTCTAGCTTTAATCAACTGATTATCTAATCATCCGTTACTTATTCTACAAGTTATAATCATCACTCAGAAAACAAACATCCAAACACCTCCTAACAATAACTCTTTACAAGACTCTCAAACCACTATTTTCAAACATGAAAACAGTCAAACACCAAACTGAACAACACATCATTAATTATTTAAAACAGAATTAAGAAAAAATACCTCCAACAATTAGATACGCTGCAATAAGTAGAATAATTCAATTATAGCTACAAAATTTTTTCTGGTTCCGATTTTAACATTGAACTACCAAAGTAGCATGCATTCAATTGATTTATCATTCAAATTAAGCCAAGAAATTACAGAATACGAGTAAAAATCCAAACTTTATTCGATTTTCAAACAAGAAATACCTGGAGGATTGAGATTCAGATGCAGATAGCTTATCAGCACCTTGAACAGTGCTGGCACATGATACCCTCATGGAGATTCCGTCAGGGGAATAAAACCCAGATCGAAAAATGGCTAAAGAAGATGTTGAAACCCTCATTTTATTCAATTGAGAAACTTTAGGAGTGAAAGCCCATGATGCATTTGCCATTATAACAACAAATAAACGCAATTTACCACAAATTATTGACAAGAAAACAAGAAAGTTTTAAGCTTTTTATGCTAATTACAATTCTTGATTGAACAATGAAAGCATGTCATAAACTATTATATATAGAGCTCATAAATACATAAAATTGAGCATGCAAAAACAAGGTGTGTTTGAAATTTATGTTACAAATTTTTTTGTGGGTTGCTTGTTGATCAATATTTCGGAGTAGTCGAAGTACACCCAAATTTCCCTGACTTAATTGTTTTTAACATTTTGAGTTGTCGATGCTTTATGACAATTTACAAATCGAAATTTATGATTCAACCACTATACTTTTCAAGTATTGTTATTTTGTCAATCGAGTTTCTTTCTTCATTTTTAGGTCCTTTATTTAAAAAAATAGTCTTCTTCTCTATTTTCATTTAAGCATCTTACCTTTTTTCATTTGTTATTGTATGTCCTCTGTGAATCATAATATGTTATATTCGTTTACAAAATTTTAAAAACTTTGCAATTTTAAAAAGTATAATATATCATATAAGTCGTCATGATATTTAAAAGAATGGGTATACTATAAGAGCGCCCAACACGAAGTTGGCTTCGTTGCCGATCGGGCTTCCTCATGGTCCTTTAGTGGGCATTTTGGCTTCGACTTCGACGAGCAACAATCGGCAACCCATTTTCGAATTTTTGGTTTTTTTTTATTGATTAATACTAAATGTATTATTGATAGAGTATGATGTACAAATTTTTTAGTGTGAAAAAAAGTGGTGAAAGACAGCGGTGATCGATAGTAAGGTAAAAATGATGAAAAGTGATTTGTATAAATATCTTTTGTGATGACGATATTGTAAAAGTAATCGAAAGTAGTTCTCCAAACCATATTGGACGATTAGTTGTTTTGTTGTTATATTGGCATCATGATGATGCAAGCCAGGTGGTGTCTCTAGAAATACTAATATCACATTGACTTATAGCCATATAGCATGTTAAAATAGTTACAAAGACAAGTGGATAATGATGCGTTAAGGTAGGTTATAACAATGAAGCGAAACTTATAGAGGGGTGAAAAAATAGTTTCCATCAAAGTTAAATGGCTACGTATGTGATTTATGGGTGTATATTAGGTTGGTAGGTTGGGGAAAGTAGGAAAGAAGATTCGAAAGTTAGCTTAATAAATGTATGTTTAAGTCATCTTTCACAACGAATGTGAGTAAGTAATTGAACCATATTAGGTTATAGACTTGTCTAATGCCACATTAACCAAATTTAGTAGTTAGAAGGTTTTTTTATAGAGCTTAAAATAAGTGCTTATTGATGCTTATTTTGAAATAAGCATCACTCACAAACTTAGAAATAAGGGTATTTTCCATTCAAGTATAAGTTCAGACGCACTTCTATCCAAAAACTTTAAAATGTGCACGCGTTAAAAAGACACAATAAGCTCTATACACCTAAATAAGTAAATATAAGCGTTTGAAATATTATACACATCAATTGATAATATTGCAATTGACATTTTTGGAATGGGGAGTAATTTGTACACCACTTTTTTTTCTTCATACACTACTAATTGTGTTTTATGGTATTATACAGTCAATACTGTAAATTACAATTGGTGGTGTACAAAGAAAAAAAGTAATATACAAACCATCACCGTAAATGTTAGAAGTTTCAATAAGCCTATATATCTGTTGTAGTAGCCATATCATGCTTTAGGCTATAACTAGTGTTTTGGTTGTTGTATGGTTCATGCATCATGCGTGCATATTGTTGGTTTCCTTGTTTAATTCTCCTTCCTGGGCTTGTATTTCGTGTATTTCTCAAATTGGATTTCTTTTTCCTTTTTAAACCTCAGTTGATTAATTATTATTATTAAATAGAAATAAAAGAAGTACTCTATATTTACAAATCAACCCAATAATTATAATTTGTTAACGTGACAAGATTAGTCGACTAATTTTTAGTTGCTGACAAGTTTATCAGCCAAAAGCTCTCTAACTCCGTTTATATAGTATGTGTGTAAATTTCAAAAGAGTAAGTGAGTCGATTAACTTTTTTTTTTTAAGTGACCCAGCTACTGTTAAGAAATGTGCAAAACATGTTGAAACCTAACTGTAGAATATGAGGTATTAAACTAAAGAAAATAATTGGTGAAATTCAAGGTACCTACGTTTTTTACTTATCTAGTGTACGGTTTGTCAACAACACATAGATTGTCTTCTTCTTACAGCACCTTCGATTAAAATTTGGCTCATTTATCTATATGTCAATCTTTGTAGTATCATGTACAGTCGTATGGAGTGTGGAGTCTGGAAGAAATTAGACTCATGCCCTTCCTAATCTGTTAATGGATTGATTATGGCGAGTAACGATATTTCAAAAACTTAAGGGCATGGTGTTTGGTAGTCTGATGATGCATTTGCGACTACAAGTACCCCAGAAAAATAGGTAAGAACCGGCATTTCTTATCTTACTTACGCTAAACAAAAAGATGTCTAAAATTGACGCATTCGTCTAAATACATTTAGTTAATTAGCTCAACTATTTTCACGATATAAACCTCGATTACTCTTATATCTTAGTCTTAGTAACACTATTAGAAGAACAATGATGCCTTTAGAATTGACACATCATTTTCTAAGAATTAAACGCGTCACCTAAAATATACACCTTAATTACTCTTAAATCTTACTAATACTGTAAAAATAACAATGATGCCTATAGAATTGACACTCATTACCTAAGAATTGAACACGTCACCTAAAATTATCTACTTAAAGGAACTCCAACTACTTTTACAATATGCACCTTGATTACTGTTAAATCTTATATTCTTATCTTACTAATACTATAAAAAGAACGATAAGTCGATAACGCCTCTAAAATTGACACATCGTTACATAGGAAGTGAACAGATCATCTAAAATTATTAGGTTAAGAAAACTCAACTATTATATTACAATATACACCTTAATCACTCTTAAAGATAACACATGTATTATCTTATAAGCTTGCTTTCTTTGACTAACATATAATCATCTAAAAGTTATATACATCATCCACTTGGCTCACTTAAATTAATTTAAATTATTTATATTTAAGAAGTTAAAATAACCACATTTTCTTGGTAAGGATTATTAGTTGTCAAGCCTAAATATTTAAGTAATCAAATTATAGACACGACTCATCAATTAGATAGAATGTCTTGTTTATTTTCACAAATTGCGCGGCGTAGCTATCCTCATGTTTGATACTTCACTTCAGTTGCATTACCAAGTAAGCCAGTCAACTGGTCACGTTTGGATCTCAGACATGTGACAGCACGAAATATAACCTAAATAGTTGATATCACCAAGGTCATCCATCTACGCTACCAGTGTCGTCGAGACCTGAAAAATTGAATTATTCGATACACATATCAATATGTGGTGGCAGTTATTACTAATAGTTGAAGGAAGATTAATCACAAACAGGGTACCATTTCATAGACATTAGCACTAGATGAACCAATGAACTAAAATGTAACTGAAGAACAAGTACCTGAAATGTGATATACGTAGCAAAAGCAGTAGATACAGCATATAAGTCCCTGTTTGATCAGTCTAGATCGCATCTTAACAGGCAAAATCACGGTATCAGAACTGCTTAATCCCCCATCTGGACCTACGGTAAATCCTCATGAGGCAAAGACGATTACAATCACAAAGGGACAACAATAGTGCAGGAAAGAAAATATCAACTCATTCCCCAGTCCACACATGGTTCAACAATTTGTCTGCATTGTAGTTGTTATAAATCTTTTATATATACATATAGGTCAGTGGCATGTGGAAAAATGGATGGGTTGGGTGAGTTGATTTACAGGTTACAACGAATAGTCATGTGTGTGTCGAAACAGGCCAGGTCAAATTGACCCGAAACACTTTTTGTCCAATATTTTTTTTTAAATGATATATACATAGCGTGTCAAATGTGATTACAAAAAGCAGTTTTTTCAATAATAATCTAATATTCAAATAAATGATTTAGGAGGTGTTAACTTCTAATAACTGAAAATACTCTTTGACCAACCTTCAACACAGTTGACTCATTTCCTTGAAAGCTAGTATGATGAGTATTATTTTGTTTGACCGATAGAGATGTAGGTCGAAATTCCCACAACTAGTCATATTAATACAACATACATAATGATCTACACCACCAAGAAGTCCAGCAAGCAACAACAAAAAAATTATTGCACAAATAACATTAGTGAGTAAAAGGGAATATTTAGTAGAAAACCTGACTAAAGCATTAGCCTGATCAAGCTCGAGATTGTTTAATTCTAGCATATGCAGATCATGTCATCTATCAATCACACAATGGCTCTTTTACCAACAAGTTCAGCTTCTGCTGTAGAAATTCAAGCACATCGTCACGCCGTTGCTCTAAAAGCAATTTCCTCAGCCTCTGAAAAGTCAACCTTGGTGGTCTAATTCCTTTCTCAATCATTTCTTCCATTAACATACAAGCTTGAGAAGCATCTTCAGCTTCACACAAACCGTTAATAAGAACAGAGAAAGTATGCAAACTTGGAACAAACTGCTTACGTTTCATAAATTTCCAAACTTTAAGAGCCATCTCTATATCACCCGTCCCACTAAACATCTTTATCATTATAGTATATGTGTCAGCATCCGGGTCACAAATCTTGATCATCCTTCTAAAAACCTTAAAAGCCTCATCAGTTTCTTTTCGTTCAATCAAATAATTCAAAAGGATGTTACAAGTTCTTGAATTTGGCTTCACCCCTTTGCATTCCATCTCATTCAAAACCCTATATGCATTTTTTAGTTTGTTTACCTTACAAAACGCACTGATCAATGCATTGTAAACACCCACATCAGCCCTAACACCATTCTTTTCCATCTCTAGAAACGTATCAACGGCGTCTTCAATTCGGTTTTCAATTCCGTACGTATGAACCAAAATGCTGTAGATGAAGGACGTTGGTTGACAATCATTACATTCCATGTCTTTAATAATATCAATAGCTTCATCTACACGACCTGCTTTGCATAATATATCAACCATGATCCCGTATGTCACTATATCAGGGATACACCCATCATTAACCATTTCTCTAAAAATTTCCCTTGCTTTTGGCAGATTAGGATCCCGTCCCCAACCTTCGATTAATATACTATATGTTTTCTGATCTGGAATAAATCTATCTTTCATGGTGTTGAAAATCTCCTGAGCCTTCCTTACATTCCTTGCTTTGCACAAAGCACTCAACAAACCATTAAAAGCTGCCAGATTTGGAGGGATATTGTACTTTTCCATTACATTAAAGGTGTAAATTGCCTCTTCAATTTTCTGGGCACGGGCATACTTTCTCATAATTATACAAAAAGTCTCCATATTGAGCAAGTTTTTGCTTCTCATTGTGTTTATGAGATCCCACATAATTTCATACTGCCTTATTTTGGCCAAAGACTCGATCATGGTATGATAAGCTCGAATGGTGTGCTCGTAATGACGTTGTTTCCCAGCCCAATCAAAGAATTGATACACGAGCATACCTGCATTCTCGAATCTTTTAAGGACTTCTTCAACTGATTCGGGTGAAGGTCTTAAACCACTTTGGTCAAGTGCAGTTGCAACCCCAAGCTTTGGGCAAGACATTAGAACTTTGCATATTTGTTTTGTTGGATCGAGTATCTTGTGCTTTGTTTCACTCGAGCAGTACATTCGGGCAGAAATGACATTTCTGAAACTTGATTTAGTTGAACTGTTAAGCGATTTGATCATATTGTAAGGTATCACCTGGAAATGTTGAAGAGAATAGACATATAATATAACCCCAATAAGAAATAGACGTGATAAATTGGCAGTACTGACAGTATGTTTAGCTTACGAAAAATGAACTTAGTGAATGATCAAATGTCTAAGGTGTAGGCTATACAGTATAAGCAGAAAACTAAAGACCTATCTTCTGAGCATTTAATCAAACAGCTTTCCTGCATATGGACGACAACTCATTGCTAAAAATCATCATATTACATTCCTAAAATCATAGTAATCAGTGAGGCATTTCATCGAACAGGTTTCATGCATTTATCGTGTTATCATCTCTAAGTGATCAAACTTCACATATAACATTACAGAATTGAATCTCGCCGTAATGAAATAAGAACAATACAAATTTAAAATTTAAAAGATTTTACCTGAGTGAGTTTAGGCTATGAAAAATGAGCCGTGCGATGCGACTGGGACGGATTTAACGGGAATACAGAAGTACCATTCCAAAAGTGGATGTGGACAGTGATGATGAATAAACCATGAAGAGCATCATAGAATTAAAATTATTATTAGGATTGAATCCTTGAAGATTTGTTACTTTGTCTGTTGGAGGTTAATTGTCGAAAAATCATAACTAATTCATTTTTTGTATTTTGAGGTGCGACTAATTTTCATATGATCATTTAGGATTAAATTTTATATTTAATTTTTTTATTGATTAAAATTATTATGCTTTTTAATTTCATTCAATTAATTTTTTTTATTTACCGATTATATATTTAGATCTAAATTTAATTTTATAAGTTTAAACTTATATAACATTTTCAAAAAAATATACAATCGCTAATTATGAAGAATAATATAAAATTAAATATCACTTTTAATATAAGACAGTTGATTTTGTAAAGTTAAATGATATTATTAATATTTAATTTAGAGTTATAATAAAGCAACAATTATCTATAAAGTAATGCAAATATTAAAAGGATGAACTCGACGATGATTGATTACAGAAAAATAAATTTAAGAGTTCATCAAATATATAATGTAAACATTTTGAATAATAGTAACTTTTTGTAGATATTGATGTTTATAATTTAAAATAGATTTATATAATTCTTAAAAAAGATATAATGTTATTGGATGGTAAATTTGCACTCATTTTTTTAATATTTAAATAGCAAAAAGAACCTTTCAAAAGTTAGAGGCCAAAAATCACTTTTATTTTTGTTGAGTGTCAAATTTACTCTTTTAAATCTAGGGAGAATTACATGTATATTTTAATTTAAATTGGGTAATTATATATTTTTTTAAAATACAAGTGTTTAGTGCATAATGTATAATAATTTTAAAGCATATATGAGAAAATACGTAATTGTCTAATTTAACTTGAGTATATATGTGATTGTTTCAATAATAAATCAAAATTTGCCGTTCTTAAATGTCAAAATTGAACTTAAAACAAGATCCTAAGATATTTCAATCATATAAGTCTGTGAATTATATTTACGGAGTATTAATAAATCAAACAATACTTATCAACTCATGTTAAAGATTAATGTTGACAATATTATCGTCCTACCCAAAATAACTTTCTTATATTTCTTCCCTTTTATTCCTGCATATATACAACGTACCAACGGACTTCCTTCGATTCTTCTTTATTAATTGGCATTTGGCACTCACAATCGCAATATTCCTTCCATTGCTTCATTAACAGGTAATAAAAATAACGGTATTAATAACTCCGTGTTGTATTTGTGTTGATGATCGACCATGATTTGTAATAAAACGTGTTAATTCTTACTCCGTAATTTCTAAAATATACATGGACATCAACAATATTATCGTGCTAACCAAAATAAGTTTCTTTTAATCTTTCTTTTTCTTCGTGCATACTACGAATGGACTTCGTTTAATTCTTATTCATTGATTGTCACTCACCATCGCAATCCTCTTCGCGTTGCCATAATTAACAGGTACTAAGATAATGATGTTAACTATTGTGTTGATGATCGAACATCATTAGTTGTTCCTAGTAGATATATTAGTTGTTCCTAGTAGATATATGGTCTTTTCTTGAGGCAAAAATATGGATTATACTCAATAGGGTATATTGGTATTGTTATACATATATATTAAAAGTATCTAAAGAATATATTTTGTGATTATATATAGATGTATATTAAGGCTTACCGGCCGTTTTCATGTACGAAACTATTAATCGATTAATATTGTATGTAAACAATGTCTTGAAAGTACTTTTATACTGATATGACTCGTTTTTAGTAATGTGAGTTTTGAAAACAATATTTACTTCTTGTTTCATTTGAGTTAAGAAAACACAAACCCAACCCTCGATCCTCATCGAATGATTTTGTTTCATGTTTGTAGGAGAACCCAAACCTGGAATGCCAAAGAACGGCCCATCTCAACCGTGAAGATCTACCAGGTGGATTATATTTCGATAGAGGAAATCGTAATTTTACTTTAACTAGATTTCCATAACTTAGTAAGAAAAAGAAAAAAAAAAACAATATATATATATATATATAAGGGTAGGGATCAAGAGGGCATTAAAAAGATTAGGAAATGAGGGAAGCAAATCTCAACCCTTGATTTCATCATAAATGAATTTTAAAAATCACAAATAATTTCAAAATTTAACATTCATCACAAATGAATGTTAAAAATATTTATTTATGAAAAAATCAAGAGCTAAGATTTATTTCACTCATTTCCTAAAATTTGAAGATTCCCTATAGATCATTTCCCTATATATATAAGTGTATATATCATGAGTTATTTTATTTTGATTACATCTTTGATTGGACTATCTACAAGTATAACGGTTAAAAAAAGTAAAACTCAACATGTATATGTTAAATTTTTTTAAAGACAATTACTCATACAGATCACTATCACGAATATGTATAATTGTTCCATCTCCAGAACTTGAACCTATAACGTCATAGTTGAAGATGTCACCTCAATACCGCTAGACCAATGACCCTTTATTATGTTAATGTTATTGAAATTGAAATTTAGTTTCTCTTTTTGTGTTTTATATTCATCTCATTATGCTTTGCAATGCAGTCATTTTCCCTACTTCTAATAAAACATTGTCTCTATAATTTGTTGTCAAATCATGAATAAAACTAACAATGAACAAATGGAGTCGATTAAAGGGATAAACAATTCAACAATATGGATATTGGTGGTGCCTCTTCCATAAGAATATTGTAACTTTATTTAGTTGTAGTACGATGCAAGAACCAACACCAATATCCGTCTCTTGATGTTTTTGTGATCCTTTTGATTGGTTATTTTTGTTGTTTCTTCATGATTTTGCTGCATAGTATTGGATACCAGTGTGTACGATATCTAGAACATAAATAAGAAAAATGATATACATTGCAATGTACAATGAGATCAATATCATTATATCAAATATCAATCAATCAATATAATGCATAAAAAGAGAAGCTAAATTGCAAGAACATTAATCAATACATGTGACTAAGCTTTACCTTTTTAGGGCATATGATACTTTAGAATCGTCCAATCAAAGATGTATCAAATTCAAATATTTCATGACGAATATATAATATGCGTACATGGCAACTCATTCCACAAATCCGTAAGTAGGTTCTTGATTAATGTCAATGATCCGTATGATGATCGTCCTATCGTGGTATTATTTATTCATTTTCTTGCTAGCCTTGTAAAATGATAGGAAAAGCTTGAGTTTGACAAGTCATTACAAGAATTTTTCACAATGCAAGTCATTCATTCGGTCATAAAAATATGATAGTCCGCTTCTTGATCGTTGTCGTAAATCTGGTACCAGGTATAGTTTAGATCATGCCCCGTTGATCTTTTAAACTCGAGTCGATAGGTCATCGGTTTTGGGAAATTTTCCACGAAGAAATATTTATCTTTGGTAGAAATTTATTTTATTTTTCAATATGCCCATTGTATCTTCGACCCGGAAGTTGCTGGTGGATCCATTAAGAATGCTGGCAGCAGGTCCACCCATCTTGAGAATTGATTAGATTGAGACTTTACAACAAATCCTCAAAATTATACAGTATAATTTTGGATTTATTGCATAAAGTGTTACCAACTTACCACCCTTCAAAAATGTCAACTCAAATCATATTCCACTTTGACGGACTTACATTAAGGTTGTTGATGTTTCTCCTATTTGATTGGTCTAACCAGTTTCAAAATAAAAAATCATCCGAGTATTTGATCTTATTAAAAGATCAAACGCCAAATTTCGAAAAAACTAAAATACCATTCTATTCTATCTATATTATAAATATATATATATATATATATATATATAATCAGTTGTATAAAATGATTGAATGCATAAGGACAATTTAGTTTACCAAGATTTTGATGAATCTTTTTAAATAAGCAATTGTGAAAGCTTAGTATACCAATCCAAATAACAAAAGAAATAAAATATATCGAAAAATTTGGCTAAGTTTGACAATGGTCAAATCTAAAATAAAAGGAGATAATACATGTTTTCCTCGATTGTCATTGCATGGTCACTTAAATTAATACATGATTTAGAATAATGGTTGGGATGGGATGATTGAGAGTTTGTTGTTCTAGAAGCTCATACGTAACCAGAGACGTTTTTAAAAGACCGGGTTGGCGGGTTTTCTGTTTAATATGGACTTGGATAGGATAGTCAAGGTAAAGATACATATCTCATATATAGAAGTCATTTTAATAGCTATTTTAAGTCTCTTACGTGCTTTTATATTTTTTTCATCCATCGTCTCTAACTTCTAAACTCATTTTAATAGTTCATTTTTTGAGACTTCGATTCACTAATAGTAAAAAAAACAGACTATTAATGTAAACTATTTTGTAAAAGTTTATTCACTGATAGTCAAAATTGGTGAACTTCAAAGTTTCAAATTTGAACTGTTGAAATGACATTTAGAAGGTAGAAATAACCTATGGAGAAAACGTGAAAGGATATGAACAATTTAAATAGTTTATTTAACTTGAAATTAAAAATTAACTCTTCAATACCTTTAATTGGTAAAATATGTGTTTGGATAGTACTTGATTAAAAAGTAGTAACTTACAAGCGTAATGTGACCGGTACGAGAAAATGATAGTGGTGGCTGACAGTGACAGTTAATAATATCGTGAAGTCGTTTAATGGTACTTGAATGTAAGAATCATTACTAATTATTTAATAAAAGTATTTTTTATAATAAGTTAAATTATTGTAATTATAAATTTTGAAATGTAATATAAAGGAAAAAAGTAGATATTTAAAGGTAATATGCGAGATAGAATATTAATTGAAAATTTATATTTATATATTTAGTAAATGAAGTAATAAAATGATAATTTTTAAACTTTTAAATTTAAAAATTAAGAAAAATTGAAAAGAATTTATAAAAGACATAGATACAGATAACGATAACCCTTGATTATGGTTTGATAAAATTATTTCGTTTGTTACAACCAAAATGTTACAAGTATTAATTACAATTTCTTTAAAAGCTATGTTTCTATTATCCCTTTGCGCAGAAATATACTGGGCAACATTTTAATTCTATTTTAATACGAGTACTGCTAAATTTGACTTTGACTAAACCACGTGAAATATAAAATTGAGCCAACTTTAAATACTCAGACTATACGACAACTCTGAATTAAAAATGTAACCATCAACAGCATGTGACAACGTTCGTCGGCACCATTATTGCAACCAAAAATGATTCTCTTTCGTTGTTCACCTTTCAACCAATCAAATTTTATAAGCTACACTTTTCTTGACATAAATAAACCACGTACCTGATCTAAAGCTTAATATAATCCACCAAAAGATAAAATAAACAAGTAACAACATACAGAATCTAGAACAGTAGAAAAAACTGTGATTGTCTGATTTCAATTTTTACCAACACAACAAGTTGTTAAGAAAACACGAAATGACTTGTACCTTGTTCATAAAAACATGTACATTCTTTTCAACTAAATCTTCACATATATCATTGTCAATCAACTCAAATCCACCATTTGTCAACTAAGAACAAAAATGAGCAAACAACTTTTCTTGTTTCTCATTTGTATCCTCATATTCTTCTCGATCTCTGTATCTAAATCTAATGCATCAAATTCATCATCTTTATGTCCCATAGATTTCAACTATGTTGAAACCTTCCCATGGGACACTTCCGACTGCAGAACCGCCACCACAAACGCCACCCAAAGCTGCTGCACATCCCTCCGGAGTGTGTTCGGAATCGGTCTTTCATACCACCTTAAAAAGGCAAAAACTTTTTACTTCTCAAATCAACAAATCGCAAATTCTTGCATCTCTGATTATCAATCACATTTGTCTTCAATCTCCGTAGCACAATCCTTCTCTACATGTCTTGTATCCGCTACCGAATTCGTCGCGAACCCTGCCACTTGTGCCGGGATCATGACGTTATCAGATTGGGTTGATAAATTGGGTCCTACCCCAGTTCTTCAGTCATCTTGTGATGGAGATCTAGCAGGGTTTGTAACTTGTAGATCTTGCCTTGATGCAGGCATGGCTGTTAATTCAAGATTAGTATCTTTGAGTCAAAATTCGACTAAGTGTTTTGTATTCACAGCTTTATATGCTGCTGGAATAATTAACACTTTTGGCCCGGAAGACACTCGAACGGCTGACTGCATACTTGGTGTATCTTTGACCAAACCCACTCCGAAATCCAACTCGACATCAAAGAGAAACATTGTTTTTGCGGTTTCAGGAGCTTTCATTGGAGTTTTGCTTATTTTAGGTGTGACTTTGGTTTATGTAAGATGGTTTAATAAGCGGAAAGAAACTCAATTACATATAGATAATGTGAATAATGTAAAAGCTCGAGTTTTGCCTAACATGGGTGCGAAATGGTTTCGTGTAGATGAGCTTGATGAAGCCACAAATGGATTTTCGCAGCAACAGTTTATCGGTCAAGGTGGATTTGGGGTTGTTTACAAGGGCACGCTTTCAGATGGAACTGTTGTGGCTGTTAAAAAGATGACTAGTTTTGATATCGAAGCGGATAATGATTTTGTTAATGAGGCCGAGCTATTAAGCAAGATTAGGCATCGAAATCTTCTTCCTCTAAGAGGCTTTTGTGCTACAAGTGATCCTATTCATGGAAACGAAAGGTACTTAGTTTATGATTATATGCCAAATGGTAGCTTACATGATCACATATTTAATGAAAGTAAATCACACATTAAAAGGCTGAGTTGGCCTCAACGAAAATCGATTATTCTTGATGTGGCTAATGGGTTATCTTATTTGCACAATGGGATTAAGCCCGCGATATTTCATCGTGACATAAAGGCGACAAATATCCTTTTGGATTCGAATATGAAAGCTCTAGTTGCGGATTTTGGATTAGCTAAGCAAAATAGAGATGGACATACTCATATGACTACTCGAGTAGCGGGTACTTATGGATATGTAGCACCTGAGTACGCCCTATACGGACAATTAACAGAAAAGAGTGATGTTTATAGTTTTGGTATAATAGTTCTTGAGATCATGAGTGGGAGAAAGGTGCTTGAAGAAGTGAAAGGGGCGAATTCAGGGATGGTTTTGATTGCGGATTGGGCGTGGGAGATGGTGAAATCGGATAGAGTTGAAGAGGTGTTTGATGAATCAATGAGAAATGGAACACCATTGCCTAAGAGTGTAATGAATAGATTTTTAAGAGTTGGATTACTTTGTGCTCATGCTATGGTGGCACTTAGACCTACAATTTTGGATGCTATTAGAATGTTGGAAGGTGACATTGATATCCCTCGGTTGCTAGACCGGCCACCGCCTCTTGGTCATGAGTCTTCAAGATCGAGTTTCCAGCTTAGCAACGGTTTGTGGTCGAGTAGTGAAGGATCCATAGCTGGTTCAAGTTTCAACGTTCGAGTTTGAGTAAGAATAGAACCACTTGACAGAAATTAAAGGTTTATACTCATATATTGGTATATAAATAGTTATTCAGTCTTATATAGCTTTTTACTGTTTAAAGAAAAAAAAGAAGGATGAGTTCAATTCTTATTAAGTTTTGTAATTCGAAGCGAAAACAATGACAGTAAGTATACATATGGATGATATGTTGTGAGTTAAAACTATGTTATTAATTTTGACACTGTGTCTAACCGGTTATAGTTAATTTTTAATGAATGAAACGACAGGCAATACTTGTTTGTAAGTAACATCGGGGTTCGGATTAACAGCGCGTTATTTGGAAGTCACATGGCAACTTAAGTAAGAAAATCGCATTTATATACTTGAAATAAAATCAAATACAGGTTGGCCTCGTGGAAACTGGAAAAAGAGATGCTTGTATATCAAAAAAGAAACCTGTTGTTATGAACGATGATTATTTATTTTATATTTTTAGAATCGAGAGGTTTATATTTTACAAAAAAAATAATAATAAAAAAAAAAGCACCCTCAAATAAGGGAAATTAAAACTCAAATAACATCATGCGAAAACAAGAGTTTCCAAGGATTATATTATGTAGCAGATAGTTTAATTAGAAGCGATTCGTTGTGGTATCTGCCTGTTGTCATCAGAATTAATACTTAATCTAATATATGATTCATGAGAAAATTATTGGTGCTGTATGCGTTATTTTTATAATAGACTAGAAAAGTACATATTAAAAAACTTAGAAGGGTAAATTATGTAAAACATAAAGAGTTTTTATAAAACTGATTACTGGGTAGCACATCAGTTTTGTACCGTACACGCTACGTATACTGTTCCCATCATTCATGTTGTTGTTTTGCACTTTTGAATTATAAATGTTGAAATTAATGTGTAATTATTAAATTATTAAATTATTGAATAAATATAATATGTAGGAGTTAAAGTTGGAGTCAAGGCTGGTCAAAGCATTGAAAAGTCGAAGACAATGGCTAGTGAAAAAGTATATACAAAATGTAAATTTCTGAATTTTTTTACTGCAGTAGTAAGTCTACTATGCGTACGTACGTGTGAAAAGCGTGAAATGAAGGATCTCCTCTAATAAATATAATATGTAGGAGTTAAAATTTTGATTCATGTTAGTTGTTAGTCATATTATGGGTCAATTAACTTATATTCACTTGGATAAGATGAACCCTAATGATGGATGATTAGTATCTATATAATATATGATTGATTAATTATTTTTCATATTGATTTGAGTACTTTTATCATAATTGATTGTTTTGATTCATTTAAAACATGAAGATGCATTTACTTCTTGTTTATGTCACAAATCTGAACTAGTTTGAGGAATTATAAATAGTTACTTATCTTGTTAATAGCTGGGTTCGTGTGATTGTATCCATTTATGGGAATGATGGGTTTGGGAGGTGGTGAGGGAAGTTTGGAGGGGAGAGGTAGAATTTGGGGAAACATTATGAAGATGGGTGATGTTATAGATGGTGTGGGGATTAACTTTTCTAAATCTTTCGGGAAGGAAGTTAATAATGGTATGGGTACGAGATTTGGAAAGATAGATGGGTGGATGATGGGAGGGGTGAGATTTTAGAGAAGAAATTTAATCGCCTTTTTCAATTGGAAAGTAATAAAGAGGTAAAAGTAGGGGAGAGGGGTGTGTGGGTAGAGTCTAGTTGGCAATGGAGATGGGATTGGTTGAGAGAGTTGAGAGGAAGAACATTAGGGGAGTTTGGAGAGCTTGAGAGGGTGGTGAAGGAGGGCGTAAAAATAAAGGAAGGTGAAGATAGATGGAAATGGGGGATAAGTGAAGATGGGCATCTTACCGGGAGGGAGTTGAGGAAGATGGTAGATGAGAAGGTTCATGTAGAAGGAAGAAGTAGAAAGGAGACTTAGTGGTGTCGGGTGGTCCCAAGGAAAGTGTGTATATTTATTTGGAGGCTTAGAAATGGTAGAATTCCGGTGCGAGCGGTGATTGATAATATGGGTATTGATTTACATAGTACATTATGTCCTTGTTGTGAAGAAGAAGTTGAGACTATAGATCATTGTTTTATCAAGTGCAAGTTTTCAAGGGAGTTATGGATCAAAGTTTTTTGTTGGTGGGATTTGAGGCAATATAATGTTGAATCCATTGAGGAGTTGATTAAGCATGAGGGTTCGGGTTCTTTATCAAAAGAAATGAAGAGAGCTTGGCGTGGGGTGGTGTGGGTTTCTTTGTATTTGATTTGGGTCAATAGAAATAATAAGGTATTTAAAAGTAATTTTGAGATGATTCCAGATATATTCAAGGAGGTTCAAGTGCGATCTTATAGTTGGTTCTCGACAAGGGATAAAAATGCTAAAGTTAGTTGGAACGCTTGGAAGAGTCCTATGGATAGTCATATGTGACTAGTTGCTAATTGGTCTTGATCTTTCGGGCAAATTATGGAAGGAATGTGGTCTTTAGCTATTTGAGTTTTTCTGTTTTGTTTTGAATAGTAGATGTCTTATTTTGTTGTGGGGTTTCTTGTAATAGCTTTGTCCTAGTTACATCTTGTAGCATGGACTTGTTTAGTATCTTTTGTGACTATGTTGTAATTTGATTTTTGTTTTAATAAAGTCTGCCTTTTCTAAAAAAAAAATATTCAGTTAAAATATCGACAAGTGACTAACGTCCACTCGACGAGTAACCTGTTGTTTTAATAAATATGTCCTTAATAATTTGAGATGTTGAGTTATTAGGTCTAGTAGGCATACTACCTTTAACTAATCGGTTAATTGTTTACATTCAATATTCATAGGTACATTAATGTAATTATTGGTATGATTCTCTATATATTAACATGACTCATATTCAATATTAACCTATAGTTCTTATATAAATTACTTAGGTATTTGTCGAATTTATTAAACTTGTAGAATTCATAATAAATTTAAATCATATCATCATCTAAAGTAGAGGAAGTCAAGTCTAAGTAACTATTTTTCTCATCATTTGAATCTTTGTTATCATATTTGTTATATTCTTGTTTAGTTGTTCTTAATTTAATTAATTATTAGTTAAACTTTGTATTAAGATCCATAACTACCGTTCATTTATACTGATACTCTGTTGAACTTGCTTTACTATACTATGATACAATAGGTTCTCTTATCTATATATATTCTAATTTTAGTAATGTTAATTTAATGGTTTTATAAATGTAAAATTAAAATTTAAACACGTCAAAATTACCAAACAACTCTAAAATTTGCAATTCAAAAAAGTATACGCACTATATTTTTAATTCATATTAAAAAATTTGTTTACTTCCATTTAGAATGGAAGTTAGTTATACTTACTAGCTTGCCATAAAACTATTAGATTTAAATTCGTTATATTTACTACTTCCATTTAAAAGGAAATTTTTTAAGAAGAGATCCCTTTTAACAAACTCATTATTATCTACTTATATAAACCCTCCTACTTAATTTTGTAAGTTAAAAAAAAAAAAAAACGTGTCAATACTTAACATTATTAAGTAATTTTTTAGGACCTAAACCTTTTAGAGATTTAGAGATAATAGTTCTATAAAAGTATTTAAAAAAAACACGTCCTAATTTAAGTTAATTACGGACTTTATTGATTAAAACTTAGGAGATAAAAAATAATAGTAAATCAATTACAATTTTCGTAAATAAATAAATAATTTAAATTAATTTACTAAGGCAACTATGGTAAATGTGTTGTAATCATTAACATTATAACTAGAAGGCGTAAGTTAGGACAAGTACTCCCTCCTTCTCTCGTACACAATTTTTCATATACACATAGAAAGTACAATCAAACAATCCTTTAATTTTACTCTCCATCATCAATCAAACCATCCTCTTATCAAATTTGCAATTATCTCCCTTTTTTCTCAAATAGTTTAAGTAATTATTATTTTAAATTCTCATAAGTTAATTTACATCAATTACTTTTTTTTCTTTTCTTTGATATAATATCTCATACATTATGTTTATTTAAAATTTTATTATTACTTTTACAAATTATAAACTAGTTTAAATATGAAACTAAAATAGGGAATAACTAATCAACACTGATACGTACATGTATGATATATTGTATGAGGTGGTTCTTACTTAAGCTCGAATATTGTTAAAACTTGAACTGGCCATGGATCCTTCACTACTCGACCAAAAACTGTTACTCAGTTGGAAACTCGATATCGAAGACTCATGACCAAGAGGCGGTGGCCGATCTAGCAAACGAGGGATATCGATGTCACCTTCCAACATTCTAATAGCGTCCGAAATAGTAGGTCTAAGTGCCACCATAGAATGAGCACAAAGTAATCCAACTCTTAAAAATCTATTCATTACACTCTTAGGCAATGTTGTTCCATCTCTCATTGATTCATCAAACACCTCTTCAACTCTATCCAATTTCACCATCTCCCACGCCCAATCTGCAATTAAAACCATAGCCGAATTTGCTCCTTTCACTTCTTCCAGCACCTTTCTCCCACTCATGATCTCAAGAACTATTATTCCAAAACTATAAACGTCACTCTTTTCTGTTAATTGCCCGTAAAGGGCGTACTCAGGTGCTACATATCCATAAGTACCCGCTATGCGGGTAGTCATATGAGTTTGTCCATCTCTATTTTGCTTAGCTAATCCAAAATCCGCAACTAGAGCTTTCATATTCGAATCCAGAAGAATATTTGTCGCCTTTATATCGCGATGAAATACCACTGGTTTGATCCCATTGTGCAAGTAAGATAACCCATTAGCCACATCAAGAATGATCGATTTTCGTTGTGGCCAACTCAAACTTTTAATGTGCGATTTACTTTCACTGAATATATGATCATGTAAACTACCATTTGGCATATAATCATAAACTAAGTACCTTTCGTTTCCATGAATAGGATGACTTGTAGCACAAAAGCCTCTCAAAGGAAGAAGATTTCGATGCCTAATCTTGCTCAATATCTTGGCCTCGTTAATAAAATCATTATCCGCTTCAATATCAAAACTAGTCATCTTTTTGACAGCCACAACTGTTCCATCCGAAAGCGTTCCTTTGTAAACAACCCCAAATCCTCCTTGACCAATAAAATTTTGCTGCGAAAATCCATTTGTGGCTTCATCAAGCTCGTCTATATGAAACCATTTTGCTCCCATGTTAGGCAAAACTCGAGCTTTTACACTTCTTACATTATCTCTATGTAATTGAGTTTGTCTCCTTTTGTTATTCCATTTCCTATAAACCAAAATCACACCAAGAACAAGCAAAATCCCCATCAAAGCTCCTAAAACCGCAAAAATTATGTTTTCCTTTACTCTTGAATTGGATTTTGATTTCGATTTGGCCAAAGGCGTGGCGAGTATGCATGTGGCTGTTCGATTGTCTTCTGGGCCAAATTTGTTAACTATCCCAGTAGCATATAAAACAGTGAAATCAAAACATTTAGACGAGTGTTTACTCAACGATACTAACCGAGAATAAACACTCAAAACTTCCTCAATACAAGAGTTGCAGCTTAGAAGCCCACCAAGATCTCCACCGCAAGAAGACTGGAGCACAGTGGTTGGACCCACCTTGTCGGCCCAATCTGATAAATTAACGATCCCAGCGCAATTTGTTGGGCTAGCAACGAATTCGTCGATGGAAGTGAGGCATGTGGAGAACGATTGGCGGACTGACAATAAAGAGAGTTCGTACTGGAAACTAGAGATGCAATAAGTAGAGGATTGTTGGTTTTTGAAATAGAAAGATTTGGTATATTTGAGGTGTTGAGCGAGGCCGATTGCGAAGAGGCTACGGAGAGACTGGCAGCAGTGATCGGTGGCGATTGGAATTGCGGTGTCACAGTCTGACGTGGACGATTGGAAGGTTCTGACATAGTTGAAATCTATGGGACATAAAGAAGAAGAAGAAGAATTTGATGCATGAGATAAAGAAGAAAAGATGATCAAGAAACAAATGACAAGCAACAAGTATTTCATAGTTCTTGATGCTACAAGTGTTTTGTCCTTAGGAAATTAATAGTCTACGTGTTTATAATTTCCAACAGAGTAATTTATTTAGTATACGTGCACAATTATTAATATAATTAAAGTGAAAATGATAAATGAATTTCAAAGTGGGTGGATTACTTGACAAAAAGAGGAGTATTATAACATATTAACATGACGACTTGTACATCGAGACCTAATATATGCTACCATCTTCAAAGTTGGAACGTACCAATTTTCTATTTTATAACTTAATTGAAACTGTATATAATACCAAATATAATCAGTTAAGACAAAAATCGATTAGGAAAGATAATAAACTAATAATGGTGCAAGCCGGCGAGTTTTATCACGTGTTAATTACATTTGTTTATTCTAATTTTGTGGTGGTTCGAGCTTTGAATTTTGTACATTAAAAGTTACATGCATGCTGCTGTGTGTGATTTTTGTATCCCATGCGGTGGCGCGGTGCCAATAAAAGACTGAACAAGCTTAAAAAAAAACTTTACAAGAATAAGGAGGAATAAGATTTAGAAAATGATTTAATATCCTAACATTTCGTATTAATAATCCTCCAATTGGTCTAACTAATTTTCTTTCACTCATGAACTTTAATCTTTTCATGTGTCATCATTTCACTGTTAGAATGATTAGTAAGAGGATATTATAGGATGATATATGATCGCTCCATTTGGAAAATGGTTCGGTATAAAATGTTCTAATATTCTTACAAAATGTTTTAACTTTGAATCTAATTAGTTAAATATATAAAAAAAGGATTTGAAAACGATTATGGTGATATTTCAATTAAATTACATACATTTAAGTTGAAAAATGAACCCGATCTTCTTAAATAGTATAAATATGAAAAACCTTGTCATTTAACAACAATAAAGAATAAATTCATTTCGGTTAACGTTATGTTATAAGGGTTTTGGTATAATATTTTTAAATGAAATTCGAATGCACGTGTTATGTGAGATTGAAAGAAAGCATTAACCCGAATTATTCAAATAATTTTTATTCCACATTTTGATTGGATCAGGTCAAGTATTGGGGTTGACTCGTATCACACTCGATAACTACGATTTATTCAACCTCGAACTTTTTGAGCACAATTGCACATTATCTCGATGTCAAAAGCATAGTTGTATATGTTTGCAAACCATGTCGAAACGCTATTCTAATCTCTGGTTTAAATAGAAGGCCCAAATGAATATATGAAACGAAATGGCCCAGTAGAAAACGCAATTACTTTATGGCCCAAAAGATGTTTGGTTATTCATTCCCTTTCTCTTGGAAACTCGTCTTTGGCCGATTTCTGCAAAAAAATTCCTACCATGATTGTAATTTTATCTTTAGTTTCACAAAGAAGAAAAGTAAGATCGAGGAACAAATATTGAGACCAAAGGTACAACTATCGTATATAGAAAAGGAAAAACTAAAGTTAGAAATGAAAAAAAAATAAAAAGATGAATAATAAATCAGTAATAAACAAGTTTCGTATTATTAACTATCTATAAAATGACAAAATGATCTGTAATATTAATATTAAGTATGTTTGCGTAATGTAATAAAAGAGAAATGATGTATGTACATTTAAGAGCATCTTTAATGAAGGTTTCTTTAAACAAAATAAATTTTTGAATTTTTTTTTTTCAGTGGAGTAGAAAACTTTTTCTGAAAATTTTTTGTAAAAATTGAGCTTTTGGATAATGATTCAATTAGCTAAATCTTCTATTCGATAATTAGGCCATATAAAGAACTTTTAATTTGTGTGTGTATTTTATTAGTACATAACATAAGTGTTTTCATTACAATACGTTCAAGGATGACTCAAATGTACACTTGGAAAACATTGAGTCAATTGAGACGTTTATGATTCGACGTTCACTTTTGACTTTCTGGTGGTTTTCTGCAAATGACATTCAAAGATGATGTTAAACATAATGAATATTTTAGTTTATTGATGTCTAAATGTTAGCAACTTACTGATTTGGATCTCGATTTTGATGTTGAGGTGGATCTTGATTGGCTATACTCGTTGATTATATCCTTAGTGGCCATGCAAGTTGTTCGACTGTGCCCGTTTCGTTACGCCGATTACATTGTTTCTTGTTTTTTTGTTTCTCCTCTCTTTTGGAAGGAATACGACCACGCCCAGGTAGACGACCAACTTGCCTCTTCACAATGACTGGTAGTAACACAATTTGCAAATCACCAATGTATTATATTCTATGGGAGTATTATTAACCGCATTAGTAAAAAATTTCTCAAGATCATCAACATCATCAGTTATATCTATGATAAACTGGGCCACCTTATATTACATACGAATATCACTATTAAGGTGTTAATCCTGATTTCCTTTAAACTATTTTTAACAAAGTTTTGTATGAAATTGACTTTTTTGGTATTACGAAAAGTTTTAAAATAACTCTTTTCCAATATATTAGCATGTCGTTAATAGATTCAAAATGACCACCAGGACAAAAATAAACTTTAAACTTATCAATTTACTTGGCTCATTTTGCTTAATAAATCAAAATAAATATTACAGAAATTTTTTAGAGCTTTTATACTTTGAAGATCTTCAACAAAATCCTGATTATAGCAAAATAAATATGAATTTCGATAACTGAGAGTGTTTTAGAGAAAATGAGTTTTTTTGTGAAAAAATTGATAAAATGAAATGGTTTTTAAAGAAATTATTTTATCCGAAAAATCCAGAAAATCTAATAAAATCTTATCCAAATTGTCATTTTGAGATAAGTTATTTTATCTGAAAATTATCCACATGAACATGCAACTCGCAAAACTATCTTATTTTGGGGTCATATTATTAGTAGAAATTTTAAAAGTTTCAAAAACCTCAAAAATATCATACTGAAAACGAATAAAAAAATAAGACGATTTACACAAAAAATTACGATTCCGAAAACGATTTGTCACGATTCCAGCCACGGGTGCTCGTCTAGACTATGAGTTCGGACACACAAAACACAAAAGGTGACCATGCAAAATGTATTTTGTATTTTGCATCCGAAAGATAGTTTTTTACGATCACAATTCTTTTTTAATATAAAATTTAAATAAGAGTCTTTTTAAAATATTTTTGATAATTTCTCCGTATATAATAACTCATACATAGCAAAGCAAAGCAAAGCAAATCAACGTGTCCAAACAAGTTTTAATCACATAACACATGTTCCTTCCTTGAACTCAACTATTTTCATGATTTTTAAAGATAAAAACGACATCAACATATTGACAAATATTGTAAAAAAGGAAAAGAAAAGAAAAAAAGTAAACCAGCTCATATATCATCATCAAACACGCCGTGCCCCCACCACAAACACCAAGACCTAACGACGCACCGTCGTTGACACCTTCATTTCATCACCCACTAATCAATTTCATATTTTGTCGGTGGGTGTTCGATATATCCTCCCAATTCATATCCCCCTTTCGAAAATTCCAATCTTTAATAGCAACACCATCAGCTGCAGCTCGAATATTGTATAGATTTTGTTCAAGTATTTTTTGAAATGGATGAGTTTGGGGTTTTAGTAGAAAGTATTGGGTTCAAAGCACATGGGAAATCATCAGCCCCATTAGCAGATTTAAGGAAGAAAAACACCCACAAAACCAATAATGGGTTCCCACAAGATATTGGTATTAATTCATCTAATTATAATACAATTAATGTTGATGATCTAGATGGGATTTTTAGATCCAATAATAATAATTCATCGAGTTCTAATCTTGATGATGTTTTTGGTGGATTTAAGGATTCTTCTTATTTTAATGTTTCGAATTCGAGTAATTATGATAATGATGATGATGATGTTTTTGGGTTGAGGAACAAGCAGAGTTTGGGATCAAATTCTGTTGATCATTTTGATGTGTTAGGGAATAAGGTTTTGCCGGTTAAGAAGACAAATTCGATTGATGATTTGATCGGGAATTTTGGTGGGATGGGTGTGAATTCTAGTGAAAAGCAGGTGAATGGTGGTTCGGGTTTTGATGGTGATTTGTTTGGGAGTTTTAATGGGAATGGAATGATGTCAAATGGGTTGAAAAAGCAAGAAACTGGTTTTGAATCTGAAGATTTGTTGTCAGGCTTTGGTGTGAAAAGTTCTTCAAGTAATGGGTATGTAATTAAGGCTTTTTTGTTCATAGTTTCTTTATTTGTATTATAATTTTTAAATGGTAACTTTAAGTTGATTATATATAGCTGATTGATGAAATGATCACATGGGTATGAAATAATAGTCATGTAACTTCATTGATGGTGAGTTAGTACATTGCCTCGTCTTGGTTTAATTGCAAAAGTTGGTTGAGTTAATGTGGTTATTCACTGTTGTTTAGTTTAGCTTTTGAATTGACTTTGCATGTGTGAGTTAACCATACCGTATGGAAGGATTGGCCGCTACTTCAATTCTGCAAATAACAAACAATTTATGCGTTGTAGTTTCTTACGACTTATGGGCACTATGTGCTAGAATTACAACATTATTGAACAAGTAACTGCAACTCTATTCAACTCCATACACATTTCTTTTAATTGGTTTAGAATATATCTTTGATTGAAAAGCTCATCTTGTAAAAGAATATTTGGTTTTTCTTATTACAAAAAATTCTCAGCATGACATTTTTGTTCTTGTATATGTCAGGAAATCAGAAGCTAGTCGCTCTTCCCAATCAAGTGGTCATTCAGCCAAATCGTTTTCACATTCGGCCGAAGACCCGTTTGTAATGTTTGAGAGAACACAGGGAAGCTCTAATGCTACTTATGGAGCTTCTGGTGTTGATGATTATTTGGATTCCTTTTTCAGCCCAGGCACCCAGTCAAATGCTAAAGCAAGTCAAAGCTCCGTAACTGAGGTGAAACCAAAATAATACTCTTTTTTTTTTTCACAACATTATGTTTTCTACTATACTCTTTATTCAAATGATTATTTTATTATTGCCATTTCTAACAAGAGCTTGTCCAAAGACTATCTAATGGTATTCATAGTCAGGATAATCAATTTTGATGCATATCCAATCACACTCTAGTTTGTCAGGTAATCGTACACTTGGGCTGATGTTTACCAGACGTTTTGTGTTTCAGGATTCGGTTTATGATGCTCTATTTAATAACAATGTCGGTACTAATGTGGAGAAAAAGCCTTCTGCTGTGAGCTCACGCAGCACTAAGAAGGCATCCTCAAAGGCAAATAATACCGACGACTTCTCATATCTTTTTGGGATGGGAGGTATGGCATTTCAAGACACCTTTCAATTTATGTGTGTGTGTAATCAGATATCGAGGTAACAATTTTAACCTGTTTACATATAAATGGGTTGATTTGGGTAATTCTAAATGGGTTGATTTGGGTTATTTTTTAATCTCCGTTGGGTCAAATGTGTTATGCGTAATCTATAATGGCTCAAATGGGTTAACTTGATACTTGTTTGTGTTTGTTATGTTCCAAAGATGCCCCTCCATCTGGAGAATTCCAGGAAATTGAAGGTGAAAGTGAAGAAAGACGGAAAGCCAGGTTCAACCATCACTTGACAACCCGGGAGCGCATGGTATTCTATTAATTCCATCATAAATTAGTTGTTACCTGATTAGTAGCTGCTTCAAATCTTGGTAGAATTGTCTGTTGTATGCTGACCACCTTCAAAAGATTAATTAGCTTGACCCAAAAGATAGATTCTCTCATTTTAGATTTAAGATATCTTAGATTATGACCAAGTTATAAATGAAAATATAGATATGTTATGTCTCAATTGGGTAACTACAAAACCATTGAAGCCTATGATTTTTGAGCATGTCCCTAAAATGGAACCATTCAGCTTTATTTATAAATGATGGAAACTTGGTATTCCTACCTTATATGTAAAGTTTTCATGATAAATTCTAAACTTAGGTACTCTCCGATGAAGCATTGAATCATATCCAAATAGCCTTTGAATTTAAAATATAGTCTCAACCCTCCTAAAAATTTAACCCTGAAAAATGAAATGCCTAAGATTTAGAAATCATGAGTATAGGGTCCTTCCATTGTGCATGCTTGATGCTGTTTTTGTTCTTTGAATTCAAAAGAAGTTAGCCGCCGTACATGACCCAATATAGCAGCTAAAATATATTTACGGAACAATATTAGGGATAGTGAAGAATGTATATGAAATGTGGGACCGTGTCAAATAGAAATCCCTTGGGGTATTAGTATGATGGGTAAGAAAGTCCTTTATCAATTAGCATGTTAATTCCAAACAACCACCTATAAGTTTTGTGGAGCACTATAAAAGTTCACTATATTTGATTGACTTACCCAATTTATTAGTTAAGTAGTAACTAATTAAAAAGTACCTACAAAATAATATTCCGTAGGTACACAAACATAAAAGTGAAAGTAAGCTACAATGGTAATTACACATAAAATATATTACAGCCTTAAATGACACCTAATAAAATATCTAGTAGCTATTCTAACTGACTTACAATGCCGCTGATTATCCTAAAAGACTACCAAAACCATATTCCAGAATTAGTCGCTTTGGTGGTTAGCTCCTAATGGTACCAATTTACTTTATATGACTTGTTAGGTTAAAGCACTGAATGAGAAGAACCAGCGTGACTATCAGGCGCAGCAAGAGCAAGATGAGAAGCATGTAAGCATCTATACATTAAAAACTTAATGTATTCTCTGAATTGCCAAGTTCTTTGAATTTTATCGAAATTGTTAGTGTTTGAATAAAGTGTTATTTGCTAAGAAAAAAGATTTATCTTCTTTTATATTTTCTTCACTTGAAATCGTCTCTCCCTCTTGCAAACACAATAAAGACATTCGTTGTTTCTGACATGTTTACTCAATTACTTCTACTTTTAATTTCAGCGGGTCGCTGTAACCCTAGATGGAGATATAAAGCGTTGGGCTGTAGGGAAAGAAGGAAATTTGCGTGCACTAATATCGTCACTACAAGATGTACGTTTTCTATCTATAGTTTTGTTTTTGAGTCCTTGTGAGCAATGCCATAAGAGGTGGAAGTTTTAACCCATTTACTTATGAGCGGGTCAATTCAGGTCATGTTATATCTCTTAGACAAGACTCCAAGGGGTCAATTTTTAGTTTTAGCTTAACGAGGCATGTTATATATGCACTACAAGATGTACGTTTTGTGTCTATAGTTTTTATTCTAGGTGATGTGTCCAACACACAAATTACTTGGCACACCAAATGAGACTACATTAAAAATAGATGGTACACAAATAAACAGCGCCGGTCACGTGAAGTAATTTGTGTGGTGTACAAATCACCTCCATATAAATAAGTTCCTATATTTTATTATATATAGAGATTTAGATTGTTGTAACCATCCTACTTTAGTAACATGATTAATGCTATAAAATTATATATCTTTTAAATGGACATAAAGTGTTTATTGGTCAATCCACCCTAGTTTGGCCCGTACTAAGGGTTATTATCGAAAATATCAATATACTTTTCATTTCGTCCCAAATGGGGCAACTTACTGTATTGCGCTTTAGTAGTCCATTGAACTTTCAAATGTCGTCCCATTTGAGTCATTTGGTTACTGGGTGACATGATGAGCCGGTAAACCTTTGTTGAACTGTTAAATATTGTCTGATTTGAGTCAATGTATGTATTGTTTTTGTCTCATTTGGGGACAACATTTTGACAATGACATGTAGGCACGAAAATTTCACATAAGCGTGTTTTGATCCATTACCCAATCCGAATGATCCAACCATTTTCCCACTTCTACTGCTGATAATGGAATCTCGAATCTTCATCCGGATATAAACTTTTAAATATTTTCTCATGCTTTAAAATTTCAGACAAGTGTTTTGTGTAATTTCTTTTATTGGCATTTACATGCGTACTAATTTGGAAGATTTCGCTTATTATCGTATGCATTTTCATGATGATGCAGGTACTTTGGGCTGGAAGCGGGTGGCGGCCAATTTCATTGACTGATTTGATTACATCTTCAGCAGTTAAAAAAGCCTATTACAAGGCAACTTTATGTGTTCATCCAGACAAAGTTCAGCAGAAAGGCGCAACTGTTCAACAAAAGTATATCGCAGAGAAGGTCTTTGATCTTTTGAAGGTAAGCTGTCATTAATCTGGTACTATAAATAATGCGTGAATTATACGATTTTCCTGGTTTGTACAACGTTGCACTAAAAGTAACAGTCAGTGAGTTAAGTTTTGCTACTTGATCCCGTGTTTGACTTTGAATATCAAGGTAACCACATAGTTGCAGCCTTTAAATTTTACCCAACATAAAAGAAAGCGACTAATTTGTTGAATTTATTTTTTCTTAAAACAATGGTTGAACACCTTTGATTAATTCTTGTGGGTGAAATTTTTTACTGCACGTATTTTTGACAGGAAGCATGGAACAAATTCAATGCTGAAGAATTCAAGAAACAGTGAGGTTTTGTAGTAGCAGCTAGCTGTTTTTAACAACTTGATGAAGCAACAGAACAAGTTTCAGGTGTATAATATGTGCCAGGTGAGTTGTTTTGAGACAATTGTACTTGAGATTTGATCAAAGTGATATATGAGTGGCAAAGCTACTTGATGTATTGTTAATAAGTTTGTGTTGGTTTATATATTTGTACAAAAAAAAAACAATTAATCTTGTTGCTAGTCGTAGGGTACCGCTGTTTTCATTAAGCGACAATTATTCTTTGATTAATGTGTTATATGGTGACTATTCATAAGATAAATTCTGTGTTAGTTGTAATGCCAGGTAGGTAAAACATTTTTCTACACGATACTAGAAATCATGGTATGCAATCAAACGGGGGAAAAGTTGAATGGAAATCTTATAATATTTGCATAAAAAAAGAACTTTAATTTATAAAGGGAGCTTTAGCAAATATGCTAGCGATAAATTATGGGATTAGTTAAAGTGCAATGTGAAACTTACATAGAGATATTCAGAATCCTAAAAGTTAAAGACATATTTATGTATCTTCAATTTAGCTTGAAATTATATATAAGGTAGAACTACTGAAGTTTTATTCTAGTTATATACGAATAATGCTCACATTTGGCGTTTTAATCTGTTTGCATCAAATTGGTTAACGCCTATACCGTTTGCATCAAATTAGGCAAACCACGGTGTTTAAGAGCACATTTTTTTGTTTAAGGGTTTATAAATATGAGGTGAGTTCTTGACTTTCAGTGTGATTATACCCTACCTTGTGCTAGTAAGACCACATACAATGGTCATGTTGGTGGGGAACCGACGCGTCGGTTGACCGCATTGGTTTGGGGCGTCTGTTCGGCGACACAAGAGAGAGACAGTGTGTCGGTTTTTTTTTTTTTTTTTGTTTTTAGTTTTTGTTTAGTGTATATAAATAAAAGTATATTGGTAAATGTGTGATTTAAAAATTAAAGTGACACACTCACGATTGGTACAGGTGTGTCGGTTTTGTGTTGGTTTGAAAAGGGATGAGGCGGCGCTGAGGTGGCACAACTGACATGAAAGTGACGTGGTAATGGTTGAGAGTGGTCTGTGGGAAAATTAACGCTCCAATTGTGAGATGCCAAGTGTTTTATTTCTGTTGGTTGTTAACATGTTTTCTCATAAGTTAGTGGAGTGTATATTAGTTAGGCTTCTATGGTAATGGAAGGAACCGAAAAGAAGGTTTTTGGGTAAATAAGTTAAAGGTTTTACTTTTAAAGTACTTATATTGAATCAACGTGAAAATAATAAAATTTTACCCGTCACAAATTGAGCGGGCATTTAGCTAGTTTTGTGATAATACCACCGGAAAATTCCACAAACATTGGCAGAGCTCAGGGAATTTGATTTGGACTATTTATAATAGTCAAGAGAAAAAATAGATCAGAAAGCCAAGTTGGTTAAGCAATAGTAGTATGTCCAATTAGTACCCTATAAAAAAACGTGAACCTCCGAGAATTTTTGAATATACATATGAAATGTTATATCTATTTTAAGCTGAAGTTTCTAATAGAATAATAAAGATGTAGGTTATAGTAATAGTGGTTTTGGTCGAAATATATCAATACGATTACTTTCTGGTAACAAGAAATGTTAACCTTATACATGTATATAATATAATCTAATATAATTTATATCTAGCATAGAAGGGTTTATATGTAAACCAACAAGGCATTTACATGTATGTATGTATGTACAGTCTCGTACATCTATATTAAGTATGATGATGAAGCTAATTAGTCTACAAGTACAATAAAAATTAGTAGTTTTGTTATTGTATTGATTTAATTCTATTTCATTATTTATTTATTATTAAATTAAACTAAGGGAGTTTGTAATATAAATGGATTTTGAAGGTCATATATGTCAAAGAGATAAATTTTGAGACTAGTAAATTTAAGATGAATTCAAGTAAGACGTGAAATATGGACTCAAAATCGGAAAAGATACGGCTCGTTAATTGTCGTGATTATCCCAAGAATTATGCCACCAAACTTTCCTATTTAACTTAGCCCAAGATTATCTTTTACATAATCACAAACCTTAGTAGTATCACTAGGAAGGTAGAGAGCGTACGGTGATAATAAGGATCAAGTTTGTAAGGATCTCAGTTTCGAGTTTGCATGTAACATCCTCTCCTGCGGTTTGGTAATTTCTATTATTTTAATTGATTATTTAAATGTTTTAGAAATTATTTAATATTATGTATTTCATTGTGAAACGTAGATAAATAAGCCCCTTTGACTTATTGTGACTAGTGAAATATTAGTCGTTTCAAAATTTGAAAGTTTTGATTTTTTTGCGACATAAGGTTTGTGTTGCAGGTGGTGTCTGTGCGACACAACGGTTGTGTCGCTGGACTGTGTCGCAAAACGAGCTGAACTGAAATTAATTAAGGAGCTTAAGTGTAATTCGATGTTATATATATAATTACGCCGCCCAAACATTTCCAGATCATTTCCATACGTTCTAATCTAGTTTTAAAGTGTAAAAAAATAAAGAGAAAAGAGAGAAAGAAGTGAGAAGTGAGAAGTTAGGTTTTGAATCAAATTTGAGCAATTAGCTGTGAATTCGAGGTAAGGTTCCAATTATTATGTGTTATAGTTGTTTATAAGTGAATTACACGGATTGGTATAAGTTAATTTGAGTATTACATGTTTGAATTCGCGAATTTCGAATCTGGGAACTGGTCTGTTCTTCATTGCGACACAAGGTTTGTGTCGCAGGTTGTGTCGCATGAATGTTCTGCGACACAGTTGGTTATGTCGCTAAAGGCGGCCATTTTGAGTATTGCGACACAATGTTAGTGTTGCAGGATTCTGTTGTGCGACACAGTGGTAGTGTCGCAAGGGTTTGTGGTGCGACACAATGGTTGTGTCGCTAAGTTTATAAAAGAGTTTTGTTTTGCAAATCTTGAAAATGCGTAAGTGTTTTTGAGACGCGGTTTTGTGAAAATCTCACTAACTCGGATTTAGTTGAAAATTTCATGGTCACTTGGAAACGACATAGTAATCAAGACTATATATTATAGCCTAGGCAGTTTTTGGCCATTCGGGGTCATCTAGGGCCCGAAAATGACATTTTTCAGTTTTAAACGTAATTGCAAGATTTTCTAAGTTCATTTCTGATTGAACTTTTGTTTGCCTAGACTTCAGGGATTACCTGATTTGATAAATGGGCTATAATGATAATTATGGAACGAATTTCTAACTTGTATATGATTTTCTGTTTCAGATCAACATAAGACTCAGTGATATAAGAATCCTGAGTGTGGAGACGTCAAAGGTATCGGTGAGTGGATTCATAACTCATCATTTGATTTAGTTGTAACTATTTGGTTACAACAAGTAAACGTAGATGTGTGTTAGACTGTTTAGTCTTGATTATTGATTATTAATCTACGTGATATGTGAACTATGTGTATTCATGTTATTGAGGTCAACGTGTAGTTGGACTTCTGGTTATTATGTGATTTACACAGGTTTTGATTCATTTGTTGTGTTTGAGACCTGTGTATGAGTTTAATAACCAGTAGTTATCGGTCTATTCTGTATTGGCCATACGGATTGACGGTAAGTGTTCTTGGGGGAATCCCCGGGTATTATGATATCCCCAGAGCCACCGATCCTCATTGAATTATGTGTGTTTACGATTATTTGGTGCAAACATCTAGTTATACTAAGTTGAATGGAGTATGATGAATCTATTCACTTAGCTTCGTGCTAACCCCTCATTTTACTTTCATGCAGGATATGTTTTGATTGATTGTGGGTGCAGGAGGTGAATGGTTCATCAGGGAATGTTTGACTGCGTTTTAGGACTTTGATATGGTTTTTGTAATAAACCTTGTTTTGTGAATTTTATAATACCCCGTCTTTTGTAATTTTAAACAGTTTAGATATTGTGTAAATATGGAAAAATGTTAACTGTTTATGTATAATGTTTAATATATTCTAAGGTAATGTATTTTAAATTCATGCTTCCGAGTTTATTAATATTATATTCTTATATAGAATGAGGGGTGTTATATTGCAGTCGCGAGTTAAGGTAACAACATCATTATACTTCGGCTTTAACTATATAATAGAATCATATAGACCTAGCAGTTGACTAGTGGAGTTGTTAAGTGTGTTTGATAATCGTAAAAAGGTCTATTGGTTGAGTTTCGGGTGTCCCTTAATTGTTTTGATTACGAACGAATAGTCATCTTCTTAATTATATGTAAACCCCATGGTTTTCATGAAAAGGTATAAATCACTAGTAGTACTACAAGTTGTAATTGAGATTTCTTAACTAAGTGAGTTATCATAATCAGTTTTGACATTAACCAGTGTGACACTAAAAACTTAAGAACTTGTTCACGGCAGTCGAGTTAATAAAGGAGAAGATGACGGTACTCTTCGTTTTACTCCGGTAAATAGACGTGGTTGAAAGTACCATCATTCTTTTAACTATTGCAATTTATTTGTCCTCATACATTATTGGTAATAATAACTTGCATCATGTACAAATGTGTCTTGAAAGTTCATAAAAGTCATTTAATACTCGTAAGATCTACACCAGCACGTCAAGATTCCGGCGACAAAACCGTCGGATCTGGTATAACTGTATCACCGGCGAACGGAGGCCAACGGTGCTTTCATCACGAAAAAACGTGCATGCCGGCAAGGACGGTAGACGTGGTGGTGACGAAGTGAGTGGTACGATGGTGAGTGTGGTGGTTTTGGTCGGAGAAGGTGAGTGTTGATGGCGGCGGTTTTGGCTGTAGGACCGGGAGGAAGAAGGGAGTCAAGGATGGTGGTGGTTTGCGTGGGTGGGATGTACGGTGGAGTAGTCTGGCCAATGGTTGAAGGTATCAAAGAATTTAATGGATCAAAAGATCTCAATTTTTCAGAAGATTTCACTATCGAAAGTAATAAAGAGAAGATAGAATTAGGATTTGATATACACTAACTATATTCATTCATCAACAATTCAATCAATTCAATCAATATATACAATACTTTTGTATCCCTTAGGATCCCATTTGATTCTTGATTAATTTTAAATTTTATCTTAAATCTTAAATAAGATCATGTTTAAAAATTAAAAAATTAAAAATTACATTTATACCCTTTCAATAATCCATAAAATATAGAAACTAAAAATCAATTCAATCTATACTTAATTGCTTCTTTTAGTTTATACACCTTGTAATTATTCTTATTTGAAATTTAAATAAATAATAATTAAAATACAATTATTGTAATAATATAAAATATAAATGAGATCGAAACAAAAGTTTACAATTATTATCATTAAGATGACGATTATTATTATATTTTCTATTAATAACAATCACATTATCTGACTATAAACATATGCCAATTCAAGTTTAATTTTGTTTCCAACCTTTTTGTTTGATTCATTATTCTTTATCTTTTATGTTGAAAAAGAGATTCACTGATATTATTCTATATAACTCAAAATCAATTTAATTAACATAGTATGTAATAAATTATAATGTTGTGTTGGAATACTTTGAAGAGTTATTAGTAACTCATGATATCAACAATTATTTGTGATTTTGATATAATTCACTCCGATCATTATTGTATAGTGGATCACACATGTGTGCAATCGGGATAAGTCACGTGCAATCAAGAAAGTAGGGAAAAAATTGCATATATTTATATAAGGTATCTCACGTGTAACCCTAATATTTTCATTTGTTTATATTTATATATATCTCAACTAATCGAATGCAAAATAATTGAATTGGATAAAATGAACCTTCTCCTGGCGTTTGGTTTTACGAATGGCGGGATTAGGGGTTGTGTACGGCAACAGGTGGCGGAGGTGTTGAACGAGCTCCACAGGTGTAAGAGGCTTTGATTTGAAAAGCCCTTCATTGGTGTGGAGAAACAGGGACAATCAGAGTCCTCGTTTTCGCACAAAAAAAATAATATATTAGGGTTTTTTTTGGGTAATTAGGGTTTCGGAATCGAAATAAAAAAGAGTGATTGTAAGGAAGAATGATGTTGTAGATCAAATATACCCTTTGATTAACGATTAATGAGCATTTTATATAATATAATCGATGTAAAACAGATAGAGGAAAAGGGAGTGATTTAGGGTTCGGGGGTATATATATACGTAAGAATGAATTTGTTATGAAATGGAATTGTATTTGTTTGGGAAAAGGGAGTTTAATGGTAGGAGTGAGTGCTGATTATTTTCCATATTTAGCGGGAACTGACACGTGAGATACCTTATATAAATATATGCAATTTTTTCCTTACTTTCTTGATTGCACGTGACTTATCCCGATTGCACACATGTGTAATCCACTATACAATGTGATCAAATTGAATTATATCAAAATCACAAATAATTGCTGATTTCATAAGTTACTAATAACTCTTCAAAGTATTCCAACACAACATTATAATTTATTACATACTATGTTAACAAATTAAGGGCTTATAAAGAAATGATACACGATTATTATTATGCTTTTTATTAATAGCAAATATGAGAATCCAAGCTTGCATGGTGAACAGAACGTGAAGATTAAGTATCACTGGTTACCGAAAACAACTTCTGTACAGGATCAACTTTTGTGGCGAAAGCAAATGTTGTGGAGGAAGATGATGGGTGGATCGTTACATTTGCTCATGATGAAGACAACAAGACTTCTTATGTATGTATTATCGAACACTTAAGTAGATATCTCAATGAAAATCAAAAACATATTACTTATTTGTGGTAATTGCAGGTACTAGTGGTTGATGCAAAGAAGTTAGGGGATGAAGCAGTAGCAAAAGTAAATATGCCTCAACGTGTACCGTATGGTTGTCGTGGATCTTTCTTCACATCTACAAGAACTCAACAAGCATTGGAATATGTCAAAAGCATATGATGAAGTTGTTTTATTGCTCAAGATGAATTTCTCTAGCTTAAGGATGCAGATTAAGATCATATATAGGCACTAGTAATCAAATAGTCATCTGAAGTATGCTTATTGTGTATCGAGCTATCTACTGATTATGTGATTGTAGAATATATCCAATCAGGTTGGATAATATGAACTCTCATAAGTTGTATTTTTTTTTTCTGATTAGTTATGGAATTTCCATATGATTAATTAGATGTATTAGTCAAACTATTCTCTCTCTTTGTTGCTAGTTTGTTTGATTAAATTTTGGTTTTATCAGGTACAGGGGAAAATGAAATAGAGCTGAATATGTTTTCATTCAATCATTTGTTTGTACCATAATTGATTTGTTTTTTTTTTATTATTATTCTTATCATGCAAATGATGCTTATACTTTCTAACATGAACATGGTTTTTATAGAGGTTTTTGTATTCGAAAGCATTACAGTTATAGACACTAGTTCACAACTGAAATATATATGGAAGCATTTGTTTGTAACAAAGAGAGGTACAAATTACTAAGCAATGTGATGCGAAATGATGTATTAAGCGGACAACAAAGAAGGTGACATGTTGACAAGGTTGATGAATCATCATTTCGATGATCCGTCACAAATACCAAAACAATTGTTCCATAGGGTATTCATTGTTTTATAAATGTAGTGATCTTGTAACTATCTTGTTAAAACAGATATAAAACTTAGTTTCATCACTAAGTTGGCAAAATCAGATTTTTTCTACAATTTATTTTCTATTTATTCTCTTCGCATAAACAAAAGGAGATAATGAACCAGGTCACATGTTTTTAAGAGAAACTTGAGTTTATTGATGCACTAAACACATATCGACACATCCACCTATAAGGACATTATGTGAAAGATGGTGTTCGATTTAACTTATAACTCGTTAAAAAATATCTACTCCTAATATAAAATGTGATCATTTTTCTAAAAGGTCTTTCTTTCTGAACCAACTAAGTAGCGCGATTGACAGCTCACCCTGAATTTAGAGCCACGGGAATTGAAGAACATGGAGTACTATTAACACGGAAATGAAATAAAAGAACTGATTTAAGGACGAAAAAAATAACACTATAATGAGTTAATTTTTAGGGAAGAAAAATAAGGGAAAAGATTTGAATTGGAAGGAAATTTGATGTTGGAAAAATAAATAAAAGGAAAAAAAGATAAATAGACTGTCAAATTACTAAACTACCCCTGTTGTGTCACACTTCTCACCTGAAGAAAAAAAACCAACGGAAGCTTTTTGTATTTTGTCGTTCACAAAACGAGCATGACCCAAAATCGAACACTTGAAGAAGAGTAGTTGTAAAACCCTCACAAAACCCTAATTTTCACTTCCGTTCGTTGCTTCAAGGTATGAAGTCTCTTCTATTGACTATGTATTTCTGTCTAATTTATATTATTTGAAATAAACCTAATTTAGTGTTCATCAGCACTACTACATCGATTGACTCTGGTGTTGAGGTAGAAGCTACTGAATTATCAGGAAACTCAACTTCGGGTGATAGAAAAGATGGAATTGGATTTTTGTTATGGGATACTAGTGAGGTTGAAATTAAAACCCATGTTAAGTATGAGTTGAGTTAACTAAAATTAGAAACAAACAAATGTGATGAATGATTTGTTGTTTCGGAAGAACTTTTTATAATAGAATTGGGGTCAATGGTTGTTTCACCTTAAAAGTCAAACCAATTGGATTCAAAAGGGTGTCTTTGATCTCTGTTTATTTGCCTTCTTTTGTGCTAGGTTGCGAATGGAGGATTTGCAGAGGCTGCTGCTACATGACCATGGACTATCAGTGTCAATACTTCCAGAGAAAGGTCGATGCCTCTTCACCACTCGAGACTTCTTTCCAGGTATCTCTCTTCTCCCCTCATCATCTCTAAACCCTCATCTCCTTCATTATAAGTTGCAGAACTGGCAGGTTGGGCGGGTTATGGGTGGTTCGAAACAGGTTGGGGGCTTGCTGAGTTGTCCAACCAACACTTCTAACTTTTATCATTCTTGTGGCAAAATGGGCGGGTCAGGTTGGTTAGACTTCTATACCGTTTTATCAGTTTACACTTTAGCTATAATACCCGAGTAAATTGATCCTTATCAATATTATGTTACTATTATTACAGTAATTTGCCCATTGGTCTGGTTGCATTTATGTTTGGTCTGTTGACATTAAGCTATATATTATTATGATTATAGATGAAAGATGAATGCTGATCATTCTTTTCTATTCTTTTGTATTACAGGAGAAGTTATATTAAGTGAAGAACCTTATGTTTCTGTACCAAACAAAACTTCAGTTGAATCAAGATGTGATTGGTGTTTTATGTACAGTAATGTAAAGAGATGTTCATCTTGTCACGTTGTATGGTATTGCGGGAGCAAATGTCAGGTATACTTTGTTTTGTGTTGACATATAGATTCTTGATGCATTGTTAACCGTACATGATGTTCACTTTGATCATGTCAGAAATCCGATTGGAAGCTGCATCGTCTTGAATGCCAGCTGCTTGCTCAGCTAGATAAAACTAGAATAAGATCTCTCACACCTTCTATACGTTTGATGGTTAAACTTTACCTTCGAAGGAAGTTGCAGAATGAAAAGGTTAAACCCTTTCTCTGCACATTCATTTTCTTATGGTTTCTGATCTTTATATCTATAGTAAAATAATTCTGAACTGAGTTCTTACAAGATGAATTATTAGAACTTATATTACGTCATATATCTTTTGTTTTACTTGTTATGCTTCCTCCAATTGCCAGGTCATCCCTACTACTGCGATGGACAACTACAATCTGGTGAAAGAATTAGTATCTCGTATCCTTGCATATGTGGACTATCACTGTGTTTGTCGATTCGTTTCATTATAATATATTTTCCTTTATATTTATTTAAGAAGTCCAGTAAAAATTAATTTTCAAGATCAACAAAAAACTTTCAAATATCAGATTGTAACTTCTCTATGTGATATAACCATTGGATTGCTTTTGTAAAGATGAAAATAACATGAGTTGGTACTGAAGCTCTGTTGGAATCACCAATTAAATTACTTTAACCTATTTTTTAGTATCCGTTTTCACTTTTCTCTCATTCATTAATTATTGTTCTGATTCTGATACATTTGGATATCTTGTTTGCTGTAAGTATTATATATATGAGTTGATGGTAATTTGAAATCATCTAATTTGGTTATACACTTGTGCTGTTAAATTGTTACAAAAATTACTATAGTTTCGTGCTTTACTGCTTTAGTTCAACCGATTCTGGTTGTATTCTTTAACAATATTTCATGAAGATATCTCAGAAGTTGAAGAGACGCAGTTGGTGTTGTATGCACAAATGGCAAGCCTTGTCAATTTAATCCTGCAGTGGCCTGATCTCAATATAAAAGAGACAGCGGAAAATTTCTCAAAGGTACAATGTCATAAAACTATCCTTTTACTATACTAAATGTTATTTCCAAGTTAAGTTTTGTGCCCTCGATCTACTATGTTAACCATTATTATGCTGGTGCCTAATGTAACATGCAACAATATTTTGTTTGCATTAACTAGTCACCAAATTTTTGTCTTCAGTTGGTACATATGTTTGTTTGAATGTGCTCCCATTTAATAATCACATACAGCTCGCATGCAATGCACACACAATCTGTGATAGTGAGCTGATACCATTGGGAACCGGATTGTATCCTGTCATATCCATCTTTAATCACAGGTGACTACTTGAATATAATGGTACATGGTTCTTTGACACTCTAATGACTTTGATCTTATAGCTGCTCTCCGAATTCAGTTCTCGTATTTGAGGGACGAATGGCGACAGTACATGCTATGCAACAAATACCGAAAGGTAGCGAGGTATGTTTTATAGATTTCATAATTTCTTGAGTATGTGATGACATATACAACAAACATGTATAAGCTGACAATGTATCTTAGGATGACCAATTAGATGAGGCAACTGAAATCGGATGGATGTCAGTGTTCTTACTAAACATGTTGAACTTATGCTTTATGAACGCTTTTGATTCAGGAGATAACATTACAGTTTGGCAATATTTTTGATCAATCATGTGTAGCTAATTAAATCTTGCAAACAGAACATGTTTTGTTCCTTTTATCGTTGTCAACTTTGTTAGTTATCCCATATTAGAAGCCTTATTCTTGTGCCATTATTCTCAAATTATGTATTCGTGTCCTGCTGCAGGTATTGATAAGTTACATAGAGACAGCGGGAAGCACAATGACTCGGCAAAAGGCTTTGAAAGAACAGTATTTCTTCACTTGCAGTTGCCCCCGTTGCATAAAACTGGTACATCCAATTACTAGTTTTCTTACATCTGTTTCGCAGTTGCTTCTGGATGCATACACTACTCTAGATTTAGGGGCTAGCTTGGTTTCTGACCATGTAACTTATGACCACCTGAATTTGGGTTATCTTTAATCTCAAACAGGTAATATTAAAAATTAGCTTAAAAGGAAATGGGTCAAACAGAGTGTAGTTTTAGTGCATACTAAACCATTTATTCAATAATAATAATATTATTAATTATCTTTTTGAGTAATATGATCAATTTAAGCAAATATGAGACAGCAACTACAGTTATTTTCTTAATATTTTTGGGCAAAAGGTGTTTCAGTCAACCTGATCCGCACCAAAAAAGTTAACTGTTTTGACCGGAACCCGTTTTGAGCTATTACCAAACTTGCGCAGCTGGCCTATTTTGCCACCTCTCCTTGTGGCTACATAAGTTGTAATTTCGCTTACCTTTGTGTTTGTTTATGTAATGTATTACCATCCTTGATTTGCATTGAAGGGCCAGCATGATGATATTCAAGAAAGTGCAGTTCTTGAAGGATACAGATGCAAGAATCACAAATGTGATGGTTTCTTGCTTCGTGATCCTGGTATCTCACCTCTTTACCTTGTGATTCCATAAGATTTGGTTTTGTTAGTGTTTATATTGTTTTCTAAAATTGATTTGCAGAGAGTAGAGGATTTAAATGTCAACAATGTGGGCTTGTTAGGGACAAAGAAGAAGTATTAAAAATTGCTGGTGAAGAAAAAGCAATGTCAGATAAGGCATCTGTAGCTCTCTCCTCTGGGCGTATCCTCTATATTTGATTTGTATAGAGATCTATTTACATGTCTTGGCAGTCACAAGTATGTAGGCATACTTTGATAAATCCTTATTTAATTGAAAAACTTCCTTAGTTAGATATTAGATACCAACGAAGCCCTTGAGAAGTACTTGATGGTTGAGAAACTCCAAGTGAAGCTCTGTCATTCGTCTTCTATCAATCTGATGCGAACTAGGGAAACTATCTTAAAAGCATGTCACATTTACTTCTCTTCATTTTCTTTCCAGTCCCATGATTTTGTCAAAAACCCCAAAATTCTATAGCTTGTGTGCTGTAAATTTTATATTTGTCTGTTAGAGGTGGCAAGATGGGCAGATTGGGTAATGGTTTTGGGTTGGAATGTGTCCTTAAAATATTATTCTGGGTGACAAGCAACCCGTTTGACCGATTTGACTTATTCCCTTGTTAGCTAGACCTTTGATTTGATCCGTTTGAGATGAAACAAAAGCCATATCGACTCATTCTTAAGTAAATAAGTCTAAATTGCTACCTTTAATACCAGTCACGTTTTCAAGTAGTCTTTTCCACAATTGTGCTGTCCATATCAGTTTTTTATGCACACGAAATCACATCATTATTTATTTATGAACTACTTTTAATTTCTGAGTTTGGTAATTAGATCCTCACTTTCTATAGATATTAATGGAGCTGCAAGATTGGAAACAAGCGCTGGCGTATTGCAGGATGACCATCCCAATTTATGAAAGTATGATAATTGATCAACTGCATATATTATGCAATTACCAATTATATCTTAACTGGATGCATTTCTATTGCTAACATGTGTCAAGCTTCTGTTTTTCTTCAAGTTCATATGTGTCATGCAATTGCTGCAAGTCTGTAACTCTAGTATTCTATTTGATCACAGGAGTATACCCTAAAGTCCATCCTCTAAGAGGTCTGCAATATTACACTTGTGGGAAGCTTGAATGGTTCGTATACGCTCGCTCTTCATGTACTATAATTCTGATATGTTTTTCTTAAACTTCAGTGAAAGCTTTTATCTTTGATTGAAGAATAACTTATAGTAGAAGAAAAACAGTTCTCGTAATTTGAGCTTTGAAAGGGTGATTGGGAAATTTACTGTCAATTATGGTTATGCGTTAAGCACATGAACATTTGTTCTGTCTCAAGTGTTACATGTCGATATGGACAATGGCTTAATAGTTATTGGTTTATACAAACCCTTACAGGTTACAGCAAAAAAGGTGATAATAGTAATATAAATAGTATGGTATATGAACTGATTTGGATATATTTATCATGTTCATAAAAAATTTCAGGTTACTTGGGTATACTAAAGAAGCCATTAAATCTCTAACTCAAGCTGTCGATATTTTGGGAATCACTCATGGGACCAGTAGGCCTTTCATGAAGGACCTAATTGGTAAATTGGAAGAAGCACGGGCAGAAGCTTCTTACAAGCTATCATCCATGGATAATTAGTATGTTTGGGTTGGGGGATCACCATCATTCATTTTCATTTTGGTGTAAATGTGGTTAACTCTTGCCTCTATTATAAGGTAAGTACATTTTCTATGTCTTATTCTTCTGTGGAGATCAGTAGATGCTTTTTATTTTTGTAGTTAAACTTGTGCAAGGAAGAAATAAACGTTATTTCTTGCATCATTTACCTTCAAGGTGTGGATTTCAGGATTTTATTGACAGAAGATGACAAGTAGTTGGCCTTATTATTGTCATGTAGAAACTGCGATATACTCAACCACAGTAGAGGTGGCAAAATGTGCGGTTCGGTTACTTGTAAGAACGGAATGCATTGGTACAAGTTGTGTTGTATTGACCAGAACACTTTTTGTTAAGAGCTATTATTTGTAATAAATAGTTTCGTGTTAAATTTGATAGCAAAATATATTTTTGTTTCAGCAGATTTGATATTTTGAACCTGATTCTTATAAAGCTGGTTTTATGGTTGAGAACGACTTGAGAATGATTCCAATGGAAAACAGTGGTTTTTTGATCGTTGGAAGATGAAAATGAGTGATATGAATTGAATGCCATTTCTTTTATTAGAATAAGTTTAGTACACGTATAGTATAGGCTTAGTGGTGGATCCAAGATGAATAGTGATCGCAGTACATATTTTTTTCGTAATAAAAAAAATTTCAAATGTACTCCGAGTAGTATTTAACAAAAATCTGATAACTAAATAACAAGGTTGTTCATAAAAGTAGTATTCTACATTCGTTAGTACGGTAATTAATATGTTCATAACATAAAACTATAATCGTTGTCCATAGAATTGGTATCCTAATTGTAATGTCGCGCCGTCTTTAGTACGGTAATTAATAAGTTCATAACATAACAACATCATCGTTTTCCATAAAATTGGTATCCTAACTTTAATATGGCTCCGTCTTTGAATATAATATAATTCAATTGGGGGAAGTATACCATTGAGAGAAGATTTTTTTTTTTTAAAAAACCCCCTTTTTCAGGTAATAAAAAGATTTTCTAAAATTTCTTTTGTATCCAAAATAATCCCTCCATTCACAAATCGTAGAAGTTACGAATGAGCCTTAGCGATTTGCAGTACGGGATTGTGACAGAGAATATGTCTGGATTGTTAGCTGGTGGTCGCTCACAAGTCCCAAATTGCGACTCGCGACCAACCGGTTTTTTTAGCTATGTTGGACCAATTTTTGACTTCTTTTTTGTAAAGTTTGAAAGGTCACATCTTTTCGCATTTTTCAATTGTTAAATTCATTGACTTTTTTTGACTTATGTGTATGACAAGCTTTAATAAAATGTGTTCAGTTTTTTGTAAACTTTGAAAGGTTACATCTTTTTACTCGTAACTCAGATTAAATGACCGTTTTTTAAAATTGTGTATTTTTTCGAGATCTATTCGTTGGCAACCCCCCTTTTTAAATCTTTTTTTGGCATCCTTGACCTTCAATTTTGACAATTTACACTCATTTTGACATTTAAACGCATTTTGACCATTCATAACTTACTATAGAAAATTCTAATTTCAAATTCGTAAAATTTATAGTCAATATTGAGTGATTAACCCTCAATCGATTTTGGAAAAAGTAAAAAAAAATCTATGATCAGAAAGTGATTTGGTTTCGCAGTCATGACTCCGTTATCTAGAATCGGCAGTCGGTGGTTTGTCGTGAGTTGTAATTTTCAACTCGCAATTTGCGACTTGCGAGTGACTCTGACTAGCGATCAAGACATTTCTCAATCACGGTCCCATACATGCAAGTCGCAAAGGTCTATTCGCAATTTGCAATTTGCGAACGTAAAGGGTAATTTGAATAAAAAGAAATTTTAGAGTAAAATTACTGTTATTTAAAAAAAAGTAAATTTTAAATTTCTCTAAAAAAGAAAAGAAGAAAAAGGAAAGTGAAATCATATTGCACCGTCTATATATAAAAATAAAAAAGTTACCAACCAATGATCAACTTTTTCTAAAAAGCAATTGTATTGTCTTCTTCTCATTACCAAGACACGAGGAAGCTTTACATTCCCCCTAGACCCTTGGAGATTCATCCTCAGTGCTCCGACCATGATTACCCATCATTATATTAAATCAAGTTTACAATTTAGTGCTAGATTTGCTGTTAATTTAAAATAATCGCATTGTTACAAACTAAGATGAAGACAAAACTAATAAAAGTAAAGGTACTTTTACAAAACAATGGCATTTTGTTGTTCTTATTTTTTGTTTGTAATGAATGAACCGAACGTCATATGCCTATTGGGATTGCATGATAATAAAGTTTTCTTTTTCTTCCATTCACACGAGGGCTTGGGCTTTTACTAGCTGTTCGATTCACAGGGGCGTAGCTATGGCTAGTCAAGATTGATTATATTTAATTATTCAATTCACTTGGGTCCTATACACCATTAACATCACTTTAATCACATTGGAACCATATTAGAAACGTCCCAAATTAAATAGGATTCACTATCCTAAGAATTGTCCCATTCACTTTTTATTGATATATATATATTACTCAAAAGTGAATATCGATTTCCTGGAAACCTCGATTAGCCACCCACTCAATTTCTTACTTTAGAGTTTGGACCTAGTTATAGCTCCCCACCAACAATGGCTAACCACTGATTGCATTTCTCACCGCCACACTAGCATCACACTTTCTTTTTGACCACCATGTGACCTCAACTGCATATGGGAATATAAAATTATACATGTGATCTGGACCCTTCTTTTTTTGATTAATTGACTAAGTTTCATTAGTGATTTTATTTTGTCCAATATAAAGTGCAGGGAGTAACTAAAGTTGACACTTTTATTAGATAACAGCTATAAACTAATAATGTACGTATACTCTTATATTTGTTTCAATGTAAGTAATCTGTCCAATCGATAAATGTTAACGGACAGTTCATATTTGTTTTCTCCATTCCTCTAATATTACTCATTCCCATAAATCAGTCCTATATATATATTACAACTATTATTATTCTTCTTAAGGTTCTTGTTGGGTCAGGTTGTCTTGTCTCATTGAGTAAGTGTCCAAATATAGTACAATTATATATTGAAAATGAAGACATGCAATACTTTTCGGATGATTTAATTAATTTAAACAAAATGACAAGAATTAATGTCCTCTCTGATATTGATCCCTTCCCCACCACCACCACCATCAATGGCGGACGACTGATTTTTATTTACAGCCACCAAATCAAACCACCACTAGCTAGAGTTTTGTTAGAATCTACTTTTTGTCTTTTACATGTGCACTTAATTATCATTGCATGTAAATATATATTAAATGCCCTACTATAGAAATGCGATCCTCAAACTTTATAACAATTAGTAGGCTTTAGTTCCATCTTTCAATTCTTACCATTAATTATAATTATAATAATATATATAGTAGTATAAATGTAGACCCACATAGAGTTCGAATGTTTTCGCTTAAGATATGAATATGTTTACTTTTTAATTGTATATTAGCAGGTGTTTAAGATATGAATATGTTTACTTTGTAATTGTATATTAGCAGGTGTTTAACATTGTTTATTTTAAAATGATAATCTGCTTAACATATGTATTTTTAAGTATTAGTTTCTATAAATTAAGCAAATAAGCAATTTTGAAAAGAGCATTTGAATTTACTTATCTATCGAAAAAATAAACAGATAAACACTCATATAAACAATCCAAACATCCTACTTAGATTTACACTACTACAGTAGTATACATATAATTCAATTCAATTAAAAATGTCAAAATCAGAATAACATGTAAATAATGTAGATATAAGAGATGTTTCTACTTGGATATGTTAGTTAGTTACTTAGTTTGACGTTGTACACTTGATGTCTTCATCATAAGTTATGACCTTGAGGGACTCGATCATAGTCCTTGTTCGTTAATTAATGGTTTAAAGATGTACAAAATTAAATATTTCGTCGGAAAGATGTGACTTTGAATTGCTTGAATCTTTTCTTCTTGGACTAGCATATATCATATCGATCTCTAAAGTCCAAGTCAGCTTATGTTTGAGACTTTTTTAGTTCAATGATTCCATCATGTTAAATCACTCCTTTGATCTACTGACTACAGAAATATATGGCCCTCATTCGTTCTTTCTAGTAGTATATCATTATTCACATTACATAGCATTACATTACTTAGTGGATCCAGGTCTTTTCATACAAGCTTCTTTCCAAACATATTTCAGCATGTATTCTATAGGATCTTTACCCATTGGAGTGTGTTGGGTGATTGACTATAATCACACTTGTAATATATATTCAATGTTAATCTTTCCAAATTGTGTTAAATCATGTCGCAAGGGTTGAACTGGTGATACTTTGAAATACCCACATTAATTTTTTAAACCAACTAGCTAGAGGCTTAGTAGTCTTGAGTTACTGATATCATTCTCTACTTTTTAAAAGAACGGCAAACCAAAAATTACATATACTGAAAGCTAGCAAAAAAACAATTTTTAAGTGAACGTGAAGGTGCTCCATCACTGGCGATTCTCTCTTTATTATAAATATGCATTTAAGATATACACACGATACATCAGTTAAGATATGCACACGATACGTCAATCCATGAGGATATATAATCGTACGAAATGTATGTTATCTAACTAGTACGTAAATCCATCACGTCGCCTCATCACTTATAGTAATGGACAAATAGAGGATCGATGAAAACGCTTCGGAATTTTAAAAGGTATCTATTAGTCCAACATAATTAATACTCACTGAGGTTGATATGAGAGTCGAAAATGATGTAAAGTTATATATGCATGTAGGAATCACAAATATAATTTGTCTTGTGCAATCAAAAAAGTACGACTATCTTTTGAAACTATAGTACGTGTAGTGAAAACTCTTTAAAGAAACAACTGTACATACTAAATATAGTAAAACGGTAGCAAGAGTAATTAATATAAGGTTTAGATGATGACCCCCATAATTAAGTCGAGTCACTGTAACTTATAAGAACAGTCTTATTTATTTAATTTATTTCTTTGAGTGACTCAATTCCAGAAAGCGATCCATCATAGTCAGTGACGACGTTGAAAGATGAATATGTAAGATCGATATGACGTCACTAGTCAAGTGGAAACAAAGACAGCCCAATTCTAAATGACTTCAATATCCCTCGACTATCAATATATATATACATATATGTCTGCGCAAGGTAAATCTAGCTTCAAATAAAAATCTAATTATTGTGAGAACGTACAAAATGACTTTGAAGTCAATTTTAAATATTCAAAACACGTTATTTTACAAAATTTTCTTCGTAACTCTTTACTCAAAAACTTTTAGAAGCTATTTTTCAAATAAATTTTTTTTTGACCTTTTTTCTTTAATTTCTTTTATTCATAATAATCACATTTTATAGCTATATAATCATGTAATTATCAAAAACCTATTTTGTGATTATCTCGAAAACATGATAATCACATTATATTATAAAATAATCACATGTGATTATCATATTATATTTTGTGATTATCTTGAATAATCACAACAGTAATAACTGTAAAAAAAGTTAATATTTTTTATTAAAATTTTTATCATACCTTGCAAAAGTTATTTTAATAATAATTATCAAAAAGTTTTGAAAAAAATGTTTTTTAAATATTTTAAAAGTTATTTTAAAGTCATTTTTACGTTCTCACGATATTAATGTTTTTTATTTGAACCCTCTCTGCATAAGGTATGATGTGTTAGGAATTATGAGCCTCAAAGAATACACATATAATCAAATTTTACCCACAAACAGTAAACGAATTAAATCAAAGCAAATACGCAATAAAGATTGTACAAGAATTAAAATAACACATGGAATTAACATGATTATATCCAATCTACTCGACTAGTTTAATCCACTGTTAAACTAAAGAGAAATTTTATTATTTTCGTAGGTGTTAGGGTTTACAATGATATGGTATATATAGGAAAAGACAACTTGCACAATAATAATAAAAAAAACTTTCATGGCCAAGCTAAAACTCACGTCGTGAGTTTTTTCCCTGTTTAGATCAAATCAAAAAATTATACTATAAAATTCAAACTCACTCTGTGAGATTTCTTTGTTTAACAACTCTTCAATTCTTTTGAATTATTTTCGCATCCCTAACATGATGTCAAATTAGAGATGTATAGAAGTCAACCAATATTGACACGAGATAGCCAGTAAAGTCAAATTTCATTAGGAAAGAAATCTAGTTTTTTAGTAAGTCATGTTTTCTTACGATTTTAACTATCAATGACTTTCAAGATTTTAAAAGTTCTATTTGTGAAACCAAAGCCAGGAATTAAGAACGTACAAACAATATGTCATACATATTGGGGCCTAAAGCAGTGAACATTGTCTGGAATGATTCCAAATGGAATTTCATGAAACACAATCAGTTTATATTGTTGAAGTATTAATTTTGAAAAGCGAGATCACCACGCGATTTACATAGTATATATCCATGGTGACGATTCACGAACACATAAGTCTCTAACATACAATAACCAAAAACTTTGATTGGCCTTTCAAACAAAGGTTGTCTTCTCGAACTTTTGTATTCCATGTTCATAATCAAGAACCAATTGTAGGATCTAAACAGGACATTAATGCAAAACCATTGAAAGTGCCCTAAATTTGACTACCACCAAATATGCCACTTGGACCATGGAATCTTGTGGGTCATAGGCGGCTTAAAGCCGATCGATCAATGTGGGCTCATGGTCACATGCACAATATGGTACTCGAACTGCACATTGGCCGAGAAGAAATACTATTAAAGTTGGACATCTTTTTAGATTTTTATTTTACGACCTCAAACATATCTTTCTTTGTCTAACACCATGGAACCTCTACGATCATGAATGCTTTCAAGTTCCTTATATACTGAAGGTCAAGATTCTTAGGTTCATGCGTCATTATATTAGCTAAACAAGCATTAATGATGTTAAAGATTAAATTGTATAATGCATAGTATATTCATATATAATCAGTCATTTCATTATTTTCATTTAAACGAAGGAAAAAAGGTTAGTTTGAAATCTCGATTCCATCATAATATATTCCATAAACTAATATGTTTAATTAAGAATTTGAAGATTAACATTATTCGAGAAGTTCGCATGACCATTTCTTTTATTTTAATTAGTATATAAATTCAATTTTGACGTAAGGGATGTATTTAATTAAATTAATTGGAACCTTTGTGAAATTAAAGCGTCTGATTAATTAATAGGTCTTTAATTTTCAATAATAAATTTCTTTTTTATTAATATTATTATTATATTACTAAATTTTAAACACACATATATATATACGAGTGTTTTAAGACAAAAGTAAATATCTCGACTAAGTTTAACGTATCCCATCATTTGAATCACGAATTGCGAAAATATATGATTCGTTATTTTGATCCTTACGAAAATATAAATAAATCATATGATTTTATATGTTGAAATAAAGATAAAGGTTGAAAATTATGTTTAATTATTATTATTATTATTATTATATTGTTAATATTTATACAGGTTATGTAAAATAAAATGGTTATTCAAATATAATTAAATTTTATATTTGTTAACATGTATAGTGTATACAATTTTAGTTTATTATGAGAACGTGAATAAAAGGTAAAAATATTTACAAAGTGAATGAGAAGTGATCACTTACCATATTACTATTAAACCCGTTCATTTTATCTTCTATAGAATAATTCAAACAATACTATCATGTGAAATGTATTAATATGCACATGTCTCGGATATGATGGTTTATCTGTCGACACATCGAAGATGAAGTCCCGTCTTATTAAATTACCATAGATTTTAAATGTATAATTGAAGATGAATAAGACTTCTCACTAATTAACTAAAACTATATTAGTCTTCTTATATGGTTAATTAAGACTTCTTTTTACTACAGGAAAAGTTATAACTTAGTGACTTGTATGACATAAATTATTTTTATAAATAATTTTATTAACAATTTAGCGGTAAGACCTTTGTACATACTACTAAGATATGATACTTTTTTCATATATCTTTTTGATTTTGATAGAAAAGTTAAAATATCAATGTTTTTTTTATGGGAAGTATGTCATTAATTTTGATAGCAAAAATTATCAATATGTTATTGTTTGACAAGTATTTAATTACTTTTATGTCATATCATACATAAAATATGTCATAAATTGGGGTTAAAAAGATCTTTAGTTTAAACTAGTGAAAATTTATATTCATTTGATGTTTAAAATAAACTGTGAACATGGACATCCAAAACTTTATCTCAAGATTATTTATTTTTGAAATGAACAATGTACACTAAGCTTGATAACTCGTTGTATCAAAATTTCGAGTATCATCACCTCACATCTGTGGGGATGGATTTGCTATAGTATAGGATATATATTAAATTATATTATATTAAATTAAATCAAATGTATACAAATAAATTTCTTTGAATATATGGAGATAAGACATGAGATTAATTAAAGGGTATTATGTCATTAGTTTTGAATAACATTATTAACTTTTATTAAAATAATGAATTTCAAAAGAGATTTTTTAGGTAAATAATTGTATTTGATTTGTTAATTAAAATTTTTATGAAATTAAAACATTTGATCGGCTGATAGGTCTTGAATTTTTTTAAAACTTGTGTAGAAAAAGGTTTTATTGTGACACGTAATGCATCTAAGCTACACGAAATGTGACCACATAACCCTATAAGTATTTATAGAATTGGCAACATATATATATAGCCTTCACGACTTACCAAATTTGGTTTCTATAAATAGAAGGCGATACGTTAGGCGTTCTCTCTTTATTACGTAAATCACTAAAATAGAAAGAGGGTGGAAAGTTTCTGGTGTTTGGTAGCAAAAATGCAAATTAATAAGAAAAATACTAGAGTCATATTGACCATATATTGAGGACGACCAACCCAGCCATTTCCTTTGCCATACTCATCCTTCTGTTTTCATATATCATTTCATTAGTTATTACATTCAATTGAGATTAAATCAAATAGAATGAATGTTATCATAAATTAAACCTTATCACATAATAGTTAGAGTAAATTAAACACAAGATTGACAAGTGTTCTTATGAATGTAGTTTATGCGACATCGTTTTGTCAGATTTATATATAAAGATTTGTGATTGTGCAACGTTGTTCTATTGTATCAAGTTTATGAATATCGTACATTAGGACTTATGGTCTCTATATCATCATTTTTTTTGTTAATGTGATTTGGGAAATAGTATGTTAATCACGAAACGGGATAACTCGAAGTTGTGTAGTAATATGCATTCAAAAATTTTAATGCAAAAATTGATACCTTTTTAATTCAGAGATATTTAACTTTTAAAAAATATAATATAACTAGATTATTATTCTAACTGTTGATATTTTATTTATTTTGTCTTGTAGTTTATTGGAGTATAATTTTAAATAGTCTAACATTACGCAATTTTTTTAACAAGATACATGGAGGAAAAGATTGTAGTTGCCCTGTAAATAGGAGTAATTTGTTAGGGTTTGAAGTGAGTTGGTTGAGAAATAGAAAGAGCGTCTTAGAGTCTTCTTTCGTTCTATGTGGTGAGTCTCCGATGATTCAATAAGGTCAGATGTTCCATTATTGAAATCTACTGTGAGAGTGATGTGATGACATTAAGAAGTGTCGAGGGTTGAGCGTCTCCAACTTGTAAAATCATTCATCATAAGAGGTTTTCCTACAGGTCCAGTATAAGAAGTTTTCTACATAAAACATTCCGTGTTCATGTTTTTATTTTCTATTTCATACTTTTATTTATTATTGTCTTATACATAGTCACGTAACTTCTTATTATAATAATCGATCTCAAACATTTACTTTATGTTTACAAATACCTACCTTAATTAACATAGCGCCTGTTTACTAAGGCATTAATGGGCTTAATGGCATGAAAGGATTACTCGGTCATTTTATTGATCTGTTTACTTTGAACTTAATTGTTGTAACCACCTAAATGAGTGTCTGCTTCGGTCATTCAAGAAATGGGTGTTGTCCCCATCTGGCCAATTTTTTTCCCTAGTTACCCTTCATCTCTTCAAATGGTTCTCCAATGATATCTACATATTTCTCCGGTAATCAAATATATCCATGGTCTGACTTTTCTCCCGCGAACTCCGTCCTCTGACTTTTCTCTACCGCCGACCACCACCTTCCCATCTCTCCGCCCTCCTTTTCTTACAGGTAAGGACTTTCTCTAGGTTTTCAAATTGGGTGTTTTTGAGGAAATTACAATAGCAGAAAAAGGAGTGTATGTGTGTCTCTATGATTTCTTCGAGGAAATCATAATGGTTGGAACATGGGGAAGAACTCTACCTGGAGGTTTTGTGGGGTTGAAATCATAATGGTTGGAACATGGGGAACAAATTTATGTTTTTGGTGTTTAATTATGTATGTTGTACAAACTGTTGTAAAATCTTTTTTGCAAATTAACAATGAAATTGATTGTTTATAAATCCTTGGCTTCCCTGTTGCACATTTGATATGCATTGGTTGTTGGTATTATATGTAAGTGTTTGGTTATTATTATCATTATTATTATTATTAGTAGTAGTACTAATTTCTAATTAACAGTTTATTTACAAGTTACACATGTATGATGGTTGTTGGTATCATGACTTTATGCTGTTTTGTCATGTAAAAACGATAATCATATGCAAACATTTAGCTCAAACACCAGTCATACAATTACATGTGATGGTTGGATGCGTGGATTACCGTTTGTGGACCAAGCACGAATGGAGTACCGGATCTCTTTGACTCTTTACTAATAACATAGTTGATTTTTTTTTATAAGTCAGACGAGTCATACAATTAGATTTGTTATTAAATGATTTTTTTTTTATAAGTTAGACGATTTATGCAGTCAGATTGTTCATTAAATAAAAAGCAAATAGTTATTTAGCATAGGGGTAAAACGGTCATTTTATCATCCAGATCAAGTCGAAGGCGGTTTGTTACAAAAAAAATTAAAATTCAACCTTCTTGAACTTCAATTTTAATAATTTACAATTATTTTGATTTTTAAACATACTTTGACCACTCACAACTTGCTATAAAAAATTTTAATTTTAAATTCGTAAAATTGAGAGTCAATATGGAGTATCACTAATCATTAACCGTCAATTAATTTTAATAAAAGTAAAAAAGAAATTCAAAAACTAGTTCGATCTGTCCGACAGGAAAAAAAAAACAGCCGATGTGACTACAAAATCGATTTTCAAAACATTAATTTCATACTCGTACTTGCATCTATGTTCATATAAAAAATAAACAGGCCCGTAGTCTTGTTATAACGGTATCTATATCTATTTAGGCACATGTAATGGATTTTAAAATTATAAGAATTGAACTGACATTCGATAATACTTAGAGATATATCAGCTTTTTCGCAAGTAACAAGAAGGTTACATAGCTTCTTTGACATTCGAATGCTAGAGTGATCAGGGGACTTATAAAGACAAACCATGCGACATACTCTATTATTTTATTTATAAATAAATAATAGTACGTAGTATGTTTCGAATTGACAACTTTATATATTAGATAAACTAATGGAGCAACATTAATTCTATAAACTTTTATTTAACAACTTACCTTAATAATAATTGTGATTGGCCAACGGTCATTTTAACCTTGGTATTTTCTTTACTGTTTATTAGGTCCCCAAATGTAATTTCACATCATTTCTTCTACCATCTTCTATTCCTTCCTTCCTTCTTATTTCTTCTTCTAAATTCTTCCTCTTTTCTCATAACTTCTCCCATCTGACTACGACATCTCTGTTATATAACTATCGACTAAACAAATTGATTGTACTTCATTCTTGAAAGCCTAATTGACGATATGAGAGGTAAGTGATTTTCTTTTCCCCTTAAAATTAGAGGTGTTCATTTTTGAATATTCGAAGTTTCGAATATCTAAAATTTCGAATAGTAGATATCACTACTAATAATCCTATCTGAAATTTTAGATATCCGAATTTTCGATATCCGAAACTTTGGATACGGATATCGGATTATCTGAATACCCCAATAAATAAAATATATATATTTTTCTATTTTATTTTAAAATCAAAGATAATTACATTTATAAACATTTAAATAATAAATTAACATAATATATGTATATGAAAGAAATCTCAATTTTTTTGATCAAAAATACTAAAAACATTTTTTAAATGTACAATACCTTGCTCTTTAAAGACATAAACAAAACTTATTTGTCAAATCTTTCATGTAATAAACTAAATTATTACAAAATTTAGATTATATTACTTAAATTTAACAAATTAAGTAATATAAATCTAATAACTATATAATAAAATTCTATTTTTCGGCCATTCAGATACCCGAAAATTGGGATAATTTCATATTGGATATTTCAAATATTCAGATACCGAATTTCAGATACATATATTTTAAACTACTTAAAATTTTATGGAGAACTCTACTGTTTTTATCTTTTTTATCTTTTCTACTGTTTTTATCTATTTTATTGGGGGTTTTCTTTTTCCCTTACGTTAACTTGCAACACAATATCTAATTGGTCTTATACCTCATTATAAAATGATTTTTGTTATTATTCATATATTTGTGATGATAATTTATACGGACTAAATAAATTTATTTGTTGTGTACTTGGTGCTTCCACTAGTTTGTTAAGTAACACTTCGAAGAAAAACCTTTACCACATCCTTGTTGGGACCTGCACCCCAGTTGAAGAATCTGGTTCGCAAACCCCAAACACTAAATGATGCAAGTATGGAAAACTTAACAAAAATAGCTATATCTTGAGTCAACTTTGTTTATGAGGAAAACATAAATTACTCCAACAATAAAGTTTATAAATAGTATGCTAATATTTTGTTTGGATTATTAAAAAACTTTCACCAGGCTTTGAAGTTAATTAGCTAGGCATCTAAAGGTACTTAATAATGAATTAAAAACACTTCTATGAACTATCAAATGAGTTGACATGGATAAATGATGACACAAGACCAGAAGTTGCATTTGTTGAGACTTGAGAGTGATTTAATTCCAATACATAAAATAGATACATACAAGTGGCAAAAACAATATATAAAAACTACAAAGGTAGAATGACAACCCCTTTTCTTCAGGAGTGTTTTATCAAGATTAATTAAGGTGAAAACAGTATTGAAATCTTCTTTAGCTTTCTAAAAATCATAACATTTCAACATCAATTTTTAATCCTTAATCAATACATTGTCTTGAAAGGCGAGTAGACTTTTAGATCAGACGCCACTCCGGCAAACGATCCAGCCGCAGCACATAGCGAAATTATGAGACAAGCAAGACTCAATATTTGTAGTGAAACCCATCGCGTACTCCATTTTGGTATCTTCTTTTGAACAATGTACATTTCGACCGGAAAATAAACGGTCAATGGCCAAAACCCAAAGGCTCCAAGGATCCCAACAACGTCGTTGAAAAATGGCATCAATAATGCAACAATTGTGGTCATGCACACAAAGACGGTTCTCCATACCAATCGGAACAAATTGAGCTTGTAGGGTTTGTATCCGCCGAATGGGATGGGGATGTCGATATTGTTGTTGATGAATTTGCTTTCAGGGAAGTATCCAGCAGCCGTGGTTTCAACAAAGGCGAATAAGGGTTGGCAGTAGACTTGGTAGGCCCCGACTAAGTGGATAACGATGGCGGCATTTGCAATGTCGAGAAGCCAGTAAGGGTTGTAGAAACCGAAGCCGGTTAGGAGGTTTCCAGGTGACATGTCTCCGAATGCAGCATAGCCGAAACATCCACAAAACATGTAGAAGACTGTTGTGGTCACCACACTAATCATAGTTGCCTTTTTCATGGTTTTGTGCTCTGCCGGTGGCGATTTGATTGTATCCTGAATTTAATTACAAAAATCAATCATAAGTTTTTTTTATATCTTTTTTGTTATTCATATTGAACAATATATATATATATATATATATAAAGGTTACCTGAATTTCAATGAGGATGAGGGAATAAGAATAAGCAAAAGCAATGGCTCCAAGTGCTTGAAAGCTCCTCCATATTTTTTGAGTTTCAGTAACTGTTCCTGATGGAGTAACCGCTCCAATGCTAATTCCAGTGAGACTTCCTTTTACTTTTCCATTTTCTGATAATCAAACAAAATAAAATAATGAATTGTTAATTCCTTTAAAGAAATTAACTATCTGTTAATTACATTTTCAAACTTTAACATTTTTCTGTTACTTTGGTCTATCTAGAATCTTTATATTCCCAACCATTCTTTTAGACAGGAACTTTTTGTGTATTAAGACTACTAAGGGTCATAGGTTTGTGTCAAAACACCTTTCTACAATTTAAAGTGATTTAACTAATAGTTTGACATTTTGACCCCAAAATTGATTAGATTTGACTAACTACTATACTAAAAGATACCTATTAATTTCTTTTAATGTCATAATTAAACTTACCAGCAACTTTAGAAATCCCAAGGCCAAGACCAATGGAAGAATAAGTGAATGACATAACCGCAGCCACCATTGAAAGCCATGAGATTTGATCAAAATCTGGAATTTGAGAGAACAAGATTTCTAAAACACCAAACATCACCATGTATGGTGTCCCGGATACCCCACACGGATTATCGTGTCCTTTTTCGTGGAAACAACTTGATCTTTTAACCGCTCTATTATTTACAAAACACCAAAAAGAAAATAACGTTAGCTAAATTTTTAACTAATGGGATATCATGTACGCTATTGACAACACATATGACAGGTGGAGCAAATTTAAATAAATGAATTTTATCTTGAAAATTTGCCAAGAAAAAAAAGAAGTTTTTAGAGATGAAAACTCACATCATACTAATAGAAGCTGCAATGGTGTATCCAATAGCTACTCCAACAAGATTAAAATACTGAATGAAGCCACAAATTTTAACTTGAAACCCACCTGAAAAATAACAAAATATATCAACTTTAGCCTTTACTTAATTAAATAAAAATACTTGAAAATGATAATAATTTAACAAAAAAATAATACCAAGATTGTTTTGAACAGCTTCCATATATGTATAGTTCCTTTTTCCAGTAACAGGGTCCCCAGACCGGTAACAAGCAGCTAGAAGGCAAGAAGTGTAATAAGTGACGAAAGAAAATAGGAAAAGAACAGTGGGTCCCGCAACCCAACCGAGTTGCGCTGTCGCCCATGCTAACGACAACACCCCGGAGCCTATAACCGCAGTTATGATATGTGCACTTGCGGTCCAAACAGTCCCTAATCAATCCAAAAATAAAATAAAGTTAGTCAGAAATTTAATAGTCACTCAAAAAACGACTCTTTTGGATTGTGTTTTGAAAGAGATTATATGATTATTAAGTTTGTTTGATCATAGGTAACTAAGAAAATATTGCTTAACAAACTATACGAAAAAGAATGATTATGTGTATTTTTTCTAACATAGCAAACGTAATATCTGTTGCTGCTACAAATATAGCAAAACTTTCTTTTTCTTTCTATAATTTACCTATCCCACATCCACATATTATATACATATTGTTTCCCGGACTGGAATATGTGACAAGAACGTACCGGTTCTTTTAAGTCGACCGTCGTCATCAAAGCACTTTGACGGTGCTTGTGGAGTAAATCCTCCGGCAATCTCGAACTTTCCGGCGGCGTGTTCTCCCATCTTTTTTCCAAACAAAAAGATATAAGTTTCAATATAATTCAATTTCCTATGTAACTGAGATTTTGTGTAGAATTAATGTGGGTTGTCCGTAACTCACAATTCTCAAGACAACCCAATTAAGTGAGATATTATAGTAGTTTGTGAAGTCAAACGTAGTACTTTGACTTTGGATTGACGTTACTGGTTTCAGCAATTAGAGAAGATATGATGGTGTGAGGGATGTGATACTCAGGGTGAGGTGAATGGGTTTATATAAACACTCGATCGATCTACTTGCGGTCTTGAGTGGGTTGGGCAAAAACATTTTTTTTTTCTTAATTTTTTTATTTATTTTAATTTTAGTAGGGATCACGTGTACAAATATTTAGCAAGAAATATAAAAAAAGAGAAAATTGAAAATGACTCCAGTCGCCCACCCGTTTCTAATCATTATCATTATTATTCATTATAATAATAATAAAATAATTGATATATTATATCTTATGGAAAGGAAAAAGGTTATTTTTCAAGTTTTGTATTTTGTATTCGGAGTACTTGCTTGGTCAAAAAGTTCGACGTACTCTGAATTTTTGTATTAAATAAATGAAAATAAAAGATATAATTGCCGTCAATTGGTGAATGGAGGTTGTTCAAATATTACTAGTTACCATTTTAATAACCACTATAATCATTAAATTGATTTATTGGGGTATATATCTATAGGAGAGGATTTTCTAAAAATAAATACTTACTACTAGTGATTGATTCATCTATTACTCGTCTTCTTTCATACGGTACTAAATATGTTTCATGATGTTATACTGTACAACTGTATAAAACATAATTAGTAGTGTGCAGATAAAAATGAATGGTATACAAGTTAATGGCCTAAATTAAATAATCGTATTGAAGACTTAAAAAAGTAACAACATAATTTTTCGTAAAAACATGATACTATTTTAAAAACTCAAATTTTGTAATTTTCTTTTTCATTAACTCTTAACATAATTAGATTTGATTAATATAAAACGCGGTGCGCCATTGTGTTAATTTAAAATCGATGAATATCTATTTGTGTATGGGTTATGTACGTTAACTATACCATAACAATTCGTAACGTAAGCCATAATAAACAATTGGATTAAAACGGTAATAAGTACATTTTCTAGAACGAAAACAGAGCAACTTTAAAGGTTGAAACATACCTTCATTATAATAGTGGCTTTAGGAAAAACACAAGTATGGGTGCAAGAGAGTAAGTAGACTACTCAAAGACAACCCAACACTGATGTGTGTTTGACAAATGTTAACAAGCTTCACCTTCTATATATACTACTCTTGAGAATCATTTTTTAGCATAATGTGCATAATTATTAATGATTAAAAGAAAAGTTATGCAAATGGAACTTTACAACACTAGAGAACTGTGGGCGAAGTTTGTTCAATGATCGGACGACTCAATCTGTAGTAAGCTGTTGATAACCATAGTATTGATTAAATTTACATAAACTAATTTCAAATTACTAAGTGAACATTAACCTTTCAATGTTTACAATCCACGCATTTTATTATAATTAATAATAATAATCATGAAAATATTAATTTAAAGTTTATTGTATGAGGGTTTAGTAAGTGTCTTATGGTCCATTATTCAATATTTATCCATATCTTAACCTTAAGTACTTAATTACATAAATATTAGGACATTTACCGTATTGTCGTACATTCCAGTTAATATACCTGATCATCTTTTTTGTCATTATTATCTATGTCAGTAGTAGCATAGTAAAACCAATATAAATTTTTGAAAAGATCAATAATAATATAGGTTTTTTTGGTACGTAATTGTAAGCTGTAACTGTAATTTTACGTTTTGATTTTGAGATTTTTATTGAATTCAAAAGCTACAGTATGTACATAACAAATAAAAGTTTTATTTTTATATTAGTTTGTTATTTAAAAATTAAAATGTAAAACTACTAAAAGCTCCATACCAAACATGGTATATTTTGTTTTCAATGAAGAAAAGGATTGGGGTTTGAGTTCAAATGAGATTTTTTGTGAGAATATAGGAATCAGCCTCAACCTTTCATTTTCATCAAGATAACAAAACCGTCATATTTTTAAAAATTGAATATCTCAAAACGGTTAGTTAAAATTTTTATCAAATTGCACCATAAAAATCTAGATTTTTTGGTGGGTTTTGAAAACTCGTAACACATGTGATAGATGTTTTCAAAATCTATCAAAAAATGAAAAATAAAAAGTTCGTCAAAAGTATACCGTGTGAGATGTCTAATCAAAGAGAAATGAATGTTGATTTTAATGGTGTAATTATTATAATTTTTTAACTACCCGTTTTAGAGATATTTATTGAATTTTAATTAAAAAACATGAAGAGAAAATGAAATTTTGTCAAATAAAACTTTTCTACTGATTTTTTATTTTTTTAAAAAAATATTTCTCATTTTAAACTTTATTTTAAAATTGTTATTAATTAATTAACTGGTTGGACCACTATGACGAAACAATAGGATTCTGTACAGAGTATTAGGCAATTATTATACAACTATTAAAATAAAAAATAAAAAATATTTATCTGTGTCTTTATATGAGAACCTATCAATTTGTTAAAGAATTGTTGTCCATCCTGGTTGATGGAACCGAATAAATACTTTAAGATATATCATGATGGCAATTTCAGATCATATCAGTTCCAAGTTACCACACTCTTCTTATATACTCTTCTTATATTATATACTCTGTATTTGTTTATCTTTTTACAGAAATAATATCACTTAATTTTGATAATAGTGTTTACTTGTTGAAAAGAAAAAATATAAAATTAAATGTTCTAAATATGATCAGAGAGCCTTTAACTTATGAGACACACACATATATATATATATGTGTGTGTGTGTGTGTGATATAGATGTTATGTTGGATAACTTAGTACGTAGAACTACCTTTCTTAAATGAAGAATAAAGATGATCTAAATGTGAAAGATGGATCTCTCTTTCACATTTGCTCACTCTAATTTTTTCGATATTTATAATCCGTAATATAACTGGATAATGTGTTAGTATTCTGGAGAAAAATAATTAGGTAAGCACGAATTACAAAAAAGGTTTTTAAAAGGTAAAATGACATTTTATATTGAATAAGAGCGTACGTGAATGGAGAAGGTTTTTCTTTATATTATAGTAAGAGAAAGACATTTATCAACGTTGAGAGTCCTTCAATACAAGCTTTTTCACTCCCGATCGATATGAAGATCGGTATGAAAGACCAATGTTGAATTCTCAATGTTAAGTTAAGAAAATAGTGTGTCACGTTTTCTTCCTAATAAAATTCTTTTCAATCTAGCTAATATATGAGTTCATTTTCATATGGTATTCCATATTGAATCATTCTTTTTAAAATTGATTTATCGTGAAAAACTTGATGTTAAATTATACACCGCTTATCAAAGGAAAAAGTTAAACATTTTCACACGTTTAATTGATTTGTTGTGATACTAAACTCACCCCAACCAAAGGGTTGACCAAATATTTGAAGGAGAGCCATTGATTAAAAAAAGAGAGCTCGAAATGGGGTTAGCACCGAGGGTGTCATGATTACAGTCACAGAAATATAGAAGTTTGATACTACAAAATATTGAACGGCCAGTTTTTTGATTAATCAGAGAGGTATCATATTCTCTCTTTTCACATCAAATAGTATATTTGGTTCTAAATATACGCTAGCGGATTTATTTTTAGGTAGTGGGAGGAAATTTATGTCTAAAAAATAAATGCAATTGTTACATAGAAGTATGCCCAACATATCATCTAGGGTACGTAGTTATAATATCTATGCTCAATTATTGAAAGTTTCAAAGCATCATTTAAGATTCATAACACTCTCCTTCAATTCCTTTACCCATACCCTTATGACATATCTCCTTATCATCTTCATTCTTATTTTTCTTATTTTATTACATTTCTAGTAGACCTATATATGAAAAGGTGGATATTTGAACGTCTATCATGTGTCTCGAACATTTATATATGATATACAAAAATAGTAATATTTAAAATGAATGTCTAAACTCATGTTTAATTCATATATAACTTGCCACATGTATTCCGTTATTTCTCACTCCCTTTTTTCATCATTCATTTTTATATGTCGATGAATTAAATTGTTACATACATGTTTAGGTTTATATAGTTAAATAGCTAAAGCATTTTTCTATAGAAATAGATGTCAGATCGTGACTATATATCTTTGTTGTATTCACGTGATGTTGCAGACCGTAAGAATGGTCAAATAATGGAAAGCAACTCATAAACGGAAGAGGTTTTTTACGATTAGATATTTACTTGGAGAGAAAGTCTTTTTTTTAAGTTAAAAGTATACGGTATAATTAGGGTATTTCAGTCACTGTTTTTGAACCTTTTCCCTTACCACTCTACAGTGTTCACCTAAGAAAATTCAAAATTAGAAACATCTTGTAAGAACATCAAAGTTTTATCACCATGTCACGTTAATAATGATTTATCAAATATGAGGAGCTTATGGTTTGATTATTCTTTATAATTTATGATTTATGCATATATATATATAGGGAAAAGATTCATAAGGATGCTTCAAATCTTGAGAAATGAGGGAAGGAAATCTTAGTCTTTGATTTTTTCATAAATAAATGTTTTTAACATTCATTTGTGATGGATGTTAAAATTTGAAATTATTTGTGATTTTTAAAATTCATATATGATGAAATCAAGAGTTGAAATTTACTTCCTTCCTTCCCTAATTTTTTTGCTTCCCTCTTGATCCTCACCATATATATATATATGAAAGGACTGAAATATAATAATTATGTATCTTATTATTATAATAATAAGTGTGTGAGATTTACTCGGTTTTGACGCACTTAAAAACTATGGATATCTAGATACATTTTGTTAGTTTCCAACTATAAAAATTTATTTTATAATTTATACGTGTTACATCATGTAACACATATTTTATAAATGTCACACATTTAAATTATAAAATACGATATTTACACATGTATGTGTAAATATACTTTTGCCCAAAATAATGTGCAGTGTAAAGTCAATCGATTTGTTGCAGTATAAAAACGTACAACAGAAGACCTAGTTGGATAGGATCTCTAGGCAAGTATCAATCAAAATCGGACACACGGCTATAAAATATAATGACGTTAACGACTTATGATTTTATTAGTATTCAAAACGTACCCAAACCAGCCTTTAAAAGACAAAATATGATAATATTCCAAACAATTTGTTTCGTCATTCTTCCTTGTGAAAATGAAGATACATTATCAATGTCACTATAACGCACGTGGTAACCACAATATAAAGATGATACAAATCCTTATCGATTAGTTCCATGCCATCACTTTTAAAAAGGACTATATGCACGTGGTCACAACTTCTAATTACCACAGGTCGATCATTGCTAGTAAGTTACATCGTCCTAGTAATATATGCCGCCTATTTCTACTTCTTATTGGGCTTAAAAGTTCACCCATCAACATATCAACGCAAGGACATATGCAAATGTTAAACTAGGGTTACAGAGTTACAGGTCATTCAAATTTACGAAAAGCTTATAGTCACTACCATATATACGGAAATGGGTAATAATAAATCCACAACAAATATCCATTAAAGAATTATACTGTACAATTTATTAATTTATATTTTTAATAAATATACCAAAATGTGGTAAATTTATCACCGAATCATTTAACTATACTAATGATATTTATTAATTTTACTAGTCAAAGTATGATTACAACACAATAATGTTATTTGAGAGTCGTTTGACGCTTGACAACCTTTTTTTTCTTTGACCCACGCCCAAGGACGGATAGGACATTTTTTAAAGATTTTCTTACTGTACCTTCACAAGCTTATTAACTTTCAAAACCTTTTATATTTGAAAACGATATATAAATTATCACCTTTTATCGATCAACAAAATTACAAAAATATGTTTCCTTTGTATAATTTTAAATATGTAATACTTTAAACAAAATATACGTTTTTATTTGAAAATTAAAAACTTATAATAATTCATACTTCATCTATTCCATATAATAATATAAAATTCATGAGCCAGTCTCAACAATTGGATGGGATTTTAACTTTGCCTATCTAACCATTAATCACCCGTTACTCTCATTTGCTGACATAACTCGTAAATAGTTTGTTTAAAATTTACAATATTATTAGAAGTTTAAATCAATAGATTACTTGTATTCAAGATGAGGGGGTAAAATGAAAAAAGTTTGACAATTTAATGAGTTCTTTTAGTCCTAGGTGATCATGGTCAGATTTAAGCGATGTTTTTTTATTCATGAAAATGCTAGGTCAAAGAGTACTACACGTGTCAACATTCCTTTATATGCGATCACCAGTTTAAATTTTAATGCGATCATCAGTATAAGGTTTACTCGTATTAAATTATTTCCGATCGATCACCAATTTAATGCCTTTATATGAAAGGTGATCAAGCTTGATCGCAAGTCAGGACATGTGTCAACATGCTAATGGGTAGATTTTAAAATTTAATTGGTTATCGATCGAATCGTTTATTTGAATGATCAATGTAGAATTAAGTTTGTTAAAAAAGTAAGTCAAAAGATTAAAATCTTAAATAGCTTTACTTTACTCGATAGATGGAATTTGTGAATTTTATGAATTTTCTCAAAATAAATCCATTAAACAATTGTCTATGCTAAAACCCCCTAATTATGCTAACGTATCATTTAAACCAATTATTTCTCATTCAAAAATTCGCCTCTCCCTCTCTCTCTCAATGTTCCCTAAAATTTTGGTAGACCAATTCCGTAATTTAGTTATTTTCAAAATTAAAATTGAATGGATGGAATGAATCAACAATCACCTCTTTCTCTCCCATTTTCAATCGGTTCATTAGCAAACTCTCCCTCATTTTCATATAATGTGCAGATGTCCATCTATGGATGCATTTGATTAAGAATGTGGTTGATGGAGGTAAGTATATTGATTGAAGTTTTGAGTGTTTAATAGATATATTGAATTGAATAGTGTATACATTATATTCCTGCTGAAGTTTGTCTCGTTGATTTATAAATTTTTTGTTTAGGTACAATTATTGATATTCTTCACGATATGCATGGAGAAGACCTTATAATTTTGATTTTCGATTCGATTTCGGTTCAATTTAGACATATGAATTTAATTTTCGGTTCGATCTTCAATTTTGCTTTCTAAAAGTAAATTGAACTGATTAAACAGAGGAAATCATAAACCAAACCAATGAACACCTCTAGGTTAAGCTAAGAAGCAATGTATAAAATGGATCCTAGATGGTAAGTTATATAGAAATAAGCTCTCGGGTAGATGGATTAGCAATTTACCACAATCTTTTATATTTGTATAAGAAAAAATGTATTTAATCCAGACGTACATATGATGCAATATAAATACATTTAAATGCACGATTTCACGAATTCGATGGTCCCAAACTAGCATTATATATAACATATTTCATTTTATTATTCTCTCCATCCTATTTTAAATGTTCACATTACTATTTTGATTTGTATTAAATTAATTGTTCATTTTCATATTACAACTAAAATAATTAAGGATTCGAGTTAAGTTGAATATCAAAAAATATGAGCTGGACTCGTTAATAATTACTGGACTCGAAAGTGAATAAATACAAAGTATTATGTTACTTTTATAACTTATAATATGGTATCTTGTTACGTTTTATAAAATAAAATTAAATAATTGATTTATACAGTAAATGAGAAAGAAATATTTTAATTAAAATGCTTTTTAATAAATAAAAATCTGTGTAGAGGTGACTACGTACATTTTATAAATGATATTTGTAAATGAAAAAAAAAAAAGTGATTTATTTAATATTGTTCATCATTCTAATTAATTCAACTCTGAATTCTTCATATTTCTTAATGCGTTTGTACATTATCTAATTTAGTACAAAATAACAAATAAATGTTTTGTAAAGAAAAAAAGGAGTAATATACCATAAATATTACAAACTTTCTCGATAAGCATATTAATGCAATTTAGTTACAAATGGGCACCAAAACCCTGTATGATCTTATTTTAATAAAAGCGATTGAATCATTCAATTTGACATTTTAGAACAATATATGTTAAAGGCATATAGTAATTGTAGCTATCGAATGAGACACCCGTTAGTTTATATTCTAACATATCATGATCAATCGTCAACAACTAGTTAGAGTTGAAGATTATATAAAAGTCGAGACTCATCCCAAGAAAATGTAAAAGCTAATTGAAGAAGTTTTTATCTTAAACAGTTCTATAAAATAATTTTTTCAACGATTTAATCTTATTTTTGTTTGAATACGATTCGTCTTTTTTCGTAAGAGTTCGAAGTTATAAAAACTTAATTCTTAATTACCTAAACTATAATCTCAATAATTTTGATGCCAATCACACCCTATAAATCTACAAAAGAGAAAAGTAAATGAAGGTTGAGAATCAAAGAGTATTTGATAATGTTAGTTACTGGAATTAATTAATAAAAAATTGCAGAATAATATTTTCTAGATGGAAAATAAAAACTGTTATTTAGGTTAAATAATATAATATTGATGTTGGTGAGGAGGGTATAACCTTGTTTGTCCATACAAATGGCATTTTGTGCTGTAAAGAGTAGCTGTCCATTTTTATGCTTCTTCAAGATAAAATATGTTTTGTATTATTCTGTCAAAAGAAACCAAACATTAATTAGGTTGAAATACCCAGTAACTTAGAATAACAAGACTTTATGCCATTAAATTATGTTCTTTCGTTTTCATGTATTTTATGAACCGTACCTTTTTAAATATTTGCTTCTAAAAGCTTAAATATGGAAGATAGCTACTCTTTTTTTGATGTAACCCTGATTGTTCGACAGAACAATTTTTACGATCATACATATTTAATTATACTACATGCTTTCTTGACTGCTTTATGCTTGTTTGAATTAACGAACCTTTCCATTGCATTATTAACTTTCCAATCAGTGTATATATATATATATATGTACAGTTTTATTTGAACAAGACACTGATAATTTCTGTAAATATACGATGAGTAAACTTTATACTTCTACAAAAGGCGTCGATAGTCATTTTCGTGTTCTGTTCTTAATTTCAAATGCTATTTGTTATTCGAATTAGATTGATCGTCGATATATGTCAATAATTAGGGATCCATTTAATCTGTACTCCATTATCGGTCGTTGGTGCTCACCTTGATGTATTTTTCGATAACTTGTCGTAGTCAATTTTGTTAGACAATGACATTCCTATATTTGTATCGTGTGCTTGGCCATTTTTGTAGTAGACATCGATTTGAGTACTCTATGACATCGAAATCAATATTTTTCTGTTCACTAAAAGCTTCTCTTACTTTTGGTTTTCAATTACACACACGCTCCCAATGCTAATTTGAGAAGAAATGGCAAATGACACTACTAGAAAATTGGGTTATCAATATAAAGAAATGGCAAATAACACTACTAGAAAATTGGGTATCAATAGCGTAATTTTCATTGTTGATGTTCAGTTTTCTAGTAGTGTACGTGATGCTCGAAAGATTTGTGATATTTAAGATATAAGTTTATTGAACTTGAAGCCATCTCTAATTATTGTTTTCAGTAGACTATTTTGCACGCATGTTATATGTAGCAAACCTTCTTTTAGTTGCGAGTATTCGTACACAATTATATAATTATAAGATAATTCGATATTGCTACATTATGTCTATGTTATATTATATTCTTAAGTTTTAAATAACATCCAAATGTGTAGGTGCGGAGCCACATTAAAATTAGAGGTAATTCTAACTATGAGTTCATTACACATATAAACATTACACATATAAAGCGTAAAATTTGTTGAAATTGACTTTCTATTGATACTACGCATCCAAAGCTCGTGAAATACTAGTTCTATAAATAACGAGTCATATTTACTTGATCAAATTAACGTATGAAATAATAGAGTACAACTACAATGTGAGAATTTTGTATCTGTTTACTTAATTAGTCATATTTTATCAAAATTACAATTTTTCAAACGCAGTTTTTTACATTACATGAAAAAGTAATGTGTCATTGATCACTCTCAATTCAATTTGATATTACCCGATTTATATTTTTGAATTATTTTATATGTATGTAGAGATGAGCAGAACTATTTAAAATTAAAACTGATTTTAAATTGGAGTCGTTCTAAAACTGTCTGACAGTCATAATTCAGTTTTACTTTTAGTCAGAGGACTCATAAAAGACTGGAAAAAAGACTAAAATATGTTCAAAGCTACTTATGCCCTTAATTGATGTTTAACTTTTTTAAAAAAATTTAAAAGTTTTTAAGTAATTATATTTGGTGTATTTTTATCTCTTTAATTGTGAACTTTTATTTTTTTAATTTTAACTAATTGATTAACAAGTTCTAATGTATACATTTTGTTTTCACTTATACTTTATACTTATTGAACCTTTTTTTAAAAAAAAAAAATTATATTTTACTTTACGAAATATTAAGTTATATTTTTGATCAAAAGTTTATGTCAACAATATATAAGATTATAATGGTCTGAAACTTGTGTGGTATTTGACTGAAATTAAAAAGATTTGAAAATTTGACAAAAATTGATCTGAAACTTTTCCAGTCCTTAAAAAACATTTGAAAAAAATTTAATTGTTTTGAAATGAACCGGAATATAATTCATTAATTTGTTCATTTCTATGTATCTTACACCCCTATAAAAAATTTAACCATTTTCTTCAATAAATTAAATGTTTAAAGAATAGAAATGACACATATACCTTTTTCAACAAAATAGATCAATCTACTCTTATTTAAATTTGAAAACAATATAAATATTTAAGATATAATTGTATATTAAATGAAATATAATTAAGTCCATAATAAATAAGTGTATATTTGAAATATATATATCTATAAAATCAATAAATAGAATAAGTACCCCACTCTTTTATTGGATATCCGAAAAGTCTTAAGTTTATAGATTTTAAGCCTTATACGTATCAACTAAGCATTTATTCATATGAGGAAGAACACATATCTTTTTGCATTTTCATCCGTATATTTTCACGAGAAATGCTGTGTACTCGAACAATTTACAAATTGTTTTGTACAAACTAACGTGGCTATATTTATTTTGTTGGACATCCACATCACACGAATTTATTTTGGTAGAATTAAGTTCAAATGAGAATGATGATTATTTGTGAGAATGGAGGAATCAATCTCAACCATCTATTTCATTAAAAAAATAATACCCCCAACACTTTTAAAAATTGAATATCTCACAAATGGTTAGTCAAAAAAATATAAAAATTGCACCATAAAAATCAGCATTTTTTCCTCTTCGATTAGACATCTCACAAGGTATACTTTCGACAATTTTTTTTTTTTTTTTCATTTTTTGGTGGATTTCGAAATTGGTAACACATGTGTTAGTTTCGGTAACACATGTGTTAGTTGCGGTAACACATGTGTTAGTGGTTGGTAACACATGCCACTAATACATGTGTTACTGAAACTAACACATGTGTTATCGCAACTAACACATGTGTTAGTTTCAGTAACACATGTGTTACTGGTTTTCAACCCAAAAAAAAAAAAAAAAAAAAAATTTTTTTACCGAATATATGTCATGAGTGATCTCAAATCGTAGAGAAAAAAACGCTGATTTATATGGTGCAATTTTTATAATTTTTTGATTAGCCATTTGTGATATATTTAACTTTAGGGGAAAATTAGGTTTTGCAAAATGGATGACCAGGATTCATTCCTCCATTCTCACTAAAATTTTCATTCTCATTTCAACTCAACCCTATTTTGGTATTATATTTATCTTTAATTAATTAATTTTCTCTTCCAAAATAACGTAGTACTTTGCTTCCTTAAGATTTTATTCCTATGTCCATCTCGATCCTATATCTCTAGCTTCTCTTGCTACGAGCATTTATTAATCGGTTGGGTGTCTAATCGTTGTTAGATTTCAAACATTCTTTTCTAGGTTTTCTTCATTTCAACATTCAAAAGCAAAAATCAAGTGATTAGGAGTGTACGTAATTTCACGGTTGAAGAAGTTAAGAAAACATTAACGATAAAAACCTTATTTAAAACACAAACGTCTTGAGAACAGAAGCTAAAACCTCCCGAGCAGTATAGTATAACACCAAATGGCAACATACATAAGTAATTATTAAATCATTTTAGTCATCTTTTTCCACAATTTAAGAAAATTATAAGTGCCATTCCAATTTGAATTTAGTGATGATGAATAAATAAATAAATTAATTATTTAGTTAATTAAAAATGACTTCTTATAATTTCTTTCCGTCACAATGTAAAATGATTGGTCAAAAATACTTTTCTTCTTCTCTTATAAAATATTTCTTTTTTTCTAGTTACTATGTACATATATATATAAATGATAGAATAATGACTTATAAATCGTGTTGAATCATAAGTTAACAATTATGATAAATCGAATGTCCGACAAATATAATCACGTTAGTTTGTGTAAAACATTTTGTAAATTGTTTGCGTGCATATAATTTCTTTATTTTCACCCTTATAAACACCACATTACAAAATATAGATGTGTTATTTATTAAAATCTGACGTGATTATGTTTAGGGATGAAGGTGAGGATGATTAATTTTTATAATCTACACAGGATGAATACTATTAAAAAATATATGTTCCTATTTTATTATAAAAACAAAAGAGAAGAAAAGACTGCAAATCTACAATACACTCTATGATTGTTAACCTTATTTCTAATTCGAAATCATCGTAATGTTATATTTATCTATTAATTACGGTAATTTATAACCAATTAGTGTTAATAGTAAATTATAACAATTCATATAAATTACATTATTTACAACACATGTATCAAAAATGATTGTGTTAAGAGTTAACAAAAATGTAGTTGAATAATAACGTATTATTAGTATCAGCTAAAGTCTCGCCCTGTGCAACGGAGTACAACTATAATAGTAGATTAGTAATGGTTTGGATTTTTATCTTTAACAATTACGGCTTAAAAATATTGTGGTGTAAAAATGAAGATGAGTGAGACTTGATAGTTAATAAAAACCAAATTAAATTTAAGAATGAGAATCACATATGTATATTTATAGAAATTTTGAATCTTAAATTATGATAAAAACTTATATAAATAAAAAGTCTAAATTCTTTATATTATAGTATAAATTTATTTAAATCTTTTAAGTTAATTTTACATTAAAAGTATAATATAATTTCTTTATAATGTTTATTTAAGTTTTAAAAAGTAAATAATGAATGTTTAATAAGGATTATAAATTAGTATTAATATATTAAATTGATGATATTTTAGTTTGGTAGGCATGGAAGGATGTCGGTTTAGAATGTGGTGATGGGACCTACCTTATTTAGATTTAGATTCTGGTCAGCTTTGGCACTCTACTTTTTCCGTCCATTTCCTAATTCCTACAACCGCATATTTACCGTTACGTTAGGTTAAACCACAAATAAGTGTCTCCAGATCTTACACTTCTACATCTACATAAATAAATAAAAATAGTTCGACCAAATTACATACTGACGTCATTATCCATTTATCCACAAATCGTCTCTTTCAGTTGACTACAAAAATGATGTACACATTATAATATTCTTAAACTCAATGCACGTAATACAAAACTATATATATAATGATGGGTGCAGTGGTGTGTTGTACAAACACATTTATTATATTTGTTTCTAACAGAATTATTAGCTAGACTAAGTATTCGTGCTTCTTAAATGCATTTAATAAAATCTACGGGAGTATTTTCTCCGTCTTACTTTTATTGGACTTCAATATATTTTATGGATTTAAAATAAGTTGAATAGACGTTAGTTTTGTCTTATATTAAGATAAATATGATTAATAACTTTAAAAAATAATTGATCGAGAGTAATAAACGAAAATAGAATAAAGAGTTTAATAATTATTTATAATTAATATTTTTAGAAAAAAAGAAATAATAAAATGAAAAACGAAAATTGAAACGCATAGAATAGTAAACTAGTTAAAAAGTAAATGTCGGCATACAACAATTTCACCTACCATAGGTAAGGTATAGTAGTATTAAACAAAAGATTCTATTGATAGATGTCATCTTTTTATTTGTTCTTATTCTTTGCAATTCCTTACCCTATTTCAATAGCCCACTCTGGTCAAACGCTTCCGATATAACCTACTCGAAATAAAAAGTAATTAATTTACAGGATGTAATTAGCTTAATAACAAACTTTTGGTATTCTAGTCGGCTTCAATTATTGAGATCGGTAAGAATATGGAGAGTGATAATACTATTTATATAATGCTTTGATAATAATATTTGTTGAAAAAGTAGACAAGTGAATGACATTATGTAACGTCCCGATTTAATATTATTCAAAACTTACATATATAAAGAGTTGTTGCGGAAGTATCTTACAAAATAAAATAAAATGACATGTTGTAACATTTCTAGATTACCTACTTTTGTTGTTAAATGAATTCTAAGTATAGCCATTATATTGGTTTTAGGAAAAGGCAAAGGAGTAATCAACCTTTCAAATTAAGTGAGTATTCTTGTGTATTTTAAAAATGAGAATGTGTGCTAGTTATGTGTGTTTAATCTTCCATGTAATATGACTTTTTATGACATAATTATATGATTTGTATATGGATGATATTGCAGTTGTATTTTATACATTCTAATGATTGTTGTGTGATGGACAAATTACTTTTAAATGAAAATTTCTTGATATTAACTCAAGTTGGTCAAGTCTTTATCTTTGTGGTTTTGACTCACCATAACACTTAAAATGATTAGCATCGCTATCAATAAGTGTCTAATGTCCTACATCACAATAATCGGGATCCCCATAAATTTATTAAATGTTGAACATTGATTATATTATGATTGTATTATAAGTATACTTGTTCATTATTGTGTGTGATATTTTGTACACAAACACACAAGCTCACTAAGCCATTTAGGCTTACGCATTACATACATTCTCAGGTTCAAAGAGGTAGATTCAACTCGTGATGGATCAATAATAGGTGAAATGGAATAAGAAGACTATTTTCCTTATTATGCGAAAATTCCCTGATGTTTCTAGTTGTTTTATTTTATTTTAAGATGTAACTTTTGTTGGTTATTAGGCACTTTGAAAGATACTTCCGCAACAACTCTTTATGTATGTAAGCTTTGGGTAATATTAAATCGGGGCGTTACACATTATTTTTGTAGTGTTTTGGACTTCTTTTTTCTTCGTTTTTAGAAATTTAATTAATTTAATAAATTGAAATATATAACAAAATAAATAAAATAAAATAAACTATTCTTTAAAAATTAAAAACTACATATTATAAGTCTTTAAAAAGCATAATTGAAAGACGATAATTTAAAAGTCCTAAAATTTAATATAAAAATCACATTAGGAAATCATTATATTGCTCGGGCGATATGTTAGGATTTTGTTGTGTTCGATGATATTGTGGTTTATAGTATGATGTTTGAGGAACTTGGGTTTCAAACGTTTGATATGGATGACAAAGACAAGTCATATATACGTTTGAGAAGATTGGTGTTGATGGGTTTAAAGATGATGATACGTTTTGGAATGGGTTCCATGGGAAGTGTATGTGGTATAAAGTGTATTACAATGAATAATAATAGTTTTTGAGTTTTTTGAGTTTTTGAAGTGTTTGAAAATGAGTGTTTTGACGTGTTTTGAATTGTGTTTAAAGGGTGGTATTTATAAATTTGAAAAAGTGGTTAAAAATGATATAATGGCTATAAAACATATATATTTTTAATTATTACTTTTTTTATTAAAAGAGCGGTTGGATTGGAAAATAAATATTCCAAAAGCGGCTTCACGCGTCAGACACTGCTTGAAAATATCATCAGAAACGGCGTCCAAAATGGTGCAAGGAAGTGGGGGAACGTTGTTTTACGACTTTCCGAAGCCGAGATGTTGATGGGAACAAGCTCATTGTGTATGCTCTAACGAGTAACAAGATATAGATCTAAAAATTGATCTAATGTTTTTAACACATATATATGATGTGTAATTTCTTTCTTATAATTTTTGTTAGGTTTTTAAAGTAGATCGGCTTTTTGTTAAGCCTTATATTCAGTTTATTTTTTTAAACTTACATATTATTTGTAATTTATTGTTATTTATGTATTTTTGCTAAATTATGATACATATATTTTTGTCTTAATACGAGCATCAGAATAAAATCAATGTGCTACTAAACAATCCGTAACCACGATAGTCAATAGCGTATTGGTTAAAATGTTAATTATCATACTGTATCAGAAACGCTAATCATATTTTTACGTAAGCTATTTTAATCATTTGACATAGAGACTATAATATTATCAAAACCTTTCTTGAAAATATATATTCAAAGAAAAAGAAGTTTACCTACTTTGTTGAAATAATAATGAAAGTATATTATTAATCTACGAGTTTATATTTATGTTAAGTATCATTTATAAAATAATTCTGTTTACAAAACAAGTATACGAGCAATACGTTAGGAGATACGAATATTACTACCATTCGTTTCACAACAAGTGACATATTGCTTTGCTATTTTGAATTGTCCAAAATAAGTGTTCACTTTTATAATACAACAAATCAAAAGAAATTTTAGTGGGGATAAGTGTTATTTGATTAGTGAAGTGTGTAGTTAGTAAAGAAATCTAAAACTGCGTGTATAGTGAAAATGAACATGGCGAATTAAGTAATTAATAAAGATGAAGGAGCATTCTTTCCGAACAAAGATCATAATCACATCCAACGGCCAACGCAGAGCAAAGTATGTATCAAACATAATGTATTTTGATTCATAAAATTCAGTATATTTTACCTAAAAAGAAGATCATAATCACATCCAAAGCAAAACAGAGAGCATTGTGATGCAATAACCTTCATCTACTGAACCAGAGTAAGATGTTTTGACGGTGTCCCGAACACTTGACTTCTGATCAGTACCTTTATTAAGCCAAATTTGTCAAAAACTTCTATTCAAATTAATAATAATAATGACAGTTTAGTATAACTTGGACCATTATTCATACTTTATGTTAGAAGAAAACATGACATGATATCATTATAACTTTTTCATACTTTTCAATTGGAGGAAGTCATTCTGTTAGACTTTTCTTCATATCAGGTGAAAATTTAATAAACTTTTGCATAATCTTAAGCTGAAAACTTTATTGGGTAAATAAAAATATTAGCACTTATTATAAAAATAAGCTAGTTCAACTAGTTTTTAGCGAATACAGGAGCTTATGAAATAACATAATTACATAAGTATCCTTTGTTAAATGTGTTCTTATTTATTTTGAATTTTATCTTTTTGTCAGTCTATATCAATTTATATTTAAAGTTCTGGCTATTTTATTAAACACATTCAAATATAAGTTTAAGTTATTAAATACCTTTACCAAACAAGCCTTTAATCTCGCAAAATGACAATATGAATTATTACGGATTTCACCATATGTCCATTTTTTCTGTTGCGAATATGATATATTATGATTGTATAAAATAATATAACACAAAATAAAATTATTTCTAAGTAGCAAAGTCTTACGAGCTGCGACGATTTTTTCGAGTGTAATAGCAACTCATAGTCTTCATCTTGGACTATTTTAAAGCTCAAAGTCGTCAATCAATCATGCCAAATAAGATTCCCGAGACTGCTACATTTTACCACATATATATATACACACAGATATATGGGAGCGCGAGTGATCTAGAAAGAAATATTTATTTTGAGAGGAATATGGAAAGGAGAAGTGTCAATGTTCATCACAAAACATTTTACCTTCGTTAATACAAATGTAAAAAAGAAATGAAAATTAATAAATGTTGATCAAAATCAATGCTATGAATGTTAACACTCATTGATGAATTCTTTCTATAGGTTATAAAATCGATTGATGAATATTAGATTATAAAATCGTTAACATTCATCGACGTGATTGTTAGTTAACATTCATGAGGATAAATATAAAAATTAATAATATTTATCAACTCATGTTATGATTTAATATTCATCATTATGAATGTCATCTAACATTCATGAGGATGAATATTAACAATTTATTAATTTAATATTTATCGATTAATGTTGTAACTTAAAAAATAGTTATTCATTTGTGTATATTCTTTATAGTATCGATTTTGATTAATATTTATTGATAAAAATAATGTTTTTATCCTTTTAATTGGTAAATTTATAAGATGATTCATGATGAATATTAGCCATCTCTCCTTTTTTCATTTTTCAAAAAACTACTTCCCTCTTAATCATATCCTATATATCAGTAAGTAATTAAAATATGATTTGCTTCATAGCGTTAAACTAGAGCAATCAGCATGGTACTAATTAATGAATTTAATATGTTGGTGAATTTAATACATCCATGCAAAAGAAGACGAATTAATGGTGTAAACGGAATCTTGGCTCCATGAGGTTTCTCAAGCTTCTTAGCGGTTTGTTTTGGACCTAATAAAAAAGAATGCTGCTACGATAAGTCAACAATACAACTTGTCACGATCCATTGGTTCATATAGGACCCATGTCCTAGGTCTTTCAAAAAACAAACTAGAATTTGAGACTGGAAAAGAACATGAACTATTTTATTTTAGTTTTTGATAATTAATAGTGGGCAGACGCAGGTTATTTCCCTACATACATACACTGTGCACTTTGTTCCCAAAAAAATAGCATAAGATTATCGTAACATATACTGCTACCTGATTCATATAAACAAAGTGAAGTGCTTGAAAATGTATATAATTATCGTTGACTTTTATTAAGAAGACGAAATAATATATTTTGGTCATTATTATATGTACAAGGTGTAATACACAGCTGGTTTTACCAGATATTCTATGTTAAGTCTCGTTAGTAAGTTTTGTAAACACAAACACTCGTATGTTAACATAAAATTCGTAAATCATAATCATACTTGACAAGACCAATATGTTGACTTGGTATTATACTTTAGTAGAAAAAAGTCTTTTTTTGCTTTCACGTGTTGATGATCAAGTAGACTTTCGACTCCATGTTTACTCCCCCTCGTCCCTACAGACATGTGCAGTACCGATAAATCGGGAATTTGTATTTGGATCCATTTTTTATTTATTTTTGGCAAAAAAGAATTTATTTAGAATCCAAATAAAGATAAATACAATCACATGAGACTGCTAAACATTGATCTAACTGCAAATGAAATTCCCATTTGAAGACTCACTGAAACCTTTGAGACCTTAAATGAGCCTACACTATTGAAGAAGCCGATTCTTGTGTAGTCGAGGACATCGTTGAATGAGGTTGAAGAAGGTGATCTTTAAATATTGATGGATATTAAATGTGTGAACATTAATATATGCCTCTTGGATTTTGAATTGAAGTTCACATTTGAATTCCATTGTTCTCTTTACTTTACTGCATTAGCCCTATGATCAATTGGATCTGCTTATGATCTAATTCTAATTGTACACTTCATGGGTGTTGGTTAGTCTTGGTCAATGATAGTGTCTAAAAGGTAGTATACATGTAAACCTAATAGAGGTTGAGTTTTGCCTATGCGTTCCATCGATATCTTAATAATTTCTTTTATTTTTATTTTTTAATATATATATAAGTATATCAAAACACAAATACTACCCACATTTACAAAATTATTTTATACAATAATATATACGACGTACATGAACATATCTACATAAAGCTCGCAACTTATTAATTGATAGATCACAATAATATCACACAGATACGTATAGGCTAAATGCATGTTGGTTATATTAGTTAGGTTCTTGCAAAACGTTGATAAGCGGTGACAAGCTCGACCACACTCTCTGCTTTAACTGGCGTTATGCAGAAGCCAATTTTCAACGTGATTTAGCAGCCTGTTTAGGAGATATACATTGAAGATGAACGTGACAGTTTTCTTACAAAGGCTTCCTCTTTGAAGAAGAACTAAGCTCCCAGTTTCAGAGCGGATAACAAATTTGCAACTCATGGGTATTGAAAAGAATATTCACTAGAGATTCTTATACTTCCACCACTAAGCTACTCTATTGAGATTATATTAATTAAATTAATCAATAAAATAACTTTTTGTTACATAAAGGTTAATTTAAAGTTTACTGTTTTCTATACATATCGTTGAAGATTCTTTCATATATATCTATTCACAAAATTGAATTTAAAGCCCGAGCTCTATTATATTTATCATTGTTTTTATAGATCTATCAAATTTATACATTAAAAACTTGTATCATATACATCAATAATACACAATAATGTTGATTTATTAAAAACAATAGTGAATATATAACACCCTAATAAAGTATTAGTAATAATTCTAAATTATATTGTAACCTTTATACGTTATACTTATGCTTATAGGATATATATATACATTGCCATCATTGCTTGTATATGTGTTTATTTAGTTTAATTTCTCCTTTTTAATAAATTTATGTGCATGGATCGGAAAGAATGTATTTACTGCTTTCCACCGTTTAAAGTCGTCGCACCTTCCTGTGGACTTGAAATGATCACATATCTTTTCTCAAATAATCTACTTCAGTACCCACCTTAAAACTAAGTATCTTTTGAAAACAATATATCGAATAAAGTTTATTTCTGATAACTACTCGTTCTAGACATTAGACATTAACGCGAAAGGTCATTTAACTCTTACGGAAACCATTTGGTCTTTGTATTTGACCTTTCGTGCACTCTAACCTGAATCTTTTTATTTATTTTCTTCACTGACATCACCGTACGGTTGATTAATTTGTAAAGAGTATAATCAACACACTTCGACGTTTTACCACATATCGCATTGCATACTGAGGTTGACAAATGCCAAAGGATTAGGGGCTACCTACCATACAAAAAAGGTCTAGCAATTGGGTTTTTGTCTACAATGAAAGTATCTTTGTACGTATCAAATTGTATTAAGAATCAACTTGGTCAATGTTTTGTTAATGAGTTCTCAATCTAAAACATCACTAGCACGTAAGGAGTTAATAATTTAGATCACATCAAGTTATGTTAATACTGTTCTTGGTATTTGACTCATCCATGAGAGTAATACGTACGTACCATAAGAAGCATATGATAGTTCATTTCCGTTGAACGCTCAACATGTTTCTTCAACAATTCCTGATGTTGAAAGTCGAAAAATGGTAGGCACTCGTGCTCAATCTGTGTGCTCTTGTGAACAATGTAGTGTAACCTTTCTTTCGATAGTAGTGGTCTAATATGTCATTTGGTACTTTATTAAATTTTAAGGTGTTAAAATCATCAAACAGTAATGATGTTTCACAAGTCTTCACTCAAAATTATTCATAGTTTCATCCTCCATATTAAATCACTTAATTTTTACGGAGTGTTCAAATATAGTGAAATTGGGTTCCAGTTTGCAAATTACAGCTGAGATGAAAAAAATATTTAAAAAATAATGACATGCAAATTTATTTTAATTAAAAGATAGACATGGTCTTTAGACGACACCTCTGAACATATGCTAGAATATAATGGACTTTGAACCATCTAATCACCAACAACCGTTTACTTTCTAAGAAAAAACTCTATATTCTAGTTCACGTTAATAGTAATAGCTTATATGGCAACATTTTTAATAGTCAAAATTTACATATTAGAATAGATAAATTTCTATGTCAGCTAAGTTGGTAATATGAAATAAACACAAGATAATATAAAATAATATAAAAGGTCTTCACTTAGACTTGATTTCTCAAAAGTTATGATGAATTTGTATATTATATCTCATGCAAATTAGAACATTGGAACATTGGTATGGAGGTTTCTACTATTCCCAACTACTCCCAATTAAACATTTAACAAATACACCTATATTGACTTAGTTGCTTCTATATAGGTTAAACTCCTAGTTCTAGGTGATATAATCTTTCAATCTAAGGTACTAATTAGTATGGAGTTCTTTAACGTTCTCAATTACCGTAACTTGTCTATTAAGCTTAGTTGTTTATTAGTAAAAACATATATTAACTTGTGAAAGACTTTTTATAAAATTAATCAATACTAGTAGGAAATAATTTGTCTAGGTGAATATAAGAAGATCTACTCACTCATAGTCATAAAACAAGTCCAACAAATCTAAGAAAATACACATAAACATATTTTTACAAAGACAAAGTGTAGAATACACCTAAATGGGTCTTTGATTTGTGAAATTGAGTGTATATCTACTTCTTCTCCACATGAATCTTCAAGATCCCAGCTAGTATTCCTCCAAAATGCCTCTAAAAACCCTTGTTATTTAGTGAGAGAAAGTAGAGAGAGAATGCCCAAGTGAAAGATACCCCAACAATGTGAAAAAGTGACTTTTAAAGATACTTATCTGGGGCAGACCACAAGTGTGGTCAGATGGCAAACATAGTCGTGGTCAATGATGGCATGACCGTGGTTGAAAATTTAGTATAGGTCTGAGATGGGCATGACTGTGGTGAGACAGTGACCATAGTTGTGATCAAGGGCTTATAGGATGTCCTCTTTTCAATGATAACCATGGCTATGGTTGATTGTTATTCATAGCTATGGTGTCTTTTTGGGTCGACAACTCTTCTAATATTTCTTAAGTTCTTCTCTGTTTTAACTCATTTAGCTCCGGTTTAGCTCCAAACTCATCCAAGAGTCTTTCTAAGAAATCACTATCAATTCGAAGGAAAATAAGTACAAATATTTGTGATTTTGTCATAAGTTCCGGTTTCAATAAGAAGATATTGCCATCTAAAACAAATACGATTTTGTCGATTATCAACAGTGGCGGCTTGGTTTCTGCTCCAAATCTTCATATTGCTTTAGATTGGAGATGTAATCTCGAATTTAATGATTATGTGCATGCGCGAATCTTCAAATCGCTGCTTTGCAACCTGGATCTAACGATTTTGTAGAAGTAAGTTATGGCCGGAGGTGATGGTGTGTAATACCCAAAATTTCAAATAAGTACTAATATGATAAATAATATATAGAGATAATAATAATAATAATTATAATAAACCAAAACTTTTACATAGATATTAGTCCTTGACTTTTAAATAATTATGTTAAACTAAAGAAATATTATTAAGTTAGAGAAAACATACCAAAACTTTTACATAGATATTAGTCCTTGACTTTTAAATAATTATGTTAAACTAAAAAAATATTATTAAGTTAGAGAAAACATACCAAAACTTTTACATAGATATTAGTCCTTGACTTTTAAATAATTATGTTAAACTAAAGAAATATTATTAAGTTAGAGAAAACATAACGGAACTAAACTTATGGTTGTTGGGCGGGAGTGAAAAGAAGTAAAACGTGATTATCTATTATATTCTTAGGGTTTTACTCGGTCGCCACAATTAGCCCAACTTAGTTAATACTTCGTCAAACTCACAACGGGAAGAAACTCAACTTCCAAAGCAGCTGGAACGATCACGAGTGGATACGTTAGTGCAGTTATAATCTTTAATTATAAATACACTTAGTGATCTCATTAGAAACATAAACAAGAAACTCACGGACAAAATAGTAAATCATCAAAGTTTTGATAAAGAAGCTGCAGAACATGATTGAAAGTTGGTGTCTGAGTGTTAGTATCGTTTTGTGGTAAGTATTCTAACTCTTTAAATCTGAAGTATATCGTATACATGAACATTCAGATATGTAGGTTGAGTCTTATCTCTATCAACAGTAATCATGGCTAATTTTAGAAGATTTTAAACACGTTGTTATCTAAAGCGATAATCTGGTTAGGTCACACTGTTGTTCTTTAAAATAAACATGGGAGAACTAAAAGTATGATTCTTTGGGTGCCATACTTAAGTTTTATAAACTAGCTAGTACTTCAATAATTAAATTCTATACAGGTAAAACATGAGTAGGCTAATTATAATAATGACTATAATGATAATGACTTTATTAGTACTCTATACATATGTTTATGCATTTAAAACTTAATAGCCCTCATGAAATGTTTGTACATGAAACTGTTGCATTCACTCATATTAAAATGTATGGAGGAATGCTAAATATTATTAGGCATTACGGTGTTAATAAGAACTAAATGTAAAAGTAATTTTTCTGCAGGATCAAACTGTATAGTCAATTAGATTATGTCACCTTATCAACAAGATTAGGAATTAATAATAGATTATGAAGTCCGAAATGGTTTTAACTATATTTCTAAAGTATACGATACGCAGTAACAGTAACATGGACAGGCATGAGATCAATGAATGTAGAGAAACAAAGTAATTAGATGAAACTTGCTTGGTTATTAAAGGATCCAACGAATTCAGAGGGAGAACAAATATTAAATTAAGTACCAAGTATACAGTGAGAAACTAGCTAGTTAAGTGGTTAATAATTAGTTCACAAATTTGTATAGATTGTTCAAGGAGAAAAAATGGGGTATGGACTAAGCGTTCGATTATATTTGAGTAGAGATCTCTAATCTTATTATTGAGATTTTTGTGTTCATAATATGTGCTTGTACAGATTCTGATATTATTTTATAAGATTTCGTTTCATTTGATTTTGTACGAATTCTCATCTTGCTTATAAGATGTCATTTGATTATTTGTACGATATCTAACTCTTTAGTAAGAGTTTCTTTGCCTTTATCATTCTGTGTAATATCTTTCGTTGAATATGAATTAGTATTTACTATTGCTTTGTATTAAATGAAGAATAAATTGCTTTGTTACTTTTATTGAACTCCGTACGTTATTGGCATCCCTATTGACATATTATGAAAAACCTCATGATAAAGATTCATCAAATCGCCTTAACTTCGGTGACATTATTTTCAATTTGCTATTGACCTATAATTTGTGCTCTTTGATTTCCTTATTAGTACTTTGTGTTAGAACTTTATTGTTAAAGACCATTTGTTATTTTAGTGACCTTTATTCTACTCTGTCTATACGAGCTTACTACCTATAGGAGTTCCATAAGAGCGTCACCATGGCACTGATGACGTCACACTATTTGTGGCAGTGTGACTAGTCTGCAGCGTCTCCTCTTTGTCGTGTGATAAGGGATTCTTTTAGGAGGCATATTAGTTAACCAAAGTTTTTGTTTTGCGTTTGATTGTGGATGGAGGTGTAGTGTCCAACGCCTTATTCACCTTTGTTGATACATTTGGATATGTGGGCCATGTACCCTTTGTTTTATTTTTGAAGCTAGGTTTGACATACCCCTTTGAACTCTTTGTATCTTTATTAAGGCCCTATTGATAAATCATTGCTACTATGCTCATCACAAGTATCTTTCGTTTGTACTGCTTTATTTTGTATATGCACACTTGATAAGGGATTCTTTTGGCTCAACCGCATTTTCTTTCCATGTGAAAGGTGATCGAGCAGTATAAGAGGAGCAAGTCGAGAGAATGACCTGTAAAGCAGAGACGTTAGTACAAAAGTGCAGTTTAATTGTTGTTAGCTTATTTCCATCGAAACAATTCATACAACCCTCTGCGCGGAATATAATCCCAAAGTACTCCAACTTTGTAAAGTATTTCAATTGGTTATCTTTGAAAACTTTACTAAAATTTCACGTTGAGAACTAATAGTATAGATTTATGACTTTGCTCTTATGTTATGTCATTATAAATTGACATATGTGTTTCGCCTTTGAAAATTGGATGTTACATGGAGGTTGGTGACGGAGCCGGTAATCAAGAACACAAAATATTTGCTATTGGTTCTCATGATTTTTAGGTTAATTTGTTTAATTAGATGTAGCATTTCTTTGAATCTAAACAAAAGGAATTAAATACATACCCTATTTTTATATATGTTTGTGATATTTGTGTATTTGGGTTCTTGAACTCGTCGGACAAGAAAGGAGATATCGTTGGGAATTTTTTCGGTGACCGGAAGTTGGTTGCAGTATTGATCGGGAAGAATCAAAATAAGTTAAAAAGGAGGTGTTGAAATGCTTAAACGTTATCCGTTATGGGCGACAATAATTAATTAAGTTTAAGTTTTAAAAATAGAGAAGAACAAGAAATAAAATTAATTGTCAATAAGAAAGAACTAAAATATTCTAAAGAAGAAAATAGTAAATTAATAAAAGAATTAAAAATGATTTAATGTAAAAGCCAAGGGTATTTTGGTCAAATGGATGACAATTGATCTTATATATCGAATACAAGGATATACAGTGCTATTTAATTTTTTGAGGACTGAGCTGTGAATTTTTGACAAAACGAATGGATGATTAGTGTAATTTTTTCAAAGATAAACAAGTCCAAAAAGTATACTCTCTTTTTTGGTTCGTCGATTTCTGCGCAGCGATGGGAAAATTGTCGCTATGGGTTTAAACTGGAGGTTGAATACACACACACACACACACATATATATATATATATATATGTTCTAACAAGAGGGATCTTCAAGCAGAGGTTCCTGGAGAGAGTTATATGTAGTTGAAGTTGTTGTCCGGAATCTACGGGTATAGGTACAAGGCAAATTTTAATCAAGGGTTTCAAGGCTTAACGATTGTTGGGTTTTTTTTTTTTTTTTTGCAAGAGTTTTGGGTTGATCAAGGTTGGTATTGCGAAGGTTTAGTACGACAAGGTTTCAAAAGGTGAACGATTATCATAGGGCTTCTTGGTTATTGATTATTGGCTCAAGATATCTTGGAGTTTCGGTTTTGAGCTTCAAAGATGTCAAAGTTGCAAGGTTTTCTACTTCAAAAGGGTTTCGACTAGGTTAATTCTTCGAGTTTCAAATTTACGAGTTTGAGAAGTTGGTTAAAGAATCAATATTGAAGGTGTATTAAGATTCACTCGATTTTAGAGTTTTTGGAAGTCTCGGGTTTGAAGGGATTTATAGGTTTTCGCGGATTTTTTGAAATTCAAGTGTTATTGATTCTCAAAAGACAAGTGAGTTTCGATTTTTTATGGGAAGTGATTACTTGGAGAACAAAGAATCGGGTTTGTAAACTTGAGGTGGAAGGATCGAAGTTTTAGGGTTTTTTAAAAGTTAGTAGATCAATTTGCAAGAAAGCGGATTTAGCACATTGCTTGTAATGAGTTCACTCATGAACTGTAAGAATGTTCAATGGTTCATTGACATTTTTTTATTTTCTTTCTTATCGTATTTACATTAATTTCATAAACAAGACAACATCCCGATCACTCTTTTATCTACAATGTGTTTGACACATACATAATGAACACTTCCGAAATAGTTGAAAAATGAAAAATACGAATATATGATAGTGAAAAAAAGAATTCATAACTAATAACATCAAGGTATAGCCCATTAAAGATTGGTAAACAAATGTACCCGAACTACGCAGTATTTATTGATTCTACGAAATTAGTCAATTTGCAGTTAAGCTAGTCACATCTGGAGTCATTTATTCTAGATTCGAAAGAGAAACTGTAAGCGCATATCAAAGAAACACAAACCCAAAAGTAGACAAAACATCCATATATTCATCGCATGAGCACAGTAAAAGAACAATTGTAACATGCTCCATATCAAGATTCTAATATCATCAACGCCAGAACACTCGATCTCAAACCACTTGGTTTTGAAAGCATTCTAATTACATGTAATGAAGCAACCATTCTAATTGCATCCCAATCCAACAGAATGTTGAAATATTCTTTGCTGCTTCTATCTATCAACTAGCTGCTAATGTTCTCAAAATGCTCCATTGGTATCGATGGAGGACAATACTTCTTAGCTACAAACTTGTACTGTTTCACATAAAAAAACACCAAATCAATTCGAAATCCATGTATCCTAACAGGTTAGTTTTTCATGTAAATAAAGTCACAATTACGCACCTTATGTTGACTATACTTTTCTCTGATTGCTGGCAAAGTAGAATTCGGGCATTTAGAAACAAGTGTATGCAGAGCCTTTACACATTCATATAAATCTGATGGTTGGTACTGAGTATAATGCCTCAATGTCGGATTCTGTATAATTTAGAATTTATCCAAAGTTTAATACGACAACTAAAAGTTTAATACAGAGATAAAACCAACATAAAACAATCAAGAAAATGCATGGCACGTACCCAAGGTTTCTGTGATGGAAAAAGCACATATCTTGCTAAGAAAATAGCTGATGCAGCAACAAGAGAAGGAGCGTAGCACAGCATGCTATACTCCAGAAGAGATAACTCAGATATATAGCTCGCCAAACACTCTAACTGCATTGAAGGAGCCTGTTGACATGTTAAACAATATTAAGATATTGAATGCTAAAACCGAGTATAATAAAATAGAGGTGGCAAGATCAAGGTTGGACAATGGGTCAAAAAAGGTCCAGGCAGAAATGATCATTTTTTATACAGGTTAAAACGGATGATTGGATTGACTCCTTTATAGCTAATTTTTTTGATATTACAACACAGAGTCACAAATTTAAATAAGTCATTGACTTATACCTCGTTTATACCCTGAGCAGCACGAACAAATCTTCTCAAAAAACATCTAACAGTAGGCGCTGTCATTTCAAACTTCAAGAAATTCAGAACCAAAGATTCCATTTGCAATACCTGTAACAGTCAATGTGCTTAATCAAAGAAATCAATAAAAAGCCTCCAATAAAAACCGAGGCTAATTACATACACAAAACACACACCTCTTCTTTGAAGTATGTGTTATCAGTTATGTAGCAGAACTCTTCAACCTGGGGTGCACATATCTCCTCATATTTCCTAAAAATTTGTTTAAAATTGATCAGATTTTTGAAATGAAATATGAATATAATCCATAATCATAGGATAATTGTGAAGATGTCTTACGAAGCTATCATCATGCAGGCGACACCAAGCAATTGCAATCGTTGTCTATCCATTAAATTGCCGGAAAGGTATCGGTCTATGTAGTTAATAGTCAGATACAATGTATCAGGCACAAGCCTATACTCTTCAGCAACCTATAGTATACCATTTTACATTAGTAATATATTACAATTACAATTGAGGAAATTGCCAATAAAATAACCAAAATCACTCAATTATTTGGAAGATGATGGTCAGTTTTGTACCTCAACAAGCCAATCAATTAGGATTGCACGCATGCTCGGATTAATGTCCTTTTGAACCTTGTCCATGAAATCAACTCTGGGCCTTTTCTTTGCCTGAAAAACCAATAAATAATAATTAAAACCCGAAACAGAAGAAACAAAACAGTCAAGTACAAATTCAATATAAAAACCGCACTGACGAAAAATGCACCTCAGTAGCTCTAAGGTGATGATAAATGTCACAAGCCATAGCTGCACACAACTGTGGATCCATGAAATCAACATCCAAATTCATAATCTTCTCACAAGTCCCTGTCTCCATAAGTATCTCTCTTTTGCACAGATTACCTAAAAACATACAATTTGAAAAGAATTACTTCCACCACAATAAAAAACTAAAACAGCCCACAAATTTTATGATCAAAGAGTTGTAAGTAATACCTGTAGTATCAACATGATCAGAAATATTCAATTTGCTATACGTTTTCCTCTCAATAGATTCAATTGCTGCAATGTCATTATTGTCAATATACTCAACATCTGGGCTATTCAAAGATTCACAAGTGGACATTGTCTCATCCATGGAGACTGATAAACCATCGGATTTTGATGGAGACACGTCCATTTTGGTTTTAACAGGAGGAACAATGATCCTTGAAATGGTTGCATCTTTTCTTGCATTGGATGCGTTCCTCAAAGAGGAGGGCTTCAGAGGGACTGATGAAGTAAAGATCCCATTACTATTAACATACGAAGATCCTTTCTTCGAATCACCAATTTTCGACACACTTGGTACCATCTGAACAGAAAGTACAGTTTATAGAGATATAAATTAATTGGATACACAACATTATGAATAATTAATTACACTACATCATATCAGTTGTTAATTGCTATAACATTTTTGTCCTTAAATTTAAGTTTTAATAGTATCCCTTTTTAGGCAAAGATATACATAAAAAACTATTAAAAAGATTTAGTTTATAACAGCATTACAATTTACATTTACAATTATATTTAAATTAGAACAAATTACAATTATTAATCAAACAATTGGATCTGATCATGTAACAGTGATCAATAACATGTTTAAGAAACCCCAAAATTATATCAAGATTAACATTTAAAAGCATGAACGTAAAGCAAAACAAGAAACCCATATTTAATTCACACAAAATAAACAAAAAAGTTATATCATACCAAACTCGAGGCGTTTCTTGGTCTCTGATTCGTAACATTGGCAAGAGCAGGGCGTTTCTTTGCCATATTCGGTGGCACCGCCGTCGATTTTCCGGCGACATTTTCCGACGCATGTCGTTTTACCAAAGACGACGTCGTTCCAGACGTCTTTCGATTATGTGCAACAGTCGACATCACTTAATCTCCAAAAAAACTACAAAGAATGAAATAAGAAAGAAACCCTAATAACGAAACCCTAGAAGTTGGGGGTTTTGAATTCACAAGAAATTAAGAAAATCAAAAGAAAACCCAATAGAATGCATTCAATTTGGAATCAAACTATCCGTTTATTTTGTCAGACAGAGAAGGGTTTAACGAATTTAAAAAGCAAAGTGAGAGAAACAAAATAAAGAAAATGGTGTTATTTAATGGTACTTTTGAAGGCGGGGAAAGAATGTGATTTGAAATGAGAAGTAATCCTGGCCGTTGGATTAACGCCAGGTATTCGTTAGGAGCGGACATACAAATGGACCCCACAAGGCTCTTGTCTGTTGTCTGAAATTGTGTTTAGAAGATGGGTGTTTTTGTAAGATTGATTAAAGTTAAGGGGGTGAATTGTAGATTTAAATAGCATCGGGTTTCACAAGTAGTGATTTTTAAGATTTTGAATATTGGGCTTTTTCTGTTTTGTGTCTCTTTTAGCCATGTGGGTTTTTTTGAATTCGAATTTGAACGTTGGTACTTTGTCAACATTTTTTAATTGGTGGATTTTGTTTGCTTGTTTTTTACTTGTTTTCAAATAGATTTAATCATTTTAATATAGTTTAGAAGTCATATTTAAAATTGAATAGTTTTTGTCTTGACTTGTAATCCTTGTTTGACTGTATATTTTGAATATGTGATTGGAATTTGAAATCTCCAACACGATATTTGAATGCATGGTAAAATTGGATGTTATCTAACAATGGTAATTTGTTATCATGATTGTAATCGTAATAATCACTTAAGTGGTGCAAATTGTAATCATTATAGAAGTTTACAGTCAGGTGCTTATGGAAGAGTTCATCCTTCATCTTCATTATTTTCTTAAAATAATGTCATAGGTACGGCATCGTCTTGGAACGCGTCTTTGGTGGCTCCGTACTTAGTAAGACGGAGAAAAAATGATGGTAGGTGGGTCAGGCAAGCACCAATGATAGTAAAAAAACTTTTTTTTCATGATAACATGCCCGTTTATTTAAAATATATATATTTTTTGTATCATTTTTTTTTAATTTCACACACTTTATATGAATACACACAACTATAACCCTTTTTCACATACATTATCACCATCTCTACTTATTTTACACACAAATTATATCAAACACATGTACTCAAAAAGGCATAAACATCACCACAACAATTCTCATTCACAATCAAATATTTTTTCAACAATACTATATCAAATACGATGGTGAGAAATGAAAATTTTTGAATTTAAAAATATAAATGTATTTGTGTTAATTAAAAGAAATTAAAAATTAAATTAATTTGTGGGGCCCGAAAAAATTTAGTCTTTCAAATTTTTATAGACAGTGTTCAATCTTTTTGAAATTTTTTTGACTTAACACCAACCAGACAAATTAATTTTTTAGTTGTTACTATCATGATAGAATGTGCTCTAATAAAACTTTTAATTAGCTTTAAAGTAATTTTCACATTGAATCATGCATGTAGCTAATAAATGTATTTAACAAATGGCTAACAATTATCGACTTTATCATTAGTTACCAAACCTACGTGAAAGTGAAAAATGTTGAAATCAAAAGTAAATGGAAAACAGTATATGCAGTTAGCGGCATCTTGCTGTTGACTTTAAATAGATAGACTAATTGCGTACAAAGAAAACGTCTAAGAGTCAAAAATGTAAAATATAAAGGCGTATACCATTAATGATCGGTAAATAGTACCTTGTAGAGTTAATAATAACAATTTTATCCCCAACGTAAATAACTAAATCCACAAATATCTTTCACTTTACTTGATATGCATTTCGTTTAAAGAATTGCAAACTAACTATTTGATTTTCTTGATTCGAATTTATTACTTGAATTTTTTTTTCTCGATTAGCTTTTTATTTCCATTTGGTTTGTTCGTCGTCGTCGTCTTCTCGTAAACCCTTCGAGCAATTGAGAAGTTTTGATAATATGTAACATAGCATACTGAAATCCTACCAAATAACCTTCCAAGTGTGTTTGATTTGTCAACGCATGCACAATTAGGAAAGTAAAGAACATTGAAAATCCACACCGAACAAGGTATACCTTTGTTTGTTGATCATGTATATGTACGTGTTTGCATGTGAGTCGATTGTACGTATTTATTTGGTTGTAGTTGAGTGTCCGATGACACCATAATTTAACATTTACTATATAAGGACTCGTATTAGCAATTAAAATTTTCTTGCTAGAGAGTAGAGACTTCTAAAAATCAGAGATGACACACACACGCTCGGCTTGATTCGAATAACTAAGGCTTACAAATACAGCAGCCCACCACGCATATCATTCTGCCCACTTCAGCAGCCCAGCCTTTTCAAATTTATTCTCAGGCCCACAGTCTCGCACAAAATGAAAAAACAATCTGGTTTTGCTTGATTCAAAAGGGGGAAAAAATGCTTTTATTAAGAGGAAAATCTATAAATAAGATTAATCAGATCAATTTAATAATAGATCAAGCAAAGAGATTGGTTGATAACTTGATATAAATAATCTATTGGACATGATGAGGAAAAAGAAGTTACATTTGACACGTGTTACAAAATTATTTTATTAAGTTGAATTTTAGCCCTAAATACAATATTCTTATTAAAATAGAAATTACTTGAAAGAGCCGACATGAGTGCATTAATAATATTTTTTGAAGAAGAATTAGGGACGTTATTTAACATTCATCAAATATAGCTAATAGCTAATTAACATTAAACTAAAACTTGTTAGTAACATATATAAAATATATTCATTAATAAATATCACTCCAGAGATAATAATAATATTTATTGATAAATATTTAAAATAAATTTTTTCGAATAAATATTGATTAACATTTAATCAACATTCATTAAAAATGTTAATAACATTTGTCGAAGTTTCTCGACTTACTAAAAAACACTTGCTTCCCTTCAAATCCTTCTCTTTACGTTTTTCTATACTTAACACTAGAAGGAATATTTGTTTAAGCACTAACTTTTGTATGACGTGCTGTCAGTTTTTTGTGTAACTTAAGTTTATTTGAGTCCTACGACCCCAGTGTCAACAACACCGTCTTCATACCTTCTTCGCTCCTTCTTCGCTCCGTCTTCGGCGTCTTCCAATAGCATGGAGCTTCATCTAATCAGCTTCGATGTTCCGTCTTCCATTTCCAACTTCATGAAGAACCCAAGGACGGGACTGGGGTGGGATCCACATGTAAAAAGTTTAAAAAAACATTTTCAAAATTTAAAATTCATCACAAATGAATGTTAAAAATATGAAAAAAAAATCAAGGGTTAAAATTTGCTTCTATCCTTCTTAAGATTTGAAGATTCCCTATAGATCATTTCTATATATATGTATATTTATTGTTTTTGAAGGTTTAAAAGGACACACATGTAATCTTAAAATTTACTACACTATTGACGTAATTTCAATATTTTGTAACGATATAATTAACATCTCCCAAGCACTTATGAAATAAAGAGGAAAGTTCATTAAAGTATGGAAATTTTTGAAAGTATGGAAGTACAAATCTCAACCGTTGATCTTGATCAAAATAACAAAACTCCCACATTCTTTAAAATTAAATATCTCAAAAACCGTTAGTCAAAAAATTATAAAAATTGCACCATAAAAATCAGCGTTTTCTCCTCTTCGATTTAAGATCCCACAAGGCATACTTTCGACGAATTTTTATTTTTTTCACTTTTTGGTGGGTTTTGAAAATTTGTAACACATGTGTTATAAACAAATAACACATGTGAAATTAACAAAAGTGTTACCCGCGGTTATCACATGTGTTAGCACCGACTATCGATTGTAACACATGTGATAGTCGCGGGTAACACTTTTGTAAATCCATCATAACACATGTGTTAACCCACAAAAAATGAAAAAAAAAAAAAAAATCGTCGAAAGTATGCCTTGTGGGATCTTAAATCGAAGAGGAGAAAATGCTGATTTTTATGGTGCAATTTTTATAATTTTTTGACTAACGGTTTTTGAGATATTTAATTTTTAAAAAAGTGGGGGAAAGTGGATTTTTGCCACGTGACGCGTTTCTATTGGTACTTTCGTACTTTCAAAAAAACTCTTACTTTAATGATCTCACCTCATGAAATAAAATACTAACGTTATATATGGTGAGGTGAGTTCATGGAAGTATGAGTTTTTTCGAAAGTATGAAAGTACCAATAGAAACGCGCATGTGTCAAAAACCCACTTTCCCCCACTTTTTTAAAAATTAAATATCTCATAAACGACAAGTCAAAAAATAATAAAAATTACACCATAATAATCGTCATTTTTTTCTCTTCAATTTAAGATCCCACAAGGCATACTTTCGACGATTTTTTTTTTCATTTTTTGAGGTTAACACGTGTTATGATGGATTAACAAAAGTGTTACCCGCGGTTAACACATGAGTTATCAACGACTATCACATGTGTTACAATCGATAGTCGGTGCTAACACATGTGTTAGTCGCCCGTAACATATGTGTTATTTGTTTATAACATATGTGTTACAAATTTTCAAAACCCACCAAAAAATGAAAAAAAACAAAATTTGTCGAAAGTATACCTTGTGGGATCTTAAATCGAAGAGGAGAAAACGCTGATTTTTATGGTGCAATTTTTATAATTTTTTGACTAACGGATTTTAAGATATTTAAATTTAAAAAAAAAGTGGTGGAAAGTGAAAAAAAGTGGGGCCTTTGCCAAATGACACAATTGTATTGGTACTTCCATACTTTTAAAAAATCTCATACTTTAATGATCTTTTGTCTATATATGGTATAGATAAGTACGAGTAATGGGACGGTTGAGATCATTAGAAAATAATCTTTGAAGTATAAATGTCGAGCTAGATTCATTTATATTTTATAATAATCTATACTCGTATCTATCTGTTTATTTATATTGCATACAAGACATTTTAGTCTTTTATTTTTAGTAATTTTAAAAATAAATTTTAAGATTTAATAATTAATATTTAAATATCACCTCTAATAAAAATTTGTTAAGGACAAAGGGGTAGGTTATTTTTAAATAGATTGATATATCTATTGTATAGGGAAGATTTTTTATTATAGTTTAGTTTTTTTTGGTGCTAATGATAAAAATAAATATATTTATTTTTAATTTTAATATATTTATATTTTTTTATATAAAAAAGAAAGTAATATCAAAATTATTATAATTTTATTATTTATAATATGAGATTGATTTTTTTTTCAAAAAAATATATGATATACAACTTAAATTTGTATATATCACAACTTTTATAACTTTTAACTACAATACATACTAAAAATTTTATAATATATATCACATATTTTTTTTAAACATTTTATCTCATTTTAGAGAGCATAGATTTCTAATAATTTTGATATAATTTTTTTTAAAAAAATTTAGTTAATATTGAAATAAAAAATAAAATAGTTCATTCCTACCCTTACTACCATAAAATCAATTTTATTTGAACCTTCCACTTATTGTATATTAAAATATTTAGCTAGTACTATTAATAAAAGATCTTCAATGTTGAGTTTTAGATCATCGAATGAAAATTAAAATTACTTATTTACCCCTCTTAAACTCATAGGTTAACTTGGGAAAGTTTTTATTCCAAATATAATTCCTTGCACATTTATTAGTGTCTAACAAAATTATTTTAACAAATTAAAATAATATCTTTAAAGTAAGGAGAACGAAAATGTTTTATATCACTATTCAAGAATGACATACATACATATTACTGCACAAGCAGAAACAACTAAATTGATATTACTCTCGCATAGCGCGGGTAAAGTGCTACTATATAACTAAATAGCTAAATATAGTGTTTATAGGTAGAAATTGAATAGATGTGTATGGTGTTTTAGCTAGATAGATATTTATAGATATAAGGGTGTTAGTGTAGGTTTATAATAGATGATTAGAGATTTTTTAACTCGATAGATATTTTATTTACTTTAGGGTGTTATATGTAAATAAACACTTATTTATTTGAGATGGTGTTTTAGGTAGTATTAAGATAGTTAAATATGATGTTTGAATTATATATATATATCTTTATTTCTTTATACATTTATTGATATATATTTATTTATTTATTTATTTTTGTAGTTGTATTTGTATTTGTATTTATATTTATATACATATATAATATATATTTATTTAGTTTGATTATATATTTACATATTATATATATTTATATTAATATTTATATCTATGTATAAATATATATATATATATATATATCTTTATTTATTATAATATTAATATCACTTGTATTTATTATTACATTTATATTGTATCATTTATGTTTATGGGTCTATTGAAGATCTGTCTGTAAGCAGTTTATTTACCTTCGAGTATGGGGTATGAGTGTATGACTGTCTACATCTTACCTCTCTTATACCCCACTCTCAAAAAAAGGATTGAGTAGTATTGTTGTTATATTCATAAAATTTATTATTATAAGTATTTCTCTATCACTAAATATAATTGTTCCAACAACTAATCTACCAAAAGAAAAAGAAGAACGAAAGAGTATTATTACGAATCAATTTTATTTATAGATTTTATTTTTATTTATAGATTTTAATTTTATTTTACATTACATTTGTGCATATTTTGTTTACTAGTAATAAGTAAATTATTTCTCGGTTTTTTCCCTTGTTATTTATTTCAGTAGTTAATAGAAAGTTCATCACCGTACATATCAAACGACAACTAGCTAGATGATGTCAACTAAATACATAAACAAATTGAAAATGAATGTGACTATCTAATTACTTTACTTATTATTATTATTATTATATATATATAATAAAATTTTAAAGAGTAGTTAGACTATGTCGTTCGAATCAATCGGTGTGGATAAAAGTTCCAAACAACATGTTTAATTTATGCGCCGTAGATTAGAGGTGCTAAATTGGTAACTCCACTTAGCTCTCTTTTCTACTAAGTCTCGAGATTTTAAAAATGATCTATGTATATAAATTAAAATTTTAAACTCAATACTTATCAATTAGCAAATTTAATAATGTAGTTTAGTTTATGCATACTAAGCCTCCCTTTTTGTTACACTTATTTTGATTTTTATGTTTATATTTATAATAATTTTATAACAGTAATAAACATAATTTATTATATTATATATATACAAAAAAAATATTTAAAGAATCTCTTTTTTTCGTGACAGAAAGTTACCCAAATTTAACTTTAAGCCTAAATCCATGTATTTAAATTTTTATTAATATATATGGAAGTTTCTATTATTTATATTTAAAATTAACATATATGCACACTTAACATTTTTAAAAAATTTAACACACGTAATAAAATTTCCAAAATAAAGATAAAAGCATAAACTATAATAAGTATGTCAACCCGATCTAAAAGCCTCTAGAGAATTCATATGATCGAGCATGCTAACATCATTCATTTATTATCATGATAATCTATCCCAATCTATCGATACAATAATATAATAAAAAATGAATAATTTCATTATATTATCGTACAATATAATATTAAACACATATAAATAAACGCTAATTAGATTAAGTAAACACACTTATGATAATATTGAAAACTAAAAAGAAAGTCCATATCATATAGAAATTCGATGAAAAACACGTTATATTCTTTGATCTCCCATCTACGATGTATAATATCTCAAAGAGTTAAATACGCGGTTGATTTTGTGATTATGCTCAAATTATTAATTTTATCTTTTAAACTTTTTATATTATATTAATAATTAATATAGGGTGAGGATCAAGACGGAAGCAAAAAAATTAGAGAAGGAGGTAAGTAAATCTTAACCCTTGATTTCATTATAAATGAGTTTTAAAAATCACAAATAATTTCAAAATTTAATATTCATCATAAATGAATGTTAAAAACATTTATTTATAAAAATAAACCAAGGGCTAAGATTTGCTTCCCTCATTCCCTAAGATTTGAAATTTCCCTATGGATCATTTCCCATCATTAATATGTCTATTTTTTTTACATTTATTTCTACAGATAATTAATAAATAAAACTAGAAAGGAAAAGAAAAATTTATATACGTAGTATTTCCAAACCTAATTCTCTAGTTCAAGTTAGTCATTAGTGATGAACTATTTTTTACTCTTTTCTACAAAACTCTCTGTCAGTTATATACAACACTCTCTTTCTGGTATACTTTTTCATAATTAACAACACCAAATTAATCATATATACTTCTTAATCATTTCACTCAAAACACATTAATAGTCACATTCGGTGATCATCATAGTTTTTTCATAACAAATTAAAGAATAAAAGCAAAAAATCACAAACAAAATAAAATATAGTCAACATCATTTTTAAATCATCGTCATTCCTTGAAATAAAAAATCAATGACCGAGAATTAAATTATAATTCTAAAAGTCACCACTTTAGTCGGTCACAAACGTTGTCGTCGTCGTATTCCTGCAATTTCATGTTTTTAAGACCTTCGATTAGGGAGATTCGTGAGATGGCTTTGACGCATGATGATGAGTCGAACGATAACTTCTGATAATTCTTATTCCATTGCGGAGATGTACTTTTACGTGTACAGTGAATCAGAATGGAAGCTAGTAAATAGACAAATGATATTGAAGTTATTGTTTTATTAGGCATAGTTAATTATTAAAGGCTTAAAGTTACTTAATTAATTTTGTCAGTAAGACTCTTTTAATTTTATAATTTTAGAGTTTGTAAGGAAGGGATGGAGATGAAGAAAAAGGGAGATGGGAAAAAAAATTAGTTTTAAGATATGTATATAACATAATTAAATGACTGAATTACCTTTACTTATTTGGCACATTTCAAATTTAACGAATAAACTTAATGAAAATTAATCTGACAATCCGCGAAACAAGTTTCAAAATAAAGAACTATCGACATAATTAAGAAGTTTAAATGACAAAATTAATAATTTCAACATAATTACAAAAACCAACCACGTAATTAACTATATCTCAAATGATGCTCCGTAAGATTTAGTTTTAAGATGATCGAGTATGTGTCCATTAAACTCGAGTAATTTTATGAACATTATACTTTTATGGGCAAGCATCATGACTTATAGGTGCATGTGTTACGCCTATCCTCTAAATTAACTTATCATATGGTAAAATAAGTCAAAAGTTGTTATCTTAATTATGTGGTTAGAAACGGAAAATATGATTTCATGCTGATCTAGACAAAAGTCTCTCCCTCTAACAGATTATATCCTTTAATTTCAAGTGTTAAGAGTAAAAGGAGTCATGATCACCTCGTCACAGTGTTTAGCAACAGTGTTCTCTCAAATACTGTTATTGAAAAAGGTGGGAGTGAGAACAATATTCAGGATAGTGTTCAGGAATTTCTTTTTGTTTTTTTTTTATTTGTTAGAAAATTCAAATAATGTAATAAATAGATATAAATAACAAATTAATTATAAAAGTGAGTGTAATATGGTAAACTATAAAAGTGATTCGTATAATTTTAAAGTTTTAAAATTTTAAATTTATTTAAAATTCATTTATAAATTGTATTAAATTAATTTATTTATTTTTAATAATATTTCAATTCAATTTAATTATTTAATATTTTTTGTTGTAGTTATTTTTTATTTGACAATTAAAAGGATGAATTTAAATATTTGGTTTATATAATTTTTGTAAATTTTTTTATCTATACCAACTCATTAACATCATAATTTTCTTCAACCAACCAATAACAATAACGATCACATCTGACAATCGTATATAACTTGATATAAAATAGGAGGATGACTACCATCGTGGCCTTAGTACGATGGTATCATTCCACTAGTGTAAATGTCCTTGTGGACCGTAAAATGTAGGGCTTTTGTGAAATAGGTTATGAGTTCAATCTTAGCTTCTACAATTTCACAATAAAATATCGAACATTGTATGAGGTGTGATTTTTGAGGAAGGGTCGCATTAGATCCCAAAGATCTCAATTGTCAGTCTAAACAACTTTTTTGAGAAAATAGAAGAATGACTAAAAAATAAATATAATTTTGATAGAATAAGAGAATCAATCATTTTCGCCCGTAATATTCATTAATGAGTATTTCTTAACCTTTTATTGTTAATTTTCTGAACTATTGTGGAAATTTTTTTAAAAGATTTTTTACTTTTATTTATTGTTTAGTTTTCTTTTTAATTATTGTTTAGTTTTCTTTTCTTTCTTTTTCTAATTTGTTTATTCCTTTTTTTATTTTGTTTCTAGTTATTTTTCTTTTCTTTATCTTTTAAGATTTTGATTCTAGTTTTTGTTATTTTTAAAAATTTAGTAACCAATTTGCAATTGACAAGTTGTTTTTTAGTTATTAGTTATTAATATAAGACACTAACAAATATAGAGCAGTTTTTCGCTTAGTAGACGGCCGCCGAACAACGACCCCTTCTCGTTTCATCTATTCATCCCATGATTCCGAATCAACAGACCCCATTACCTAGATGTGACAACTCTTTTTGAAAGTCATAGTAATAAGAATTGTGTCGTCTAACTTCATTCACAAAGAAATGGTGTAAGCGGAAGGGAAGACATGAATCCTTGATCCTAGCTAGTTTGATCTCTTCAACTATATAATGCAACTATTTTTTGGTCCAATAGGATGCAACATTTTTATCAAACGATGATGCAATGTTTTTTATTGAGCAGTGATACAATATATTTTTTAAGAATTTTGCAAAACACGACACAGTGTTATATTATGAATCGACGATGTAGTGTCTTAGTTTAAAAATAATTTGTTATTGACCAATGGTACCTTATTATTTTTTTCACGGATGAAGCAACATTATAATTTAAAAGATTGATGCTATGTTTTTATTTACATAAAGATGCAATTTTTTAACTAATGATGCAATGTTTTCATTTAAAAGCATCGTTTTGTATTTGTTGTCGACTGATGATACAATATTTTTTTACTGCCCGTTGGTAAAATACTTCAATTTTAAAATCATGATTTTCAATGTTTTATTTAAAAAAAATGATAGGGGTAGGGGAATGTGACTGGTGGTAGTGGTGGTGACAGTAGCGATGGAGGTGAGAAGGGTGAAAAGGAGTGTGGAAAACGTAAGAAGAAAGTTGAGTGAAGAAAAATGAAAGGATAATATGAAAATAAATCCACTCAATTCCCCCTTAATCCCTTTACTTTTGAAACCCCTAAAGGGTGTGTTTGGTACATGAATTTATTGTTGCTTATAGGAGTTTAAACTTATTTTAACTATACGCTCAAGGTTTTATCATTGTTTGATAAATAACACTTTAAGAGCTTAGTGAAAGCTACTTGAAATATCTTTTAAAAATATGCATCAAGTTTTTGATAGGAGAAACAACATAAATACCCCTTATGTCATTATTTATCATGTACACTTTTTGTCATTTCATGTCAGTTTACATCTCTAAACTCCAGTTATTTTATTAAACACTTATAAAAAATAATCTGTAGCTTTTAGTTTCATATATAAGATTCAGCTATAAACTTCTAACTAAAATTATCATCTAATTGTGTCAAACACATTTAAAAAATAACAAAAGCTATATAAGAATATTAATTTACAATCTTTTATTTACAAAGTATGTATAATCAACCACTTCACTAATTTATGTACTCTATATGGCTGATTGCGTGGTTAACATTAAAATCAATTTTCTAATAGTCTAAAAAGTCGAAGTCGACAAGCCGCCTGCCAAATCGAGCTGAAATGCTACTGGCATGTTGTTCTGTGATATCATGCTACTCCATTTTAGCGAATCGCTATTTTCGATCAATTAATTAGTAAAGTGATTTTAATACTACTTTAGCTGGCCATTTTAAACAAAGGTAGACAATACCTAAAGTTACAAGTCGTACAAGACAACCTATGACGACAATAATACAAAGATGATAAGTTTCAAAGTATTTTATTTGTTGGCAGCGCAGACATATTCCTTAAGTCATAAAAATTTTAAATGTTATCTTTAATTTGTTGATATCATAGAAACAGAAAGGCGTTTACTTTTCAGTTTCGATTATATGTAAGCCTATTGATTATTGATTGATATTGATATTGATTACTGACTTAACTAAATTAGTTGCATATCTTGACGTGTTAAAAATTATTCCACTCTAGTTGATACATCGTAACAACTATTTAATTTCATTTTATTTCACTACTAATTATTATTATTATTTTTTAAACAACTAACTATTATAAATAAAGAACTATTCAAAAGTTAGAGAAAATTACAAAGTGGAGATAGGGTTTTTGAGTCAATCAACCCAACTAGTTACATATTTTTTGTTACGATTTGACACCCAAAGAAAATAATATTTTTTAATGGACTTTACAATTTTATCCTTTCTAAGTATGTTGCTTCCAAAAACCACGTCATTTCTAAATCTCCAAATCACCCATTTGTTATGCGTTTAACTATAACTTTTTATTATTGTATGTTCTAAACTTTAAAGACTTCTATTGTATGAGGTAAACTTTATAAACATATCTATTGGATGTAATATTTTCTTTTTTGACATTTCAAAAAACGAAAGTTTCCTTTTTTGTCAAGGTTAAAAAGACAAGTCAACATACGATAAAGAAGTTTTGAAAATTTATCTCATACAATAAAAGTTTTTAAAGTTTAAAACATACAATAGTAAAAAATTAAAGTTAAGTGAATAACGAAACAATAAACCCATTAATTTAAGAAGGAAATGTATTCACCAATAAATTTACTTATTTCGCTTTTCAGATAAAAAAAAAATCTACTTCTTTCTTTCAGGGATATTAAATTGTATATGATTTACGTGATACTTTTAAAGTGTATTTTGATAAATATATGTATGTATGTATTGTGATGCTGTATAAATATTCAAAGGGCTCACAACTTATAAGTATTAGTTATATTTTAAACATTTTGATCATTTCATGATAAACATTTTAATTTTTACGATCGTGTATGCATGTTGTGTGTATGTAAATTATTTGAAAGGTATAACTAGTGGCAACAGGGTGATAGTTACCTTAATTACTAGGTCAAAGTTAAGCCAGTAGACTACATTAATATAAGTTATAAGACTTATAAATGGTTTAGGATAAGCAAAAGTGAAAATATCTAAGTATAAACATTTATAATTTTTCGGGTTAACTTTTCGTGACAAATCATGAACCAAATGAAAAAATCAAATAAATATCGATTCGATTAACCAAATCCAGAAACAAAAAAGTATGGTTCAATGGTTTCAATTTTGAAATATGTTCCTAAATGGTATTGCAAAAGACTTGATATCCATTGCTGCATGCATATATCACGATGACGGATAGTCGTCAAAGTCCTTTTGGTTTACTTAACAGTATGAAAGTATTCACTGAAAGTACACAAATTAAATGTGTATAATATGGGTAAGGTTACGAAGGGAGACTGCATTTTGAAGAAAAGGAGGGGTAAACAATTTTGCTTGTTGATTTATGTGAATAACGTCTAGATTTGATGCATTTTAATAACACTATATTTTATGTAAAATGTAGTGTGAATGTAAAATGAATTGTTATAAATCTGAACGTTGATTACAAAAATTAACGACTAAAATTATCACTTCTTCTCTTTAAAAGGCAGTGGCATCTTTGATCCCACACGTATAATATTTATGATATTTGATCAAACATAAGAAAAAGAAAATAAAGATCGACAAATATGGGAAGGAGGTTCTATAAAAAAATCCAAAAACATATACATTCTACACGTAAATCTTTACATCTACTTTCCAGCTTACTTTTTAATTTTAATTAATTTATTTATTTATAAGAATTAAATGTTGACACTTAGCTCTCTCAACTATAAGAAAGCGGCTACAAGTAGCAACAAGCTACAAGCAGCTACACTTCAACACCTTTAAGATCCGAGAATTACACTTTGCGCCTCCTACTTCGTCCACTTAACAATAATAACTTGAAACTCAACCAGATTAAGTTAATACATGAAACTTAGCTTATAAAGGATAATGTAGAATGTATGATATAGTTTTAACACTATATATGAATGTATGATATAATTCTAACACTATATTAAAGGGAATAAATGTTACGGTTTAAAACTATTGTTATAAAAGGTATTTTAATTTAATGGAAGTATCTTTTAAACGATTAATTATTTGTTTAGATTTTTAATTTTTTGTCCTTTCTTTTTATATGGATATAGTCATAGTCAATATATTTTTTTGTTGTAAAATTAAATGAAAAGCTACTATAACGAAAGAAAAAGTGATTATAGGTCATTCTCTTCAGGATGTTCTGACTATAGGTTTTGTCTTGCATCACACTCAAAAGTCAAAACTTTTTACGTAGTTATTTGATGATAGTCCATGGCTTAAACATATTGCAAAGTTGACAGATCGGAACTTAGAAACATGTAAGCGTGGTACACATGACGAAGGCCGTGAAACATAAATATATCGAACTCTGTGATGTAATATGATCGAGGAAGATCAACGCTCATGAAACACAATATCAACAAATAAACGTATATATGATACAACGGAAACTTTTACTATAAAAAGAATTTTTATATTCGTAGCAGATGAAGAAGATGACTATTTATAAAGAACAAGAAAAAATAATAAAAATATAAAATTCTTTTGATTTAGATATGTACATAACCTGCTAAAAAGACGAAAAAAATTGTAAAGCATATGACCACCATATCCAATTGTTTAGGGGAGTAGTTGTCTCCTTTAAAAATTTGAAATTACAAAAAAGTTAAAAATATTTAAAATTATATGTAACAGTTTAAAATTTTACCCTTTTAAAATGATTGAAAACAAAAAGAAGAAATTGCTACCTCATATACAATATTTTAACTCCACCCTGAAATCGTTCCGTTTAACAAGTTAAGAAAACAAAATGTAACATATATTGTCAATGGTAATAATTGGTGAAGTAATTTTCTTTCTTTTATTAAGACCATTTATTTATTTAAAGTATAAAGGTACATCCTAATTCTTATACTTACTTATAAGCATGTACAATTCTGCAAAAATCTATACATTTTCTTTAACCTTGTAGAAAAAGTGTGCAAAGTCGCATATTCCATTAGTGATCCTACCTTAACCATTTGCCATTCAATGCAAGTGGCCTGTCGTAAAATGATTAATTTTATATAAGCAAAATAAACTTAACTATAGATATTTATGCATCATTAATTTATTAATTTAATCCTCCAACTTTTAGTGTGTCGGTATTAGTTTACTTATGGAGTAGTTAACATTAAGGTTGTTAAAGTTCGGAATCTTATTCAAAATTACTTTTATTTTTGCAAGATTAACATTTTAAAATAAGACGGAGATTGTAAAATCATATTTTAATTTTTATTTAATATCGAAATTAAATTACATGAGAATTTAATATAAAAATCAAGCAATCCTATGATCCTACTTATGATCTTATGACTTATGACCCATCTTACAATCTTGTTTACTATTTTATGATCAATTTTTACAATCTCACAATCTTACACACGGTCTTATAAAAGTTAAGATCCTACAACAATCCAACATGTTTTTGTATAGCAAGACCGTAGAATCGTATGATACTACAATCAAAATCTCGATTTTGATAACTTTGCTAATATATATAATATATATGGGCATAGTGTTTGAAAATGTAATCAACTTTATAAAAATCTCTATTGTATATATCGTCCTTTAAACATCCCTATTATTAAATCCACTTAACTCATAAAAAACACACTATTAGTGTAACAGGTGACCTACACCTTAACCATCCACTGATCATCTTTTCCGATAATTTTTCAACCACCTGAAACTTTTTCCGACGATCTTTCATATTTTTCGAGTGACCTCTACTCATTTTTACCTACATCTTTCACCACTGCAATGATAATGATGATGGTGGATTTGAGTTTTTTAATAACATTTCAGGTGATGATTCTGATCATGTTCCCGTTAACCGTCATCAGGTTCACTAAAGCTTTTAATTTGACTTGACTTATATACTGGTTTTGATGTAATTGATAAAAGTAGCTTATTTGTTTTATATTTTGCAAATTTCAGATAATTGCATAGAAATAACATTGGGGGTGTTTTTACTTGCATATTATTTTGAAGATTATCATCATCTGAGATGTAAACATTTTTGCAGATTAATTGAAGTTTCTTTCACAAGTTGTTATTTGAATACCAAAAACTTACAACATTGTTTATATATATAGACTAGATTTGTATCCTAATGGAAATTATGAGAACGAAAACAATGGTAACCATTTATGTTTACGTGAGCTTTTGAAATGACTTTCCGGAAAACAGAAAATTTAAATTTTGATGAACACAAGTTGGAAATGGAGCTCGCCAGAATTAATGGAGCTCACTAGAGTAAGCAAAGATAAAAGCTGAAAAAAACTTTCATATTACCGTATAAAAGTTTAAAATGGAGTTCGCTAGAAAAGATGACTGGAAACTCCATCTCAGTGGAGAAGATGACCGAAAAAGTGTGATAACCGGTTAAAAATAAGTGATTATCAGTTATATCTGGTGCAATATACTAATAATATGTTTTTACGAGTTAAATGCATTTAATATGAACGTTTAAAGGACAATACACACAATAGAGATTTTTGACAAAGTTAATTACATTTCTAGACACTAAACCCTGTATATTTATTACATAAAATACATATTTAATATTAATTTTTCAAAAGTATCTCGTATGTTAGTTGTTTAACGTTGTCCAACCTCTGACATATGTTAACAAGGCAGATCCCTTTTACTATCATTACGACAATAAGCTTCCAAAGATATGACCTTTGTTATAACTAGGTTTTTTATTTCTTCAAAATTCTCTTTTGCCGACTTCTAGCTTTTCTTTTCAAATTTCACACATGAGTCACTTTCTATAATTACATTTATTTATTTATTTTGAAGACGATATATTTTGTATTTTGTATGCACGACAAGTTATTACAATCACACGTACATTAGGTGAGAATTTTTAGGGGAAAAACAGCGGTTTTAAGGTTATATATCCAATGAAGAATATCACATATAATGAATATTAAGTACTCCATAATATTTATTGAAATATTAATCAATGTTTATACAGACCAAAATTATTATTATCCTTTCTCTCTTAAGAATTTAACTTTCTCTCTAGATCCTTTCCAACTTCCCGTTACTATAATAGTAAGAAGACTTGTAGTGGTCCATTTTCAAGCACGTTCTAGAGCCACGACGAACAATCACCACTACGAGTTATACGTCGTAGTGACAAGTCATGACCAGGAGGATGACACAAGAACAGAAAAAAAGTTGAGGTTCATGTACTTTTTTTCTCTTTTCCTTTTCTTGGTGGATGAAATGGGGAAATGAAAACTGAAAAGAAAAAGCGAAATCTAATGGTGTCAGTCGTATAAGTCATGAGTATAGACAGCTTTGCTGTTTCAGTAGTCGTGATAAGTCATGCACAACTATTATTCATGACAAATGCTCTAAAAGTATTGTAATACGATCTGCATTAATAAAATGATATTATGATCATATCTACATCAATTGTTGTAGTACCTGTTATACAATGTTCATTGCGGCTAGGTTATACCTCGGCAAATATCTACAATGTTCATTAATTGTTTCAGCAAATCAAATTGTTACAAATAATAAAAACTTGATTAATTTTTTTGTTAGTTTTACATTGATAAATTAATTGCTAAAAAGGTCATATAATCAGCAACAGTCCAAGTGGTTAATAGTCCATTGTGTGCATCAATAACATCTGATTAATTAATTATTATACGTCCAATTAGTTAAACGTCTAGCTTTTGTAACATATTTAAATCTTGTTTGGTTCTTGCCTAGATCAGAATCAACATATGTCACATTAGCACTGAATAATTTAATAAATATTAAAACACGTGTGAAGTCATACAAGAGCCTTAAACGGCATTCAGTGCATCCTTACTCCATGCATCACAATTCAAGCATATTATTAATATCATCATCCAAAATTCATGTATAAATAACACATTCAACTGAAAGCTTTGACACTACATTATTCATATCTTTAAACCAAACAATCCAAGGCACACAAAGAGATCGATAATATACTCTCGATCGATGGCAACCATCGGAGGAAGCAACCGCATTGCATCCGTGAATGTAAGCGAGATTGGATCGCCTGTTGATAACGCCCAAGACTATGCAAATGAAGGGATCAACCTTGACCAGGTTTCATCATGCATGCATGGCTTTTAAATTTTTAAGTGAAAATTAACTTTATTGACAATACTTAGGGTAGGTTTTAATAATAACTAGTTGAAGTTGGAGATTGTAGTGGGAGCTAGTGCTCGTTGTTGGAGATTAATTTTTTCCAAAAGCTACTTAAAAATGTTTCTAAAAACGGATTCTAGGAGACTCTTTGGGATTCTTTATCAATAATCCATATAATGTTTTTGTTGTCAAACGAAAATTATTTATTTGGAGGGGATTAAAATTGTTAAAACTAAAAGCTCAAGCTCCTAAAATTTCTATCTCAAACACACTTGTAATTAGTTTTTAAAAATTATAAAAAAATTTCCAATTAAATCATAACTTGTAATTAATTAATTTAATTACTTCTTTCAAAAAAAAAAAAGAAAAAAAAAAAAATCTTAAGTTTGCCAGTTAATTATTTTTTTTTCTAATTTAAGTGGATAGCTTTCAAAAAGAATTAAAAACTGTGTGTACCATCCGAATGGATCGTTTTTAATAATAAAAGTTAATGAAAATATAATATAGTAAAAAAATTAAAATTTATTAATAACCTTTTACCATTGAGTATTTTTCTTCTTTTGTTTTTTTTTTAAAAAATGTGAAATGTTTTACTTCTCTGAAAAAACAATGAAAATTTTAAAAATGCATTCAAATGTGAGGAATGAAATTTTTACTTTTTGAAAAAGAGTGGAAATGAAAAACTTAAAGAACTATAAAAAGTAGCTTTTAACTTTTTACTATAAAAATGAGAATATGAATTTTCTTCTTTTTAGAAAATTCGAATTTGAACACAATTTCTAATTTTCTAGTTTTCCTATAAAAGTCTCCTAAAAATACAAATAATTTTTTGTAACTAAACGAAACTCTTAATTTCCTTTACCTTTTTCTCCTTTAATTATATCATTACTTTTTCTTCTTCTTCACTTTTTGGTTATATTTGATGGGGTGCAAGATTATGCTAAAGAAAACTGCGAAATGGGCTTAGCCGCTAAGCTAATTTTCTATTGACGACAAAAGTCAATTAAATTAAAGGATCTAATATATTTATTGATTTAATTAATTAATAATAATATCCCAGAAAGCTGGATGGAGAAAGTTCCTGTCATTTGTTGGTCCTGGTTTCTTAGTTTCACTGGCTTACCTAGATCCTGGAAATTGTAAGTTCTTGATTTCGTGATATATATCAATCTCATTGCACGTTATCTCGATCGTCGTCCTAATTAAACATACATCAACAAATTTTATTTGCAGTGGAAACTGATTTACAAGCTGGAGCAAACCACAGATATGAGGTATGGTAAATGTTCATGCCATGAACATCCATAATTACAGTTAATTAACTAAATCATTTTATTAAAAAAAAAAAATAAAAAAAAATCTAAAATCTGTTTATATCATCAGCTACTTTGGGTGGTTTTAATCGGGCTAATCTTCGCACTCGTGATTCAGTCTCTCGCGGCTAATCTTGGTGTAAGCACTGGTAAGATATTGAATTAATCCTACGAATATTAATCTATTGATAAAACAACTTAACGTAACTACTATATATGTGAAATTAATTTGTAGCTCATTTTTATACAGGGAAGCATTTAGCAGAGTTATGCAAGGCTGAATACCCAAATTTTGTGAAGTATTGTTTGTGGCTGCTAGCTGAAGTTGCAGTCATTGCAGCAGATATTCCAGAAGGCATGAGTCTCTAACTTACACTACTTATTTATCATATTGCATGTGGCATTTAATTTTATTATTTTAAATCTGTTTAATATAGTTTATACATGGAGTTAATAATATATAAAAATGATGCATGGTTTCAGTGATTGGGACAGCTTTTGCACTGAACATCTTATTCAGTATACCAGTTTGGGCTGGAGTTCTTCTCACAGGTTGCAGCACTCTCCTCCTTCTTAGTCTCCAAAGATATGGTGTAAGTCGTACTTAATTTTATCTTACAAAAATATGTACGTATATATAGCTGGTAATAAAAGTACTCCGTGTATAACTTAAGATGGGCCAGAAATAATAGTGAACCGACCCATCTAATAAAATATGTTAGTGATTTAAGGATGGAAAATAGTGACGGCACTTGCATACAGAAATTGTTGTTTTTGGTGACACACTTTGTTTTCTAGTAATTGATTTTATTTTAAAAGTAAATTTAAAATTTAAAATGAATAGATATATCAAGGCCTGCAAAAGTGAAGCTGTTTTTATATGGTTGCATATATGCAACTCTTGTTTTTTCTCTATCTGTTAGTCGTGTTCTTAATTTCTTTGCTCCGTACCAAAAATAAAAGTAATAAATCGAAAAATACATACTAAAGAAGAAAAATAAATTAGAGGATCAAGAATCAAGTGGACAAACCCAAATTGAAAAATGATCTCAACCAAATGGCTAACTAAATATTTGTCGATCCAAATCCATCTTAACCCTCTGTCAAATAATGCTATCAATTAAGTACTAGGAGTTTGATTTACTTAAACTTTTGTTAATTTAAATTTAACTCACTTTTTATACACATATATAGGTGAGGAAGCTAGAAATACTAATAACAATTTTAGTTTTCATCATGGCTGGTTGTTTCTTTGGAGAAATGGGTCATGTGAAGCCACCAGCAGATGATATGTTAAAGGGAATGTTCATTCCCAAATTTAGTGGCCATGGTGCTACCGGTGATGCCATTGCACTACTTGGCGCACTAGTTATGCCGTATGATTCTTCCACCAAAAAACTCCTGTATGCGATTTTAAGCTAGAATTTATTTTGTTTATGTTAATTAACGGACATTTTAATACTTTTTCAACAGACATAATCTCTTTCTCCATTCAGCTCTTGTTCTTTCTCGAAAGATACCAAATTCTGTTCGTGGCGTCAATGTAAGTCCTTTCACGATTAAAGATTCTCATAAGATTGGAAAAGTTGACTTTAAAAGTATTCCATTTGACCTCAAAAGTCAAACTTGAGTTCACGCATCTTGATGGATGATGTTCTGTATTACAGGAGGCATGCAGATACTTCTTGATAGAGAGTGGTATCGCTCTTTTTGTAGCATTTTTGATCAATGTCTCGATTGTTGCTGTTTCTGGCACGGTTTGCTCAGAGGATAACCTATCAATTGACACAAGGAATCGTTGCAGTGATCTTACACTTAACTCAGCTTCATTTCTTCTTAAAGTATGAATTTTTATGTGATACCATTTCTGTAACTATTATACCACCAACTTGAATAAATGACTCATAAGTTACCATTTTACTAATCAAACAGAATGTTTTGGGGAAGTCCAGCTCCACTCTTTACGCAATTGCGCTTTTAGCTTCAGGCCAGAGTTCAACAATCACAGGGACTTATGCTGGACAATATATTATGCAGGTAGTTTGAGATTAATTTCTTGAAATTTTTATGCTTCATAACAATCTATTTTTCTTTTTAGTAGCGTAAGTTTACATTATGAACTTCATACTTGTTGCTATTATAGGGATTCTTGGAATTAAAGATGAGAAAGTGGCTCAGGAACTTGATAACACGGTGCATTGCCATCACACCAAGTCTGATAGTGGCGATAATTGGTGGGCCTTCTGGAGCTGGACGACTAATTATCATAGCATCGGTTTGTATCTCGCTCTTTTTAGTTCACTTTAAATAGTACTCTACAGTCCGATCATTGTAACTGAATTTCTGTTATGATGTTTCACAGATGATACTTTCGTTTGAACTTCCATTCGCACTAATTCCACTTCTCAAATTCAGTAGCACAAGCACCAAATTGGGACCTCATAAAAACTCGACGATTGTGAGTCACCAATCTTGTTTAATTTTCCACAAGATATATAGCTAAAGTTCATAATAAATAAATAATTTAAAGTGTTCCTTTCTCTGTTGTGCAGATCATTGTCTTTTCGTGGGTACTAGGAATTGGGATAATTGGCATCAACATCTATTACTTGAGTACAGCATTTGTCGATTGGCTAATTCATAGCAGTTTGCCTAAAGTTGCTAATGTGTTAATTGGGATGATAGTTTTCCCCATCATGGCTGTTTACGTTGTATCAGTGATCTACCTTGTGGTGCGTAAGGACGTTGTTGTCACTTACATTGAGCCAACAAAACTTGACCCAAGTGCTCAAGTTAGCATGGAAAGTGGACAAAATGGTGTCAATACAGAACTAGAGTTGACAAATTATCCTAGAGAAGATTTAGCTGATATCCCATTTCCAGAATAGTGTGCAGCTGAAACATATATGTTATAAACGTTTTAAGTCGTGTATCAGTGTTTAGTCTTAAGTTAGTATTTTCATCTCATGCAGTGGATCTTCCGAGTTGTAAGGAGAATCTAACACCGTGTTCTAAAGGGATAATAACCTATTAATAGTAATTTATTCACATATATGTAAGTTTTGTGAGCTTAAATGCATTGAAATAACTTAAAACGTACTCCTAAGTATTGGAAGGCCATCAGATTGAGTAAAAACATCTAGAAGATGAAACAGGGAACATGATGTTAAGTTGATTAAGGATGAATATATTATATTCTCAATTATGTAAGTTCTTCGGTAAAACTTTACTGTTGTGGCCAAAGCCGATAAGCTTTTTCTAACCGTTTTCAAAGATGCTATTTTACACCTACGAGACAAACGTAAACTATATGCCCAACAAAATTTTGGCGTCAATTACAATTTTTCGTGTACAAATTCGGGTTTTGCTAACATGTGTCCCGGTGCACATAATAAGAAGCATCAAATGAATTGAAACTATTTTCTTTTCGTATCGACAAATGCATTTAGTAAACTAACCATAATTATCGTGCATTAATTAAATTAAATTTTATAATATTAAAGGAGGGTTTCAGTTCATTCAATCGTTCTTATGAATCATCTGCACCGGAAGCACGTCAAAATTTCTTTATTAAATCATAGGATTTTAGTTAACATAACTTGAAGGATATATATAAGTGCACGCCTATATACGATCATTGGAACCATTTTTATCCTATTATTTGGGGACGATATCTCCCAGTTTTTAGTCACGTTCATATATTTTAAAAATCGTACTTGATTCAGAAGTCAAAATGTACTTGTTCCCTTAAAATCCAGGTTCAACGTACAGTTGTATAATGGTTGCTTAATACGAGAAATGTTTATTCTTTATTAAAATTTAAATCTAATATTTAAATTGTAATGATTGATGCCTTACGTAAGTAATATACGTACTTTATTGTCTATCACATCTTAAAGGTCGTACGAAAATTTTAAATGCAATTGGTTTATAAGATATACTAATCTGGCAAAAATAGTATAAAAATAGACTATGAAACCTTATCAACATGATATATATACAGTAGATACTACACATTTATCATAATGACTATTGTTTCAAGATAAGCAACTCATTATATGTTTGGAAATGATCACATACGAGTATAATAATAATAATAATAATAATAATAATAATATAATAATAATAATAATAATAATAAAGATTATATTAAAGGAAAATTGTTGGATGGCACAGCAGAGACTCTTGGGCCAAAGAAACGGGATGCAAGTTCGACTAGTTTGGCTCAGTTAAAGGCTTCCGTTATGTCCATTACTGACCGAAAAAGTGGTCATCGACTATAAGCGACGTCCAAGAAAGTTGTCACTACCAGTTTACTTTAGCGATCAAAAAAGTGGTCCCGTAATAAAACAAGTGGCCAATACTCAGAAATGATGTAATTGGGACCTGAATGCTTACTGTTACTATAAAATTAATTTTGTTAATTACAGTTGTTAGGGCAGTCTATCTATAAAAATCATTTTTAAGCGTAAATAGTGGTGCAGTAAATGTTAAACTATTAGTGATAATGACGTTTAATCGTACTGTACTATAAATTTATGCATTAAATAAATTATTAATGATTTATTATTTCTTTATATTTAACAATGAGTATAAATCTTTTCCAAAGTGTACCAAAAATCTTTTTTGTTTTTAATAAGGAAAAAAAAAAATACTAAAATCTTATATATAATTAAAAGATAATGTGATGGAGAAATCTGAGCCCTTTACTGTTTTTCACAATTTACGATCTAACGATTTTAATTTTTTTCATATAATTACACTTTTAGGCTCTTAAATTTTTGATGTATTTATTTAAATTAAGAAATTATATCAAATATTCTATTTATTTATAAAAATTAAAGACACTATAAATTATATAAGAAATTGACCATAATATTTTATTTATTTTTAAAATTAAATTTTTCGAGCATTATGGTAGGTCTATAAACTATATAAAAAATCGACCAAATAAAAATTAAATTTGACCCTCGTCATCGTGGATCTATAAACTATATAAAAAATTTGGTCACGATATTTTATTCATTTATATAAATTAAATTCGTCCGGCATTATCGTGGTATAAAAAAATCGACCAAATATCATATTCACTTATAAAAATTGAATTCGTCCCGCGTTATCGCGAGTTTATAAACTATATAAAGATAGCCACAATATTTTATTGATTTATAAATATTAAATTCGTCCGGTGTTATCTTGGGTCTATAAACTAACAACGATCAACATTTATTTCGTATAATTACACTTTCGCCCTCTAAATTTTTGATGTATTTTTTAAAATTAAAATGTCGGTCACAATATAAAAAAATCGACTAAATATTTTATTCATTCATAAAAGTTAAATTTGTCGCGCCTTATCGCGGGTCTATAAATTATATAAAAAAAATTGATCAGATAAAAATTAAATTTAACCCGCATTATCACGGATTTATGACCTAGTATAATAAAATAACAAAATATGGATTACTTGTATCGCATGAAATTAGTAGTGTGTTTTACTCGATGACGATCACTGCGGAAATTTCCTGGTTATTTCAATACAAACTCATTTCCTCATTTATCTTTCAACATGAAAAGGCAAGATGGTCTCAGCGACAAACCGTTAGTCACTGTCTAGTATGATGACGACAAACCACCGATTAGACTACACATGCATGTATTAGTTTTAAATGAAATCCAACTTAACCAACCCATTAGTACGTACTATAAGTGTACTCGTAAACTTGATTTAAACCTATTGAAGATGAGGAGAATTTACGTTGCATGCAATGTCAAATTGTAGTTCATATCTGCTATGTCATTTGCAGAAAGCCAAGATTGTACAAAAAATAATCTAATCGACATGCACATCGAGTTTGAAACGGATGATGATCTCAGACTTGATTATGTATAATCAATACATTTCGAATATTTGTTCAGATTTAAGTGCATGAAGTTAGGGTTCAAAGGATCTTGACAGAATTAATAATCGAAAATTGAATAAATATAAAAAAAAAGTTCATACAATAAATTTGCAATCATAATTTACTACATTAATTTCAAGACACTTGCCCCTATTTGATAAACACGGGCTTACTACTATGTTCACGTTGCACCAAATTAAATTAGCGTTTTCAATAAAGAAAAGATAAAACAACAACTCTAAGACCGAATTGAAAGACAAAGCTATAGTTACTTGCATTACATGCAAGTAATATATCGTTAATACCTTATTTTGCTCGACAATCATCAGACATTTCTTCGTAATTTCGACACAAAATCGTCCTGTCTTTTTATCTTTTAAACATCATAAAAACCAAGATATTTAACAAACCTGTAGTCACACTCTATTATGAGTTACACGATCGACAAACGATCGATTAGACTAAAAATGCAGGCATTAGATCTATTAAGATCAAACTAGCTAAAACAACCCACTGATACTGTAAGAACGTACACTTAAAATTTTTGATGTAGACCTCTTAAAGATAAGGGGAAAAGATGGTATCTGTAATATCAGATTATAACCCCACCAAAAATCGATCCAAACGTAATGCTCTAATTGTAATATCATGCAAATTATGTAACTTCGTTTAATATTCTTTTCAAATTAGCTAAGTTTTATGGTAGGTTTGGCACCAAACTACAGATCAGAATAACAATCAAACGGAATATGGATAACCATACCAAATTTGCGAAGTCTCCCAGTCATTTTTCATTTGAATATGTGGGGAATCACAAATTCAAACATTCTTATTTTAATGGGTTAAGTGTTCTGACATTTAACAACTCACGGCCAAAATTATATCATTATATTAAACTTTCAAAACTTACATGGTGCATATTGAACTTTCAAAATTTATATTATGAGTATTCAACTTTTAATCATGGCTATTCGTATATAATTTTTTGACGTGTTAATTTATATGAATGTCACGTTGTAGTTTATATAGATGACACGTCAACCAATTTACATATAATTAACAATAATTTAAAATTTAATACACATAATAAAATATTTAAAATTCAATACGCACTATATTTTCGATTATATTAAAATAAATTCGTTATAGCAATGAACACATACCATAATAAGTTTCAAAGTCTCTTAAAATTCGTTTCATTAAAGTCTGATATATTTATAATTAATAAGTATAAAATTATTCGGATTTTAATTTTGTGTCATGAACTGAGATGCCCTTACACACTCGACCTACTACAAACCTTTATTTTAGATGAGACCCTGCTTAGCTGAGGATATGATCAATCTAAAATATACTTTGAATTGACCGTTGGGTGAAAAACTGTCCGATTAAGTTTTATCTATTGGGGTGAGGGTTAACATCATTAAGTTAGAATGCTTGTTTAATTAGTTGACTTTTCAAATATAAAATTTTAATTATTACACACGTTTTATATTTTTATTTAGGTCATGCATCTTGAAGGAAAGAAGAAGGAATAATGATTTCAATGATTAACTTTTATGATCAACGATTCAGATTTGATGCATCTGAACAACACTATATTTCAAGTAAAATACAGAGTAGACGTAAAATGTAATGTTGCTAATCTGAACCGTTAATCATAAAAATCAACCGTTAAAATCGTCTGCACTTGCTTCTTCTTAAAATATACTTATCCCTCTGATGGTACATTTTTTCATGTAAATCATTATCTTCTTAAATCTTTTTATTTTTAAGATCAAAATTGTTATAAAATTTTAATACCTGGTATGATATCAGCAATTGAATTATCTATTGATCTAAAATCAACTTTTGTCGTGTGTAAAAGTTGAGGATTTGAACTAAACCTTAAAAATAGATATGCTTTTGTGAGCCCGAGTCACGAAAGCAAGCTCAAGCTTGTAAATAAACAATTTAAGTTTAAAAAATAGTTCGTTAAAAGAAAAAAAAACATAACAAATGAGCTTTGAACTCGAGCAAAGATATAATCGTTATGTGTGTATAAATTTAGCTTATATATATATATATATATCCAATCCATCCAATAAAGGATATTTGGCGATAAATTTATATAGTGTTGTGATTTAATAGATATTATAAGCTGCTTGACAGTTAGACAGTTCTATACTAACGAAAATTAAATTAAGAACAAAATAAAATAATAATAACTATCAAGGGAAGTAATGATCGTGTCGTGGCATTACTTTTGAAAATGGAATATTGATTAGATGCTTCGAGTATAATCTGACTCAAACTCTATTTTATATATACTTAATTTAATTATTCATTATCAATAGGTTTTCTATAATATCGTTAGAGTTGATAAATACAACATATAAATCGATTCATACACTATACCACACAACACTTAAGTTTATAGTACAAGTATATAATACCATAATTTAATTTATAAATCAATTTATTTATTGCATTTATTGGTTCGTAGTGATATACTAACCTTGTTAAAAACGTCATGCTCCAACTACAATAAACTATGATAACAATTAATGAACGGTACTTAATTTGTCTTGTAGTGGAGTAACTTTTTTTTTTTATTATTATTATAATAGTAGAATCTATCTCATATATATATATATATATATATATATATACAAACTCTTTTGATATTTTTTTAACAAAAGTATTCAAATTATTTAAAAATATTCAACGGTCGAGCGAATCTTCTTGAGGAACTGATTAATAATTTTCAAATGGGTTAGAGGCGGATAATCATGTAAGTCCTTGTGAGATTTTGGGATATTGTTGAGAGTTTTCGGGAATTCTTGAAAATTCGGCAACCGAGGGAAGTGTCGAAACTAGTGGAAGTTTTGAGATGGTTGTGCGATTGATGGATCTCAACTTTCTATGGTTTTAGTGTGCAAATTCCAGGTAACACCAGAGCATTTGGACCTTCAATTTATACTTTCCAACGGAAAAGTATTTTGTGATTGACCAGGTGTTATGAGCCAGAGTCTTCTTAGGGAGTCGCAGTTATTATTTTAATTCGTACAGTGGCAGCGGCTGAGTGGGAGAAGATGTGTTATGTGGAATTGTACGTACGTGTTTGGGTCAGTGTACCAGTGGGAAAGCGAAAGTTGATAATGTAGGTTTTCGAGGTTGTGATTGAATTTTCACGGGTAAACCTTGATGATGATATACATGTTAGTTTTAATGACAATTTTATGATTGTTGGGAAGGAAATTCGGATAGATAAAATTATGTATGGATTGGTTGATGATATGTCAGTGGCAGGATCAGACATGGCTGTAATCGATGAATGGAAGAGGCGGGTGTCTCTTGAAAGAATCATGCGATTGGAGTCGGCGCATGGTTCAATGTATCTTTTTGGGCTAGAAGATGGTGGTGCTGATAACTAGAGAGTGGTCCCAGTTTCATGGTGTATTTTCTGGTAACTTTGTATCGGAAGTCTTTCGACTCTACGTGATCCAGCAGCATGTCTCGAATGGTACTTCCTCATTGGAGGTTTGAACATGTGACATTGGTGAAAAGACGGGATTGTGAAGGATTATTGGTTTTGGGTTTGAATAATTTCAAGTGTGAGATTGTTGGGGATTTGTGACGATTAAGTAACATGAAGTTTGAGTCGCTAGAAACTGATTATTTCTTGTTCCCTAAGTTATTTATTCCCTATATAAGTAAACCCGATGTATTTGTAACCCTTGGACTAGGAAAAATACAGATAAAACTCTTTGTTTTGGACTCGTGGTCTAAACCGATCTCCTAGATGGAGATTAAACTTAACCACGTTGGAGATCATACTTAACCACGTTAAATCCGTGTGTTCTTTTTCTTCGTTTATCTTGTTTGCTTGTTATTCTTTATCCGTTTATTGTTTGTGGGTGTAACCATAATTACACGAGTGTTATTTGAGTTTGTTTTTACTAACAAATTGTTAAATAAACAATAATAATAATATTAATTCAATAAGTGAGGTACATTTTAACGATCTCATCACAACGCACGAAGAAACTCCCCTTGTTGGTATTACAAAACACGATGATCCAAATTGACAGGTGCACCGGCGTTTTGATGGGATGATTTTACTCCTTGAAAGAAACCCACTTGGGTGAGAACTGAAGCTCTTCCAATTCATTCAATTGGGTCATCTAGCTCAAATCTCCAAGCCCATTGTGGCCTAGAATTACTCTTAACTCTGTTTAATATTTTCCGTTCAATTTTACTAAGTTTTATGGTAGATCTAATTTGGGACCAAAGTATGGTAGCATTAGTGGCGATTAAAAAAGACGCATTTTAACGTACTTGAATAGTTATAGTAATACTAAGTACTAATTTTATCTGATATAAAGTCCATTTATACGTCAAAATCGCATAGTACGTATCACATCATCACATTATATTTTTTAATAACTTATAATAAATAATAATATAACAAAATAAATATGAAGTCATGCCATTCTTGTAAACGGCATTGGCCGTTCTTTTAACCATGCACCCATAAAAATTATATAACCACATATTCTTACTCCAAAATAACGGTAAACATTTGTACCTCAACTATAAATATGACATTCAACTGAAACCTTTAGTATCCAAGATACAAAAATACTTAATCTTCAAAGAAGAAAAAATACACAAAAATCAATGGCAGGGTTACCGAATGAACCACGAGTTATCGGAGGAAGCAACCGCATTTCAGCCGTTGATGTCAGTGGAATCACATCTCCTGTTGTTAACAGCAAGAACTATGATCATCAAGACATAATACCTCATCAGGTTTCATCATATATTTCTTTTATACATATTCTTTTACCAACTCTTGTACTATAAATAAATAGAATTTTCATTTTTTGTATCGTATTTGTTTGGGCTAACGTGAATTATAAGAAATATTATTCTAATGATTAAATTTTATGAAAAATGGCTAGCTAAAGAAATGCATGTTCGAATTTAAAGTTCAGATTTGAACTATTTCTTATATGTTTGTAAATCCTAATTGTTAGAAACCTGGATGGAGAACCTTCCTTTCATTTGTTGGTCCTGGTTTTCTAGTTTCATTGGCTTATCTTGATCCTGGCAACTGTAAGTTTATTCATCATCACTTGATCATATCTCGATCAGTTCTTATTATGGCTTAACTTGATCATATATAACAAACTTATCGCTGTTTTTGTATGCAGTGGAAACTGATTTACAAGCAGGAGCGAACCACAGATACGAGGTTAGTTAATATTGTTCGTACCAAAAATAAAATTAAAAAAATCCATATATATACTTTGATGAAAATGCTTTCAGATTTATGAGTGAATAAATTTCAATCACATTGATTCTTGAAAATTTTAAAAATTTCAGCTACTTTGGGTTATTTTAATTGGGTTACTCTTTGCACTCGTGATTCAATCGCTGGCAGCAAATTTAGGCGTAAGCACTGGTAAAGTCTATCAATATTTAGCATACGAGTTAGTGAATTTTATGTGAAATTTTTTAATAATTATCTAAATTTGGAGACGTTAATTGTTATTTAGGCAAGCATCTATCAGAGTTATGTAAGGCTGAATATCCAACATCTGTGAAGTATTGTCTATGGCTGCTAGCTGAGATTGCAGTCATCGCAGCTGATATTCCTGAAGGTATAGTTGTATTTATCTTAGAAGGGACTAAAAATTTGGCATGTTGTGTTTAGTTATATTCCTGCTACTAGTTATTTCATAAATTTTTTGAATGTTTAACTTTGATGCTGGCAGTGATTGGGACGGCGTTTGCGCTGAATATCTTATTCAAGATTCCAGTTTGGGTTGGAGTTCTTCTCACTGGTTTTAGTACCCTTCTCCTTCTTGGCCTCCAAAAATATGGTGTAAGTTCCTTTCATTTATTTACTCCGTATTTATTTATATGAAGGCCTGCAAGACTGCAATTATATGTCTTTATATAGGTGTATTTATGCAACATATTATATTCGTTTTGGCTCTCTATCGTTCCATCTTGATTATAGGGTAAATTGAAAAATAATGTTTCAATTCGTGTACTTATAGTGTTATTTTTCTGTACAATAATCAAGAACTTCATTTATTTATTCGTTTTGATCAATGAGATTAAACTTTAATATGTATAGGTGAGGAAACTAGAACTAGTGATAGCCATTCTAGTTTTCGTGATGGCTGGTTGTTTCTTTGGAGAAATGAGCTACGTGAAGCCACCAGCTGCAGATGTGCTAAAGGGAATGTTTATTCCGAAACTTAGTGGCCATGGTGCTACTGGTGATGCCATAGCACTACTAGGTGCACTTGTTATGCCGTATGATCCCATTTCCATATAACTCGTTTTTATGGTTTTTCTCCAATAGTATGTTTTCGTTATACAGAGATTTCACCTTTTCACCCTTTTCAACAGGCATAATCTATTTCTCCATTCGGCTCTTGTTCTTTCCCGAAAGATACCAAATTCTGTTCGTGGTGTCAATGTAAGTCCTTTCATGTGGACGAGTTTACAAATTTTTCATCAAAAAGTCCATTGACCACAAAAAGTCAAATTCAATTTCATGTGACTTGATTGTTGACGTTGTGTATTACAGGATGCATGCAGATACTTTCTAATAGAGAGTGGTATTGCTCTTTTTGTGGCATTCTTGATTAACGTCTCAATCATTGCTGTTTCTGGTACCGTTTGCTCAGCTGAAAACCTACCAACTGAAGAACTGGATCGCTGCAGCGATCTTTCACTTGACTCTGCTTCATTTCTTCTTAAAGTATGAGTTCTATCAGATGTAAATCATATAATAGTTAAGTAAGTACTTTTTATAAAAGATTCTTAATCAACCCCCATTTTACCACACAGAATGTTTTGGGGAAATCAAGCTCTACTCTTTATGCTATTGCGCTATTAGCTTCTGGCCAGAGTTCAACCATCACCGGTACCTATGCAGGACAGTTTATTATGCAGGTTAGAAAGAAAAAAACATTCCAAATGTCATTTTCCATTTTGTTTAGCTTTCAGTGCCCTTTTCGTAATAATCATAGTGGTAATGAGTTCTTGCTTCATGCTATTGTAGGGTTTCTTGGATTTAAAGATGAGGAAATGGCTCAGGAACTTGATAACAAGGTGCATTGCCATTGCACCGAGTTTAATAGTGTCAATTATTGGAGGGTCTTCTGGTGCTGGAAGACTAATCATCATAGCATCGGTATGTATATCTGTTTACAAAGTTTGACATTTCACACGCTTTTAATTTTGACTGACTATAGATAACATCGTTTGGCAGATGATATTGTCGTTTGAACTTCCTTTCGCCCTCATTCCACTCCTCAAATTCAGTAGCACAACTACAAAAATGGGTCCATACAAAAATTCAATAATCGTGAGTTATCAGTCTTCTATATGGGATTGTACTAAAGGTAGTTGTAGTATTTAAAAGAAAATGACACCCTTTTTTTGTGTGCAGATCATCATCTTCTCTTGGGTTCTAGGACTTGGGATAATTGGTATCAACATCTACTACTTGAGCACGTCATTTGTCGATTGGCTGATTCATAGCAGTTTGCCTAAAGTTGCTAATGTTTTCATTGGGATATTAGTTTTCCCCATCATGGCCATTTATGTTATATCGGTGCTTTACCTTATGTTCCGTAAGGATGTTGTTGTCACATATGTCGAACCAACGAAACTTGATGTGAGGGCTCAAGTTAGCATGGAAAATGGAGACAGCGAAGCTGATAGAGGGCAGGAACTGCGGAATTTTCCTTATAGAGAGGATCTTGCTGACATCCCACTTCCAGAATAGTGCAACTAAATCGTCTTATGTGAATTCTGAGAATCATCGTCTTGATGCCTACAGATGTTCAGAGTTTCAGGTTGTTCATACACATCCACCGATATGGTATTCTAAAGGAAGTGAATGTGGTTACTTGAAACCTATTTGTATTAATCTCACAAAATATTCATGTGTTTATGAATTTATAAATGTTGAGTTTAGTTAACTTAGTACGTGATAGTCTCATAGTCATTATCTAGTTTAGAGCCAAAGACAGAAGTTTATGTTAAGCTGAATCTATTGTGCTTATATAGAGAATACAGTGTTAGTGTGTACTTCTAATAAAATTTCAGTGTTACTATTTATGATTGAGGGTGTACAGGTTGCATTTACATATTAAAATCGAACTTATAAATAGCTAATTTTTAAGAAAGATAATAACTCACACATAGCTACGAATACATACATTTTTCATGAATATATATTCGTCCAACCTTGAACTTGAACTCATAATTTGAGGACAACTTCGATACTGCTATTAATAGCCCTTTGATTATATATATATATATATAGGGTGGGGATAAAGAGGGAAGCAAAAAAATTAGGGAAGGATGGAAGCAAATCTCAGCCCTTAATTTCATCATAAATGAATTTTAAAAATTACAAATGAATGTTAAAAAGGTTTTTTAATAAAAAAAATCAAGGGCTAAGATTTGCTTCCCTCCTTCCCAAAATTTTGAAGCTTCCCTATAGATGCTTTTTGGTTTTTACTTTCCTCTTGATCACCACCCTATATATATATATATATATATATTATTTAGAAGAGATTATCTTGAAAGATAGAAAGTCCAGCTTTTGTAATGCCAAAAAAGGGGAAAATTACATGAATAAAAAAATGTTAGACCCATTTCAAACTTCTAATACTAGGATACAAGGTTTTTACGGAAACACCCTATATTTACACATTCCACTTTGCGAAAAGGGGAATCCACAACAACATAAAAAGCTGGGCTTTTTTGGTTTACTCGCAAAATCCAAACGAATAACCCAAAAGCCAAAGGGGAATTTCACAACCACAGAAAAATCTGGGCTTTTTTAGTTTAATTCGCAAAACGCAAATGAATAAGTGTCAATTCTTAAACTCCTAAAAACTGGGAATTGGTTGGGTTTTTGTTTAATTAGGCAGAAACTGATTCCGCAAATAACCCGCCGGCAATTTGCTTACTCACCTATGATTCGCATTGATGTTTATAAGGAAAATAAGATCGCATAATGGTTAGCAGAAAACATGAAATGCGATTTTGAAAATTGGCATATATCGACGATTCAGAATAGATTTTTTTCTTTTCTTTTTTCAAGTATCAAATCACTTGCACTCAACTAATTTTCTCCGAAATATATTAGTCAGCTTTAATTTTGTGCACTGGATTTAAATAACCAATTAATTAATCCCCAAAATATTATGTTGACTTTAATTTGCACCCTTAACTAAGTTGCTTTACTTTTAAAATTCACTCCATAATAATTATAATTTAATTAATAATGTATAAAAAAGGAGAATAAATTGGGCAAGTAAACGATTATAAAGATACCCAATTTGGATAGTTATTCAAGATACAAGATAGCATCATACGTATGCGAGTGTAATGCACGTCGATCGTATAGTAAAATTCCCTTGAAATTTTTCGATTCACTTATTCTGGGAATGGGATATCAGCAAGATCCTCTCTGTAAGGTGCATTATCGAGCCGTCTATCAGTACCATATAGTCCACTTTCCATGCTAATTTGAGCAATGGGGTCAACTTTTGTCGGTTCAATGAATGTGGTGACAACGTCTTTACGAAACATAAGATATATCACTGAGAGAATGTAGACAGCCATGATTGGAAACACTAGAATCCCAATGAACACATTAGCAACTTTTGGCCAACTGTTATCGATTAGCCAACCCACAAAAGCTGTTGTTAAGTAGTAGATGTTGATACCGATGATCCCAAGTCCTAGCACCCACGAGAAGACAATGATCTGTTCAAGGAAAAAAAGAACAGAATTTGATGTTAACTTCAGCTACTTGTCTAAGGGGTGTACTTTTGCCGCAGATAAGCTAACAAACACCCTTTTTAAAACGATTTATCTGCTTATTTTATAAGGAATAAACACTTAAAAGTAACCATGTTGACAACTTCTTATTTTTTAGGCAGAGAAGCGCTTAAAAATAGCAATGACAAACACTGAAACACCCCCTAATTGAGAATTACATAAATCAATAACTCACAATCATCGAATTTTTGTGAGGTCCCATTTTGGTAGCTGAGCTACTAAACTTGAGGAGTGGAATGAGTGCAAATGGAAGTTCAAAAGACAGTATCATCTGCAAAATATATATATATATATATATATTAAAAGTCAGTTCGCAAGAAACATGGAGATGAATAGATATATATAGCTAAAGATGAAAATATATACGAACCGATGCTATGACAATTAGTCTTCCAGCTCCGGAAGGACCACCGATTATTGACACAATTAGACTTGGGGTGATGGCAATGCACCTTGTTATCAAGTTCCTTAACCACTTTCTCATCTTTAAGTCCAGGAAACCCTGTAATAGCCGCAAATACACAGTTACTATCACTTTGATTATTGAATTTTAAGATAATATATGCGTTAGATGGAGTAGCCCATCTGGGGATTGCTTCTTTTATTGTAACCTACCTGCATAATAAATTGACCAGCATAGGTGCCTGTGATTGTTGAACTTTGGCCAGAAGCCAACAGTGCTATTGCATAAAGAGTGGAGCTAGACTTCCCTAAAACATTCTGTGTAGTGAAAAGGAGGGTTATGAGTCTTTAATTTATCAAAGTTTATTGTTGGCATGACATCTTAAGAAATGATATCATATAAAGTTTCGTACTTTAAGAAGAAATGAAGCTGAGTTAAGGGTAAGATCACTGCAACGATTCACATCATCATTTGCTAGGTTTTCTGCAGCACAAACAGTGCCAGAAACAGTGATCATTGAGACGTTGATCAAGAATGCTACAAAGAGAGCAATACCACTCTCTATCAGGAAGAATCTGCATGCATCCTGCAATCAAATAATTCATCAATTAAGAGATCTGTAGAACTTGAACTTGATTTGAACCTTTAAGATATTATGTACTAATTTTCCAGTTTGTTGAAGAACTTACATTGATTCCACGAACTGAGTTTGGTACTTTCCTAGAAAGAACTAGAGCGGAGTGGAGAAAGAGATTATGCCTATATATCAAAAATGGTAAATATTGATATCAGGAGAAACTAGAGAAGTTCGTACAGAATCAAAAATATATGAAAAGCCAGTTTTTTGGTAGCGAGATCATACGGCATAACAAGGGCACCAAGTAATGCGATGGCATCACCTGTGGCACCTTGGCCACTAAGTTTAGGAACAAACATTCCCTTTAGAATATCACCAGCTGGCGGTTTAACATAGCTCATTTCTCCAAAGAAACAAGCAGCCATCACAAACACTAGAATAGCTATAAATATTTCGAGCTTCCTCACCTACATAACTTCAATAGTTAGAGCTCAACTGATGCAGATTAAAAAAAAAATTGATTTTTTTTGGGTAGAAAATGGTTAGATTTCAGTGAGAATACGTACACCATATTTTTGGAGGCCAAGAAGGAGGAGGGTGCTAAAACCAGTTAGAAGGACTCCAACCCAAACTGGAATCTTGAATAAGATATTCAGAGCAAACGCCGTCCCAATCACTGCCAACATCAAATTTAACCATTCGTAAATAAATGGGAAAAAAAATTAAAAGCATAATAAATATAATTAAACACAAACATACCAGAATTGTAAGTTGCTTAATTAATACAAAGATTATTCATATATATAAGTCAAAACAACTCTATTTACCTTCGGGAATATCAGCTGCGATGACTGCAATCTCAGCTAGCAGCCACAGGCAATACTTAACAACAATGGGGTATTCAGCTTTGCATAACTCTGATAAATGTTTCCCTGAATGAAACAAAAAATAACTACAGTTTAGATATATATTGTTATTCCTCAATGCATAAATAATGTCATACGATTAATTTAGCATCTTACCAGTGCTAACACCAAGATTTGCTGCAAGAGATTGAATCACAAGTGCGAAGATTAACCCAATTAAGATCACCCAAAGTAGCTGAAAATATATAACCGCTTGCTTTATCAAAATTGTGTTTTTTTTTAACTATATATAACTATGGATGTTCTTGGGTCAATCATTTAATTACCTCATATCTATGGTTAGCTCCTGCTTGTAAATCAGTTTCCACTGCATACAAAATATTCATAAATCATAAGTTTACATGTGTTAATTAATATAAGCTGACACAATGAGATATTGAAAATTCAAGAATACTTACTGTTGCCAGGATCGAGATAAGCCAATGAAACTAGGAAACCAGGGCCGACAAACGAAAGAAAGCTTTTCCATCCAGGCTTCTGAAGATTATCATTTTCAATACATTCAAACTGTAAGTTTCAAATTGAAGAAAATATTTCACATTTGACTTTCTTGAAATTGAAAATTCAAACAAAAGTTTATGTACACTTATTTCATTTTTATCGGAATCTTTAAACCATGAAGTCGTGGGTTCAAGTCTCACTAGGGACAAATGTATATATTTGTCATAAACAACAACTTGAGAATAAATACATGCATGAATGATGGGGATGAGGGAAAGAAATTAACCTGATCATCATGGTTCATGTCTTTATGATCATAGTCTTTACTGTCCGAATTGATAATTCCGCTAAGATCAATAGCTGAAACGCGGTTGCTACCTCCGGTCACTCGTGGTTCAGGTTGCAGTCCTGCCATTTGGCTGTCTCTGTCTCTTTGGGTATGTAGTACCAGAGTTGAGTATGAACAGACTTAATTGGTTGTAGTAATTAAAACAGTGCATTAAAAGTGTCTTTTGTACTTGATATTTGCAGATAATGGCTACCCAAGTTTTAGACTCCAAAAAGTGGCTTTTAAATTGTACTAACATGCATGAATTAAAAAAATGGCAATGCCGTTTAAAACATATATAATAAATAAGTATATACATACAGGCACTCACATATATACTAATCATTAAATAAATGACTCAACAATGAAATGTGAGTTATGTATATCAATTTGATGGTTGATATTGAACTTAACGCCTATTTTTATTTTAATTAAAAAAGGACTTGGACATATCATTTTCTTTTAGAACCACAAGTTTACCATATATCTAATATATACAAAATACACATTTACAAATAGTTTTCAGTGAGACTTCAAATTATAACTTCTCAATAAATGAGTTCCTCACGTAAAAGATCAAATATGAATAAATAAGACCTATTATTATTGACAATATTAAAATATTAATTAAATATAATATGGATAAAACTAGAACCCAAGTAAAGTTCTCTCATTATTGTATATATACTCATATTTATTTATGGTGGACTGATAGGAGTCATATGACACTACTAATAGCAAAATGCCAAAAGGATCTAATAAGTAGTGTTTTGGTTGAAGGTATCGCACATCAATCCTTCCTTACGCTTTTTATCTAGTTTTCTTTCTAATTACACTAATCTACAAAATATTTCATATTTTCTATTTTAAAAACTTAGTCAAATTATATTATACTATGATCATATATAAAATATTTGAAATATCTTTTCTAAAATTGAAATGAGTAACATACCCTTACAATATTAGTTACTTTTTAACAAAATTAATTTAAAATACTAACATACCCCTGTATTTATTAAATTCTTATTAATAGTATCATCCTCACATCATAAAATAATAAACATATGACATAACTTCTTAACCGTGAGGAATTACGAGAAGTGTCAATTATAAATGAAAAGGTCGGGACGAGAACGTGTTTACAACTAGCCAAAGACGGTTTGTCCACCTTTCGAAGTCAAATTCTTCCTCTAAAGCTTTCAATTACGACTCTCCTCAAATTTACGCTTTTTTAGTTTTTAAAAAAATAAAAAATAAATCCTTAATTTTTTTTTGTTAAGAATTATTATTTTTACACTTTTATTTACATGCTTAATTTCATTTTATATTGTCTACTTCTATGTTTTAGAACTTCAATTTTTTTTTATCATAATTTAGAATTACAACTTAGCCCTCTATAAAATTCATATTATGTTTCATACCATTCACTTTTTTCATAATATTTAATACCAAAAAACACAAAAAACACAAAAAAAAAAAAAAAAAAAAAAAAAGACAACTGAAGTTAAACCTTGTGACTTCGCCAATGAATCTACATCTTACAACCTGACACCAGTAAACCTGACCATCAAGCTTGCAACTGGGCGGTGGTGGACTTCGGGGGTATTATGTATATATATATATAAGGTTGAGTTCTAGTGAGAACAACATGTTAAAAAAAAGAACCGTGTGAACACATCCGATTAACATTCATCTTTAACTTTTACTGTGAATTGTTACTTTTTTTTGCTCAAATTTTTTTTGAAGAAATGAAGTTTTTTTTTATGTTCACGTTAACCTTAGCTTTTTCTGTTCACATCACTTTTCAAATAGTGAATCCATATTTTTAAGATTCAACGTTTAGGATAAATTGTGTGAATAAACAAAAAAAAATATTCACCACTTCAAATATGTTGTTAACCAAATAAAAAAAAGTTTCACCATGTAAAAACTTTTGTGAACTAAAAAATATAAAGTTCACCCCTTTATAAATAGCTGTGAAAGCTGTGTCTGAAGTTCACTTTATTCACACAAAAATTCACTGCAAAAATCACTTATTTTGATAAAAACGGATGGATGGCCAGGATATATTCTCACCGTTATTTTTGTGACACTATGTTCTCACTGGATCCCTTGCTTACATATATATATGTGTGTGTGTGTGTGTGTGTATTATTTGTAACAAAAATAAAACTTCACTCTTTTATAAATCTATTTGAAGTCGAAAAATAATAAATGTTTACCAATAAAATTTTCTAGTGAAGCCAAAAAATAATAATAGTTCACAATTAAAAAAAAATTGTGAAGCAAAATAAAATAACGATATACAATTAAAAGTTTTTGTAAAGTAAAAAAAATAAAGCTCTACTCATTTGTAAAATTCTGTGAACCAAATAAATAACAAAGATTCACAATTAAAATTTTATGTAAAGTCAAAATATAATAAAAGTTCACAAGTAAAAGTTTCTATGAAACTAAAAAAAATAAAGTTTTACAACTAAAATTAAAGTGTGAATAAAAACCGAAAGTGATCTTTTACGTTTTTATCTGGACATCATATTTTCACCGAAACCCAACTCTGTATATATATATATATATATATTATTTTTTGGTATTTCATTTTAACATTATTTGAAAAATAAAAAAAGTGATTTTTCCTTAAAAATTATATGTTAGAGTATTAACGTATAATCTTATTTTTATAATATTACATAAACATAATACTAAAATTAAATACTATAAATTGAATGAACGTGAAATAAATAATTTTTTTCCTCACACTGCACGGATACTATCATATTCTTCTTATTTAATGTTTTTATTAATGATCGTCTTAAGACTATTATTAAAAGGTTTGGATATTCAATTGTACTTTAAATAATCATCATCAAGCATTAAGGTTGTTATCAATTGAATACAATTATGGAGAATGATAACTATAGCCCTTAGGGCTATGGTTAAGCATACCATATTTACAACTCTTCTAAAATTATAACTATTTATTTCCATGAATATTAAATATTTACATATGTATTTATGGAAAGTGAGTATAAATATAGAATATAATCACTTTTAATTATTGTGAACTAAGTTTGTAGTGTTATTTAAGGCAAGCTTAACTATAGCCCTAAGGGCTATAGTTAGCATTCTCCTACAATTATTTATGCATACGTTGAACTTAATGACAACCCATAATTAATAATTTTCTATGTTTTTCTCTTTTACCTTTTTGATTCATATTTTACTGTTAACTAACAAATCTTTCCTTCAAATGTACTTTTAATTTACTCCTTCCATCTAAAAGAAATGTTTCTCACCAAAAAATTGTCATTAAAATATAATAAATAAATATTACTTTTACCTTTAAATTAATAGCAAATTTGCTTGATAATTTTAAAAAGTAAGTTATTCAGAGTAATAAATTATAATAAATTTTAATATTTATTTTATAGCGAGACAATTTCTTTAGCACAAACAAAAATAACAATGTAAGTACTATACTGATGTCTGTTACTACCAAAATTTTGTTGCTAATATATAAATTGCTCAGCAAAACATCAGATGCGTTGGAATATTTGAACAGTAGGTGACACCATATAGCAAATGCAATCAACTGAAAGAAAAATAAAAGTATATTTCAAACACTTTTATTCATATTGTAAAGTATTTTGACGTTATATTTTTAAAAAATTTGCAACTAAATATAAAAGATATACACGGGCGACTTTAATTGTGCATGTTTATATCTGTAAAATATATTTATTTATTTAAAGGGATTAATTAAAGTATAAAATAATTTAGATATTATATTCCAGTTTTAAAATGTCGTAATGAAAAAATTGGCATGATTCGTGCCATTATTTGGCACGTCACAAAAAGATATATTTGTATGTCGATCCATGCCGCTTATATTTCTTATACATTATATCACATATTTAATTAATTGAGTCAAGTAAAGACGTAGTTTGTCATAATTGAATTAAACCGGTAAGCAATAAATTAGCTGGCTATAAGTAAATTGGATGTTGTCCATCAACAATCAACAATAATAAAAATTTGAAAACTAAAATATGTACAATCAATGTAGTCGTAATAAAGGGTCAATGAGTCCGATAATAGACATAGGTTTGATAGTATGGATGAGAGAGATTTGTTTTTTTTTATGTTTTATCAAATAAATGATTTTACGATTAAATATAAATAAAATTAATATTTAAATGATGCATGATTCAAACAAATTCAAATGATGATGTGTGTTTTTCTTTTTTAAATAATATATTGCTAATTTTTATATACATCAAACAAATTCAAATGATGCATGATTCAGTATGTCATCAAAGTAAAAATATTGTGTGAATATTCTTCTAGTTTAAAAAGAAAAGATGAGAGAAACATAGAGATAAAACCACTTAAACCTCTCAATATGATCAACTTAAATTTTAAATCCAAAACTCCAAAACAAATATCACACTTGCTTTTGTTTCCATTTTTATTAAAAAAAATACCAAAATAAACACACCAAGTGGTGGTTACTGAAAGTTAAAGATTATATTAAAATAAAGAAACTTGGTAACGTGAAAAGTAAAAATGAAACGACAAGACTTGCACCTATTATTGGAGGAAAGTTGACTCCGTTTAAAAGTGGATCCTTTAAACCGCTAGCAGAGGCCGAATTGATGGGCTATTGGGCTTATATATATGTACTCGAATGATTGAGATGGTTTAAGGAAAGCTAGCACAACTATCACGGGACGAATTTTATGGAACCCAGAGACATGTTAGAGATCAGTATATTGCGTTTGAAAAATGTATTTAAAAAGGATATCTAAGTCATTTAAATCATTTATCATGTTCATCACGATTCCTAACAAACTAGGCACGTGAATACCCAATTTACAAGAAAAAAACAATTGTTTGGCCTCACACTGATCTTCATATATTATTGGTAGATACACAATTGTTTTGCCTCACACTGATCATAATATGTAGATTACAGATTATCAAACTTCTTCGATTTGGATCACAACTCATTACTAACACAAGATTATTAAAAGTTATTCAACTTCTTCACTTATACATACAATTGTATTATCTGTTGACATTTGATTACTAATCAAATCTTCCATTGATGATGTGTGTGTTTGAGCTATGAACTCAAGATTCCATAACACGTCGTCAATGGAAGGATGATTGTTAGAGAGACATCTTACACAAAGCTCCATTAGATTCTTCAACGATTCATCGCAGCATTCCTTATGAACTGAAGGATCCACTATACTTTTTCTAGCTACCTCATCCGCCACCAAACTTACATATAACTAAAACAAAAGCAAAATGTTCAAATTTTTACTTTTAATGTCAAACCATTTAGATGAAGAATAGACTTACCATATCTTTTGCAATAGTTATGTCGTTGATGTCATCAATCGCCCTTCCTAAGATGAGTTCTAACATAATCACTCCCAAATCGTACACATGGTCATGATCATTCTCCTCGATGTCAAATCTGTAAAAAGAAAAAAAATGGCGAAATTATTAAAAGATACTAATCATACTATTATGAAAAGTACTATTTACCTTTTGCTAAAAATTTCACTTGATCTGGTTACAGAATGTCCTGCAGCCACCTTCTGGTCAAAAACCTCATATGTTAGCCCTTAAATCTTGGATTTCCGTATGTATAACTTGAAACGAAAAAACTCAATACCTTAGTGTCGGCTAGCAAGGGAAGATCATAGCCACTGATCTTCACATGAAAACTTTGATCCAACAAAACATCTGTTATTTTAAGGTTGTTTGGAAATATTCTTTGTGTGATCTGTGTGCATAGAAACTGTATCCCTTTTGAAATCCCAATAGCAGCTGCAAGCCTCTGTGCCCAAGAGAGTTTATGTCCTGCTCGAATTTTTTATTTTGGTAAGTCAAACCGACCGATTTTTAACTTCCAAATAATCATGGATCTTGTGAGCTCAAACAATGTTATTGTAACCAAACCAATGTATAAGAGATAACCTTAAAAGGGTATATAACTTATGAACTTTTGCTGCATAATATTCATATGATTAAAACAATCTAATTAGAAGAGTATTTGACCTCAAAAGTCAACTTGTACTACGTGTTTTTGTTTCTTAGAGAGTTGAATACCAACCATTTAGGGAGTCTCTGAGTGTCCTGTTTGGGACGAATTCAAACACAATAAAGACACCACGAATGATGGCTGGCTGATCATCTGGCAGGCGGTCAAAGCAGTGACCGATGGGGTTGACCAAGTTCGGGTTCCTGAGTTTAGAAATGAGTTCAATCTGGCGAGTACAGTTCTGAATGTTACACCTTTTTTTCAATTTAAAGTTTTTAACAGCAATCATAGTTCCATCACTAAGCTGCCCTTTGTAAAGCTGATCAATCACACATACAGTATATCATAAATTCAGTCGTTCAATTAGAAGAAATGGTCAAGATGTATATGTTTTTTTATTAAACTGACCTCGCAGTGAGAACCATTCCCCATGATATTCGATGTATGGAAATTATTTGTGGCTTCAGACAGTTCACCCATAACATAAGTTCGATACGCCGTAACCCCGTGTGCTCCCAGCTTCATTGTCTCTGAAATGTACCCTGCATATATTTTTCATTTCATTAAGTTAGATAGATTCATGTTTTATTAATTTATGACCCACAGATGCAAAATAAATTGACAAGTACCAATTCATAAAACACTTGAAATATAACTAACACTTCAAAAACAGGTGCAATCATGAAAAATATCCTCTTAACCAATTTATCTAATTAACCTACTGAAGAGTCAAAATTTCCAGTAATATATGCTTAGAATCCACAAAGCAAATGTGAAAAAACACTTAAAATATGAAAAAAGATGAAGGCCTTACTTGCATCTGTGAGCATTTTGATAGTATAAGCAGGTGAAACCTTTTCAAGTAAAACTCTAATTTTAGGTGTTGTTGCACATCCTGCATCAAAAAACTCACTTCTAATCACAACCAAAACCACCCCAAAAACTGCAAATCCTCCAACCAAAACACCCCCAACAACACTTGAAGCAACCACCACTTTAACCTTCGAAGATTTCGTCGAATCGCTTCCATTCACAGGAGGTTTAATCATAACAGCCAATGCTTCATTATGACAAAATGATGCATTATGTTGTTCTCTCTTGTCCACATTTGACAAACAATTTTCTGTATACAAAACACTGTTATAGTTTAATGTTTTCATGCAACTAGGTAACTCTCCAGTGAAGCGATTGAATGAAAAGTCCACGAATTCGAGCTCGTTACTACACGAAACATTATTAGATAACTTCCCAGTAAACTTGTTGGAAGAAATGTTGAGATAAGAAATTGAAGGAAGCGAAAACACGAATTCTGGGAATGGTCCATTGAATTCATTTGAAGAAAGATCGAATTTTTGAAGCTGGTAGAACGAATGTAAGTCATACCCTTGAATCCCATTGGTAAAATGGTTATTTCTAAGTGATAAAACTAACAATCTGTTATGCAAAAGTGGGAAACTTGGTCCAAATTTGTTGCTTTCTAGATTAAGTACTTGGAGATTTGTTAGATTCTTGAAATCAACTGGGATATCGCCAGATAAATCGTTGAATGAAAGATCTAGTACATGAAGAGATAATAATCTAGATAATGAAAATGGTAAAATCCCATTAAGTGAATTGTGTTTGAAGCTTAAAACAGTTAATGATGAAAGTGAACCAAGCCAACCAGGAAGTTCACCTGAGAAGTTATTGTGATCAAACACTAGAGTTTGCAGGTTTTTTAAGTTTGAAATTTCATAAGGTATGTGACCATGAAAATGGTTTGAACTAATGTTGAGGATTTCTAAATCTTTATAAGTGTTAGCAAGAATAGTAGCTGGTAAAGGGCCATTAAGGGCTAAAGAAACTAAAGATAATACTTTTAAATTTGGAAAAAAGGTGGAAATAGTGTAGAAAAATGATTTACTTGATAAGTTTTCATGGTGGTTGTTTTTGTTGTTTCCAGTGATGTGAAGTTGAGTGATGGTGTTGTTGTAGCAAATGAGTGTTAAAGATGAGTTTGGTGGTGTAGGGAGATTAATGGCTATACTACTTGTGATACTGCTTGTGCAATAGTTAGTTGTACCTCTTGCAGTGAAGGTGGTAAGTAAAGATTGTAGTGTGATAAGGGATTGAGATTGTGAATGATGGAGTTGAAGAAATGGTATTAGGAAGAAGAGATGTAAGATGATGGAGGTGTTTGCCATTTTGGAGTGTTGATACTTGATAGCTGCACATTTGATTCTTTCAAAGAATTTGGAGATCACTACATTTACCTTGTGAAAAAATGTTAAATCTTTTTTTACAAAACAGATGGTGGTACTTTAGCTACTCAACATGATATACAAAAATATTAGTTTTGTTTTCTACTGTTGTTACAAAAAAGTACTTTATTTTAAGATTTTAGTTAAATTAAATTGACAGTTATATTTTTTTATTATTTCTATTTCAGAGAGATTATTAATACACCAGAACAAACATTGCTTGAGTACATATTGCTATCAACTTGTATATCACTATCACTATACAAATAGAGAATAAAATACAAAATTCAGGTGTTTATATCTAGGAATATCTATTTTATTAATTTTTAAAGGATTAATTCACCAAAAGTGTAACGAACTGTCATCATTTGTTCCATATATACAAGCTACCCATTTTATGTTCTGGGTATGTAACCAACCGAAAAATTTTGTACCTATATATTTAATTTGGTAACTTACTACCGGGAGAACCGGTAAACATGTAAGTGTCAGCATTTTTTTCTTTTTTTAAATCTGACGTGTATATACAATTAAAGTCTTGTTTTCTGACATGGCAATGACACATATACAGCTGACGTATCAAAATACTCAACGTGGCATCCCACGTGGCTGCATCGTCAGCAAAGTCATTTTCCATCAGGTCAGAATCAAGTATGTAAAGATACGTAAACGGTTTCTTCCGGTTGGTTACATACCTAAAACATAAAATGGGTAGCTTGTATATATGGAACAAATGGTGGCAGTTCGTTGCACTTTTAGTGAATTAATCCTTAATGAAATGTGTAAGATAGACATACAGTTTTAATAGGAATGAAAATGTTTTGGAACGATTAAAAATAGAAAATTTAGGAAATGTTAATTCTAAATTTTGCTCTTTTATTTTGTAAGTGATATGTATTATTGGGATGTAATGATAATTATATAATTATAATTATTTATTATTTATTTTAATAAGATAAAAAGAAGAGCATATATATTATGAGCTGTGGTGTCACGGGGATCGCATAAGCCATAAGCATCCAAAATTAGATTCACGTGTTTTGTTTGCTATGAAACCAAAACCCAATGCATTACATTATTTTGCTTAAGCTTCGTAGCCTCCTGAGTCCTGAAAGATATGGTCGGCCCTTTAAAAAAAAATGGAATGTTTCATTTTAAATTTATATATTTTTTTTCATTAACGTACCAATTTTATGCATGTGTAGAAATAGTACTTTTTTGTTACATCTATAAACTTCATAAACTTTAATTATCGACACAATTTAACACCATATTCGACATGACAAGTCAAAGATAGATGCTATGAGAAAGAAATACCCAATTACTCAGTTACATAACATCCATTACTTTCTTAAGTTCTAACAAACCGTCCCACATTGTTAGTCACTATATCTTACTAAACGCCGCTTCATGAATAACTTAAAAGGTCTCGATCCACATGCAATCATAAAGCATACAATGATACTACACTATATCTGTAACGCAAAGCACATGCTAAATTGCTACATAATCAATAATATCACTGTACAACACCATAATACCAACAATCTTACCATCTCCTGTGTCAAAAGCAGCAATTCAAGTCAGAATAACATATGGAGCAACCTAATTAACAAACAACTTGACACCAACATAGCAGATATCACTTGAAGATAGATCTTTTCATCTGCAAGTCTGTGTCATTTCAAGAAAAGGTTAAATCTTTTTTTTTTTTAATTATTCAAAACCAGATCTACTTCCTGACATGGGTCTCAACATGGGATGTGAGGCTGATGAAGATGAAGGGTTTATAGCTGAAAGGGGTAGCCTGGGACCAAGTCCAAACATGGATTGAGACATCTGTGAGTGCATTGGTTGGTTACTGGGGAACCCAGAAATAAATGGTTGTGCAGGTGAGCCAGATCCAGGGACTTGCTGCCGGCTAGGACCAGAGTTATTGTTAACCATTGACGATCCAACTCCTGGCAAGCCAGTTGGTCTGGTTGCACCACCAGGTCCATATTGGGGGTTCAACATGAGTCCTCGCTCAGCTGTTGCCCTCTGTCTTGCTCTCTCAAGTTGTTCACACTCTTTTATTAACAAGCTCTCAACTTCAGCAAATTGTTTTAGCTTCAGCTCTAACCTCTTCAACTACAGGAAATATGTAAACTTCAAAACAATGGCAGATCAACACAAGAGAAAAAAACTATAATAACAGTTTGATGTGGCATAATGGACGGGTTGGACTGGTAGGGTGGCGGGTCAAAACAGGTAATTTTGGTACAGTTTGGACAATTTCTTATCTATAACTAGTGTCTCAAATACGATTACGAAAGATAAATTATTTCATCAATAATCCATATACCAGTTCCCTTTTAAATTAAACTGTTTAGCCTGCCCATTTGATCCATTAAAGATAAAATATAACCCATATCAACCCATTTATATGTAACTGGTGTCAGCACTTCTAATAAACTCAAACAAGTGAAACTAAAGATAATATAACAAAATAGAAACGAATTCCACAACCAATATTCAATAAAATGGACAATTTTATTGTTGCAGTAACTGTTGATGCTCCATATAAATGTTATACAGAAACAACTTTATGGAAAGAAAGTAAAAGGTAGTCGATAATTCGATATTTGAGATATATAACAAAATAATCCGTTCATTCTGACAGTATGTGATGACGATTAAAACCGCTCTTGGAATTATAGGGTAAGAAAGGATAAAGCAGAACTCAAAGGATCGGTAACTCCTTATATAGTTGAACCCTAGATAATTGACAATGGTAAACAACATAATCACTCAAACTATATGTAGTTCCTAAATATGCACTGCTCAGCCACTATATTGAATGTCATCAACTGTGGCAAGAGGAGAGTAGAATTTTATCACAAAAATATCAGCATTGGAGCTCAGTAGAGGAAGTGGAAGGCAAAACCATATTGATGAAGAATAAACAGAGAAATAAGTAGCCATGTGGCACCAAATAGAGCTTCAACTCTGATGTTGACTTTTGAGAATATCAGATACCATAACTTCTGATTCTTATATTTTAGGAAAAAGTGTAAAAGATGTACAAACATGTAGCGTAGTGATGAAAAAGAAAATTAAAGAATTCACACGCTTTGGACGGTAGACCCTGTACGAGAGGTAACCCTAATGGTGCCATGCATAGTGGTCTGGAAGCAAAATGAGTGTGTTAGGCAGGTCGGGTAACAGATTAAAAGAGGTTCAGTCAAAATAAGTCGGATAAGGTTGAACGTTGAACTTGAACCAGAAACACTTTTTTGTCATAATTCTATGAAAAGAAGTACTTCGATTATGACTACAGAAAAATGATAATGTAGTCACCTCAATAAAGAATCTTAGAAGGTTTTATGCATAATACAATCACTTTGGGCAACCTACAACCCAGTTTCCTTTAAGCTAACTTTTTCTATTTTACCCATTTGAACCGCTAATGATAATACATAAACCACATTGGCCATTCATAAGTAAGTGGGTCAAAACCGGCACCAAGTGGTTAGCTATAAAAAAGTAGCGAGTTCAAAACTTTAAATTTCAAAGCATACACATATACCTGATGATTGATTATATTAGCAGATAGCCTTTGAATTTCCCGTTCTTCATGGTCTGCAAACAACTTTGCTTTAGTTGCAGCTGCAGCAAGCCCAGCTCTTAATGCATTTCTCATCTTTTCAGAAGATATGGAGGTAGCATTGGCACCAGAGTTCTCAACTGAGAGTTATATCACAACATAGTCAGAAAACAAGAGATGTGAAAACAAGACCATTGAAATCAAGATCTACCTTTTAGTTGACTTGGGTTTCTGGCATCTCTACCATTCATGTTCTCTAAATTCATCCTTCAAAAAACAAGACAGAGATCTCAAATTAGACTGAAGAAAAGAAGAACTCAGTTACCCATTTGTGAACTATGTAAATACTCCACATCAAATTATACATCAACTTTTACAAGAATTGCTTCGAGTTAAAATTATTACTTGAACCAAAATATCACTCATACTTATACTAAAAATTACATAAGTGGCAATATGACTAGAGTACCATCTACCAAATTAAAGATGCATAGTACCCATGTGGTGTAAAGGATGCTAAGCAATTGCCATTTATAACACAAAGATCAAACATCACTTCTATACTTGAAACAACGATCCAATTTGTTCCATTGAATTGGAAATAACAACAACAACAATACCCAATCCCGCCGAGAGCGGGGTATGGGGGAGGTAAGATGTAGACAGTCATACCCTTACCCGAAGGTAAAGAGACTGCTTCCAGGAAGACCTCCGGCAGATTTTAATTGGAAATAACCCAAATTAATATTTGGGTAATTCGGCAAATCAAATTAAAAATCCATAATTGGGTAATCTGAATAACCCAAACCCACCGAATAACCACCCCTGCTAGGAGTAGTAAGAAGAAACAATAGAAAGCAACTCGATTACTGGACTCAATGAATGAAAACTTTTAATTGCTTCATAAGCATCTGTTATTAATACCATAGTAGAAGTAGATTAATTCACCTCAAAAAGGCAGAAAGCAACTAAAAAGATACCTGCTTTCGGATCCATCCACTCCTGTGTTTTCTGAGGCATCTAGATGATCATCCTCGGACAACGCTCCCAAGGATGCATGGGCACAGGCTGCCGCCACTCTTGGCCCCACTGCAGATGCCAAAAAGGCAACCTAAAGAATCAAACAGAATATTAGAGCTAAGAAATAAATAGGAAGTCCCAACAATATTTGTCCTTATATGGACACAAAAAGAAATACAAACAACAATTTAGAGGGTGTTTGGGATTGCTTATTTAAGCACTTATCTGCTTATTTGCTTATTTTAACAGAAGATAAGCAAATACAAACACTTTTTAGAAACTGCTTATCTGCTTATTTCTTAAGGAATGAGCACTTAAAAATAAGTATGCTGGGATATGCTTATTTTTTAATCACATAAGCACTTATGAATAAGCAATGCCAAACACCCCCTTACACCCTCTGAGAGCTAAGCCTAGTTTTTTCCTCTGAGAGGCGTCATAGACCAGATACTATGAACATGAAAATTAACTTTTTGGAAATACGTAATTATGTAATATCAATAAGTCTTTAAAAAAATGGTTTTCTCAACATACATGTCAGATGGGACTAACAGGGCTAACAGCTGTGAAAGTTAACTATAACAACTGGGACTAACAGGGATACGTAGCCATGCTTAATACATCAATGTACCTAATTAAAGCAATGCTGGAGCTGCTTACACCAAGGTCTTATGGTGGTGAAAGTAGTGTTATTTGAAAATTGAAAGCAACTCTTAGTGACATACACGCATCAAACAAATAAACAATTTTCTCGTCAGCACGTCCTGGAGTAAAAGCAACCCCAACAGCCCCAAGTACTAACAAAACCAAGTTATTTTTTGCGCGGAGTACAATTAAAATTAAAAGATGTCATGCAAAAAGGGCTACAGAGATGGGGTCACATGGTACGTAATTCTAGATTGGAAATTTTCAAGGTAAAAATGGAACACGTCCACAAACATATTCTTGACAATACATGACTCACCTGAGACATAACAGGATTTCCAGATTTTTCGAATGGCAATCTGTCTTCAAATTCAAGGTCTTCGATAATAGACGCTATATTAGCAAGAGAATGTTTCAGATATTATTTTAATCAGATAACCAACCTGCCACATATGATAAATAAACTGAGAGTTATCAACATACCTTTCCCATTTGCATACGATTGTGGTTTTCCACATCCATTACCATTCTGCAGGTTCGAAGCAGCTGGAACTTCAATACTTTCCAAAGGTGTCTCATCGATTGAGAGGCGTACAAAATGGAGAATACATTGAGCTTTAGTCTTGGTGCCCACATGCTCAGCAATCTCAATCCAATTCTCATTGAAGAGTTCCATAGCTTCCAATAGCGATAAGGTCTCCTGATTAGTCCAGCTATCTGCTTCAATATCTCCATAATCCTTGGTGGAATCAACCTTTACAAAATCCAGGCTTGAATGACCAGCAACAAATGCCCCCTCACTGAAGCATTTCAAGCATAATAGTGTCTCAATCTGCCGAAGAAAATCGTATCACCAAAATGCAGAGTACGGACACAAAAAATAATGACTTGTAAAAACAAAACAAAGAAGTGCATCTCAGACTTGTCGTCTCGTGAAATGTTTGTTCGTGAAGCATGTGAAGTTTAGATACTCATAGTTTTCCATCACGTTCTATTGTATTGATTATCGGGTCAAAGCATCAACGGTAAAATCTTACTCCCCGCTCGAACTTATTAAAGAAACAGAATTTTGAAATATTGCATTATATTCGGTGGCAAATCCACAGTTTCCAACCGGAGTTGGCACTATGATAACAAACGTCCGAAAAATTGCACTAGAATAACAATTTTTTGTTTTACTTATTTATACTAAAAGAGTTTCTCAGGGTACACCTTACAAAGCATGTAGGTCACCCCTTCTTAAAGTAGTTCATGTTGGTGGTACATTGGGCTCTAGAACTAGAATACATGTTTCAGCATAATTTTTGTCTAGAGCAAATGTGTTCAATTCATAGGCATGGGTCATGCACATAGGTATGTTAGGCATTTGTCTTGTCATCCTGCGAGTTGCAAAAGATGTGGAATCCATTTTCCTAGTGTATGCTCCTATATACGTTAATAAACAATATTGCTTTGTTTGATGGTATATTATGCATCTATGACATCATGGAGTGAATATGGACAAAAGACCAATAAACATCTCACAATGGAGCACATTTATTAACGTATCTCAGAAATAACTCACTTTTGGTAGATCATAGACAACCTTAATGCTAAGATTGTTAATGCTATGTAGCTTGTAGTTTTCAACTACAGATGCTACAACATCCATAATCCGTACGCTTATTCACTCAGTCACGCTTCATAAGTTTTTTAAGTTACCTGATATCCTCTAGTTCACTTAACAACGCATAGCCAAAAACAGATTGTAGGGGTGTGAATTTTGAAATTTCAGGAAGTGTTAAATTGGAAAGAGAAGCATCATAATTACTAAACAGAAAGCAGATAGTACAAAAGGGATGGTAAATCACCTCTTTGAGAGACTGATAGTAGGCAATACCCAGAGACAAAGAACAATGATTGCATCGATTTTCAGATAAGACCTCGCGAATTCTGCTGTCTAAATCAGAGTTCTCTACACTATCAGTAGCCAATTCTGGATATATATCTGATACTTTTAACCTACACCTGGGTCTATCAAACTGGATTAAGCTATCAATAGAGCGCAAAGCAGTAGCTGGCACGCGTAATTCTCCTTTTGAATCCTCCGTGAGAAACGCTCCTTCATTTCTGTGATCATGATGATTCGGTGGAGCAGCACAATAATTAATAACACCCCAATTCTCAAGAAACCGTACCACTCGAGTTACATCATCAGCATCAATACCAACTAAAAACCCTTGGCAGTCAGAAACCGACAACCGCTTTGCTGGATTTTCCATGTATTTAGCAACAATACGATTCCGACAATCCATGTACTTTTCTGGAGTGTGATCCGCTGACTTCCCCGAGAAAAAATGTGGCACTGCCTGTCTCTCTAATCTGTTTACCGTTGTTGGTGAAAACCAATCTGCTTGAAAGAAACGCCAAAAAGCAACCAACTTTATACATATATAAACAAATAAAAAATCATGTATATATCAAGAAAAGTGCCTACAATTACTAAAACCTTATCTACTGCAGGACTAAGTATAAGCTTATGACGTTATACCTGCGTGCATTGGTAGAACATGAACCCGATTCAGCCCATATCTTTTAATAACACCACTACCTTCCATAATCGGAGGTGGAGTAATCACATACGACCCTTCCGAGTCTGCACCAGTCAAAACAGGAGCATCCTTAGGCAAAGCAGACACCGACTGAAGCTGTCCATGCGATACATTCTCCAAAAACAAACAATTCATCCCACCCACACTGCTATCTCCAGCTCTACAAGCTCTTTCCCTTGCAGCAACCTGAACCACCGAGTAATGATGCTGCTTCACAGTCTGCTTAACAACAGACGGAAACGTCAAAATCCGTACCGCCGCATCCGAAACAACCTCACTCTCAGCAACGGTAACAGTTCCAGTTCCAGTTCCGGCAACAGTTCTGGTGACATTTCCGGTAACGGCAGGCGGATCCGGCGAATTACTACGGTCATCGTCAAATTCAGGTTGTGTGGGTTGTTGATCGAGGTCAACATCATCTTCTTCTTCGTAATCTTCATCGTCGTCTTCGTGATGGCGTTTAGGTTGAATTCTAGGTTTCCGTGACTGTTCTCCTCGTTTTCGTTTTCTCCACCTGTTTCTAGTTTCTGTATAAAATCAAATCAAAATTCAAAAAATCAAAACCTCAATGAAGTGATTCAGAAGCTCAATTTCAACAATTTGAAAGTATTAACTGTAATTTCACAAATTATAAAGTACATACATATATATAGATATATAGATATAGAAAGAGTGTTTACCTGAAGAAGAAGCTGGCATTATTGTTGTTGGGGAGAGAAAGAAGGGGGGAGAAGAAGGGGTTTAGAGGGATTGTGGGGTCCGAGAATGGTGGAAGGGGGAGACAAGGGTTTCTTTCTTATGTATGTATTGTGTATCTATTTCTTCCCCAAAATCAAAACACACGAGAAAACGAGATTGCCAAACACAAAATTTATTATCATTCTTTTCTATTCATAAATGTATATGTGTAATAGTTAGAGGACTAAACTGAAATATTTGAAATTTATGTTTTTGGTAACTAAACTTTTGTGAATTGGACTTTAGTCGTTATTTTGAAAAACTAAATCAACGGTGACATTATATTATTATTATTATGTATTATTATTATTATTATTATGAAAATAGATACTATATTAAACAAAAGATCAAGATGCATACAACTTATACCTCGAAAGAGATGTAATTTCACAACGAAACGAATCATCCCATCTAAAGGGCACGTTAGAAGAAAATGCAAAATTAGCGGCTAAATGAACAACCTTGTTATTTTCTCGACCATAAGCGTGTATTGTCAACCATAGCAACAAGGCTTTATGGGGAAACCGTTTTCGACGTTGAAAGTGAAATTGCTGATTTGCAATCAGATTCCGCTACAGCATGAAACCATCTAGTACGTAATGCCAAATGACATGCATAATGTACCGCTAAATTTTCAGTATAAAGAGGCATTATGGTAACACAAGGCATGTTGTGAGCATGAAGGATGAAGTCTGCTAGAATCTCGCACAACCACAACAATTGTAGCTCTAGATTCCTTGAAAGTAGCATCACAGTTTATTTTCACCAACAAGCTATTGGGGAACACAACGTTTTACCAGATGACTTCTAGGGAAAATATTAAGAATATAATAACAATAATGATAATAAAATTAAAAAATAATAATAATAATAATAATAAAAATAATAATAATAATAATAATAATAATAATAATAATAATAATAATAATAAACGTGAGCTAAAGGGTCAATGAATTAAATAAACTTGAAGACCTTCCAAAGATGCTACTGACTGGTGGTTGATTCATAGATGTATTAACTAAAGGAAAGAAATAAGGAAAGTAGCATATATTTTCGTTGTTTGATGCGAAAGTCTTGTTATTATTATTGTCTACAGAGGCTTGTTGATATTTACTACTTGTTGAAATAGCATGAATATGTTATTTGTTTCATTATATTTGTCTGATACAATCAGTTATCTATTTTACTTCTATTCATCGTATGCATGTAGCTATTTATAGAGCACTCTAAAGAAGAACAAACTTGTAAGCAAACTCACAAACTATATACAAGAAAATACATAATTAAACATGCATTTATCTCTTACAGATTATGCACGGTCAAATGAGCAATTCATTGGCCTTATGAATGGGGGTCTGATATCTTTGCAGAGCGATTTTGATACATGGAAACTTTTCATTATGACTTACTTACATAAGGAGTAATCACTTAGACAAATTTTACAACTTTTTATACTATTCGGGACACTCTTAATAGATGATGCATCTTCTAAATTTCTTCAGTGTCAGTTCAGCGTCACATCAATACTTATTCAGAAAAACTGAACAAATACTTAATACTGCCAAAAATGATGTTTCTTCATAAAGACTGGACCCTCTACTTATTTAAGTTTTCTTTTTTCAATTATTATAATTACATTTATAATTTTAAAATAGAACTTTAAATAAAACACATTCATTAAAAATGAAACATTTCATTAATAAATTTAAAAAAAGATAAGATTACATTTAAAAATACAAATAACATTACATTAATCAATGTGAACACAAAGTGACATTTATCGAACGAAATTATTTGCTAATATCGTCTTTGGAATAATTTGAATGAACATGCTAACAACAATCATCGAAAGGTATGGTTAATAATCATATTTTAGGTTCTAACCATTGCAATAAGTTAGTTAAAGCGGTGAAGTTATTGTACGAGTGATCTAACTATAATTTTGTTTGAGGTAAAATAAACATTTTTACGTTTGGTAAAATTCGTTTAAAAAACTTAACTTGTTATAAAAACCCAATTAGTAGTGGTAATGTTTGAATTTACCTACAAATGACAACCAAAACTTGCATTGTTTCTTAAAACGCATCATGGTAGTCGGAGAGTTTTGTCAATGTACACCAAACGTCTTTGTTAATTATGTGTGAGTCACCTGGATATTATAAATAACCTTATAAGATTAGTTATAGTAGATGACTAAATAACTGAATAATTAAATTATTATTTCAGCGTCATATCAGTATTTCTTTAAAAAAATTGAACAAAGACTGAACACTACCAACGGATGACTGAAAAACTTAACATTTCTAGACCACACTCTTTATTTAATTTTTTTTATTTCAATTAATACACAATTTTATAGAATCACTTTTAAAAATAAAAATACATTCATTAATTTAATATAACATTACAATTAAAAATATAAATAACATTACATTAACTAAAAATTAAAATACGATTACATTAATTATTTCGAATCCATAAATTTGACGGGAGGTTCCCAATCTGTTCGATAAAAGTATTTCGAAGTTGATGATGCACCCTCAAATCTCGTAATTATTTTTTTATACGAAGTTGAACTTCAACCCTCTCAAATCACGATCGCGGCAAAAAATTATTCGATTTTGAGGGGTAGCCTTCCTCAAGTTGACATATTGTGTGTCCGTTGTTTTTGCTTAACATGTTGTGTAGAATCACACAAGTGTACATGATTCTTCGTATCTTGTTGACGTTATATGGTCTTGTCAGGTCTTTAATGATTGCCCAACAACCTTAAAGCACACCAAATGCTCATTTAATATCCTTTCTTGCATATTCTTGGAATCTCTAGAATTTATAGTCTTTTTCTCAATGGGACATTCAAATGACTTTACAAGAGTCGTCCCATTCCGAATAAATTTTGTCAGCGAGGTTATATTATTTTTTGAATTCAACACCGTAAATATTATACACTACCTCGGGAGCTCTATCTTGGAGTAACTACTTGAACAAATTCGATTAATTTATAACATTGATGTTGTTATTTGAACGCGCATAACCTAAGTAAGTGTGCCAAATCCACAAATTGTACGAGGCATTCGCTTCAAACATGATTGTAGGACAACCTTGATCACCTCGTGTGTATTGACCTTTCCACCCTACTAGACATTTTTTCCAAGGTCAATGCATATAATCGATACTTCCGATCATCTCCGAAAAAACCATGCAATTTTTTATATTTAGCATGTAAACGTTGGACATCTTGGAGTGTTGATTTTTATCACCTCGGTTGAGTATGGATGAAATACACTATCACAAACATTGTCTAAACAATCGTACGAATTTTTTAACCCATGTGTAAGTACTCATCAAAGGCATCGGCGACACAAACGTATACCAATTGTCGTATGATGGAAGTGCACTTTTGATAAACATTGAAACAAAGTTGACCGGTAGCATCACGCCCTTGATGAAAATAACTAAAATACGGAGGTATCATTAGTTGAGAGTAAGACGTTATACCTTGACATATACCAAGAAACAATGACTTGCGCATTCGAAATCGTCTTCGAAATTAATCTTTTGGGAATGTTAGTCTTTCGGCAAAGTAGTCTTGCCACAAACGTTTTTTGGCGCCGAGACGATCTCTAGGTAAGAATCTTCTAGGTACTCTTGGTTGTGAATTTTCAGTTTCATTTTCTTCCAACGTTTCAACAATATCGAACATTTCATTCGGATTGAAACAAGCATCTAGTGCGTTCATATCATCAATATCGGAATCTTCACTCGAATCTTCACAAAATTTTCAGTTGGATCCTTTACGATATTAAATTGTGATTGAATTATAGAGATAATATATGAAAGAAAGTATAAACGGTTATGAGAATTGTAGTTGTAGTTGTAGTTGGTGTGAAAAATAATAATTAGGTTGTATGTATATATAGAAAAGGAAAAAGAAATTTATTTTTTGTTACCATTTGAAAAAAAAAATTGTTACCATTTGAAAGGAAAAAAACAAAAAAAGAACTTTTTTTTGTTTACTGCAAGTGAGCTATGCGCTAGTTCGTCTTTCACCGTCCGCACACTGACGCAAGCTCGAATACGCCAACTAAGACGGATGGAAAACGCTCACTGCTAATTACGTTTTCAATGAAATATTCAAAGACAGTTGCACGACACAACCATTGGTACATGTTCAAGAAATTGGCGTATGTAATAAGGTTTGTTTCATTATCCCAAACTATGTAGACCAACTCTTATACAAATTGTCACTTATGATGAGGTTTGTTTCAACATCTCACAAGAGACGTATTGACATACTGATATTACTATGTCCACTTTGTTACGAGTTTTAATAATGCTTATCATAGTTTTAGATTGTGATATCCCTATTTCATAATTTTATTGTTTGTACCTCGTTAGAAATGTTATCGGAGTGGTAGATTGGTAGCCCTCGAAAGGTGCGTTGAGTGAGAGACTTATGCAAATTTTAGACTTTATAGTGTTGCATCATACTTATAAAATCTACAATTACACGTATGGATTACAAAATGAAATATATATTCATGTACCACTAATCCATACATTAACCAATTTATTAACAGGTCACTATGTAAACAATTATCTTACATTTTTATAAAATGTTTATCTCTTTTAGCTTAAAACTTATATATTGGAAGATGCGAAATTGCTATAATCTCCTTTATTTGACTTCATAAATATGGAAACTCTTCAATTTACTCAAATATTATGGAAATCATTTAATTGATTTAGTTAATTTGACGATAAATAATATATTACTCAAATATTAACCAAAAAACAGATAATATTAAACTTTTAATTGTTTATCTCATGAAAAGTATGTTAATATTGACAAATTTTGTTGACTACATATATGACATTTTCTTCACGAGTCTCGCTATCATCTCTTTCTCTAACCGCCACCATAAACAACCACTCAAACTATTTAATTTTTACCGTCGTCTAATGTGGGAAATCTGCTAGTTTACTAGTATATTATCATACTAGTGCTAAAACCCATGCGATGCACGGCAATGTCATGTTGTTTACTTATTGGGTGAAATGTATGCAGTTAGTAAAGTTTATACGTTAATCAAGTTACAATTTGATCATGCAGTTAACTAATTAACATATAACTATGTGGTAAGTATAACATATAAAAAAATGGATTGAACAGTTAATCAATATACTAAAGGTATTAATACAATTAAATTAAAAAAAATGAAAAAACTAACAATTAATTATGGTCACTAATTTATTTAATAATAGTCATTAATTCTATTAATTAATATAGTTAAAATTTTACAATTAATTTAACTTTTATGATATACAAAAACATATCAAGTGTATATATAAAAAGATTCTAAAAAAGTTATATGATTGACACTTTAAATCTTTACCTATATAGCAGGCTATAATCGAAATTACACAGGCAAACTGATATCTTTTTTAATTATTATAGAAGCGTACGATGAAATTTCTCTTTCGTTTCATCAAATTTGTGAGAATCATTCGCCAATGTTGCAACGCCAATTGTACCCACCCCGAAAAACATTGACTTTTGACATTATCAAGTATCATCACCCAAATATTGTATGCTACTGCAATCATCCGTCAAAAGATTACCCATGAAGAGACACCGTCCCCTCGTATCGCCACCGTCACTAACCATCACAACTCCAAAACCCACCACCGTATCCTCTTACTACTCTTCCAAGAAACCAAAAAGACTCAATCTTTCCAACAACCCTAAAAAAACCCATCAAAACCCTAACTGGGTTCCCCTCAATTTAAACAAATCGGAGCTCGTTTTACCTCTCACATTCCCCACTGGCCAAACATTCAGATGGAAACAAACAACCCCTTTTCAATTCACGGGTGTTGTTGGGTCCCAACTTATTTCTCTCAAGCAACTTCAAGATTCTGACAAAAGTAACATCTTTTATTGTTTTCATAACACCCTTGATTCTGATCAAGCTGCTGCTAAATCAGCTTTATTGGATTTTTTAAATATGGGTATTTGTTTAAGTGATGTATGGAATGAGTTTTGTAAATGTGATTTAAGGTTTGCTGAGTTAGCAGTGTGTTTGAGTGGTGCTAGAGTGTTGAGGCAGGACCCACTTGAGTGTTTAATTCAATTTATTTGTTCTTCTAATAATAATATTAAGAGGATTACACAAATGGTTGATTTTGTTTCAAGGTTGGGTAATTATGTTGGTGTGGTTGAAGGGATCGAGTTTTACGAGTTTCCGTCTTTGGATCGGTTGTCCAAAGTTTCGGAGGATGAGCTTAGAAAAGCTGGTTTTGGGTACAGGTTAGAGTTTTTGTTCTTAAAGTTGTTACTTTTCAAATGTATACTTGTTGTGATTAGTAATTATTTATGTGGAAGCATTTGTATCTATTAGATTTGTTAGTTTTGGTGGAAATGTATATGGTCGATAATATATTGGTGATGATATCCATGTGAACTTTGCAGGCAAATAACAATAAATAGCAACTTAGATTTACTTGGTTTTTCTGAAAACATCTACCATAGCTGGTTCATTTTATTAAAATGATTATTTTTAGGAAATTTTAGCCAAAAAGACATGTAATGACTTTAAAAAGTTGGATAGCTTTACAAAAATCGTCAAAGCTGGGTAACCAAATTATAAATGAAGTGACAATGTGTTGCTATTTGTGCAGTTTGCTCAACTTTGCATTTCAAAAACACTGTAAGTCTATATATGGTTGACTGGAATCATTGATGAAGGAATTTTTATAGCATTAACATAATTTAGTTAATTGGACAAAAAAGTTTTATAAGTCATCCAACCCGACCCGGCCCATTTCCCAGGCTGCTGGACGTTTCCAGCTCTAAGTATCTCATCCCTTTCCTCGTTTACAATGAGCAGAGCCAAGTACATAACCGGCACTGTAAAGGTATTGCAATCAAAACCTGGTGGAGGTGTAGAGTGGCTTGCTTCTCTACGAAAATTAGATCTTCAAAGTGTAATTGAGGCTCTCACTACTCTACCTGGCGTTGGGCCGAAAGTGGCAGCGTGCATAGCTTTGTTTTCTCTAGATCAACATCATGCTGTTCCTGTTGATACACATGTGTGGAAGGTAAGCTTCTATAAGTTGTTTATATGTTCATTCAAAAGTTGTTTATTGCTTGCGAGTTATTCTTTATTCACTATATCTAACTGAGGCATAATTTTACATTCAAGTGGGTGGTGATTAGTGTCCACTGCTATGTAGTCCATAGTTCTGTGATCATAAGAATTAGAGGTGTCAAGATGGGCGGGTTGGGTAATGGGTCGATTTTAGTACTTTTTGTCCAAAAAACACTTTTTTGTCCATTATAAAAATAAATAGTGAATGCACTGTATATAACTGCAAGAACAATACTATACTTATAGGAATTAATATTTAAGTGTATAAATAAAATTATCTGGAGGTTTTTGTGTATTAAAATAACAACCTGGATGACTTTCAACCACTCCCTTTTTTAGCTAAATAACCCAAATCAACCCATTCATTAGTAAATGGCCGAAATTGCAACCTCTAGAAAAGAGGAAATCGCTTAATGTACATTATATCTTGTGACACTTTGTTGCATGAAACACAATTACTAAATATGAAAATTCCTTTGATGCATGTGTTGAACAAGATTGCAACTAGATACCTAATTCCTGAGCTGGCTGGCGCACGTCTGACACCCAAGCTTTGCAGCCGTGTGGCTGATGCATTTGTAGAAAAGTACGGGAGATATGCTGGTTGGGCTCAAACTCTTCTTTTCATTGCAGAATTACCTTCACAAAAGGCGCTTCTACAGTCCTTAAACAATGACACGAAGGAGGAAGCTAAAGATGTAGACCCCAAAATTGGTAGTGAAAGTGACCTACCAATTTTCATGGCAGAAAAAGAAGTCCCGTAGCCTCGTAGGTGGTTGTATGCCTTCATCAGATGCTGACGGGTTTTATTTGTTTTAATATAAGTCCATAATGGTGATCCCTTGCATTATTTGGATACATGATTGAAGGTGATGTTTTTGCCCTTTATTCATTAACGCTATATCACATGCACTTTGTGTCCTTTTTATGTGCATTCAACGTGTCATAAAATAAGTAACATGTTTAAAGGGTATCGTTAGATCAAAAAGCTTTTATAGTTTATGATGTTTATGCATTGTTATCATGTGTAAGGTGAGTGAATAGGAGGCACCCTTTGACTTTCTATGTAGAGTCTTCACTTTCAATGCTCAATGGAAAGTCAAACACCTTTTTCTAGTTCTTCTGTTACAATGGTTGATGTCTATACAGTGATGGTGTAAATGGTTTTACACAAGCAGTTGTATGCTTCTGCCAGTAAGTTAAGTTGGTGAAAGTATTCTTTTTATTAGTTGTTGTTTATTCGTATCAAGTTTCTAAGTGTTTTGAAGATAACTTGGAATACTTTATTTGGTGATGTTCTTTAAAATGAAAACTGGAAATTCTTCATGTTTCTTCTCATTGAAAATGCAGGTTTGTGGATTGATGGTACCAAGCTTTATGGTTACATTATGAGAGGTAATGATTAAGGTAATATGCAACAGTGCATGGTCATCGTGTATCTGAATTTGTATGTTGTGGGTTTGAGAATTAGCTACAGTTATGTGGTAGAAGAATTTTATTGGAAATTGAGATATCTTCTTATTGTACTTTTGTATAGCTTATGTAGTAATAGATTGAGTGGAAGTTCTGTACCAAATTGAAGTTTTAAATGCAGTTCGTTTTACTGATTGACTATAAGCAAAATGATAAGGTGTCAATTTCAACTTATTTACCTAGGCATACGTTGATTCTGCTTATGGGTAAAATCATAATGTGGCAAAATGGGGAATGGGTCAATTGCGTAGAAACTGAGAAGGTCGTATACAACTTACAAGCATGTTTTCATTTGCCGATAATAACCACCAAAGGGCCATTGGCCTAGCGGTATCAAAGTGACCCTCCAGAGTACACATGTTTAAACTCCCTTCTCATTTTTCTTTGCTTATGTTTGCCATGCAGCTGCAAGCAAAAGCTAACTACAAATAAAGTTTGTATGAAGATTTGGTCTATGACCTTTCAAAGACATGCATCTTTTGGTTGCAAAAACCACCCAAAAGTTATCACCATATAGCATAAAACAGAACAAATGATAAACTGACATTCACGAGCAACAATTGGTCCCGTACAAGCGTGCAATCAACAAATAATGAATGATAAGGGCTCTTAACAAAATTTGAACACCTCTCGTGTCTGGAAAAAGACTACACGTCTGCTAATAAACATTACGACATACATTACTTAACCTAACTGCCTCTTATGGAAAAGAATCAACGGTGGAGGCGCTTAGGTTTGCCACAAAATCAATCACAAAAACACAACCCTTTTTTATTTCATGCCAGAATACGAGAAGGTCAATAAATAACTATCAAAGAAAGCTTGATCCATTCAGTTGGTTGTCTCACGGCTATAGAAGGCATCAAGGGTCTTGGCTGGAATACGGTGAAGAAGCTCACGAGGAAATATCCTCAGAAGTGTCCATGCTAAATCCAGTGACTGAAAGATGTTTCGTGTGTCATATGCTCCTTGGGCCACAAACTTCCTCTCAAACTTGTCCAAAAATTCCAAGTATAGCTATTCATACCACAAAAAACGTGCTTGTTTAATAAACAGATAAATGTTTATGCATACAGATACTTAATTAGAGGTGGAAATATGGGTGGACCGACCCACAAACACTTATACATCCAATCATTAAAAAGAAACTATGTACAATCAATGCATTAACTCTGATAGTCTGACGACAAAAGAATATTAGTATACTAATATTCTAAATAGTTAAAAAGGAAAAAGAATTCAGAGGTTGTACGCGTTGAAAAGTTTTAAGTGACTTTCACCTGTGTTTGACCCACTATTTTTTTACTGACTAATTTGAGATAAAACGTAATCCAAATTGACACGTTCATGAGTAAATATGATGTTATTGTTACCTCTACATATACCAGTAGCTTATAACTTTTACAACTATCTGTCCGGCCAAATGTTTTTTTGTGTGTATGAGTGAGAGAGAGAGAGAGAGAGAGAGATGGAGTCTGACCAAATCTTCAGAAGAGAGAGCTTCTTCTCCGACAACAGCTTTCATAGCCTGGACATCTTTACCAATGGCATAATTCGCATATAGCTGAAGATTTATCATTCAAATTCATTAATTTCATGTGGGACAACTACAAAATTTTTGAAGGGAAGGGATGCATAAATATACAAAAACAAAAACAATCTTGACCTGATTGGAGACATCGGAATGGTCTCTGCGAGTCATACCCTCACCAATAGCACTCTGCAATCATACAACTTCTGATTAAACCAAATGCCTTCTAATTCCAGATTTTAGTTCACATGTACGTGAAGCTTACCTTCATCAATCGAGATAGGGATGGAAGCACATTGATTGGTGGGTAAATCTGACAATTTTATCATATCAACAAACTTTCAATTTAGCAGTTCTAATTAATGACAAATCAACCATCACCGATTTCTATAAACACATTTAATCTAACCTGTCTGTTGTGGAGCTGCCTGTCAATGTAGATCTGTCCTTCAGTAATATAACCCGTAAGATCAGGAGTGGGATGTGTGATATCTGGAGAAGGGAGAATTAGTACCAATTTAGATGCGGAGTATTAGATATATGAATAGAATTAAAATAACAAAAAAATTATAAATGATACCATCATTAGGCATAGTCAAAATAGGAATTTGAGTGATGGAGCCCTTTCGGCCTTCAATACGTCCAGCACGCTCATAGATTGTTGCCAGATCAGTATACATATACCCAGGATATCCACGTCTTCCAGGCACTTCCTCTCTAGCAGCAGACACCTGCAATATTCATGAAAAAGGGTTATAAACGTTGTTTAAACTGCCCAAATAGTTGTTTTGTTAAAAAACAAACAAAAGGTAAGAAGGTGTCGGTGAAAATGATTATCACCTCACGAAGAGCATCAGCATAAGAACTCATATCAGTTAAGATGACAAGAACATGTTTGCCACATTCATATGCTAAATATTCTGCTGTAGTCAAAGCAATACGAGGAGTGATGATACGCTCTATTGTAGGGTCATTGGCCTAAAAAAGGTGTTAAAAAAGATAAGCACTTGAAAATCGCTATTATGATTAAAAGGACAGTAAACAAACACATACAAGGGACTTACAAGATTTAGAAAAAGAGTCACTCTCTCCATTGATCCATTTTCCTCAAAATCACGTTTAAAAAATTGTGCAGTCTCCATGTTCACACCCATAGCTGCAAAAACAATGGCAAAGTTGTCCTCTTCTCCACCCGTCTGTACACACAAGTGCCAATTTTATTTAATGAGCAACAAGAATAAACTGGAGAAACCAACACGTGACCACTAAAACTAATAAACACAATAGTCGCACAAAAAACTTTAGTTCCTTGTATAAAACAAGAACTACCTACTGAGGATCAGTAGTTCACTATTTGCCAAATGGCTATTTGAGTAGTACATATTAGAGTTGGGAAAACGGGTGGGGCAGGTGGATCGTGTAATCGGTCAAAATGGGTTCGGGTAGGAACATGTTTTAGTACGAGTCAAAACAGGGTGGATTCGGTTTGACCATTAAGCATTTTTGCCCTTTATTATACATAGCTAACACGTTGTATGTGATTACAGAATTTGGTCATTATAATAAACTACACTATTAGAATAGAACTATTTAAAAAGGTTGTAAGAATAAAAAGATACAAGTTGTGTGACTCTTAACCTATTTGAACCATTTGACTTCTTTCCCTTTTAGCTAAACTTTCCGATTTGACCCATCTGAGTATCTGACCTGTCAGTAATTTATCATAATACAATTGAACTGATTTCTAGATAAACAGGTCCAAATTGCCACCTTATCAAGCATCTCGTAATTGGAGTAACACACTATCTGTAGATGCACATAATATTATGTGTCGTTATGTTAGCAAATGTTAAACGATCTCCAAGAGCAATAAATACCTCAAGCAAGTTTTCCGTCTTTTCCAAGCGCTTGACCAAACCAGCTTGACGACAGATCTGAGCAGCAATTTCATTGTGTGGAAGACCAGCAGCAGAAAATAGAGGAATCTTTTGTCCTCTAGCGATTGAGTTCATGACATCAATTGTGGAGATACCAGTCTGTATCATTTCTTCAGGATATGTTCTCTCACTGGGATTGATAGAACTTCCTGAAATTGTTAAATACATATTATGTATCTCCTTTGTATCTCCAAGCTTGTGTGTGCAGAGACAAAGAGCTTGTTTTCTTATATACTTTCAGTAGAGGTGGGAAAATGTGTGGGCTGGACTGGTTAGGTAACTGGTCAAAACCAGAAATTTTTAGTACCGATTGGTTGACCAGAAACAGTTTATCATCCACTTATAAGCTTTCAGTGGAGGTGGAAAAATGTGTGGGCTGGACAGGTTAGGTAACGGGTTCAAACCAGCAATTTTTTAGTGCGGGTTGGTTGACCCGAAACAGTCTATCATCCACTTTTTTTTGTATAAAAATCAATGCATTAAAGATTATAACAGAACTACATTTATAACATACAGTAATAATCTAATGTGAAGAGGCTGAATGTAAAAAAGAAAAAGAAAATTGCAAAACTTTTAACCCATTTTCTTTTTAGCTTTCTGTTTTTATTTACTGACTTGACTGGTTAGAGATAAAACATGACCCAGATCAACACATTCATATATAAACGGGTTAAAAATGGCTACATCAGGCTTTAAACATGGTTTCTTTGCACCGCTACGGACCCAAATTGCTGATTTTACTTTTTTTTGGATGTGGCCATAGTGCTTTTTACTATACAGAAAGTAAATAAAAAAGCAGCAAAAGATAATGCAAGAAAAGGATTTTGCTTTCATATGTTGCACAGATACATTATTTGCTCAAACACTTAGAAACATAAAACATACTTCATAGAACGCAAAACGTAAACAAATTTAACAAGAAACCCCCGTAATTCAAACTAGATCTAGATAAAAGGTTACCAGAAATATCCAGGTAAGCCTCTGGCAAAATAGGAGGGCCATTATCGATTGGCTTCCCAGAGCCATTGAATATGCGCCCAAGCATATCCATGGAAACAGGAGTTTTTAAGACCTGAAAATGCATCAATCATTTATTTAAACAACATAACTTAATATGAAGTACAAAGAAGACATGTCTTTAGAAAACTGAAAAGATAGAAAAGCAAAATCCAAGTACCATACGATGAAACTTGAAGCACAAACGAAAAACCAAATAAAAAATTCATCAAGTACATATAAGATACCAACAGGTCTTTCACCTGGCGGTATCAAGGTGGCCCATCAACCAATAGGTTGCTGTTTCATGTCCCACTTGGGACATCATATTTTATCTTTGTTACCTTTTCTTAATTTAAGTGACTCAAAATATAAAAAGAAATAAGCAGAAACGTGTAGTTCAGCCTAATGCAATCCACAATTATGCACACTCTTGGAGATAATCTAGAATTAAAATCCTAATGTAATCAGATTAGATATTTTTCACTTCGATCAAGAGTTGTAATTAAGAGGATTATTATGCGTTTAACCGGTCTCGCTCACACAAATATAAGCTTGTATGAATTTTAATCTAACCGAGATGATGTGCGAGTAGAATCTGATAAAATTTTTCTTAGAATGGCAATCAATGTCAATACATAGCAATCGAAACAAAACGAAGCTTATGTACCTCCCCGGTGAATTGCACAGTTGTAAATTTATTGTCTATTCCAGATGTTCCTTCAAAAACCTGGTCAACATAAAAAAATATATTAACTTATCGTAGATGATAGCAAGTTTGAAGAATGTCAAGAACAATTCATTAATCAATGACAAAGGAGCATTCAAGCTGACAATAATATACTACCTAATCAAAATCACAAAAACTTGTTCAATTGATTAATGATCAAGAAGAAAATAACATGATATACTATAGACAGATGCACACAGGGAATGCCATATAGTGATGACCTGGACAACAGCTTTCTCTCCATCAACTTCCAAAACCTGACCACGTCTGGTTGTTCCATCTCCTAAACGGATATTGACGATCTCTTGATACTTTGGTCCCTGTCAGAATATAAAGAGATTTGCACATATTAATTTAAACAGTGGTGTGCATCTACAGAAAATGTGTACATAGAAAAATATCATACAGAAGAAATTACATAAGATTGAAGAAAAGCACATAAACTAACCTTCACTTTATCAAGGATGACCAGTGGTCCAGCAACTCCAGACACAGTTCTATATTCTGCTCAAACATTAATCAGTAGTGAGTTCAGAAATCATGCACAATTATAGATTATTTGTGTTACTGATTCTTGAACATACATATGTGGGTACTCAATCAAACAAACAAGAAGATTTCATGATTTTTTAAGCAGAATTATAGTTGCCAATCATATTCATCATCTATATAATTTGGTCTTATTGCTACAAAAACAAAAGAATATAGATACGTCAAGTTGCTAGACTTGAAGTTCTAACCAATTATCTCTATTTGTTAACTAGAGAAGTAAAAAACATACATATGACATTGTAAAACTCATAAGCTTACCCATTCCAATTTCAAGCGTTCCTTCATCCACACTGACATTGTTTTTAGCCACACCCATATTCAGCTATCTAAAAAGAACCTACAAAAATGAAATCAGAGAACTTGAATTTAAAGTTCAACATATTCAGTTGACAACATTATGTAACCCCTTGTCAGCATAATAATTGAGAAAGAGAAACAGATGAATTAAAATCCAATCAATCAGCAATAATGATCAAAATGTGAGATCTAAATATAGACATGATGTTAGATCAAATTGTAACTACTTAAACAAATTTCACATGAATAATCTAACCATAACTCGATCCAAGCATTTAATTACAAAATTTTAATTACCGATTGATCCAATGATAATGAAAAGAAACAAAAAATCAAAACTTTAGCACATCCTCTATCAATTTTTCGGAAATCAATAACGAAAAATTTAAGATTTCATAACCCACACATACATAGATATATATATACATAAATTACGTGGATCTAGATGCAACAGAAAGAGATGTATAGAATAATAACAAATTATAAAATACGTACAGATGGATACAAATTCAATGAAAATGATGCACAGTAGTCCTTACTTGTTAATCGATAAGTTAATAAGTATAAATGGATCCGATTGATTGAGGGTTTTGAAATAGAATTGGGGGTGTATGTGGCTCTCGTATATGAGATGGGGACACGATCAATCTGATGACAGATAATATTGATTTATTTAATTCAACGATTGATCCCCAGATACACTTATTTGATCTAAAAAGAACTCCATATCAGTTATGCTTTAACGAATTTAGAGTTATGTAAATATTAATCAATTTAACCATTTACATTTTACATTTTGGGATCAAATGAAGGATTAAAAATGTAAATTAAATGTTAAATGTATTAATTTTATTTTGAATAATCAAAATCATTAATCAATAGGTAATCATCATTTGAAGTAACAATTATGGTGACGTTGAAATTAACATACGATTAGAAATATGTCTAATTTAGGTAATTTTAACTTGAGTTTTTATTTTAATAAAATTATTTTTATCGACATCTAATAAAATTACATTTTATCTTTAAATGATCAAACATGTAACTATATGAGTATTGTATTAATTATATAACTATATGAGTATTGTATTAATTATAATTTTTGATATTCAAATTTTATGTGAGACAATGTGTATCATATGTGTAATATTCTAAAGTATTTGAATATTTATCGTCATAAAAAGAATAAATTTAAACACATCAATTACATTATGTTCTACACTTTTAATAAATTGAAAGAAAATACAAGAATAGAAAAAAAAAATAAAAAAAAAAATATATGTTTACTATTATAAAAGGAAAAAATTGTAAACAAATCGATTATGTTCCATTCAATTAACTTTATAGATGTTGCGTGCAATAGCTAAAATGAAAATAAATTATGAGATAATTGAGTATATTGATTTTTTTATTTATTTTACACATATTGTTTTGAAGTGTTCACTTTCTCATTATATAGTCATGGTCATTTTATCGATATTTACACTTTACATATTAGACTGACATAGTATAACCTTTTATAATTTTATATCATACACAAATATATATCATGTTACTTTTTATAAGATAAATTGCCAATAATATAACATCGTATATAATTGTTGTTATTGTAGAGTACGTTAAACTTTTCGTTCATCAAAGAAACCCAATTCGATAACATTTTAGGGGATCCTGATTACGTTTTAAGTAGGTAATCGATCAAACTTGATGAACTGCCAAAATTATGTGACTTGCATTATGAGAGTGCTAAATGTTTATGAGAAGCAAAGTAAATATAAATATAAATACTTATGATAAACCATTTATCCTATTAAAATTTGAGTAAGCGTAGGTGAAGAATGGTAAATGGTAAATTTGATGGTCCATGTAAATAGTAAGAATCTAAAAAGAAATTCATATTCACTTGAATGTTAAAAGTCATGTTTCATCACGAAAGAAGAGGTTCTAAAAAAAGTTAAAAATTAATATTTAATTTATTTAACTTTTATCCTCTGAAAAACATAATCTCTCATATTCATGTTCAATATGAAAAGTCCTTATACTAATGGTAAATAGTAAATTTGATGATGTTACTTTTACAAGAGATGATTTATACTAATATATAATATATTTTAATGTTTTTTTAAAGATATATTTTATTATTTTGTTCATATAATTACTAATATCTTTTTTAATTCGTAGAAATGACTAATATACCTCTAATTATTAATTATTAAATTTGTATTAATACAAACATTAGTAAACCATAAACTAATTAATTTATGAAATTTAATTAACATACTCCTAACTATTAATTATTAAATTCTCATTAATACAAACATTATCAAACCATAAGCTAATTAATATATGACATTTAATTTTAACTTAAACTTCTCTATATCTATAGTAGACTATTATATTATATGATGCATTTGGAATGTTATTTAGGATTACCATTTAATATAGATAATGTTTAATATCAAAATATAAAAAAACAAACTAAAAATAAAAAATTAGTGAAACTTAAACCTCTAGAATCAACAAACGACTCTGCAACTCGCAACATGTCTATTAAGAACTCGAAACCCGGCACTCGTAACTCGCAACCCGACTGTCGAGTTTGCAATGAGATATTATGATATATTTAACTTTCAGTTATTTTGTTACAATTTTTGTTTTAAAATTTATTTATTTTCCCACTTACAAAACAACATTCTTTGTGTATTGAATGTAGGTTTTGATTTTAAAATATTTCAGAAAACAAAATACTACATATCGAATTAATGTGAAACTAATAAACTATTTCCGCTGTATTGCGTGGGTATTCTTGTAACTATAGTAATAAGCATTTGAGTGTTTTTTTAATATAGAAAGTACTATACTATTTTTCCCTAAAATTTACTAAGTTTTTTTTTTTTTAAATAAAATTATTAACATACCCCTACATATATTAAGTTCTCATAAATACTATAATGTTTAAACCTTAAAACTAATTAAAACATGTAACATAACTTTTGAGCTGTCAAGGTTTACGGAACGTGCCAAATGTGGATAAAAAGGTTGGAACCAAACAAACATTTTGGCAAACCATCTTTCGGTGTCAAATTACGCATCTAAAGCCATCAATTAAGATACCCCAATTTTGCACATTTTAAAGGTCTTCAAAATTAAGGAAGTGAACCCTTAAATGTGTTTTTTTTCGAATCATAATTTTCTCACATTTATTTACATGTTTAAGTATGTGGTTATATTGTTAATTAATAAAAGAATGTAACAAAACGATGAATTTATAAGCTTAAAAGGGTAATGTGGTAATGTAATACAATTATGATTTCAATTCCTTTTAACACATTTACGACTAAACAAGATTTAGAATTTGATAATTTTTAATTTTTATTCCTTTGAATTATAATTTCATTAATAAATTTCATTTTTTTCGAAACTTTTGTGCGAACCAAACAATCATTTAATGAATGATTTTGTTATTTTTTTTCTTATTTTTTGACGAAGCTTACAATAATAAAAGATATTTAAGTATTTGAAAATATATCGAACTAAAGTCAGACATTCATAGCATGTATCGAATTATTCAGGTTTTGATTGAGTGTGTAACGAATTCTAAATTTATTGTTATTGTATGTATTTTAGTGACATAACAACTTATAAGGATACCACGTGACACCTTATATAAATAACACACCAATAAAACTATAATAAATAACATACAATAACAATAAATAATAAATATTTTACACTATAGAAGTATAGAGCAATTTGTTAGACACTATAAATATCAAATATGTCAATAATGCGTAACTCAACTGATAATAAATTGTAACGTTTTTGTCATAAAAAATACAAGGTTAAAAGTTTAAACCTTAATACCATATAATTACCATTGCTGCCTTACATTATGAATAAAGATTACCGTTCTAACCGACGGTTATCAATAAATTGCCACGCAAAAAATTGTCGAACATTAATTTTGATTTTTTACGGACTATTTTGTATCGTAACAATTTATTTATCCGTTTTTCTCTAAAAAGATTTTCCATCCCAATCTAGGGGCTATTTGCAATTTTCAAGACCATGAGGACATTTCCTGCAAACAGAGTTTAATCATCTCTGCAACAATCTTAAACCCTCAATAGAACCCTTTCTTGCTCGCCCCCATTTTCACTCCGTTCATCAATCAATCTATCCAATTTCTCAATCTCCTTTCATGTAATACACTAATCATTACTAAATTTACATGTTTTAGTAGCTGATTACATCCGTCACTATGAAAGCTTTAAACTTTCTTAAAACCCTCAAAAACCCCACTTCAAAAACCCCAACTTTGCTTTTCCGATTCATTTCATCACAAACCCTAGAACAAACCCCAGTTTTCGAACCCGAAGAACCACAAGCAACCAATCTCAGCAACAACAACGGCAGCAGTTTTGGATTCGATAGCAGTGAATATGAATTACCAAATATGAATTCAGGTTTAGGGTTAGGAATAAATGAGACTAGCAATCGAGAATCGACGTGGGACGAAAAGTACCGTAGGAAAGTTAACAAAACTTTATTTGGTGAAGAACATGAAAAGTTTGTGAAAGAAAGAAAAAGTAAGAAAAAAGGTAAGACTAAGAATGAGAGGATGATTGAACAGGAAGAAAAACGACGTCGAACGGTGATTCTTTCGAAGGTGTTACTCGAAGCTGCGGTGGCTGAAAATGATGAGACTGAGAGTGAGGATGATGAGATTGTGAAAGTGGAAGATCAGTTGTCTTTATCAGTTGGGATTATTGGTGCTCCTAATGCTGGCAAATCTGCTCTTACTAATTTCATGGTTTGTTTGTTTTTAATTGGTTTTGTGAAATGTTGCATATTAGCATATATGAATGTTACTAAGTTGATTATATGATCATGATACACCAGAGTCTTAGTTGATATGAATATGTAGACTTACAAGAAACGTTTGATAATTGTGGTCTTGTGGATATTAAAATTAGTTGTTTGTCATATTAAAATTCAAATTGAAGTACTTATTTTTTACACGGAAGGACAAGTTAATTGCTTTCTATTTGAAGTTAGATTAAATATTGGAAAATTTTAATTACTTTAATTGTCTTTGACACAGAAATTGCTATTATCCACCTCTGTTTGCTGACTTTTGTTTTGAATATTTCTAGGTCGGGACAAAGGTTGCTGCAGTTTCACGAAAGACAAATACAACTACGCATGAAGTATTAGGAGTGATGACAAAAGGCAAAACTCAAATAGTATGTCCCTTGAAAAGAAAAAGCCTTTTCTCTTCGTGTGGCTTTGTAGTTCTATTTTGAAATGCTTTTTTAGTTATTGATAGTCTAATATACCTGTACAATGTTACCTAAAACATAAAAAACTCAAATGAATATTAATGCTATTGGACATCCCATATATAATCTGTCACTAGTTTTTTTTTTTTAATGTATTTTATGAGTTTAGCTTATAATATCTTTTTAAACATAGGTTTAGGTACAGTTGACTAATTTTTTAACGTTGGAATATTTGTTTTAACTTTATTAGCTGTTCTGCTTGAAAACATATTCTTTCTCTGCATCTATTTATCCACTTATTTTATTTATGTTTCAATTTGGTGCTTCTCGTTACCCATTGTAGCTTATGACTTTCCACAATGCTGTATTAGTTTATATGATGACCTCTTTTTTTTTAGTATCCTATTTTACATTCATCCTCACGTAGTTTTATTTGGTGAGCAGTGTTTCTTTGACACCCCAGGGCTAATTATGAGAAGTGGCGGACTCCCAAAATCTGACATTAAAGTTCGCGTTGATAGTGCATGGAGTTCAATTGATCTTTATGATATGCTCGTTGTTATATTTGATGTTCATAGACATCTCACCAGGTTAATCTTTTACTAGCCATTCTCTATAATCATGTCTTGATAATTGTTTCTACTATTATCAAAGCCTAAGGGAAATAAACCAGTGTATATTTGTTTTGAGTAGTTTAACCCTAAGATTTGTACTTTGTGGGCCCTATTGGTAATGTTTGGAGAGAAATGAAGATGTAATATTTAACTCATGTGAGTAAAATGGTGTATAGCATAAAAAAGAGACCTAGATTACATGAAATTTTTTCGTGTTTGCTTACAAATCAAATGACCATGTCAGAAGATATGTTCTTAAAAGGAGGGTTATTGACACATGAGCTATTAGGTGAACAAGGTGTTTGGATACACTTTTAACTTGGTAATTGTGCTATAACGTTGCAATAATCAGTTCGGACTGTGGTTTAAAGAGGTCATGATTCATGAATATGATTTTCTTGCAAGTTTGGGGCAAAATAATTTGACTCGAGAATTAGTTAAGGAATAGCTGTAAGAAAACTGATTATAAATGTAAAAATGCCTAACTTATGCCTAGCCTTTAGACTTTATCAATCAATTATAAATTACGATTCTCCAAGTTGCAATGCAAACTCTTTATGGTGACATAGGGGAACTTCATGAGTTTGTGTTTGATTACTTGCTTTATTGCCCACTGCTATTAAATCAATACAAATAACATATTTATGTGTAATGTACACAGGCCTGATAAAAGAGTGGTGGGACTTATTAAACGAATGGGTTCACAAGCCAATCCAAAACAAAAACGAATATTATGCATGAATAAGGTGGATTTGGTAGAGAAAAAGAAAGATTTGCTAACGGTGGCTGACCAGTTCAAAGATCTTCCTGGATATGAGAAGTAATATTTTATTATTCAATGACTTCCTTTTCATCCATTTTTAATACCTAAATAGTTATAAGTTATTCGTTCATCTTTATTCCTATTAGGTATTTCATGATATCTGGGCTAAAGGGCTCCGGAGTCAAAGATCTTACACAATATTTGATGGATCAGGCATTTTTTTTACTACTTCTGAGTTCATTTTATTTCACATTTCCATTTTGTGCTTTTAGGATCATACTACTAATATATATGCTTTCTGTTAAGTTGGATACGAACATTTGAACTCACGAGCAATGCTTGTCAGGGATGATAATCCTATGTTGTTAAGCGAAAACTTGTACACAGTTACGTATTGTTGTTTTTAGTAATAATTGTATCTAATTTGTATAGGCAGTTAAAAGACCATGGGATGAAGATCCTCTCATCATGACTGAAGATGTCATGAAGAATATATCACTTGAAGTTGTTAGGGAAAGATTTCTAGACCATATTCATCAGGTATTGTTCAGCTCGTTTTCTTCTTGTACTTGATGGAATTTTCATGTAATTTCATCTGCTCAAATAAAGTTTTCTTGCTGAGTAGTTCTTTATGCATTCCCTCTATTTCTAAAGATTTTCCATACTTTTGGACATCTTACAAAAGTTGCAACAGTTCCTGTCATTACAACTTTTTAGTTAGTTAAGGACCTGTTGATAGAGGTGCAATTTTAACCCATTTACATATAATTGGGTCAATTTGGGTTATGTCTAATCTTATCTTTAATCTGTCAAATAGGTCAAACAAGAAAAAAGCTTAGCAAAAAGTAGAATGAGTCGAATGGGCATTGTACCTCCCAAATCATTTCAATAAAAAAATATTTTTATTAGAACAATAAAAGTTTTGTAATTTATATTTGACAGTGAGCCTGTTTTGATCTGTTACCCTACTACAAGACTTGAGTGATAACCAAGCTGATCTTAACAGGAGATTCCATATGATGTTGAACATCGATTAATAGATTGGAAGGAATTGCGGGATGGTTCGGTAAGGATTGAGCAGCATTTCATCACCAACAAAGTCAGCCAGCGCAAAATCATAGTCGGCAAGAATGGTTCTAAAATAGGGTAATCTTTTTTCATCTCACAACTCACTTTTTTCTTATGGATTATTTTGAGGAAGTTTTGGTTGGTTACTAGTTAATATACATCTTGTACTAAACCACCTCGCTCTGTATTACCCATATGATTTGAGGACTTGTTTTAGTATAATGAAATTTTTATGATGTTGTCAGATTATTAAATCTCACTAGAGTTGATATTTTTCAGGAGAATAGGTGTTGAAGCCAATGAAGAGCTGAGATCCTTATTTAAAAGGAATGTTCATCTGATTCTTTTGGTCAGGCTCAAATGATAGAATCGATAGCTCAATAATATATCATCTACCCTCATTGTTCATATAAGCGCTCCATCTACTTGAAGACTTAAAAACAAAAGACGAAGCTCCTGCTATGTTGGAGCTTGTTTCAGGCTTTTAGCTCTCTTGCAGGATTGATATCCAAGATTTGGATCGGATGAATTGGCCTCAGAAAAGAAGAATACCATGTCACTGATCCCATCTTTTCCCTATTTCCTTTTGTATGTTCAATTGACATGCCGGTATAGTTTTGTTAAATGTATTTTCTTTTTAGTTTTGATTTTTCTCATATAGCTAAAGATTTGACACCATCTTATAATGGTAAGTATCCTTTACCTGCCACGTCTTCGTATATTTTTTGAATCCTATTCTTTTCAAATAAATCTGTCTGCTAATCTTTTCTATGTTCTATGTTGTCATCACAAGTGATTATTCAATAAAGGTGCATCACTATGTGTTTGTCGTTGCATTATATGTCATCACAACCAAAAAGATATGTTCTTACTATAAAAAATTAACAAAAGGTGGTTTAACACTATTATTTAGTGCAGATGATCTCCATGATGTGATCTACTCGTTATATAATATTCATCGTGTCTGCTTCATGGCATAGGCGTGAATGGAACAGTAGCATGGATCACTGACATGTTTTTATGATCAACAATAGCCAGCTATGCTCAACTTTCTCACTGCATTTACAGTGCTCTTAACAGCATTACATAAACTTGATTTTCGAATAATGTCCATAAAATTCACTATAAAATTCACTATTGATATTTCTAAAGTTACCTTTACTCTGTCAAAGTTAAAGGATCGGGAATGAGAAAATGGAAAACCACAAGGACGAAAATTTTTAAATGCCACAAATGAATAAGCCACACAACTTCTAACAAATTTTGAATGCCACAAACACATAATGGAAGCAATTTGATCATCTGCACAGATAGAAATTAAAACGAACCACAAAACAAAGCCCAAGCAAAATATGACCTTGACTACCAACAAATGAAAACAAAGGTATAAAAATGTTGGGTGACAAGCAACAAAATGTCAACAACATATATGGTTATGTTTGCTAACAATACTAGACGCATATTTCACATAACTTGCAAAGGTAAGAAGAAAGTCCAAACCTTAGAAATTGTATTCATTCAGATTTCCCTTGGAGTCACTGAGTTCTACATCAGCCATGCATTCTTCAGCAGAAATGGGAGGCAATTGTCTTGTTTTCCTCTTCAAATTATGCTTATGCCAATCACTCTTGAAGTGTTCTCTATACTGTTTAGCATCCCCCACAATCGCATCACATGTACTGCATTTGTTTTGCTTTACCTGACCTCCTTCAGTGGTGTCGCGTTTTGGAGCTAATGTCTGTTTTTGCAATTTCTCACTCAATTCGTCAGTAGATTTCTTGGGTTCACTTGATGATACATCCTCGTGACCATCGTAGTGATCTGCATCGATATCACCTTCACCATGCACCGAAATAGCTAGAATTTCAGACCTTCCTTGCAGATTTCTCACTAGCGCATCACAATCACGGAATAATCCAGGGTCCATTTCACATACCTGCCCAGGAGTCAGTTAACAATATAAGAGGTTAAAATGATAATTTTTAAATCTCTTGTAAAAAAAATACAACTTCTGACTCTATGTGCAGTTTTCACTAACAATATTTTTATTTCAAGTAAGAGTGTTCTGCAACAAGAATAAAAAAAGGATGTTGAGGTCCAATGTAATTAAATTGCTACTTCACTTCTGTTCATTGAATACTCCTAAGCGATGAACCAACACTTTAAAAGCTACGCGTATATATAACGGGTGGTATTAAACTATTTATCAAGGTATCTTATATTGAATGAATAGTAGCAATGATTGAATGTACATACAATGGTCTGCACATAAGATAAATAAAAAAATAAACCTAGCGGATGGGTAGGGGGTTCGAAATTTTGACCCAATTACTTAATGGGCAATTCGGGTCACCTTTTGTACTTTTACCTCTTAACGGGTCAAATGGGAAAAATTAAAAACCACTATGAAGGAAACAGGTCAATGCGCAAATAAAAAAGGTTAAAAGATAAAGGTTCAAGTGGTTCAATTTAGTTTTCCACCAATGCTAGTAGCTTTTTTATTTTTTTACTTTTCCTTTCAATCTGAAAATCAAAGACATCAATAGATTTTGAAGTTTACAAGGACATTTCAAGTAACCAGTTGGTTACGAACTATGAAGTAAGTGATAAAGATCTTGAACTATAATATGCCATTCAAGATCTCCTTCTACAGCAGTGGTAAAGAAGAAAATATCAGAAATATAGGCTGCTCCAACTCTTGAAGAAGATATCAGAAGGGATGAACTACTTATAAACAGTACTTGACACGGAAAACCATTTTAGCATAACGGCTTGTTGTATATCGAATAAACTACTTAATGACATTGTAACCTTCGACTCTACATGCAGTCTTTGGACAATCAGGTATTCATCTAAAAGAACCTTTCCACAATGACAAAGGGGTTTTAATCTCTTCACTATAGTGCCTTGATTTACTTCGGCTTTACTAATGACTAAATTTGCTTCATTTGAACCCATATTGAAACTAGCATTTGCTGCTGCAGAATAAACTAATTTAAATATGGGATAACAATAAAGGATCATGTGATCTGAGAAGAAAATTTTCAACAGGCCCAGACATATAAAAGAAAGAAAAGATTGCAACTTCAATTGGATATCCGAAAATGCATGTCATCAAATGTTCCTATGGCAGAGAAATTTAAAGAATATCTTATCTAAGTTGTAAGGGGTTCACGCACTTCACAAATAACATCATGCTTATCATAATGCATATACCTAGATGCACACAATCGATTATGTCAAATACCTTGAATACTGCTCTCTGTATATAGGCATTAACCACTAAATATGAATTAATAAAAAATAAATGCATCCAAGCAGACCTCCTACATATAGCAAAATATAAAAATTGTGGAAACTAGACTACTTACAATAGAGAGCTGACTTCCAGATTCATCTTTAGAAACAATGATGGTTTTCCACTCATTAAGCTTTCCAGCAAGAGAATCATCAAAGTTCTGTTGTGGCAGTGTTAGCCTTAGTCTCATCGGAGACCTCTTTATTGGGAAATGTTTCTGAAGTTCCCGGATGACATCTAAAGCCTGTAATTAGTCAAAATTAAAGAATCCATTTTTCTTCAAAATGGTAGGAAGAGAAAAAAAAAAGAAGGAAAGAATAACTGAACTTGCAACGAGGCGATTGTTCATTGTTTGGACTTACTTAAAACTACATTATCACAATAAATAATCTATGAATAAAGCGATTAGGAGTCTCTTTGCATTGAAAATACACTTAGGGAAACTTCCAACCTGTTTAACCAGTTAACCGGTTCAAACCCATTTTGACCCATTTCCTTTTGATTTAAAATTTTGTTTAACGGGTCCGAGAAAAAAACATATCAGAAATCAATTCATTCATAAGCAAAATGGGTCAAAACTTCCATCTCTAGACTTCACCCATCAATAAGCAGATGGAATTACCTGTTTCTTGGAACTGCTATGCGGGTCGACAGCAAAGTGAATTTCATGCATCAAACGTTCAATCATGCTTATAGTATACGGGCGTTGAGTTTCAGGGTTAATAGTCTTTTGCATGACAATAGTTGCAATGTCCCTAAATTGATTCAATAACTGTGATTCTCTCTCCTTTCCAGCAATTTGCAGTTCTCCTTTCTCCAAAATCTGCCAAACCATATCTATATATTCATTTGAGAGGAAACACCTGTCTGATTCTAGACAAGTAATAAAGCTCATGAAAAAAGTCAAGGATGCATTTAGTTACAGAAAAAATTCTCTAATTTTCAACTTATATTTTTCAACAGAATGGGTAGTGTTTCGTGTCACTAGAAAACTAATGGAAACTTAGAAAACGTGTTCAAATGTAAAACATGCTGCTTTCATTTTCCAGAAAAGAAAATGTAGAAAACCATAAATCGTAGTTTTAAGATTTGTAGTATTTAGGGGGAACACAAACTTGTACACATTATCAGCTTTTGGTAGGATTTTATTGGAAAGAAACGCATCTTAAGATTCAAAATGATTTACTAAAACCTCAAGACAGATTTTTCCTTGATCATCCATCCCAAAGGCAGCCTTTAGATCCTTTGACTTAGCAAGAACTCCTTTAGCAACATTTGAGTAAACTATTTGTGATTGCAACACTTCATCCAGATCTTTCTCACTGACATTAAAACATCAATCAATTATCATGTTTAACAAGATACAGAAATCATTACAATAATCACTAAAAAGAAACTCAGTAGTATGGTTGCTGCTGTCTTATTATTATTCTCTACCTCATTACAAATTGTAAAGTATACACTACTCATGGATATAAAAATGACAAAAAGCTTCACCAAACAGCATTTATTCTAATCATTATTTTACACACAACAAGTATAGTTGCAAAACTTTTACCAAATAATAAAAATAAATATATTTTAAAGTAACTCTTAATTTTTTTTCTTTGTTTTCTTAGAGCTCTGGCTTCATCTTAAAACTAACAAACTTTTCCATTCAGGGGATTAATTTTTCAAAGTAAAACCTAAAGCACTGGTAAGGTTCTAAAAGATTCATATTAGCAGCAGGAATAAATTAATGAAGCTAAAACACACAGACAGAAAATAACAATATAATTTGCTATCTAAAACCCTAAATAAAAAAAATTACACGCCAGAGCGCCAAGAGAGGACTTTGTTCTTATAACAAGCAATCTCAAATCGGTTTCCATGTTTCTTCAGACGAACCACCGCTACGTTTGTCAGTCTTTTTTGACCAACCGGCTGCACCAACGTCCGAGACATTCTTTTCCCCTTCCTTTTCTTTTTATTATTTGCCCTTATTTGATGATGATGATGATGACGATGACGATGATGAAATTGAAATATTTATCGAAGTATTTATCATTGGGGTTTGCGTTGTGGTGACGATCGATTTTAATTTTTGCGAGATTACGGACGGTGGCGGTCACCGGTTCTTTGATCTGGACAGTGGTGGTGGTTGTTACGAGATTACGTATAGATCCTGCTCTGGTTTGTGTTTGTGATATAAAAGTGGAAGAGAAAGAATATACAGGAAATGAAATTGTTTGTGTTTGTGTGTTAATTGTTTTTTGATTTGTGGAAATTTGTTGGATTTAGGGTTTTAAGGAAGATAAGGGTATTTTAGTAATTTTTGATGAGTTAACGGTCTATCCGTTAGATTTAACGAGGGAGGGACGCGGAATGTTGTAAAAGTGTTGTGAAAAAAAGTTGAGAGAGACGAGGCGTGATAAAACGAAGGACCACAGAGGTAGGAACTGTAATTTACTCTAAATTCTATTTGTATATCCCAAGTTATTTCTAAAGTGATTGAAGTGGATATGGTCCATTCTGAGGTGTTGAAGACTTGTGGCAAGATGCAGATTTGCTTGTGTTTTGAAGGTTCTTTTTGGTTGAAATTGTATGTGGCTTTTGTATACATGTACTTGGGCTTTCATGCATTTAGTGTGTTAGTTCGAGTCATTTGTGGAAGATTTTCCACATTCTTTTGTACATAATGTTTGATCGATCATTTATAACATTTAATGGGGAATTTCCTTACCAAAAGATAATAATTCTATTTGTATTTACAATGTATACAAATTATATCGGAAGGCGAATTGATTTGGGGGATGTTCAGTTGATAAAAAAGTTTAGATACTTTAATCATATTGCCAAAAGTCATGTTCAAAGCTTCCAATCCTATCATCTTTTGTTGTGAGCAACACCAGTTTTTCATGTTGGGGAGATTCATCAAACACAAATAACAAAATAATGAATTGCATCGTAATGAAAATTTAGCAAAAGATGGCTATGTTGTCAATGGCTACTATTGATCTATTCTAAAAGCTACAAATCTCTGGTCTTATTAAACTAGGGTGGATATCATATAAGATCTTGGCCTCTTGGGAAGATAGACAGTAAGAAAACACTGGTTGTAATTGCCATCTCTTGTTCACAAGCTGTCTTTGGAGTGATCCGAAAAAAGATTCCTGCATCAGTTCCATAAAATTAACTAGTTTATGATAATAATGCTCGATTATGACTTAAATATCTAGAATCACCCAAACAATACTATAATGAGAGCAACCATAATACTTATGTTTCAACTCTTAATCGAAAGCAACCATAGTAAGATGGGCAGGTTAGGTAACACGTCAAAATAAGTAACTTTTGTACACGTTGGGTTGACCTGAACACTTATTGTTCAAGTAATTTAGGTTTTAAAATATAATTACTGTGTCAAATATGCTTACAAAATCAGATTATTTCAATAATAATCTAAATTTGCAAGTAAAATGGTTTAGGAGGATTTACGCATTAAAAATACAGTACGGTGACTTCTACCCAGTTGGACCTGCTGATATTAAAATTTTTTTAAGCTTTTCTTCTGTATATATAGTTTATCCTTGTGACCTGTCAGAGACAAAATATAACCCAATCGATCCACTCAGTAGTAAATGGGTCGAAATTGCCACCTCTGTTGAGAGGTTATCGCTCTACATATAAAGAGATTCAGTAATCACCCGAACTACAGTTCATCCTTTCCAGTATCGGGCAGTATTGCTTTATCCTTGTTCTTCTTAATAAAATCGATAATCTTTTCCTTCTTTCTTTTTCCGCTGTACTGCAGCAACTTTCCACTTGCTGACTTAAGGTACAATGTTGGGTAGCCCTTTATTTCAATTCCTTCATAGACAATATCATTTGCAGTAGCATCCTATACAAAGTAACCAAATATGCAGCGACTGAGCTTCACATAAAAGAAGCTTACCATATGGATTTTTTGTAAATGTTGTAGCACCATCAATTATATATATACAGAGAAGTTTGAGTTAGGAGATCTTACACACTTAGCAATGACAACATCAGCACTTTTTGCGAAGGAAGCAGCAACTTTATCGAGAACTGGAGCTAACTTTTTGCAATGTGCACACCACGGAGCATAGAACTCCACCAGAACTGTAAATTATGTAGCGTTCCATTAGTGGTTGCTGATGCAAGAATATGAAACTAGGCTTGTCAATGGGTCAGATTTGGACCAGAATAGCCTGACCCATGATCTAACTAATTTGAGTAATTTGACTAATGAACTACTCCTTTGTGTACCGTTTTTCCCTGACTTGAAGACGATCTCGTCGAAATTGTCAGCTACGACCACTTTAACTGGCTGATCATTAATCTCAGGTACAGGCTCAGATTTCCTGAATGGTGCAACTTTTCCATCCTGCATGTTTATTCACAATTCTTATTACAATTTTATAACCACACAGTTGCAATTTAAAAGTTAGTAAATACTTCAAAGAAGAACTTAATTATTGAAAAGAATCACCTTGTAATCCTTCAACCATGACTCGATGTGGTCAGGCTCTAGATTTGGTTTCACATATTTTGCTTTTTCATTGTTTATAAGGAGAACAGGAACATGGTCTTCTCTAAGTCCAAAAAACTGTTAATTTGAACAAACATTTATAATTAAGTGAAAGTATGTTTATTAAATATTCTTAAAAATAAAAACGGACTGAGAGATTTTAACCTGGAAAGCACCTTCACTAGCCTCAACATCTCCCATAAAAAAACTTAATCCTGTTCCCTTGTGCTCATTAGCGATGTCGTGATATTTGGATTCAAAAGCACTAAAAGGCTTGCTACTGAAGTTTACAAAAAGCATAGCCTACCAGTTCCACAATATCTTGTTACAAAATCTCAGAGGTATATAAACAAATAACGATTAACCATTAACAAAAGTATGAATCAAGCAACTCTTGTTCACCTTCGTTTTTGGAGTGTTTAAGAATTTGAGGACGTATGGATGATTCTTTGGATCATTATCTAAGACGGTGACAGTAGGAGAGCTTGCCTCCTCAACAAACTTCTCTAAGGCATCCAAATTAAAATCCTGCAAAAATGTTAATCGTCTTGAATAATTGAAAGGAAGTAAGCATATTCATGATCAACTGCCGAATGTAAAACCCACCTCAAAATCTACTACAAGTTCATCAAAAGGCTTGAACAAACGGACAATAGGTCCAGACACAGAAGAATCACCTCGTGGTAAAAACTTTGCATCTAATGTATGAGTAAAGTCATAATCGGATTGCAATTTGCCAGCTAAAGTTAAAAATGTAGTGAACTTTTCTCCAGATAATTCAGGGAATATGCCAACCTATGACAACAAACAAACATATTACACATTGGTTGCCACAAATAATATGCAGCACACAACATGTCAAAATGGACATTGTTTTGATACATGACAATGGGTCTGGCTAGGTTGGATTGACCCGAAACACTTTTTATCCGGCCTCAAAATAAAAAATGCATTAAAAATGATTACAAGAACTGTCATTATAATAATAATCTATTTTTTTCTTAATTAAGCGAGGTTACGTGCATTAAATACACTTTGAGCAATCTTCAACCAGCTGGTTGACCAGCTCTTTATTAGCTCTATTTTTAATTACCCATTTGACCCGTTAGAGACAGATCACCCAAATCAACCCGCTTATAAGCAAACGGATTGACACAACCACCCTTACACATACGGGTATAGAATTTACGAATGGTGTGATAGACTTACAATAACAATGTTATCACCATCAATAAGGCCACTCCCTTCTTCAGTAGATTTAATTTCAATAGAAGCAGGTCCAGTTAGTTTCTTTAAGTAAGAAACTATTCCTTCTGCATCTCTAGGTCCTTTATAATCTTTAATAGTCTTCCCTCCATCTTTAATGATTTTAAGTGTTGGGTAACCTTTTATGTCATACTCGGTCGCTAGATCTTTGTTCTTTCCATCATCGCAGTTAACTTTTGCTAGAGCAACCGGGGGGTCATTACTAGTCAATATCGAAGCAGCTTTCTCGAGCTGAAATTTATTAAACAAGTCATAAGCTCATAAGGCGCATATGTAACCAAAGAAATGATGTACTAAGTAAAAATAAAAATAAAAATCGACTATTACCTCAGGATCAAGTTTCTTGCAGTGGCCACACCTGGGGAGACATGAGAATTATATGATAGTTTTTAATTGTTAATTAATATATTAAAAATCAATACCGCATTAATTAAGATATGTATCAGCACAATACTTGGTTTAAAAATTGGTAAAACCGATAGAATTCTTAAATTCGAAGTTTTTAGGCCCGACCATTACTAGATTTGGAGGACTAGCTAGCAACAAGAAAATTTATTACTGATTTGACTATAAAATTTTAAAGATGCAATGATCTATGATCCAAACACCCCTAAAATCTGATCTTAGTTAACAGTTAATTAATACTACCATGCATGCCTACTGATCCCCACGCATTAATCCATCAATATCTAAAACAACCATTATAAAAGCATCAACACAGAAAATAAATCTCACTTTAATCCAATTAATACAAGAAAGAATAATGTAAATCGGACACTACATGTGACAACGTGAATGCATATATAAAACAGGAGTCACATTACATACGTACCAAGGTGCATAAAAGTCGACGAGTATTAAATCGTGTTTGTTGATAGTTTGTGTGAAGTTGGATTGATCCAGAGTCAGCACCAACTCATGTTGTTTACTGTCATCTGCGACGCAACATGACGAAGTTACAAGAAATAACAACAAGGAGACGATAATTGGAACCTTTGAAAAAGAAGCCATTTGCCGGAATTCAGTGATCGGAGCTTCTGTTAACGAGAGAGACTCGGGACTATATTAATGTAATCTCCCGGGTATATATAACTAACTATTACTAGCTACTGCTAACTACCATATATTCATTCAACAAAAATAAAAAATAAAAAAGTAGGTACCATATTATGCGGTTCGTGTGATGAATGAACAATTCAGATAGCATGTGCATGTTTTGTCCATTATAATGGGAAAATATAAATTACACACTTACATACAATACCACTCTTCGAGTTTTCCTTCTAATATAATTCTCTTGATCGATTTCTTATTTTGTACAGTAAATTAATTAGTTCAATAATATTTAGAGTAAATGATGGGTTCTGTTTTCTAGGTGTTAGTTTTCATGAAAACAGAGACTAATAATGTACATATTAAAAAGTTGGAGGATAAATCATGTAAAATATAAAAAGTTATTATAACAAGATGATTGTTAGACAACAGATAAGTTTTGTAATGTCTACGGTACGTATACTATCTAATATATTATCAAACCCTTAAAGAAAATACCAAGTTTCTTAGTACTATTTTTTGTTGTTCTTTCGAACATAGCTTCGATTGTTATAAACGCAAAGTTGATAAGTAAGTATTAACTATTACGGAATCAACATAAGTGCAATGTAGTGTCTGAGATTGTGCATGGACATGCCATGTAAATAAGATCGAGTCAGGTATCAATAGGACATAATAACAATCATGCAGTATGATACATTATAAATGTGCATTCGTGGTTTGAGACATTCTAGTTGGACTGATGCGTAAACCGATTTCTCATATGGTACATAATTGTATAAATGGAGCACTTGATGTGATGCTTGCTCTAGCAGTTGAAATAGCTCTTCTAAACACCAACATTTAAAAGAGTTACAACACGAACTCTGCATACTGTCATCTACGCCATAACCAAAAAGAAAAGCAGAGTCTATTTAAAAATGCCAACAAACCACATTAGTTGCCAAGTAGAGATGTCAAAAGTGCCAAAACACCAATCACAATCATAATATTAAGAAAATAGTTTGATTGGAGAGGCTTATTAGGGCTTCCACCAACAGCTTCATATTCTGATCGAATCTTCTGCTTCATAGCATCTGAAAGCTCTCTCTGCAAATTCAAATAAGCAACGCTCATCGAACTTACCATCTCCATTATTAATACTCCCAATTTTTATTTGAAGATAACTTCATTCTTGCATAATTATAAAGATATTGCTTTAAGAAAACAACATAGTTCTTGTAATTTAATCCTGCACCAACCATGAAACACAAGAAATCTAAACAGTGTGTAGAAGAAAAAGAAAATGTCTCTTTAGGTTAGAATTTCCATAAACTGATGCAAATCCTGTATAACTATCAGCTGAAAAGAACTGTAATATAGAAAAGATTTGTTTTAAACCTTTCCCGACGAGTACTTGGCTGCTTCAAACTTCTCAGGAACTGCTGCTGGTTCATCATTAATTGAAAATCCCTGACAAGAACATCCAAAGAATATATCAAGAATGTGCTCAAAACCATTTGGATGTTAATAAACTGGTGGATCTGTTGTAACATGCTTCCTCCGAAAAGATGAGTTATACTTGAAGGTGGCAAAAAGGTTCCAATGTGGGTTCGGTTGACCCGAAACCCTTTATGTTTAAATCTTTTTAACCTTTTTATACAAAAAGCTAGGTCAGAAACTATATTATTTCAAATCTAGTCTATTTATTGAATAATACATCGAGGACGTTGTATGCACTGAGAATACACTTTCGGCGACTGTTAACCTGGTTGACCTTTTAGACCCATTTAACCCATTCCTTTTAGCTAGCTAGCTAATTCTACCCATTTGAAACCATTACAGATAAAACATAACCTGGATCAATAAGTAAATGGAACGAGCTGCTACCTATAATTATTACACTCCTAGAAACGAATTTTATAATTCTCAAGAACAATAGATACTGCATGTTTTAGAAAAGTTAAGCAGCGCTAAATAACTGCATCACAAACCTCGGCGGGATCAAACTTAGCTCCAAGGTTGCTGAGTTTGGCATGCGCCTCAGCATAGTCATCAAAGAAAGCTTTTTCATCTTCAGCATACTTCTCGGCAAATACCTGAAAAGCAAGTCATAAATCCATAAACATAGACAAGTTAAAAAATAAAAATAAAAAAATTGGGCTGACATCCGCCATGATCTTTTCACCTTAAATGATGGATCCTCAAAAAGGGCAGCATCTGTGGGCAAAACCAGTAGATCCTCATCTCTTCTTTCCTTGATGTCCTGTACAATTTTAATGGTATCGACAATTTATCTTAAGTACTGCAACAAGTAGCTGCTCTATTTAGATGAACAATATATATGCATGTGTCTGTGCACACAAAGAACAGACCATAAGAGAATACCTTAAAGTATGAATTATCAAAGCGTAGCCACTTCACTGTCCAAGACTGTCCTCCTGGGGCTCCAGGCCCTTCTTTCTGTCATATGTTGATATTACATAAATTTGATCATGCAAAGTTGAAACATAAAAAGTATACTGATGTCGCCTATAATAAGCATATTTTAGGAAGCAGTGTTAGCCCCATATAAGCTGATACGAATAACAATAGCCATGATTTCGGTACTTAATTGTTTCATATTGGTTGTTAACGTCAAAGATCCAGACCAATAGATGACTGGAGCAGAGAACGGCATGAAAATTGAGCTAAAGGAAAACTTTTTGAAAAGCCAGAAGTCGCAGATGCGACACCCAGGTTGCAACCTACGACAAGCCATCGTGAAAGAACAGAACTTTAAGATTTCGAGAAATTTTGTTGCACACTGGTTGGTTGCAGCCTTCGACAAATCTAGCAACTGCGACATGTGTGTGACATGCCCACGACACCACCTCAAAAATTGATAGAATGTTGGATTTTTTACAAGTTGGTGTTGCACCCTTGTTGCAACCCTGCTCGCACGCGCAACGCCCACCTGCAACAATTGCTCAGCACCTCGGTTGCGCCTGCAACAATTGCCTGCAAAAAAGGTTTTAACACCCCTTGTCCTTTTCCACCCTGCCATAAGCGTATGTCGCAATTGCAACCATAATGTCGGAGCCTGCAACCAGTACCAGATCTGGGCAATATACGAGCTTCCATAATCCTTTAATTATAACAAGCTTCAGGTGCCCTGACTCTGAATTCTTACTACAGTATATAACCAATTAAGCTTTCCTAAATATTTGTGACTATAGATTTTTCAGTCATCATACGTCTAACTGACATACTGAAATTACTACTCTATTAATGGTTATGAGAAGAATAATCTATTGCATACATGGCTAAATAAGATATTTCACCATACTGATACTGACGTTATGCAAAGATATGCAATGCTTCATACCGTATATTGGGTCTCTGGTTTACCCCACCCACTGCGTTCTGGTCTGGACCTCCCCAAAGTGTGGGCGCCAGATAATGCAACTATGTCCTGCATAATCCAGTTATAAACATCACATTCCAATTATGAAGCTAATTCTACATATAGAAGTAGAGATATACACCTTATCACTCAACCCCATCCTGTAAAAGACATCACGCAAGTGAGAAGCCGGAGAAGGAGGACCAGCATCTAATCATGTCATGAAAAAGTTAGAAGACACAAAACACAAACACATACACACCTCAATAAGTATGTTATATACGTGTGTGTATCTATGTATATGTTTCGGTGTGTATGCACATGATGCCCTCTAGATTAGTTTATAACTCTTCAATGGATATTGCTTTTGCAGGGACAAGCCTTCCTATCTTCTTTGCATCATAAAAGCAGGTGGACTTAGCCATAGGAGGACTTATGGAAGCCCCAAAACATGACATGGACTACGGGCTTACTTATTGCCACTCTATAATATATATTCAGTTGTCACAAATACTGAAGAATCAGCAAAATGATTGTTTCATTTCATAATTGTCAAAGGTGAGTGTGATTTGAATTTTGACACCAGAGACGTGCAATAAAAATATACAAAACGAGAAAAGAACTGACATAAAGAAACTGATCCTATTAGTAATAGTACCTGGAAGTCTCCCTTCTTCTGGACATTGTTCAGGTCCAGACACATCAACACGTCCATACTTCATAGGGATCTTAGGACCTCCAGCCTCCTGTTATTGTTAATTTGCAACAGTAAATATTGATGTTTAAAAATAGTTTTCTATTGTAAGAAGTCAATAGAAGGACTCTAAAACTGACCTCTACAGCTGTAGCACTAGCCAATTGGAACAAGTCCGCATAAGTGACACCTGCATACTTGTCTTTGATAGGCTGCAGAAGTCCGAGTGCATTTACAAGCCCTGTAAAAAAGGCCAGTTAGAGGATACAGGGAGCAAAAACAGCAAACAAAGATACAAGTAAAGAGTACTAAATGACTTGCCAGCATTGGCTGCATGTTTCTGTTCAACTTCAAACCTTAAACTTCCATTAGCTCCACCTCTCAGAGGCCACTCTTCAATATTCTTATTGTAGGTACCAGCATCATGCCATCCGAGACGAACCTATTGTCACATTAAGACACTTAAATGACATATATCTAAAGTATGATTACATGAGTGGGATTAAAAGCTCTTATAAATGAGCAGGAGGAGCAATATGTGAAGAAAATAACCAACTAGTGGGTACTGTCAAGCCTAAGGCATATCTATAGATATGGACCCCAAATTTATGGAAGAAAATAGGAAGTGCAAGCAAACGGCTGAAAGTTTATACATCATATTCATGTGTGATACTGGATTTTCATACTCGGCTACCAATGTGTTTTAGTAACGATATAACTACTCCAAATACTAGATGCTTCAAGGAATGTGTGATACTAACCATTCCCCTACCGTGCCTCATTTATCAAGAAATGCTTCCAAGAAGATAATATGGTTGCGTTCATAAGAGTGTATAGCATACAATGGGGGTAAAATTGAAGCTTTTAATTCTTATAGTATTTGAAGTCTCACCAACACGCCTGTTAAACTAGTTCCTAAGTCAAAATTATGAGCAGACTCATCTAATCACATTCTAAGTCCAACAAGATGCACCAAATATTTCCATAAACCTGAAAAACAATCTAAGATGAACAAGTACTCTTTAGCCTTGATCCTTAAGTCAGCCTAAGCTAGGACATAAAGTTGTGCGAATCGTTAATGCATATCTAAGTATCATCAAACTCCTATCAACAAACAGACAACAACTAGCTAAGAGTAACAACATATATAAAACCCTAACCTTTCCCTTTAATTTATCTTTTTCAATGTAAACATAGACAAAAAAACAAAAATAGACTTCTTAACCAATGCAACAATAAATACAAAAATCTTGATACTCAATTGATAACAAAATCCATATCCATCCACTACTAGTTAGATTTTAAGTAGTCACCACATAAGATGATAGTAACTAACTAACTAACTAACTAACTATTAGGTGAACAAAATTCATCGTCAACAAATAAATGAAGTAGTATAAGGCATATGAGTGTATACCAGAATAGGATGACAAAAGGTAGTATTAAGAAGCTCTTTAATATCTTGTTTGGCACTCTTGAGCTGTTGAGGATCAGATGCAATACATTTTATGCTGATATTACCACTCGATGATACATGAACAACCTTCAATCGATTCCTCTGCAATTTATTATATTCATAACTTAATAATCAGAATCCATAAAAACATACAATGCAATTGATATTTTAACAAATTAGAGTGAAAAAATGTCACGAAACCTGCTGAGATAATTTGAGAGAAAGTGAGGAAGATGAGGACAGATGGTTGAATGAGAGGGATGAAGGTCGGACGGCGGTGGTGGTGGCCGGAGAAAGTGATGGAAGATGGAGAGTGGCGGAGGAGGTAGTGCTGGTGCCGGAAAGAGCCATTGATGGTCGGAGTAAAACAGTCGTCGGTTGACTTTGGGTGATAGTGAGAATCAGAAGAGGGTGCCAAATGGGGTTAAGGTTTAGCCAAAGTAGATCAATGGCGACCAATCATATCTTCAAGAGCCGTTAAACGTGTACACCAACGATTTGCATTACGAGAGCAGAAAATTCATTAATTAATGGTAATAAACTAGCGTATAATCTCGCACGTTACAGCAAGCGAAGATTTTACATGTTAATAATAAAAAATAAATGTTTAATAATATTTGAATGCAATAATAATTTATATTTTTTTAATGAAAGTGATTTTTTATAATAGTTTAAATTATTGTAATTGTAAATTTAATATTGTGATATAAAAAAAGAAAGAAGATATTTAAATGTATTATCTGAAATAAATATTAATCGAATGATTTATATAATTAATAACTAAAGAGATAAGTAGAAGGATAAAATAGTAATTTCCGATATCCTCTTTCTAAAGATTAAGAAAGAGAGTGTTAAATGCTTAATAAGAGTTATAGATAATTTTATTATCAAGTTAGATAATATTAAAAGTTTATGAAAAGAAAAAAAAAATCAAATGCAATTGACTATCTTATTTTTCAATCAAATGTTTATAAGTGAAGGGTTCTATAACTAAATTCTAACTACAACATTTAAAGGTCCAAATGCCATAAATCATAAAATTGATTACATTTTTTGTTTTTCTTTATACTAGCTAAAGAAAAATAATGGAAGTGTTTCTGACGGCGCCTATAAACTATATGATATTGCTAATATTGAATGACTATTCATATAAAAATTAAAAAGCGTAAGAATTAAAAGTATAAATATTTATCAAAAATATTTTACTTAGACCGGTGTTTGGGTGTGTCCTCTGTCTTTCATCTTTTGGCAAGCCTAAAATAGGCACGGTGTCGTTTTGGATGTCATCCTTGTGATTTTCATTCTTGACGAGATGAAGTAAAGATGATAGATTGAAGCCTGTAAGTAATGGATATAAACAAAATTTCTTTTTCAACAGTGAAATTTTTTTTAAAAAAAAATAATTGTAAATTTTACAGTTTTAAAATGGTATATTACCCTTTTCACAAACACAAAAAATATTTTTTAATTTTAATACTTTTTTCAATTTCAAACATCGTATATATATACATCAAACAACAATTGAATTGGGATCAAAGAATTAAGGGATTGGATTTGTCCCCGTCTGTCTTGTGTTCAACGAAGGAAAGCGTCCTTCCTTCTTCAGCTTGAAAGACATCTCAGGAAAGCGCCTACACCTAATGGCTTAAGCCGCTGTTCTACAATTATAAATCTTTCCACACATAATTTTCACAAATTATATCAAAAACATGGACACTAAAAAGTGCCTAAACATCACCACAACAGTTCTCAATCACAACCAATGATTTTTTCAACAACTTACTCAACAATTTTATTCCAAATACAAATTATTCACTTGTAAATTCGTCTTCCGCACCTCAATCGAGCAAACCTTCATCAAGTTACTTGAATTTTGCAAACTTCGCGCCTCTACCAATCCGTTTTCAATCTCACCCGACAACCTACAATCCTAATACGAACATCAACAATGGTATCATCTATCTCCACAAGAACAACAACAATAATTCGGCCAATACCCACGTACACAGTACCTAGAAACATCACTAAACCAAAATCAAATTCGAAAACGTACACACACCACCACCCAATGTTGAAGCCCTAGGCGAATTTGAGGTCGCAACAAAGACAAAAAAGGAAAAGGTAAAAAAAGTTGTGGAACCATGACAACAGCTAGAAGGTAAAAAAGTGATGTGGTCCTCGGGAAAAAGCAAGTTCTTGGCAGAAGGTGGGTTGATGCTTCTCAAAATGGAGTGATCGGAAATTTACAATTGGACGACTCTTTATAGAGAGTCATACAAGAAGAGCACAAGAGTTTAGTTGATACCAAAAGCAATATGCATCAACTAATCGACAAATGGTCGAACTTCAAAAGATGTCAAGATTTATCAATGCATCTACCAAAAGTAGGCAAAATGAGATGGACGATGTAGACGTTATGTTGGCGGCTAGTGAAAAGTTCAAAGATCAAACAAAGAGGAACTCCATTTATGAGTTGGCATGAAGTATTTTAAAATATATCTCGAAGTTCTTTTTTTCAAAAGATGTTATGAAAAACAAACGATCCATGGAAGATTTCGAGGACGAAGATTACCGCCGGATCAATCTTGAAGACGAAGACTATGACACCCGGAACCCTAATCCAAACTAGAACTTGAACCATTTATTCCAAGAAGACTCGATCCGTTATCCACCCGATTAGACTCTAAGTTGTAAAAGCCAAAAGAGTTGTTCGACCGGCGATGTACGAGTCCACCTTTTTTAAACAGTACAAACTTAACAAAAAACAATGGAAACAATAATTGAGGAGGCTAGAAAGAAATTAATGTTCAAGGTTTTCAACAAACCATATCAATCCAAGCTTGTCAGGTGATAAACAAGCATTTATTTACAACATTCGGGGTGAAGTGAAATAGCAATTATCTTACGCGTAACGAAAACATGAACGAGGACTAGACTACTAGTTTCATTTTAGTTGTTTACTTGTCTTAAATTTTAGTACTTTAGTTGTATCTTTTTTTTTTTGTTTATTATTAATGTAATGTTCTATTCTAATTAATGTAATATTTTCTATTTTTCTAAGTGTGTTTTGATTGAAATTGTGTTTTAAAAATATACATGTATTTGTGTTAATTTAAAGAAATGAAAAATTACATTAATTGTCGAGGTTCAGAAAGGTTCAATATTTTTGTCATCATAAGTAGTATTCAGTTTTTGTTTAGTCTTTCTAAGGTACTACTGACGCGACATTGAACTGACAATTCAATTATTTAGTTCTTGTTGACATCATAGAGAGTGGTCCAAGTAGGAGCATGGAGCGTCATTGGGTCAGTCTTCCATGTCCTTTAAAAGACACCATTGTGTCCGTCTTTATCGGTTCCATCTCGCAAGAGACGAGGGTATAACATAAAAGTATTATCAGTAGATGTGAGGTAGAAAAGTTTATTTCTTCACTATATTATTGATAGTGTTCAATTTTTATTCAATCTTTTTAAGTAAGTACTAATATAGTGTTAAATTAATAGTTTAATTCTTTAGTTCATTATCAAGAGTGATCTGAAAGCGAAAAAAAAAGAAGAAAAAAAGTTGTCTCTTTAACTACCACTGATTTTAATAAGTTGAACTAAAGATCATTAAAATCATTGGTCATTTTAAAATATATAATATTATCTCCGTCTCAAATTAAGTGTCCAGTATCAGTTTGCACACAGTTTAAGAAATTGTTTTATTTGGTAGTGAAGATGACTCTTTTACCCTTGTTTTTTGCACAGACTCCCATGTATCAGTTTTGAAAAGGGATAAAATGGTAAAGTTAATTTTTACTTTTAAAAATGGACATTTATTTTAAGACAAAAAAAAAAGAAAAATGAACTTTTATTATAAAACGGAGAAAGTAAAAAAGTTATGGGTGTAAATCATAGTCTGCATGCAAAATTTATTAGGATTATTTAAAGAAAGTTATGTACAACTAATAACTCAGTATCATTTTCCTTGTTAGTATTATATTTGGCGGATTTGTAATGTCAAAAGTAGCTCTAGAAATCATTTAAAATTACTTTATAATTTCTGTATAAAAAGTGCAACGGAATTTTTGATGGCGCTTTCCACGAAACATATAAGCAAAAAAGAACATCATTTGTTTGACCACAACTAACCCATGTCCGTTGCCAAGTTTGAAATAAGGAATAACTTAACTATTGTCGACTATATATTCTAGCAGAAAAAAGACAAATCATATATAATTATACGCACCCTAATTAAACTTAGATTTTTAACTTTGTAAAGGTTCAAGTAGAAATTATCGTTATGGCAGTAATATTAAGATCATATTTTTTATTTTTTATTTTAAAATTAGCTAATTTTTCTAATAAAAATATTATATCAAAACTATTAGAATTTTATACTTTTTAATATGATGACGTTTTTAAAATAAAAAATATGTAATACACAACTAATTTTTGTGATACATACTATACAATTTTTACTGTATATTACAAATTTAAGTGGTATATCATAGTTTTGATATTAGTTTCTTACAAAAAATAATATACATACATTTAAATTAGAACGAAAAATATTCACTCTTACAGTCTTACCCCGTAAAAAATAATTCTACAATCACCGTCTCCTTCTTAACTTTGTCATTTTCAAATAGAATCCACAATATGCATTGCACACGCTTACAAAGTATGGGTTGTCTTAGAATGGGCTAATATGCAAATTGTATTTGGGCCAAAACATTTCAAAGAGAGGGACCAGTGTCATTATTTTAGCCCAAAAGCGTTGGGTAATCCGGTGGATATGGAGGTCCATTTAGACCCAAACTAATAAAGTGGCTATCACCTGACCATAATTTTCTATTTTGCAAGAATATAATTTGAAAGATTAGTAAAGTTGTTATAATCATCACTTAAAAAGATACTGTGTTATTATGAACACTATGATGAGACATTTCTTGACATGCCTGAAGAGATAGAAAACTAGTGACTAAATGAGTTGGAGATTGGGCTGGTTCGTTGATTTTGAAGGTTCTGTGCGAAAAATAAAAATGAGCCCCTAAATTTTTTTTCTATATAAGGAAAATTTATTAAAAGTACGATAAGTCGATAATTGTTATAAAAATAATCAAAACAAAAGAACGATAGTACAATAGATATGCTCAAAGTTTATGTTCCATTTTACGTTAAGTGATATATCTTAACATTTATTAACATATACCATATATATTGGTTAAATTTCGAACCCTATTTTTTTCGGGGCCCTGTGCGGTCGCACACCCTCAAGACCGGCCATGTTAAAGAATGTAATTAGCATATATACATATACATATACAATAATGTATATACCGATATGCGTAATTTCTTTTATAATTTTATTAATTTGATATTGTCTTGAAACACTTTTAGTGCATATTGTGAAAAGACTATAGGTATGTGAAAAAGACTGAAACCAAAAAATTGCACATAATAATAGGTTGATCTATAACTATTTATATAGCCACGATTATTTACGTTGTTGCATGCTTATAGTCTTTGTTGTTAAGTTGAGGCTGCAAGATTAGGCTACTAGTTTTGATCATAACTTGAAGCAATTTATATTATTTTGTTCGTAGAATTAGGTGTATCGATTAAGTTTCCCTTCACCTCTTTTGTTTTCCATCTTTGCGATACTTGTTTTATTCTTTTTATTATTGTTTATTGCTCTTTCCATTCGCTCGATAACTTAAAAGGAAGTTAGATTTTGTGATTATACAAATCATTTTTAAAACGCAATTTGAAGATTATGAGACATAGGATGATAAGCTAATTATAAAAATACCACATTTTTTCTTGATATCCATTTATTATTCTTATTGTTTTTCAACTCATCTCTTGATACCACATCTTGAGTTTGTAAATATCTCTTTAGGGCTTAGTTATTGTTAAAAATACTTTAAAATAAAAGAAATAAAATATAAATTATTTAATAATTTACTAATCAGATAAAAAAATTAATAATCATCAAATATTTTTAAAAGGTAAAAAAGATAATTATATATTTTAATTTTTAATATTCATTGATTTATAATTCCGAATTATAATGGATACATTATTTATTGATGCATGTAATATTTATATATTATGTTATTTTATATTAAAATTTATTCTATTAGATCCACCCTCTATCCTTTTAATTTAATAAGATGGCTATTGTTTAGGAGTAGTTTATTAAGTTCTTTCCTAGCCCATCAACCATTACCATATCGTGGACTTGTAGTGTTTGTTTGGTAAGTTGACGTTGAACTAACCAAAAGCAAAAAGTCAAATAAATTTTTTCGGACATATTGGTTAGAATAGATAATCGCTTAACCGGTATAGTCAACCAAAAGACGGACTAATTTAACCAATTTCATTACGTGTTAACCATTAAAATTACAGTCACGTATATCTTGATAACATTTTTCAAGTAAATTACTGTTTGGTTAATCAACTCTAGACACTTTTGCTAGTTAGACGGTGTTTGTATTTTCCAAAATAATAATAAAAGAGAATAATAATTACCTTTTATATGTCTACATATTTTCCCCTCTTTTTACAAAGGTGACGACGGATCGAATAATAATAATAAATTATTATTATTATTATTATTTTAAAAGTAATTACTGATTGTCATTTTTTTTCCTTTTAAATAATATAAACTGAAAAAAGTGTTTGATAACGAAAGGTGGAAAAATAGATGTACCAAAAGAGCTAGGTGAGGACACTTTATAACCTGACTCTATTAATTAGTTAGGACCCAAACTAATCATATCATATATCACAATAATTGAAAAAGGGAAGTATGCATCTTCTAACAAGTACTACGTACATATATAATTAACAACACGTTAACACCAAAAGTAGCTAAACCAGTTTCTCCATATATAACTACAATATTGATTTTGATGAAAACTTTCATTCTTTGTGTATCGTGACGGAATTAAAAGTATAAGTCTTCATTTTTTGTGTATTGTGACGGAATTAAAAGTATAAGTCTTCATTCTTTGTATATTGTGACGGAATTAAAAGTATAAGTCTGTTACTTTGATTAAAGTTGTATTTGATTTTATTACTTTTTTACGGATTATTGACGATTTACTTACAAACACAAAAAATAAGATATAAAAAAGTTAAAACTTAATTATATGAATCTTGTAAAGTGATTTCTCCAATGTTAACTTCCAAAAATTAGACCTTGCGATCCCTAGAATAAGGGGATGTGAAGTTAACCAATTGAGCTTCTGTGCTATGCTTATCATATATTTTGGCGCCTAATAAAAAACCAATTTTCATAACAGCTGAGAAATTGATTGTAAGGGGGAATACATATACTTTATTTGAATTTAAAGAACCTAGCTATGTCAAGTCACCAAATTCAACCACTAGATGTTGGTCTACTCAATTAAACAATTTGAACATCTTATTTATTATCTTTTATGTTTTAGAAAGGTTAATACTTAGATATTCAGTATTACAAATATATATATATATATAAATATATATATATATATATATATATTTGTTTATTTTAGAACTTGAACCTTCAAGTTCTTAGTTGAAAGAGCATAATGATACAACCAAATCAATAGCCTTTTAGTTTGACCATCTTCATTTATCACAACTGTGTTAGATGTACAAAATATCTACACACGTCACAATTTCTAGTTTTTATATTAGTGTAAATTAATGTATTATATTGCAAAATGGTAACGTTTAATTAAGCTTTTGAAAGATGTCGTTGAATATTATGATAATAACAATAAGGGTAAATTACAAATTTTGTCCACGTAGTTTCTCACTTTCTTAAAGATTATCCTTGAACTTCAATTATAGCAGTAACCCTTTTTATGGTTGACAATTTTATCTCAAGTTTACACACCATCTAAAATGACTAAAATATTCTTTTCTTTATTTCTATTGATTTTTAATTCATTTATAAATAATTTGAAAGCTTAGCTAACCCGATTCACGAATCACCAAAAATCCAAGAGGAGAATGTCATCATCCAGCCGCCCATACTTCAATCAACTTATAACCCTATCAAGGCTGCCATGAACAAGTTAGCATTCATAAAAGTTCAGTTTTGGCCTTCACACCAACCCGTTGCACTACAGTTACAACAACTTTCACCACAAGAGATCCAGGCCAAGTGCAGCCAAGGATTTCGTTTTTGATGCCCCGAGAATTTTCCTCCACGACAATGGCACGTACACCAAAGTTTGTTCTTCTCCAATCCAAACGTAAATTAACCACCTTGGTAGCAGCGTGACCTAATGTACAACCATATGAGCCTTGAGGACAAGGCTCGTTTTAAGGGTGGGAGTATTGATACGATCTATGTACCGGATACAACTCAAAGTGCATAATTAATTGGCCCATGAGAACACAGGATGTCCAGCCCGTGATGATTAAAAGATCCAACCCGAACCGGTTACAAAAGTGGATACCCACGATAGTTTCATTCTATTTGGAAGACCAATTCATTTTAGTTTCTTTTGCATGCATGTTTACTACCATTACACCCACGTAGTCCTTTTCTTTCTGCATGATCTCAAGTTGTAGTAGTTTTATTAATATAAATAATGTACTTCATTCCACACTTTAATATGAGAAGAAAAATGAAGTTAAAAGTAGTCTAGTCCCTGTCTTCATTCTTAGGGATTGAGCATCTCGAATCGGTATACTAGCTATTACTGGAGTTGCAGATCCGGCAGTTTCGGTCCCGATTTTATGTTTTCCGAGTTGCGTTGGTGGGTGGATGAAAATGGTGGTGTTGTAGTGAAAGATCCGGCGACGGTGGTGGTCTGGAGATATTTGTGGCCGGAGATGCAGGCTACAGGAAAGGGCCGGAGGTTTTTGTCTGTTGGAGGTCTATGTGGTGGAGAGGTGGATATGGGGAAATGTAAGAGAAAAGCTAATTAGGATTTGGTAGCTTGTTTTGTACCTTGTAGGTGTATCGAATATTTTACGTTGTTTGTGTATTTCTATTATGTAGATAATTAGAATATAATTGAAAAGTTAAAAATTCAGAAAAAATGAGCTTAAATGGTAGTTCGGTGATCATTTGAAATGGCGAAAGGATGAATTTGCAATAAAATTACCAACTATAAAGAAGATTATTGTTACTGGTGGAGTTCGAAGATGATCTCAGAGAAAGTGAGAAACCTCGATCTCTATAATTTTGCCTAATAATAATAATACGACATTCAATCACATGACTAATAGTTGCATTTACTTTTTTATTTATATATTAAATATTAAATTTAAATATTAAATATTAAATTAAATGGGTAAGACATTTTGTGAATTTTTGCCAAACTCGTGTCTTCACAAAACTTATTTACTAAATCCGTGACCCTTAAAAAATATATCCCTACCAAATATATGTCTCATTTATCTCTGTTTTTTATAAAGTAAAAAAAGAAAATATGTTAAAATAAGATACTAACACCTAAAAAAATAAAAAATAAAAGCCTAGCTCCTATTAGATTATCTCGTCCCTGTTTCTTCGTGGTCTACTTCCCACGATCCTCCCGTCCCCATTCTTACGTGGTCTACTTCCGGCCGTCCACTCTCTGACCGTCGATCGATACGTTTACTAAGATAAATCGAACAATTTTGCATAGAGTAGGCAGTATAAACAATTGTCTTTGAGTTATTGTTGCCATGATGATCTCTACTTTGCAAGTTATCATGATTGTTGATCTTTATTCTTATTTATAGGTTTGGAGTTGTGGCACCAAAGCTTGTTACATTACTATGTTATTTGGGAGGCAAAATTTGTGATGGAGCAGAAGGCATCATGTATAATAAGTCTTAGTATAACCGTAAAGGTGCAATGCGGAATTTCATTCGATCGTTTGATTGATCAAATTCATCGTGTCACATCTATAGATAAGCAAAAACACCACATCAAAAGATATCCTTTAGCTATTGGAAAAGTGGTTAAATACATTCCTCTCCCTGTCAAGGACAACAATGACGTTCACATCATGTTTGATGTGCTTAGTAGCGATAAAGGAACTAAGTAAATTGGATCCTTACTTAGTGGTTGAAGACAATCAACAACATCATACGGAAAGGTATATTAAATACATGCATGATCTATGTCTATTTTATACTTACTGATTTTGATTTTCATTAATTTTTTTTTTTTTTTTATTTCCATTAATTTTCCTCCTTGCACTACCTCTAGGACTCAAGACGATCCACATACTTGCCTGCACGATAAGATTACTCAAGACGATCCAAACTTAGATTCCAACCTGATTGTGCATGAAACCAAACATCTTATAAAGAGCAACCTTCTATTACTACTCCTGCTTTGGGAGCTGAATTAATTGATAAATCAGGCTATACTGCTTCATACAAGAAGGTTTGGGTTGGAAAGTAGAAAGCAATCGAACAAATATTTGGGGATTGGGAAAAATCTTATCTTGCTTAACCAAATATGTTCATCAATGTTACTCAATTAGAGAGTATTCAGCTACTTAGGCGTCTGATTTTTCTCCACTTCCTCATGAAGCATATTGGCCACAATCATCAGTTATAAGAGAATTGCTTCCAAATTTGGAGTTAAAAAGGGCGGAAACGGGTCGTCCTCGTACAACCAGACTACATAATGGAATGGTCATCATCAAAGAAAGAAAAAAGACTTACCTTTGTGGAATTTGTAAACAAAGTGGTCATAATCAGAAAACGTGTTCCCCTAAGCCTAGAAGACAAGTTGATCCGTAACTAGCTTGTTATTAAGGCAATTAAAATCATTTTTAACTTCTTAAATAGTTTTTTTTTTGTTTCAACATAATTTTGATTGTTATAATTGGTTTTTTGGAGCTGCTTATAGAGATTGTCTCGGAGTCCTTTTCTGGAGCAACGTTGAAAGAACTCAGTAGCTCATTGAATATGTTTGGATCAATTTTGTGAATCTTCTTTGGAGCATTTAAATATGTTGTCTTTGAGCATTTTATTGAATCTTTATTCATACATTTGGATTTCTTTTATCAGTTTATCAAATATGTTTGGATCAATGACTATGAGTGATTGATGCCCTATTCTCATTTTTTATAATCTAATCATACGAGCATAATTTTGGAGCTGTAATGAGCTACAATAATGTTTTGTTGGTAATTGATTTTGTTACTAATTTACAACATATACTTCATTTGTTTTTAGTGTACTAAAAATAAGTTCAGGTTGTTATCTTGGTTTTTAAGCATCCATGGCTACGAACTTAAAAAGAAATAAATCTAGATAGATAAAAGAGGGTGAATGGTATAGAAAAATATAGACGGATGAAAGAGGTGTGACTATGAACGGTTAAAGAAAATATAAATAATAGTGCGGTTAAAAAGATGGATAATATCACTTCTAATGGAAGAAGCTTCTTTCAAGTTTCTTTCGTGCTATATCAATGTCATATCAACACTTTTAAAGAAAGATTAAAGAAAGAATAAACGTTGTCAACCAAAGAAGCTTCTTCAGAAAGATTGAACCCCACCATTTATCAATAATACATTTACTATACATACAAAACAAAAGAAAAAAACAAAAAAACTAAAGGAGATGACCCACATGCTTCCGTCTTTCACCATCTTTGCCAAGAAGTAAATGTGAAAGAAGCTTGAAGGACGCTTGAAACATGGACCGTTGACGGTAGTCTAAAATGGTTAAAAATTAGATAGAAAAGTGATACATGTGTATTAGGGATATATTATTGGAAAGGCATGAGTCTAGTATAACATAGGGTATGTTTTGTGAAGTAGTTGTAGGCCGTAGCTGTAAGTTGTAGCTGTAGGCTATAGGCTGTAGCTGTAGCTTTACGTTTGAAGCTTTTCGCGAAAAGCTACTTCTAGTAGATTTAAAAATTCGAACTTTTCGTTGGATTCTAAAGCTACAGCTTGTACATGACAAACAGAGCTTTTATTTTCATAGGAACTTTTTGTTCAAAAATTAAAAGCTAAAGCTATTAAAAGCTAAAGCTCCTAAAAGCTCCATGCCAAATAGACCTATAGTCCAGTCATAAACTCGACATTATGTAGAAAGAAGACATTTAAGCTTTTTAAAAAAATAATAAACGTGACATTTGACTAATTGAGTTTATAAATATTGCATTTATGTAATATATACATTCAAAAGTGCATAGTGATTGGATAGAACGATGCATAAATCTATTTAGGTAGTAATTTCGTCTAGTTGTTCTCTATCGCTATAATACATTAATTTAGTCTAGTTGTTCTGTATCGCTATAACAACATGTACTCCATTATTGCGAACAATCATCATCATAAGAAAGAAAAAAAAACCATTTAATTTTCTTAAATATATTGTTAAATCCAAGGTTATAGGCTTTTATCATAAAAGAAAAAGTGACATTAAATGCAATGTATTAATTCCTGCAAAACATTCCACAACAATGATATCCAACTGCAAAAAACAGTTTCCATTGTTTCGTTTATACAATTATTTATGGTGCATGGTACTAATTCCTCCATATATCGACCATATCTCTACACTTTTTCTTATCAAACTTTATTTATTTAGATTAGAATTAGATATATTGTTACAACCACATGCTGAGTTTATACTTTAAAAGTCTACACTCCATTTATAATAATTAATTATTAATTATTATTATATAATATTAAAGTTTTTAAACCCTTAAAATTAGGCATAAAACGTTACAAACTACAAAAAAGCTTTTATATGATACCTGTTAGTTCACCATAACCGCCGTAGTCGTTATCTGGCAACTGTTTAATGGTCAACATCCATCATTTTCACTACACATCGATTCACATTTCTTACACTCTACGTCTGATTCTCTATCCATATATATAGATAGAGATAGATATCTATTGCGGTTATATCGAGATTGAAATTGAGGATAACAATGGCGACGGAAGAGCAGGTCAAAGAGTCAACGTCGCCGGCGGTGTTTGATACGGAAGCTGCCGATTGTTTAGTGAAGGAATTGAGAGGTACGGTTGTTACCGGAAAAACTAAGAGTTACGAATGGAGGTCATCGCAGTTGAAAAGCTTGTTGAGAATGGTGGAGAATAGCGAGAAGCAGATTTGCGATGCTTTGTTCTCTGATCTCTCTAAACCTGAGATGGAAGCTTTCATTCATGAGGTCAGTTTATTGATATTCGATTATACATGTACATATGTATGTATGTATGTATATGATTAGTTTTCAGTATAATGATCGACTTATAGTATGTTTGTGATAAATTCGTCATGATCCGTACGTGTGTCCGTATGGCGTACACCAACTTCCTGCTGAAAAAAAATAAATTAGAATCAAAATTGACCGAAGTATTTCTAGTGCTATTAATTTGAGTAATATGTTAGTAGGTGAGTTGAGTTACCAATTTATTTTCCTGTAAGGAAATGGTTTTAATAAGTAATTTGTGAGTCAAAATTGAACTCCTGTTTCGTATGTTATGTATGTATTGTGTGATGTATGTATTGTACTGACATACTGATTCTATGTTTTTGCTTTAGGAATTAATTGCTCAATTCTTTGTAGTTGGTGAATGCATTCAATGCTGAATTGGGTAAAAATTATGAATACTGTTGGTCATCTAGGTGCAGCCGTTATCGAGACCTTTTTTTCTCTTTTCCTTTTCTTTTCATTTTTATCTAAATATCTAAATTTAACTGTACTAAAAGTGGCAGATTATACCATCCAAAGCATGTAATACTCTAGAATATTTTTGATTTAACGAACCTTTTAGATTTTAGAATAGATGCAGGTGCCTTAGTACCAAATAACCAGTTTTAGCAATTTTGATTAGTTTGTCGAAACTTTTGTATTCAATAATTTCTGGACTCCGAGCAATATGTTTTTTTTTAAGAAGCTGGTAGGCATTTGTTGAACATGTAGGCAGGTTAATATCTAATAAAGGGAGGAAACCTAATATAATTGGAACAATCACATTTAGACTTGCATGTCCATAGAATTTTTCTATTGCTGGAGGAGCAACTCACACGATATGAAGAATTGGAATTTATATACTTCGATTTATATCATTTTTTTCTTGAAGAAACTGTTTTCTATCTATAAGGTCAAAAGATAATGGAGGAATATAGGCATTCTTCATAATTGGAATTTTGTTGGTCATATAAATTCATTCCACATGTGTCTTAAAAATTGCTAATGCAGGGTATCTCGGAGCTCAATTTATATCGGATGAATTCCTCATCATCCGGTCCTATTATATATCTGTTCTGGTAAATCACAAATGTTTCAAACAAGATCATTTATAACTTGAAAAGGTTATTTTAACAATAAATTCACAACTCATGATTTGATTTTAAAAAATCATTAGCTTGTGTCTTGATTTTTCCAAGTCTTGTTATTTACTACTCTGTATTATTTTTTTTCAAAACAATGCTTGCAGTTATGCAGTTTTTTCCTTCGTACTACATGAAAGTCATTATGAAATTTGAGCTGGTAATTCTTTGATGATTGCTAAAAGAACTGTTGTATCTTCTGCTTTCGTAATGATCTTGGTGCAGTATACCTCCTACATATAGAATGTTGTAACACAAGCAAACTTCTCTTACTGAATCCGATCCATTTTATTATGCTGCAGATTGCTATGATAAAGAGTTCATGCAAGTTGGCTCTGAAGAAATTAAAAGACTGGATGAAACCAGAAAAAGTAACTGTCTTCAGAATTTTAGTGGAACATAAAACTTGCCATGTACTTATATAATGCATATTTGTTACAACTTCTTGCAGGCGAAAACCAATATAGGCACTTTTCCTTCCTCAGCAGAGGTAGTGTCAGAACCCTTTGGCGTTGTCTTGGTCATATCAGCATGGAACTACCCATTATGTATGTTAATAATCCTCATTTTCTGCCAAATCTATTTCATTTGTTTCTTATCTTGAACATAACACTTCGATATAGCATTTCTAAAATTATGGCAGAGTTTTGAGATGAGAACAGAACTTAAAACTGAAAGTTAGCGTTTGTGTTCTGAACTTCTACATGTTTCATTTCTGTATTTAATGAGTTAATGTTTCTTTAGTCAAAGTGACAGGGATTTTAAAGCACTCTTTTTTTTGTTTGCTAATCAATTTATTTCCCGCCAGTGTTATCTGTTGATCCAGTCATAGGAGCAATTGCAGCTGGGAATGCTGTTGTTTTGAAGCCCTCAGAAGTTTCTCCAGCCATGTCTTCTTTGCTGGCAAAACTGTTTGGAGAATATCTGGATAATTCGGCAATAAAAGTTGTTGAAGGTGCTGTTCCCGAAACAACTGTACTGCTGGAGCAGAAGTGGGATAAAATATTCTACACAGGTCTTTCTCTATTTCCCTCTAAAAATTACAACAGTGTTCGGGGAACTTTAAAGCGATCACTTTCACATATGCCCACTATAGTCTTTAGACAACACTTCTGAAACTATGATATCTTTTCATTGATGGACTTTATTTTTAACATTTGACTATTAATCAACAGTTTTATAAACTATAATATTAGTCCAACTCTGCAACTTTACTGTGGTGGAGTATGATATAGTTATTCTTCTGCATTTGCTTATTTATTTGGCTACCGTTGAATCAGTGTTCTAAACTGATTTGATGGTTAAACCCCATAACACTGAAAGAACTGATCTCAAAGATTTTAATTTTTGACCTGGCTCAGCATAAACGATATCATAATTAAATAACCAAAAAATGACCTTTCAGGGAACGCGAGAGTCGCACGAGTCGTCATGGGTGCTGCGGCAAAACATCTGACACCTGTAGTCTTGGAACTTGGAGGCAAATCTCCTGTTTTGGTTGATTCCAACATTGACTTGACGGTAGGGAGCTATCTTCTTTATGTCCAAAATCGTACACAATTTTGTCCCACATGCCATCTATTGAGGTGGCAATTTCGGCCCATTTAATTATTAATTGGTCGATGCGTGCATGTTTTATCTCGAAAAGGTCAAGTTAGCTGAAAAGAATACAAGTCAAATGGGTCAAATGGATCGTAGGTCGCCCAAAGTTTACTTTTAAATACATAAAAGGTCGTAAACCATATTATATAATAAAAAAAGTTAACGAAATAATGTAATACTCATTAACATACTAGAAATACTAATCGTTTAGAAAAAGTATAAAATTTTGGACAAAAACTCACTTGGGTAAACCAACCTGCCAGACCTACCCAATTTGCCAGCTTCATCATTCTCTTTGTTTTGTGATGAAATATCCTGTGTTCTACAGGTGACTGCGAGGCGTTTAGTATCAGGTAAGTGGGGATGCAACAATGGACAAGCTTGTGTAGCTCCTGATTACATAATAACAACGAAAGATTATGCTCCGGTGTTGGTACGTATGTTTTCCTTTAAGGAAGCTAAATCATTTAAAAGTGGATGTTAATCTCTCTGCTGATATCGTTTGTTCAGATAGACTCTCTAAAACATCAATTGATCAAGTTTTTCGGGGAGGATCCTATGAACTCACCAGATATTTCTCGAGTTGTGAGTTCCAATCACTTTGCTAGGTTGAAAAAGCTGTTGGATGATGATAAGGTTTCTGGAAAGATAATTCATGGAGGTCAAACAGACAAAAGCAGCTTGTGAGTTCTGTTTAATGCTTAACAACTTTGGTAGTTTTGGTTGTGAAGTGAGATTCTTAGGGTTGGAAATCACTTAAAAGTTTTTTCAAATGCTTAAAACCTCCTAAATCACTTTCATTAAAAAACATATTATTAATTAATTTAATTATAGTGCTTGTAATACCATTTAATACTTTTATTATCTATAAAGGTAAAAAATGGACAAAAAAGTGTTGATGGGTATTAAAAAATGACTTGACCCGCTTGGACCTGTATTAAAAGATGACCAAGTTGTGCCTGCCCAATTCTCCAGCTCTAGAGATAGTCAGACCTACACTAATGCTGCTTTTTTTCTGTTTCAGAAAGATTTCTCCAACCATTTTGCTAGATGTCCCAGAAGACTCCTTGATTATGAACGAGGAGATATTCGGTCCTTTACTTCCGATAGTAACGGTAAAATATTGACTTGTGATTCAAAATTATCAAATAACTTTAGGTTATTGACTTTTGTTTCGGTTTATTATGTAGGTTGAAAACATTGAAGATGGCATCGAGTTCATCAACTCAAGATCAAAGCCGCTTGCAGCATACTTATTTACCAACAAGAAGCAGCTCAAGGAGCAGTTTGTTAACAACATCTCTGCTGGGGCTGTAGTCATCAATGATGTTACCTTACACGTACTATTTTCAACTTCTACCAAACAACTTCCATTTTTATAATCCTCCTCAAACACTAATATCATGTGCCTTCTTGCACAAACATGCACACACTCACAATGGAAGTGGCAAATTCAACGGATACAATATTTAGTTGGGTTCAATTTTATCTCCAACGGGTCAGTTGGGAAAATTAAAACTCAGCTAAAAAGTAAACGGGTCAAATGGGTTGACCAGGTCAGGTTGAAAGGCCAAAATGTTGTCAAATGTTTTAGACCTCCTAAAAGATTTTAGTCTATTGACAACTCTGTCTTTTATAGGTTTATCTAATTTATGCATTAAATATGGAAATTTTAACGATGGACTGTACCAACCCATTTGGACCCATATAAATTTATCCATTGACCGGTTACATAATCAGCCCATTTAGCCAACTCTAACACATGCACTCTTTTTTCACATATGTCCCCACAACCGAGTTTAGCATGTTCACATTCTCATTGCATTAATCTTTCAAACAATTGTGCAGCTTATGGTTGACACATTACCATTTGGTGGAGTCGGTGAAAGTGGAATGGGAGCATACCATGGTAAATTCTCATTTGATGCTTTTAGTCACAAGAAAGGAGTCCTTTATAGAGGTTTTTCTGGAGATGCACCAGCAAGGTACCCACCATACACACCAGGCAAGCTCAGGCTCCTCAAGGCTCTTTTAGATGGCAGTATACTTGGCATCATTCGTGCTCTTTTTGGCTTCTCCTAAATGTAAATCTGCATCTTACATACCCTAAAACTTTCCATGTCTCTACTTTTGTACATCAAGATTACATACAAAAACTACGTGAATGCAGTATTTTACTGAAAGTTCCATTTATGGCGTGTGCTTTTAGCATGCATCTTGTAATATGTTAAAACATTCCAATTGTTGTTCTTCTGTCAATTGTTGTGGAAACTGAACAGAGAATTTGATATTCAAGTTTCCTCTTGTGTCTTCTTCTTTTGGCAAAGTCATGCCTTGTCCTGGAATAGTTTTTCTGTATCCAGGGGTAATTATGTCATTGATTGTCAAAAATGATTCCTCACTGCCTAATATAGGTATGGTGAGGGTGCAACCAGCAAGGCATCTACTAATGGAAGTTCAACTCCTAGTTTCAAATCATCGCCATTTCTCTTAAACACAGGATGATTTTTTTCGTCAACCACAAAAGTAATGTCTGCAGCACAGTTGCCTGGTGTCTCATTTCCCATACCCTCAACCTTTGTGCCTTTCTTCCATCCTGGCTTCACATTTATCGTTGGCACTTCATCTTCTTGTATTATTTGCCTGCAAAATTTAAACAAACATGAAAAGAAAAACTTTGTGTGCATATCGTTTACTGATAATCACTTCGAAAGAGCAATGGTAATAAGGATTAACGACATACCCGTCATGTGTAAGCACATCACGTTTAATATTGAACTTCTTGATGTAACCAAAGCACAATTCTTCAAGGGTGCACTCAAGTCGCTTCACCATATTGGGAGGTTTTTGGAGTCCGTGAGCATTGGAATAAATAATGGTTGAACTATTTCTTCTGGAAAGAGACGGATAAGCAATATGAAAGGAATGATCTAAATCCATACTCTTCCTGCTAAAGCTTCGTAGCAGACTATTCACAGGCCTGATTCGGCATGGCGTCTTACTTCTTCTCCGGTCCGGTTCCCGGTTGAATAGTATTATCAGGATCTTGAGTCCGGCAATTTTAGCTCAAATTTTCAAAAATGGGCCTTTTGACTATTTTGTATGAATATTGGACTTACCGGACTCTTCCTTCTTTTTTAATGGGTCATACTGAGCGTCTATCTTTCCCACGTACAATGGGTGAATGGGTGGATGAAACTAAAATTTCATTGTTTTCAAATAGTAAACCATACACTATAATACTAGCATGCTATTTTAATAATAATGATAAAATATTTAAACAATAACAAAAACGCAAGTAATTAAAAATAATATTGATTCTTATAAATTTCACATATTATTTTGCAATTTTCATTATTTTTAAAACGTAGTAATCATATTATTTTGTAATTTTAATTTTAATTTTAGTTTCAGTTTGGAGTTAATTGAGATACATAACCTAATAAATTCAAATTGAAACTAAAAATTAAGTCACAAAATTTTATATGTATGTCAGCTCGTTGTGACCCAAGCCCATTTTAACCCAATTGCCCGAACCTACCCGCTCACCCATTTCGCCACCTCTAATCTTAGAGTTATTATTTGAGAGGATTTTATAGCTACCATCCATCCCATATATGCCATATTGTTTTTATTTTTTTTATTTCTTCTGAGAAATTTTATTGAACGTTTTTTCCGTTCCAAATGTTTACTGAAGCCTTGGTATTGAGCTAGATTTATCGTCGTTTTCTCTGTTGATCGTTAACTAGTGTTGGCCTGTTAGGTACGTAGGTTTGGGAATGAGCAAACAGAATGATTCCCAATCTGATGTTAGCGAAGAATGCTGTTTTCATGTACTCGTACCATTCTAGTCATTAAAATTTGTAGTATGGTATTGTCATTGGTTGGAGATTGAGACTATAATTAACGGGCGTAAATAAGTCAAGCTACTCAAAGTTGACCCTCTTTTTTTTATTGAAATGACTTAATTGTTTTAAACAAAATGACTTAAATTGATCCCCAGAATTTTCACTAAAACTTGCAACTCAAAGACCTATACTAAATCTGAAGTTCATAGAGCAAATACAAGAAAAAATTATTAACAAAAGGCATTTTATCAAGAATTTTGATTCATGGTTTCTGATTCATGAACTGTAGTGAAGTGTACAAAAAAGAATCAATGAGGCAGTAAAAATGAATTCAATCTCAACCTCTAATGCAGCAGCACCTCAATGGTTGATTTTCAACTCTTTCACAGATTGACTTTCTTTTTACAGTATGTCATTGCCCCCTTGTTGTGGTTATAATTAAAGAAGGAATGTAAAAAGAAGTTGGAATACAGATTTTGGTATTCCCAAGTCTTTTGGAGGTGCAGATCGTTTCATATTTCTCGCCAATAGACTTTGTATTTGATCCCCTGCTCGGCCCTGAACATTCAAGTTCACAAATATCATAAATTTTTGCTCGTATTTGAAGCGCCATATTAAAGATCAGTCAATTTCTATTCAGAGAACATATTTTGAAATCAACATTTAAGGGTATATGTTCATTGTCACAAGTCACAATTTCCTTATGGGTGCTGGGGCGCACATTTTTTAGCGGGCTGATGAGTCAGTTTGGAATGTACGTTTAGTATTGCATCCACAGATTATCTTCAGGTATTTCAATGTTTTGCTATTTATGATGAAACTATGTTACATCGCTATAACCGTTAACCAAGTATCATGTTCCCTTATTTGATTATAAGTTTATAAATAATGACTTTGAAAACACGTCCCCTAAAATATAATTTGACTGAAAGTAAGTTCTTTGTTTTTGCCATACCTTAGCAGCATCTTTAAGAGGACCCCAACATTCTACTCGGTTGTACTTCTTTGAACTAGAGTGGAAAAAGACGCGAACAAACGCATCCATTAGCTCTTTATGTTGACTAAATAGCAAACGATCCCCATACAACACTGCTTCAAGCACCTACATTATCGACCAAAATCTTATAATGTAACAATGTCTCATTAGAATAATATTAGCATGATCCTTATCAACTCAAATTACCAATGGCAACTCCTTTGAGAAAATGTAGTATCTAAACTCCGCAAGAAGGTCTAGCAATGAATTCGGTCCACTAACATAGCAATGAACATCAAGACACATATGACCCTTCACTTCAGCCCACTGAGCTACTACATCGTCCTTATTATACCATCCTTTCAACTGTGATCAGGTCACAAATATGAATCTTCAATATACAACCTCAAAGAGTACTACTATTAGGAAAGAGGCAATAAAAATAATAGGCACCTGGTCTTGATCAATAATGTTTGAGATGGTCAATGTAAGGTCAGCAGTGAAGTCACAATGGGAAAGTTTGTAGGTCCTCGGGACTATTCTTGTGTACTGATCTTTTTCTTCTCCCTTGAAAACAACTTCAAGTTTTGACGCATCAAAGGTTGCTGGAGGCCCTAAAAGTTTTGCTGCCTAATATTCAAAATTTTACAACAAAACTCCATTAGCTTTATGCAAGTAACATCAACAAAAGTGAATATCATGGATCAACAAGAACAAGTTCTTACAAGTTACAATACAAAGACCTTCTCAAGAAAACAACCCATAGATGTCTTTTTCTAATGCATTGATGATAAATATTTAATATAATCTAAAACGAACTATAACAATAATAAATTAAGTCTTTTCAAACGAGCAATTGAAGAGGCATTATGCATTTTTAAATACATTTTGAGCAACTTTTCACCTCCTTTGACTTGTTTCTATTTTCCAAAATGTTGATTTTGCAGCAACGGTAACCAACTCACGAGAAACCGTCCTACAACTGTGAAAGGACTTGTTTATAGTTTAGCATAACTTTACTAAGTTAACCATTATACATTATAGAATTTACAGCCCATTTTGTCTGTTGGACGTTATAACATGAATCGGACCATTTAACCAAAATTTACATGATTTTTAACTACATATTTCTATTTGCAGTTCTTTTCTTTTGGCACAAGTCCATTATACATACCATGATTCTATCAAAACTAATAAAGCTACTACCAACCAAGGGGGTGTCTGGCTTGGCGGATAAGATTGAGCTTAAGCTTGATAACTTATTAGCTTATCGGCTTTAAAAAGCTCATCTTAAAAGCTCCATCTTCTTGATTTCAGAAAAATGAGCTTTTTATCTCAAATAAGCTAAATGGCTAAATTGTGTTTGGCAAGTAAAAGTGGGCTTTTCACCTCAAATAAACTAAAAAAGCTAACCCAAACACCCCCAAATATCACTAACTCAAGTTACTGGGAACCATTCTATTAAACAGTTTAGCACATTATGCAATCAATACTAAAACCATATGAATTCTAACAGAAAAAAAAAAAAAGGGCAACCTGGAAGACAAGTGGATTGTAAGAAGGACCAGAGTCAGGAAGCAAAACTGAATCAGGTGAGTGTCTTTTTGAAGGATTTAAACTGCAACTGAAACAAGTATAAAGATTTCTTGTATGATAATGAGATGTTAATGAAAGATTTCTGATTGTCATAGACAACATTGCATAATCATCTCTCTTTTCAACCACCCCTTTTACTGAAATTTTGATTTTTTTCTTACCCAACTCATCACCACTAACTTTCTTGATTTTTCTTATTCTAGAATTTGGAGAAAACAGATGCCAAAGAGGTATGTGGTATATGGGAACTATGAAGTTCAATTGTTTATTTTTATTTTTTTGAAACCCAGTTGTTTTTAGTTTAATGTTTGTGAAATGGTGGTTTTGTTATTGTGGCGCTGATGAAAATCCACGGAATGCAACAACAGATGCCACTCATTTAGGTAGAGCAATTATATTCGATGGATAATGTGATAACGTGGCCACACATTGAATTAGTGGTTTTTATGGTTTTTTTTCCTACTATTTTTCAACAATAAAAGAAAATTTATACGCCCACACAACCACATTGCTTTTGTTTTGGGATTGAATCAAGCAATCAAGCTTGGATTTAGTCAATGAGTAAAAACTTTGACTTGTCTCTTCAATTACGAAGATGAAGACGTAATTGTTATTTATCGTTTTTATCATAGTCATTAGACTCTTATCATGAGTCAATTTTTATGAAGATGAAGACATAATTGATATTTATCGTTTTTATCATAGTCATTAGACTCTTATCAGTCATGAGTCAACTTTTATGAGTTAAGTTAAAAATTCAAAGTTAAAATGACTCGAACTCTGACTCTTAAATAATTTTGACGCTTACGAGCTATTTATTGACTCTTTCAAGTCTTGTACGACTCTTACGAGTAAAAAAAATTAGACAAACTTTCGGTGCAATGTAATATTAAAACTAGAAGAAGAAAAATGACTATAACCTATTTTAAATTAAGTCTCTTTGTTGATTGTCGGCTCACACACATTTTGCTTCTATTAAAAATAAAAATCTTAAACAATAACGTACATATACACATAAATATAAATATATATATATATATTTATTGTAAAATAATAATTCTTACGAGTCAAAGTTAAATATTAAAATCCAAATCACAAATCGAGTTACGATTAACAATTATAACTCGTTATAGACTTTGGTAGTAGTCCATATAATTCCTGAATAGTTATGGACTTCAGCAGTAATTCACAAAAAGATCCAGACCGACAAATAGGCCAATGTTTTTTGCCCAACTTTCACGCCCAAACTTCCTTGTCCATGGTTCCGTATTCAACTTCACTGGGCTTTCTTTATTTTTATTTTTGGTCTCTTTTTTTCTTCTTGTTCTTGACATAATCGGTGTGGAACGTAAGGGCGTTCCCTGTTCTAATATAATTAAATTATTATTAATTAAATAAATTAGTTGGATTGAATAATTTGATTTTTCGATTGAATCGGACAAATATCGAATTATCAATCCAGAAATTCGAATTAGTATATATTTTTTGGATTGATTTTGGGTTACTATGATTAGAACCAAATAGTTCAAATAAACCGAATAGCTATTAACGATATATGTAATTCTCTTTTTTACTAATTAAAATAGATGTTAAATAGTTGTTCGATTATTTTTCATATATAAAACCTTATCATAGAATAGGTAGTTTTAATATATAATCGTTGTATACTAATTTAAAATCTTAACTTTTGACTCAAAAACTAACTTCACATTTTTATAAACTATTAACGCAACCACGGAAACCTGTAGCCGTTGATATCGCTCATGACATTACCCTTTTACGAGTCAAAATGATACCCACACGATGTCAACGAAGAAACTGAATGGTTAAAACCGATCCATCCAAATAATTTGGCCATATTCGGTACGAACTTGATATTTGTTTGGATGGATTATATTCACATTTCGGGAACCAAAATCCAAATGCATTCATATAAATGGATTGGATTTGATCTGATTCATCTAAACGAACACCTCTAATAGAGTGCATTAAGTTTACTCATCTACTAAAACTATTTTATTTATAAATTTTTTAAAATGACAAAATTGTCATGTATAACAAATGGAAGTAATATAAACAGTAATTTACATTTCAAATTTAACTTCATCATTTGTTAAATTGATATTTCTAAACGATCAAAATAGTATAACTTTATTTCATGTGTAAGTTCCTCCTCGTAGTACTTACACTTGTTATAGTTAAGGGCATTTTATTTATTTACAAGTTTCTATAAGTCTCATGTTATTAGGCCCGGATTTGAACATGTGCAAAATGCTCAACCACATAGGGTTCATGATTTTTGAGGGACCTCAAATTCTAGAATTGGACGGTGAGCTTGTACTACTTTTCCAACGATTTAAACTAAGCAAACAACGCATTGTAATGGTAACTATACATTTAACACAATCAGGAACTAATTATTACAATTATAATTTAGAATATAGCTCCCTTTTGAGTTTTAATGAAAAAATAATATTACAGGGGTTGTGGGGAAGAAGACAACTTCACGTCTTGAGTTTTGTGAAAAGTTTAATTGACACCTTATAAAAATTAAGACTTACATTTAACACCCTCTAATTTTTAGTTAATTCTTTAATTTGAATCTTTATATGATTAGTATGCTATTTATTATTCAATTTTTTTTGGGTAAAACAATCACCAATTAAAATTTATATAAATCTTAATGTTTTTATTTTGATATGTTATTTTGAAAGACTTTTGTGTAAAACCCGTATTTCATTTAGAACTTTACATAGTGTCTAGAAAAAAAAATGTTTTAAACAAAGTAAAATAATAATAATAATAATAATAATAAATAAATAAATAAATAATTAGTACTACATAACCTCATATTGTGAAAATTTATAATTTCAACTTATGGGATTTAATTTAGGGGTTACAAAAATTTATCAATTTATTTTACCAAAAGAAAAATATAATTTAAATTGATTAAGTAATATATAATTAAGTTTTAGAATGTATATATGACATTTATAATGACATAACAAAATTAAATTTCTCATCTTTTATATTTACAAAAAGAAAATTATAAAAAGTCTACCATCAATTACAGCACATGACCTTCAAAATTAACGGAACGCCTTTACATATTATAATATACCCGTATAACTCAATGCTGGTCATGAGTTATTTGCAATTTATCCGGAATTTTGAAGTTTAAGCCAAACCTATAATAAACAAAACTACCCCTTATAACTTTGAGTAATTACAAAATTGTATTTCAAAGTAAGTGTTCATACACCTGTATTTAACAAAGTGCACTTAATGTAAAGCCTCCCATTAAGAAATGGTGTTATTTCCAGGATGTAACATAAGTATGTTTATTCCATGTTTCATGTGGTGGAGTACTAATATAAAACCTCAACACAAACTTTTATGATTAAATAATAAATATATGATAAAAAAATATAAAATATAAAACAAGATCCTGCTTGGAAATCTAATGTAAATCCCCACTCCTTATTTTTTTCTTGCTGATCCCAATTCTCTTGAGCCTTGAGCAGAAAAGTCACAACCTTTTTTCATTTCACCTGACAATATAAAAAGGGTCTTTTTATAATAAATCCAAAAAATAAGCCTAAGTTTTTTTTAACATATTAGTACTAATTATTTAAGTGACATACCTGATGCACAGTTCTCAGCAACTGATGATGTTTTCTTCATCAATCCAGATTTTTCCTAAATATTAAAGCCAGTCAAATGAAACTTCGTATATAAATATAGTTTTCAGTTGCTTAATAAGCCTGCATTTATGTGTTATGACAAAATTAAAAAATAAAACCTCATACGATACCTTAATGAAGAAAGGAGAACTAGCAGTATCATCAACATCATGACATCTTTTCTCTTTATTTGATCTCGTTTTGCTTCTCGTCTTCATTGCTTCAGAATGATAAAAATATGCATTTTTATTTTCTTCATCTTCATCGAACTTTTGTCTAGGTCCTGAAGACGCATCAGAAACCATAGACAAATCATCATCTTCTTCTTCTTCTTTACTAGCATACGAACACTTTTCATTATACTCGCCTTTCTGACATTTATTATCATCTTCTGAGTTTACAGATTCATCTAAATACATAGTCCAACCAGATTGACATCTACTACTACATTCAGAAGTTGACACATTCATTTTTTTATTTTTTTTTGAGAGTGTGATTGCTAGTAGGAGACAAAGAGCTTTGTTAAGTGAAGGTGGCTTCTGTGTTATAAAGAAAAAAAGATAAAAAAAAATCAAATGAAGCAGAGTCAAATCCCAGACCATTTTTGTCTTTTGCTCTATCCTTTAACATTATAAGTTTACAATCAACCAAAATTGCCAGTTGGCTATTTTCTGATCTTTTAGAAATCAATAATTGGAGGGAAAAGACAACATACATATATAGTGATATATATATATGGTGGTATTACAAGAAACGTTCGTCCACGTACGTTTGTGTAAAGGCCAGCTCGATGCCAACCGGCCTCTTGTGGTCTATGGCTAGGACCTCATCTAGTTGCCATATCGCCAACACGACATAACCATTACCCGTTTTCGTGTTAGAAATGTAACTAGTCCATTTCTAACTAGCTAGGTTAGGTGGACCTGAATTTTGGAACAATGCACAAAGTAGTCCTCTCTTTGTTCACGTGCAAATAATTTAAAACTTGAGAATTTAAGTTCCCAACTAGAATAAGTACTATTGATTAACAGCTCTCTCTTTTTTTTAAAAAAAAAAGAAAGTAAAAGATTATTGTGATATAAGAATTACTTCATCATGAAAAACAAGCACCATTGAATGACTTGAATATAAAAAATTTAAGATATGATCATATAGCTTAATTAGGTACTATTACCAATAATGCATTTTAATCAGTTGATGTGATGATCAAACTGAGTATTTGTGACTCGAGTATCACAAAGAGTAAATATATATCGCCGTAAGATGTCAAAAATCTTACAGGCATCTAAGAGTTGCATATGATATAATTCACATCTGATTTTGTACCAATTTTCCTAATTCATCAAGAATTCGATGATATACTAATTGAATGACTCGAGTATCATTCAAGTGTAGGGCATACATTTACTTGCTAACTGTTCCTCAAACATTGAACAATATCTTTTTGATCGAGTGTGCTCATGTTTTTTGTGAAAATAACATTTAGGATTCCCTTTTAATCTAGTTGTACCACTTGTACTGGGAAATATCAGGAGTCTTATTGGGACCAACTTTATATTCCTTTCAATGTCTTGTCACTCTTGTATATTTCACAATCATTTTAACCAACCAGATTTCTGAATGCACATGGATACTAATACATCTCGCATCTTCCATCTCTGTCTAGATAGTGTAACGTACTGATGTTAAATGAGCCACATTTCACAACAAAATAACTCATACTAAACTGAAATAAAAAATTAATTTGGTTATTTTATAAACAACCTTTTTAGTTTGTTTGTCATGATGTACATCACCTTGATGTCTTCATGCGAACCACTCGTTTGGGGAAATACACTGGCATCTAGATTTAAGAAATTAACGGGGTTCAAATACTTGCTTAGTACTACCCCAAGTCGCCACCTGTATAGAAATATTGATTATCATTAATGACATTTCCATACATGTTTTTCTTTCGTTGTACTCTTATCAGTTAATGAAGTAGGGCGATCTACATGACAGTGTAAACTATTTCAGTTTGATGCTTCCAAGCATTATAAAGTTATCCACTTAACAGCTCAAGATGAAGTTCCGGTTAAGGTGGATGGTGTCATGTTGACATTTAATTATTATGATCATATTGATGTTCTTTGAGGACACAACATGAAGCAAAGATGTATACTCTGAACATGAATTAAAGATTATATCTAGATAAAGCGGGAACAAAAACATCCCAGTGAAATATAGGTCATTGCATTCACAAGGCATCAGTTTTTGGTTTTGAAATGCATAGTATGACTAAACTTATGCAACACTGCAAGCTGGACATCTTCATTAGAATCTCAAAAAGGAAACACTCCCTCTTCCAGTTGTTCATCATCCCTTAGCGATCAAAGTTTTAGTCTCTTTACAAACATAATATTGACTAAACTATTCACATAAACTTGGTCCATCCGAAGTTTCAAGCATCACAGGTTTTGTTGAAAATGACCGAAGCATAGTTGGCAATAGTTGCTTCTGGTGACTGACGCAGTTGTCCAATAACTAGGTAGAGGTCTGATGAACGGAGGAAGTGTCTACAAGGTGCATGTGCACACATCTTAGCTAATGAAAAAAGAGCAATTTTTAGAGGAGACTCATTGATAGCATCTTTCCTACTTGGGTTGAGAGCAACAACTGAATAATCTGCCACCAACTTTAACAGAGCCTGCAAAACCATATAAATAAAGAGAGTACTTATTATACTGAATTTTGAAAGTGAAAAAATACCTTTTTAGTATCTATAAAAGATGGAATGCGGATTGAATATACCTGAATTGCTCCTTTAGAGATGATATCATCACACAGTTTATTGGAGTTGCGAACAAGATTGCTAAGAGCACCAGATGCGTTTGACTTTGTTTTGTCTTCCTCTGCCGCAAGGAGCAACTTTGCAAGTTGAGGTATGCATCTCCTTAGCTCTTCATAAAAGAAGTCATTATGGTAGGCTGCATTACCAATCTATAAAACAAACAAAAAGTCAGGTAACTGCTCATCCAGCGTATATTAAGAATGCGTTGCAGCAAAACTAATTAAAAAGGCATCTTACTGCAAAACAAGCAAATTTGCGAGTACGTTTGTCCCCATCAGAGCAGCGATCAACCAATAGGCTAATGATTCTGTGCTTTGCCTATAAATGAACGAGAAATTATGTCTCAGTTAAGTTACTAATTCTAATATCATCTTGTATTTTGCTGTAACGATTAGTGTGGACAGAAAAAAGGTCAATACTTACCAATAAACTATAAAAGTAGGGGCTATGCCGGCACATATTTCCAATAGCACTGCACACCTTAGCGCGGACATTGGGATCTTCATGTGTTAGAAAGCTTTTCATCAGTTCTAAGATATTTGCTCCATGTATGTGCTCATAAAAGTTCTGCATTGAAATAATTCTATTTAATAATAGTAATCTATTGACAAGGCTATTTAATAGAAGTAGTCAACAATAACTGACCTTATCCATACGAGCTAAATCTGAAACTATTGAAAGAACATCCAGTGTGACTTCTCTTGGTGAAGAACTACCAAGTAACCTTCTCATTAGATTTGGATCCAAGAGACCTCTGCCAAGGAGTTGAACAACCAGTGACCGATGACCTGTCATTTTGGCCAGAAAGGCAACAGGTCTTGAAGCATCCTTTAACTCCACATGTTCCAGACACTTGATTATTTGGCCAGGAATTCCTACCTGTAAACGCATATACAAATTTGATTTTTTAAACACCAACATGCAGAGTCCATGTAAAACTTGCACACCTGATATAGTTTTTGGCCTGAACTACATTACAAACCCTAATACTTCTAAGTTAAACCTTAGAAGAGCAATGAAGTAATTTACATATGAAAAACTGTTTTCTCCAGTTAAAAATAGAGGTGGCAGAATTATTAATATTTTTTTGGGGGGGCGGGCAGGCTGTATGAAAAACTTTTTTGTCCAAAATATTGAACTTATTATACGTAACTAGTGTGTCAAATATAATAAAAAAAATATTTATTTAGTAAAAAGCAATTAAAAAGGTTAATTATTGAATGAAATGATTTAAGGGGTTTATGAATTAAAATACACTTTGGCCAACTCTCAACCCATTAGAGACAAAACATAACCCAAATGGACCCATTCATAAGTAATTGGGTCATATTGCCACTCTGCAACAAAACTAAAATTCCATCTAACAAGTATGATGATTATCTAGTAATAATGGCACAACCTGAAATAAGTTCCAGAATAAAATAACATATAATTTAAAGTTATAGAATTACATACCTCCAGAAGAATTTGAATATACTTTCCCATACTTGCTTCTATTGCCCTAACCATGTCTTTGTCATCGGTACAAACCCTCTCACCAGGAGACCCCGTGTTTAAAAGAAAACCATTATTTACTGAAGCAGCAGTGGCAGCAGATGGAGAACTTGGTACATTTTGTACTGCCACAAATGGAAACGCCAAAAGATTAACTATGGCATTAACTGTATCTCTAACTCCATTTTTCCCTCCGCCAGGTCCACCCCAACACTTTATAAGCTTAAGATGTACATCAGACATCAAATCAGACACAAGTTTCACATGTTCCCTTCTAAGCAACACCTGGCGAAAAGTTGAACTGCCACCTGGAAGGCACTGGCATAGTGACGAAACTGTCCATACAACCCCAACCGGTGATAGTCCAATTTGATCTGAATGGTTGTTTCCCAACAAATCAATAAGAGTTTGGGGGATACCACTGGCACACAACTGCTGAACAGCTAAAGGCCCGCCCCACTTTAATCTGGAATCTAATAAACCAACACAGCCATCCCTGAACCCGTGCCAGTATGAGAGCTTGTTTTTAGTAATTTTATCTCCGCCGTCATCTGTTAAAATTCTGAGATAATCACAAAGTGTGGCACTTCGTGGAATTAAAGGCACGGCTATTTCGGAAATTGATGTTTCAACAGAAGCACCACTTTCAAGGGCCAAAATGGATGCAAGTGCCAGCATGGCGGACATAGAATGAGGTTGGAATGAATTTTGTATTCTATCACATAAAGAGTAATGGTGGGCAAGGTCAGAGAGGCGAGACCTCTGCCTATTTGGTGATGATGTAAGCATAAATAGTGCAGAATTCCTTCCAGATGACTTTAAGGATTGTGCGACTGCAGCAAGTACAAGGCACGAATAGCAGACTAGGGCACACGGATTCGATATTTTATTTTTCAGATTGTTCATGTCTCCTGCTTGTGCATCTCTGTCAAAGGAAGCACAAAGGGATAATATTGAAAAGATCTCTGAAATGATTGTATTATCGCCACCTCCACTAACCACTGTGTTAACAGGTAATGAACTAGGGAATCCACATAATACACCAGTAACTGAGCTATTATGCAGACAGCACCTTAAGATGATCTGAAACAGAACAATAAACGCTCGTGTAGTGTAATAGTAAAGAGTTAATAGAGGTGGACATTTGACTCTTCTACTTAAATGGGTCGGTTCGGGTTATCTTTTATCGAATTGGTCAAAAGGGTAGAATTAAAAAACTAGCATAAAAGGATAAAGGTGAAATTGAGTCAAACAGGGCCAACTTCGTCGGAAGTGTCTTTAATACCTAAAATCTGTAAATCAGTTTATTGGAAGAATTAGAATGTTAATTAATTATAGAACTTTCTTAATCGTATCATACACCAATATTCTAAAATAGAATTTGATTTTTTGGTCAGAAAGTGTTTTGGGCTAACCCAACCCGTACCAAAGAACTACCCACTTTGACCTAAAACCTAACCCACCCAGTTTTCCACCTCTAGGAGTTTGACATCTGGTAAAACAATAATCACCTGAATAGCAGAAGACCATGAAGCCTCTAAGCGTTGGCGAAGACAATAGTATAAAGCAACCTGCACAGCTTTGGATCTGAGGAATGCTCGTGTCACCGCGTCAACAATCTTTTCAGAATCTGTACCAATCAATGACTCACATTCATCCGCTTTCATGTTAAGCCGGTCCAAGGAATGGGAATATATTGAACTTAGTGGAAATAAATGTGCATTTTCATTTGTCGATTGGATCTCGAATGCATCTACTAATGACCAAATTGCCCTACATGCTTCACAAGCAGCACGTAACAAATTTGAAGAGCCAGACATGAGACTTGTGCCAGAAGTCACTAAGCAAGACAACAAAGTATCTGCGACACCTGCTGCTTTAGCATGATCCAGTATCTCTTTGAGACCATTTATTGCAACCTCAGCACGTTTAGTTGCCAGAGATGCTTTTAGACTTTGTGCTGCACGAGATGCAATAATTGTAATGCATGCAATGGACTCATAGTAAACTCTTCCAGAAGCATCTTCTGTGGAATCAGAAACCTACAAAGATCAAGGCATGAGAAATAAAACAAAGCTAAGAAGTTCTGCATTAATTTTACATCCTCGGTTGCGAGTATAACCTCTTTATAGAGCTCAACAATGGCAACCCATTGCCTGATATATGAATCTCCAAAACCACCTCCACAGCTGTCCAACAACTTCTTTATAACTGAGAAGCACTGTACAGGAGATGTAAATGACAAGCACCATTTTAATAATAACATGGAAATATTCGAATAGCAGATAATACATACAAGAAAAGCTACACCAAAAGTATTTTATTGAAAACTAAATGCTTTCTCTTGAAAAATTTGTAGTTCTGCTGGGAAGGAGCATTATTTATAATTATATGTACTTGCACCTAATAGCAGACCTGGCAATTGCTAACCAACTATTCCCGAAACACAAAACTTGACCAACGAGGAAATTGGCTAACAATTGGTAGCTTTGCAATTATTAACATGTACTAACATACCTTTACCAGCAAGTCAGTATAATCTGGCTTTCTTATGCGCAGAATATTAGCAGTATATCCTATAAGTTCCCAGAATATTTCATCAAGCACCCCTGTGGAATTAATTGCACCAGCAGCAACTAAATTCAAAAGAATTCTCAGTGACTGGTTTGAAGTAAGAACATCTTGATCCCTGAACAATTTGTGGTCAAAAAACTTCATAAGATAACCGGACATCTGAGAATACAAATCCAAGTAACCAAGGTGTAACACTATCTTAAATCTTTTTTACACTTGAGTAAAATACTGAAAATTTTCACAAACAATGCGTTACCTGCACAGCCGATTTTTGAGAGGCAGCAGGATAACCGATAGTGCTTCATTATCTTGCCCGATTAACTTCGCACCCTTAACAGTCCGAGAGTTATTTTCCAGTTTATCCAGTATCTGGCAACCTGATAAGAGGACAGAACCTAGCATGCATATTTACTTCCAACATTTATACAATAATCAAACCGCAAATAACTGCAGAAAACTATTTGTGTTACATAATAAAAATTGCTCTATGTTTATTGAGTGTTTTGTATTATATTTTAGAATTAAGGACTTTAGTGCCTCGACACAAAATGGTATATTCAGATAACAACAACAATAATAATAATAATAATAATAATAATAATAATAATAACAAAATAATAATAATAATAATAATAATAGAAAGGCAATTTTGTCAGGTGCCCCTGAATAACTACCATCATCATTTCATTATCTCCTCCCTCTTAACTATAATTCCATCCTCCTTCGATAGACTTCCAAGATTACACTTTATCATGTCCTATACAGCAATGCCAAACAAATAATAAATGTATATCTGTCCCACAGCCAAACATTATAATATAACCTTGAAACCAAGTTTTAAATCAGTGCTATTAGGCAGACAGCAAAAGAGTACTATAAACAGATGGTGCATTTACTCAGTTGCTAAAACAAATACAGAAATCACAAGTAGCATATAAGGTTGTATGCAATAATCAATTAACTAAAAAATATTATTCTAATTTTGGAACATCAACATCTCTGGAAATTTGAAAACTCAGTTAAGACATAACCAACAAGTGCTGAAACTTAAATAGATGATAAAGATGACAAGAAGAAAACAGAGAAGTTTATATTATGTACTCACAGTTTATAAAAAGCAAGTAAGTTTACCTGATTGTACATTGTCAGTTTCTGTGACCTGTTGAGACTCTGTTTGTGGTGGAGAACATTCAATAACTGAGTGTTCACCCGAAGCTTTGCTATTCTCATCCACAATTGTAGGAGATCGGCTTTTACCTGCAAAATTGTCTCTCCTTATATTTACCAATCATATTAACATGTGTACCAATTAAAAATTTTGGCGCATATTTAGGCCTAAATATTAGGCACATGAAGCATTTTCCAAGGTAATTTGGTAAAGTTTCAGTGAAGGCCTACCTTCTGGACTTGCAGAGATCAGACCAGTTGTCTGTACATGCTGTTCACCTTTCCAAGCGGCATCACATCCTCTAGATGCAGCAGTATTGGCACGAAGCTCCTATTGATCAACACCATACTTAAAATGTCATTTCTTGCAAATGATGGCTTGAAAAGGAAAAAAATAATAATAAATAGACCATAAAAGATGTTGATTACCCTAGCCTCAATATCTTCGGTGGTTTCTGCAACAAATGGATGCTCCAAGAGTTTGGGCCATGATAGCCTATTATGAGGATCCTGCTCCCATGATTTTGACAAACAGTTTCTAGTGAATCTTAAAGTGAAATAACATGCATACAAAATAAAAGTATTAAAGAGATTGGTGTATATACCTTATTGAGCAAACCCCTAAGGAAGCTTCTGAAATTAGAGCTCATGTTTTCTGGGTATTTTACAGAATCCTGGCAGTAGCATAAAGATGAATTTGTACATCACTTAATTGTTTTTCACAATTGCATTGGTATAAAGAACACATACCTTGATGATATGTCGAATAAGTGCATATACTGAATTAGTGTAAAATGGAGGCTGGCCGACAAATAATTCGTACCTGAATAAAAATCGAATGAACTCAACCTAAAGATAATAAGTCGAATTCAACAATTATATTTTATGGACAGCACTTTTACAAAAATCAATCACCCCCTAAAGATAATAAATCGAATTCAACAATTATATTTTATGGACGGCACTTCTACAAAAATCAATCACAACGCTTTTTTAGTTACGAGTTCAAAAATCATTCACCACACTTTTTTAGCTCCAACTAAAGAAAGTCCATTTTGTTGTTGGTATTAGTTTAAGCTTTAATACGTGTATATTCACCAAGTCTAAAAGTAGGCAAGTAGCATAAGGTAATGCTAGAATATGAGCACCATATTAAGATAGGTTCACTAGAAACTTCTCCTTGAGGCACTCCACAAACTTAATTAAAGTATCAAACATACACACTATAGATATCTAGGTGCAACTCATTAGCAAAGGAGCATTATTCAAGTAAATGCAGGTGTTATTTCCTCTGAATCAAGGTTCACAATGCAAGAAACAAGAAAAACTTGTGAGTGGCTTTAACTGAGAATTTCTGACTAGTTCTATAAAGGGAACTTGCTAAGCATATAATGTTTAACTCGTCAAGAAAAAATTGCAGGTAGATAACAGCTGCGAGGCCAGAATGTCCTTCATTAAAGCAACTAAATGTAAATTTTTGGTTTGGGGAGCTTTCTGTAATTTTCAACTTATAACAGCAAATTCTACTCCAAAAAATAGCATGTATTTAAGAAGTAAAAACTTACAATATGATCCCAAGGGACCACAGATCAGCAGTATGGTTGTAAGGCTGTTCTCGTACCAGTTCTGGAGCCATGTACAAAGGAGTACCTGAAATAAAAAACCCATCAATGATTGAAACAGACTTACAGAGGTCAGAAGTTAGTCTGGTAGAATTGCTAATTTGCTATAGTTGATGCAAAGGTGGTAATAAAGCTAGCTATACCTTTTATTGACCGTAGAACAACTGTATTTGTTGACATTGCTCGTGCAAATCCAAAATCACATAGCTGTTTCAAATGGAAATAAGAATCGATTATGGCTAGTTAGTTAAGATTTTCTACAGTTCCTCTTCAACGTATAGATGCATGTGAGGAACCACATTAACGATAGATTTGTAGTTCCATAAAGGATCTTATGTACAAGTTACTAAACTAGTCAAATGCATTCCATGGCTAATTGGGTACACAGTACCCTTATCAACCATACGTTCAGTTTTAGCTGTATAAAAGATTATGGCTGATGCATGAAATATGAAACGCCAAAAAGTCACTCATAATGCATTTACAGCAAGTAGTGTGAAACAACTTTTAGCATAAAATTAGCATAATTAGTCTGTCTTTTAGTGATTTGGAAAAAGACTGCCATGATAAAGAAACTGACTTGTACTAGAAGAAAACACCTTGGTGCAAATATAATTAATTAAATGAATTGTATATTTGTGTTACCAAACTAAATCATAGCTGAGCTTTCTTCCAACTAACCTTAACGACACCCCCAGCACAAATTAAAATGTTTTGTGGCTTCATATCACGGTGAATGATACGGTTGGAATGTAAATAGTGCAAGGCTCTGACCTGAATATTTTCAGAAGGTGTAACAGGATGTAACAATATGAACTGTTTAACTAGAAAATATAAATCAATTTTATGGAAGAAATGAAAAGATAAGTTAGCGGATGTACCAACTGCTTTGCTATTTTCTGCACTTCATCTTCAGGAAGGCATTTATCATCTTCAAGAATCTCAAATAATTCACCCTGAATGAAAATACATTCAATCAATAAGAAATAAAATCTTATCAGCGATTATTATAGTGACACAAAGCTTTTTGCTTATACATGATACGATACTAATATATGTATATAGCAATTCACAGAGGGTTATGAGAGAGATAACAGAATAAGTTACTTGGGCGAATTCAGTGACAACACAGAACTCCTGCGGGCTTTCAAAGGAATCAAGCATCTGGATAATATTCTCATGCTTCAACTTTCTCAAGATCTACATAAAGTAGGCACCATCTTAGAGCAACAAATGCAGCACATTTTGTAAATTACTATTGAATTGTTATAGCAACAGTCAACATCTGACTTATGCCTTAAAAAAAATGTTGTACAAACTAAAATTTACATAAAGCAATTAACATAGATACCTACCTCAATCTCTTGTCTAAGATTTTGAATGTCCTTTTCGCTTTTACCATGCTTGAGTATAAATTTCATCGCTACAGTCTAAAACAGATGGACAAAAATATAACCAATACAAAGATATTAAATGTATCATATCAGAATACAGAAACCAAAGAATAAAAGAAGGATAACCATGAAGTTGCATATACCTGGCCAGTGAACTTTCTTCTTCCCTTGTATACTTTACCAAAAGATCCTTCCCCTACAAGCTCTATCACATGATAATTCTCCACTCCCATTTCAAGATCTCTGACTTCTACTGTTAACAATGATTATAAAATTCATAAATTCGTCACTGACAGCTAATAAAGACCAATTCATTACAATTTTGCTAAAAAAATGATATGAAATTAGTATGCATCAAGTTTTTAAGCAAATAAGTAAGTCAACAACGAAAGCTAGAAAGAAAGCAGAAAAAAAATGGAGTGTCTAAATGATGGAGATTAAAAATCCTTCCTACTTCGAGTAAATTTCAGATCGTTCTTCTTCTAGAGTTCACAACATATATAAATAGAGTGAATTAGATAAACTATAAGCATCTCCTACAGATGCGCTCTATTAAACTTCTCAGTAAGTTTAGTCTGTTTGCAATTATGTGCCTTTGGTTGTGAACGCCAGCAAGGCTCCATCATAATTGTTCTTTTAACAAGCACAAAACATTTATTGGTGTAATTTCTGTGTTGCTGTCTAGTAGTTGGTTACAGTGGTGGGCACTATTACAGTAAAGCAACTTCTTATAAATATGGAGGCTAACTTGCGAGAAAGTATAATCAATTACACAAATTTCTCTCTTTCTGTTGTGCATTAGTTTGCAGATCTTGTGTACATGAGAAACACCCAAAATATTATGACCATGATGGTCATCTCCAATTTTTTATGGTAGCACATGAACCATTATCATTGCAGGAAACCTTGTAGTTAGCAGGTTCTATTGAATTTCTGTCAGTTAGCTTTGTTACTTAAATTCAGTTAGAAACAGCAAAACACCTTGGCTTTATAATTAAGTCTAAATAGGGATTACATTTAATTGAGAGTGTAAACTATTTGATCCTGTTTGATTTAGGCCGAGCTGAAAATCAAACAGCCTTCCATCAATTCCATCTTTTTGAAACCAAATTCAACTGCCTATAACATCAATTATCAAACCGAACATATTGACCCTAAATCGATTCCACGCTTAAAAATTAAAACATCAATTATATTATAAATTAATTAAACTCTTGACGAGATTGCATAACCTAATTCAAGTTACGGAATCAACTAATAGTGGAAAAAAGTATGAAAGCAGAAATCAAGTTTAGGGCTGCGAACACAGCTAATTTTTGAAGTGTGACCTAAACATCAAGTATTTGGGACTCAAATACTGCCAATTGGGGATTTAGGGTTTCAACAAGTTTAACAGCAACAAAAGATAAAAGATAGTGAACAAACTTATCACGAGGATCCAGCAAGTTGAAGTTGATGGCGAATGAGAAGACGAAGGTGATGAAATGGTGATAAGGTTTTTGTTGAAATGGGGCAAATAGATACAGCGTAATGTAATCAGGCTGAATTTGAAATGATTCCTTTCCCGCTCGTTAGGCCGTTTTCAATGATTAATTGCACAAAGAGTGGACAGAGGTTGACTTGAAGGACTAGTCGTACGAGAGAGATTGCTGGTTTTGATACAGTATTTCTTGATTTAGAAAGTTTCAAAATTTATAGTAATCTAGTTAGAAAATTGATGTGTGAACTTAGAGAGAATGTATACGATAGATATGAAATATGTTTGGTTTAAAAGTTGGTATTGAATTTGTATGAGTATTTTAATCATATAGTAAAACCGAAAACATAAAAACAGATATAAACAAATTAGTTTTATATTCACGGAGAGCGGTGCCACCGAATAATTTAGTTCGGTATCATATTTATTAGTGTTCGATGTGTGTGCTATTATACTTAAATGTCAAGTATGTAAAAAGGATAAATAAAGCTAGTGTGTCAAATTTTGGCTAAAAATGTTTGTTTATTTGTTAAGTGTGATATTATATAAATAGTAGGTTAAAGTGAAATGAAATGATGAGATTAAAAGTGTTATAGATTTAATAGTCATGATTCAATTTACTTAGTCTTAAAGTGATAGAAAGAAAAAAAAGGGTACATGTATTAGAAAGTAGTATATAGTATTTACTTATATATATTTAAGTATACATAAAGGATATTTTTGTCTTTTTAAATATGTACGGGGGAATTCCCCCTATATGCATTATAAGAGATAATAGATTAGGAAGAGGAGAGAGAGCTGTGAGTGTTAAAAAATGAGTTATATGACATGAATGTCATAAAAGAAAGATAAACATGTCATGTTATAAGAGTTTAATAAAAATCATTATTTGAGGTTTAAATCCAATCCTCCAAATCAATCGCTTCATATCAAACATATGTTTTTATTCCTAAACCTGAAATCTATGTTATAAACCTTTAAAACAAACACCCCCTCTAAATGTAAGGTGACGTTTAGTTCGAGAACCCGTAGAAATTTAATTACCAAGGGAACTTTTCATCTGTTTGGTTGAAAAACATCAACAGAAGGATTATGTGTCTAACTAATAGCAAATGACAAAAATGCTCTTTATTCCAAAATTAATATTGTAATTTCAGTATTCTAAAATTGAATTTGCGCTAGTAATAAGGCCTGCAACGATGAAGGTAAATTTCAACCAATATTAATTAAAACAATAGAAAATCGAAGTAGCTGCAAATAAACACCTTTTAACGATAATGAAAAAAGAATCATTTATAGGGTTTTTAAGAAGATGCACAAAGGGGGTTTTCTACTTTACAACATTTACTGTACATTCTATCGTGATTGTGAAATTTATTTTTGTTAACATAAAGTCAAAGCTTTTACATTTGTTGACTTATGACGTAACTTGAGGTGGATGATTTACATGTAAGTTTCGTATTGACAAACAAAATGTTAAATGATTTATAGTCGAGTTAGGAAATTTGTTCTAACAGTAAAATCAGATAGTATTGTTTAAAATTAAGAATAAATTCCATACGTAACAAGTGAACATTATATGAGGTGTGGTTCATGTGAAAAGAGTCGTGTGAGGTATAAAGAAGTTGGGGTTACGATTACCCGTCAAAATAATATTTGTATGTATATACTCGTTCGAGTCGTATTAAGTGTTAGAAAGAAATGAGGTTATATACAACAAATCGAATACGATGTTAGATGTAATGAAATAACTATTCATCTGTTCGTTTTATACGTAATGTTTTTTACAGCTTAATATATATGCATTAAAAAAATCTTATTATTAAACGTTCTTCTCACTATTTTTTCTCTGGACAATTTTCGTGATACACAGTATAGTGTACTATGGGGTAGGACAATTTTTTCCACATTCAGTTTTCAATTATGTCAAAGTTCTTGAAGTTGCGGAGACTGATTAATACAGGCGAGAGCCATGAACAATAAAGGTTAACTTATGAGTAAGATGTTGCTAGAAATCACGGTCATTCTTTAAGGATTGCCTTGATGCTACTTGAAGTTTAACATGTTTGATATGTTATGTATTCGATATTATATGATATACAGACAAAATTAGCATGGGCATGGCCCCATACTTTTTGTGCGAGGTAGTTCATCAAATAAAATACTTGGGAAGTATATATATATATATAGATGATACAAAAGAGTAAAAGACTGAACATGTCATACACACACCACACACTATCAGTTAATATTACCAGCATAATCCAGTGAAGGATCCCCCTTTCTTTGCAAAGGCTGCCCATATAAAACCATTTGATGACTTCTATCCAATCAATTATATAAAAATGTCCAGAATTTGTACTATAAAATTTTGCAGGAGATCCATAATTGAGCCATTTCTGAATAAAAAACAAGTAGAAGCTATTCCATGGCCATATACCAAATAACACTTGGGTTGATAGATTGAAGGACTGGGCAAAAACACAAACATATGCAAAATACTGGCGAATACCAACAAATATATAAAATCAATACATCCTTTTGAAGATGATATACGTATGCATAACATGTTTACAAGTGAACTATACATGTACTTCAACTTCTATGATGTTTATTTTCCAAATCATTGCTGAACATCATATGCGAAAGATCATCTACCAAACCTCTGAATCCTTCGCTGACGTATTTGATCTAGTTGAATCTCCGCATTCGACGCTTGCAATGACGACACTCCATCATCACCGCACTCTGTCCCACACACCTCACACACGGTTAACCACCCAGAATTATAAAATGTACAAGACCGACACCTCCATACACCAGACATGCTCGGCCCATTCCCACCCGTTGTTCCCCTACCAAAAGTACGTTGTTGGGGAGGCTGCCAAAACCGTAACAGAGATCTTAAAGGCCAACTCATCAAACTAGTCAAACCTTTAACTATTTTGGTCAAAGGAGAAGGCCCTCTATACAAAGCTTTTAATCGAAGATAAACTAAACCTGCAAGTATCCCACCAAGATGACCTAAGAAAGATACATTAGGAACAAGCATTTGAATCAGAATCAGTTCAGCCCATGCAGCATACTTTGTAGGTATCGTAAATCCATGGAAATTTGTGTAGCTATCTGACTGCGAATTAAGTACTACTTTCATTGCAAAGAGAACACCGGAGAATCCAGCAGCGTATTCATAATAATAAGCATTTTCATAATTGAAAAACAGAAGTGATTTGGCTAATAACAGTGTGATGCCTTGGGACAACCCAAGTAAGGCTGCAATCATAGAAGCGAATTCGGTACTTCCCATTGTAGACTCTAATTGAATGCCTTTCCATAAGAGTGACATCATGTTGAAGGCTAGATGAGATTCACCGAGGTGGTAGAACGCTGATAAGAAAAACCGCTTCAGATCCCAATACTGCTCAACACAAATACGAAAAAGGTCGTTTTTCAAAAAGAAAGCAGTTGCTTCTTACTGTAAACCTGTTTAATTGCTTATTTTGTTTTTATATGATCAGATAGGTAGTTTTGAATGTTTGGAAAATATCTGCTAATTTTAGGGTAAATACTAAGAAAGCAGAACTGTTAAACACTAAGCAAGAAGAACTGTCAAACACTCAAACAACTGCTAAATTATAACGTTATATTATGTTCAACGTTTTGTAACAGCTGATTATTTGATTCTGCGAAACCAATCACCTATATAACTAAACTTTATAACCCGATACTACCTAAATTCCGATCACGTAATAGTGCAAGATAACCCAGGGCTTTTGATAATTTCATTATGATATTGCATTAATGTAGATATGCAAGTAACATCACAAACGTCCAACCAAACACTAGGTCTTTGACTGGTAAAACTTAGGGCAAACATTAAGAAAAAATAATTCATAAACACTAAACTAAAGGTACCTTGAGGATGAGATGTGCATTGAACAAGATGTCATCGATTGGAGGAATGACGTGATGAAGGAAATCAGGGCGTAGATAGATAAGAGTATTGGCGACAAGAAGAGCGGCGGTGACTGGTGGCTTCCGATCAAGTTTCCGGTACTCGTTGACCGCCTGAAATAGCATCAATGGTATCATTCCGTTGGTTACGGGCCACCTAACGTTTCTTCTCGCCATTTTTTTTAATCTTGGCAAAATAATTGATCAACTATGTTAGTTGCAAACAATTAATACTTAACAGGGCTTTTTGATTTTGATTGAAGATGGGCGAGTCCAGTAATTGAAGGCAGGACAGTATGATTCTAGTTTGTTCCAGATATATATACTCCAAGACTTCAAATTCAAACACCCTCATAGTTCTTGGGGAGCAAGTTTCTAGTTTATTTTTTTATTTCAAATGGAGTTTTATTATTCGATTAACAAGTAATTGACTTTTCATGTATTTCTTTATTCTATATATTCTATATTCTATATCTATATTCTATTCTATTCAACAATATACATACTTTTAATTTCCAACAAACCTAAGAAAACTAGTAAAACGTCATTATTTGTTAAAAATATTAAATTGAATTTTTTTTAATGAAAACGGAGTATGTCATAAGTAAACATCAAATATCATATTTGTTAATTTTTATTTTATCTCTTATCGGAGAGAATTCAGATGACTATGAGGGTGTGTTTGGTAGGGATGAATGGAAAGCAGAGAAATGGAATGATTCCCAGTAAATGTCATTTCACTAGTTTGTTTGCACATGAGAATGGAATCAGATAATGAATTTTTGATTCTCTTTCCCCTTGATTGATTCTCTAAAAAAAATAGAGAAAGCGAGAGAATGAGTCAACAAATAAGGACATGTGCGAATGATTCTCAAGTCCATTTTTCTATTTCGATTCTCTATTGGTACCAAACAATAGAATGAATTACGTTTCTCTAGACTCATTCCCTTTCTCTTCTATTCCATTCTCTACCATTCTCTCCTACCAAACATGCCCTGAGTCTCTTTTAGGATGAAAGGACTAATACGAGAATTATAATTCGTAAAATCTCATTTTACTTTAAAAAAAATAAATATCTAAAAAGTGAAAAGTCAACAAATTATAAAAATTACACCATAAAAACTAACAATTTTTTCTCTTCGATTAAACATTTCACAAGGTATACTTTCGATGAACCTTTAAAGATTAATACATGTGAAAATAGTCACATGTAACACATGTGTTAGTGTGTTATCAATTTTCAAAACCCACCAAAAGATAGAAGAAAAAAAGTTTTGTTGAAATAATGTCATGTGAGATGTCTAATCGAAAGGAAAAAATGTTAATTTATATAGTGCAATTTTATAATTTTTGACTAGACAATTTTGAGATATTCAAGGGTTTTGTTATATTAATATTGAGATTTTTTCTCTCGTATTTTTGAAAAAATACATCTGTAAATAAATTTTTTGTGTATATCAATATTGAATTGAATTTTTTTTTTATCTATTGAAATAGTTTATTTAATCATTTTTTTATCCACTAATTAGTTGAAATATTTTATAATCTCTAATCTCTAACTACATATAATACATATTTACCATTATCTTAGAGTTAGTCTCAACACAAAAAAATATCTAAATTACCCTTAACTTATTTAAATTATTTCCATTAATAAAATTATTCCCTATTCCCTATTCATAATTCGTAATCTATTATTATATATAACTATATAATGTATAAACAGAATTCTTTATTATATAAAATAAGATAATAATCCATACAAAATATATAAAATAATTAAACAATTAATAATTTTTTACTATCACTACCCTTACTTACCATCATTATTTGTTTTGTCGTATTACGCGAGTATCACTCCAGTTATCTATAACTCGTCTTTAACTTTGATGGGGTAATAATAAATATAATTAAAAAATATGAAATTATTGAAATCGGATTCGGGTTTAATTTAGCTTTCCGTGCTATCATAATTATTAATTTACCCCGCCAGCTCCTGTCCGCTTCCTAGTCGAAGACTGGAACAACCGAAATCCCTTCCGATTTCAGTCATAAACATCAAATTCCGGCCATTCTAGCTCTCGCAGGTGAACTATTAACTTTCTTAGTTTTTTTTTTGTTTTTATGTTAGTATTATTTATGCTCCTAATTATTAGCATGTAATTACATCTACCCGTATAGGGCTTGATTATATTCATACTGAAATCTGATTCTAGGGTTTTTATTGAAAATACTATGACTAGCTGGCTAATACTCTTTTAAAACCATAAACCTGACGGAACAATTACAGTAGTTGATTCAAAACATACATACGTATATAATGGTGTTTACTCTATTTACTATGATAGCTAAAACGTATACTTGTTCGATATTAGGGACTCAACTCAAGCTCATAAGATGAAGCCTCATCCGGCTTGGAGCTCGTTAAGAAATCCGGTTAAGTTTAGAATGTAAGTTAAGTTCAACCACGGTCAGCTTTTCTTCGTTTTCATGATATGATCATTTATTCTAGTATTGCATGTAAAGAATATCTAAACAGCTAAATCGTCTGAAAATGCAGTCCAACCGCTGATAATTTGGTTCCCATTCGTCTTGACATTGATATAGATGGTCAGAGGTTTAGGGATACATTTACTTGGAACAACTCTGGTAAGACAATTGTGTTATTTTTTTTCTTTTTCTTTGCCCCCCTTTTTAGGTGAAAGTTCATCGATCTGTATTTGCTTGAATATACTACATATAGAATAGGCTTTATTTTCTATATGATGTTGTGAAGAATTGTGACTAGTGTAAAATGTAATATAGTGCATTTGCTGAAGTAGCAATCAATAGAATGAAGATGACATCTTTTGATACAGCAATGCATTAGTCAAAGATTATGTACAATAGTTTGTGCACCATTTTTAATAAAATGAGGAAGTAGCCAAAGGTTCATTAGTGCAACCATACTCTTGGACGTCTGTAAAGCGTACTTCCGTTAATAGGATTACTCCTTTTAGCATCGTGTTGAACTTGATGCCCAAAAAGTGTACTTCAGTGACCATTAACCATAATGTCATCTAAGTATATTAGAAGTACTATAAAGTCACTGTTTTGATGTCTAGTAAAACAAGCTTTGGTAATAATGGCTTTCAGCATGTACAAGAGTGTGTTAGTTTGGGAAAACACTGACCACTTGATTACATTTGGTCGTGAGCCCATGAAAGGAGCTCTTCTACCTGTAAACTACTTTAGGAAAAGGAGAATTGTAACCCAGCACTACTACATGTAACTTAGCTCATAAAGATCTCTGCATTTGATCTTGTTTTAGAAATTGTCATAAAAATAACTTCTTTGACATAAATTTGAATAATTTTTCTTTCAGTAATTTTGTCATGTCCCTTGTCATGTTTACAGATCCAGATTCAGATATAAGTTTGTTTGCAAAACGAACTGTGAGAGACCTCAGGCTTCCTTCAGCATTCTTAACACAGATTGCTCAATCCATTCAGGTATACATTCTTCTCGTAGCTAGAAGTTTACAGTATTGGATTGCCTTCTTGTGTTGATTCCCGTGCATCTTAAGTTGCTATGTGTACATAGTATAAAATATATGAATAGTTATGAAGATTTCCGTCATGGTGTTTAGTGATAGGCTATTGTGACGGTAACCATAAGAAAGTAAGAGGAAGAAGTTGAGTTCCCTTGATCTTAAGAGACTTTGTTACTAGCTGTTTAAGTGGTCTGTTGGTTTTGTCTTTGTATAGATCTTGGGTCAAATTCCTTAAATAGAAGCTGTATTAAAGGACTGTTGATGACTTTGGAACCTAGTGTGAACATTGGCAAATTACTCTAGTTTTGCTTCTGTCTTGTGTATTTTCTTGCATAATGGCCGTATTGGGTAATGTGTGATACTTCAGTATACACGCAGATAACACGCTTAAGGATAATTCTCCCTTCTTATGAAAAGTGCAATGTTTTGCCTGAGCTTGTTGTATATAAATGGTGTGGTTGTGTTTGGTTTTTATTATCATTATATAACTGAGAATTTAGGTTAGGTTTATTTTACTTTATTCATAATTTTCAATCACAAAGAAATAATGATTGAGTTATTCAATCTTATAACTTTATCTATTAAAGTGTTTTTTATTCAAATATACATCAAAAATGAATAATTATGCTCCGATCTTAATAATTTTTTTCTTACTCAAAAGATGAAGTTTTATTTATAATGTTTTTGTTGGTAATTTGGTATATGTATGTATCTCTTACTTTTATTTAAGGGTATGATACGTGGATGAGGTGTCATGGAGATGGTGTATATTTTCATAAAAAAACATGCAGTATTAAACTTTTTAACTTACTTATATTTACATAATTCGAAAATAAGTGTATATGCATATATAGCTGAAATGACTATGCTTTCATGGAAATGTATATTGATATTCTGCATATCTACTAATGCAGTCACAGCTTAATGAATTTCGATCATATGAAGGGCAAGATATGTACACTGGTGAGAAAATTGTCCCTATCAAGGTATTTTTTTTCATCTAACACACGGTATGTTTTTGTTTTTTCTTCATCACTTGCTTGATTGTGGATGGTCACTATGGTGACTTTTCATTTGATCTCTACCAGCTTGATCTTCGAGTGAATCATACTTTGATAAAGGACCAATTTTTGTGGGTAAGTTTAGCTATATCCATGCTCTTTTCTGGTTCAAAATTTGTAACGGTTTATCTTTTTTTATATATTGTTTGTTATTTGGAGTACTAGTTAAATATCTAGGGCCTTGTATCCTCCATATTTTTAGTGCTGAAGCATACTTCACCGCAAATGACGTTTGACTTTAACCATATACAGGACATGAATAACCTTGAGAGTGACCCTGAAGAATTTGCAAGAATTTTTTGTGAAGATATGGGTATTGAAGACCCTGAAGTTGGAGTAAGTTATTTAACGTGCATTTTTGCTACTGTTGCAATTAATGTGTCGTAGGCTATTTGGCTGACAGTTCAGATTAATAAAGCTTCTAGACTAACTACTTTTATTTACTTTTCACCAAAAATAAAATAAAACTACTTTACTAAGTAAACCTATTTTGTGTTAACACAATTTATGACGTGTCAACACGATGATTCATTAAAAATTAAATCATCACTTGACAAACCATAAGATAATGCTGAAAGGTTTTACTTACGTTGTAAAAATCGGCATTGTTTAAGCTGCTTCCTTTTTTAAAGAGTAATTCGTCATTTTTTTCTAGATGAGTGGTTGTATGTGAAACCTTTATAATGGTCCAAAGAATTGATTATGATATCCTTAGTGTTATGTTGTCATGCATTGTGAGGTTAGATTGGTATTGATGATTGTGGAAATTGACAAACCTTCTCTTTACAGCCTGCAATTGCGTTTGCCATTAGGGAGCAACTTTGTGAGGTTAGGATTCTGTTAATTGTTTGTTGTGTTTGATGTTTGCAGAATTGATGAGAAACTAAGCTGTTATTGTTTTATAAACGCTATTTTTGAATGTGTTAGATTGCTATCCAGAGCGTCGCTTCAGCAAGGGAAATAAGAATTAACAAGAAAGGACGCAGGGGGGCTGAGCATCTGCCTCTCAGGTTTGTTTGCTGGTATTTATATCTGACGGGATATGATTTTAAGGACCAGTAGGTAATATCGTTTGTCTCTTTTTTTGGACCTCAGTAAGTCAGGTGGAAATGCATTGGACACAATGAAGTTATTTGGCAACAAATCAAGTGTCATCAGGTAATGCCAATCATTTAACCACCTTGGTAGTTGTTCTAACGTATTCTTTTGGAACCGAAGAGGCTAACTTTCTTGTATATCTAGCTGCTTAAATGTCTTTAGTCCAAATGTTTTTCTGCTCCCCTCTATAATTTCTTTATATGTTGTTACCGAACTGGGTTGGGATGACATGGTCAAGTAAGTGGGCAAATGGCAAAGCTCTCATTTTTTGATGTCAATAACATGTGGAGCATATGCTGATTTATGTTTGTGGTTGTAGGAAAAGAAGAGAGTGGGACTTATATGAACCCATTGTTGATCTCTTGTCTAACGAGGAAGTTGATGCCCTAGAAGCTAGAGAAGCATAAAAAAGATGACCCTTCATTTCTATGGAACTTCAATGGTGAAGCTGGGAGTCTAGGACAATTCTTCTTTAAATATCTAGGGTCTCTTTAAGTATTTTTAGTTTGTAATGTTCGAAAGGCATGAATCAATCATCTTGATATCATTGTATTTTACTTTGGGTATGATTTGTGCACCATTCCGTACAATGGTAGTATTTTTAGTGACAGTGCTGTCTGTTTTGGAAAAAAAATGGAAAACTTTGAAGGATAGAATTCATTAAATAATGGCAACTTGCATCCTAAATAGTAATGTACTGCCAAATGGATATTATATTATATACAATTTAAAATTAATAAATATATGACACAAAGTATAAGCATAAATCAAGGAGAGACTAAATTAAAAAATGTTATATGGTGGAGTCATTTTGCTTGAAGTCAACCAATTCTCCCTGAACTTGGAGCCATACATCTAACTCTGATCTGAATCTGAGCCATGGATTCACCATCAAAGAAAGAGATCTTAGATATACCGTTACAAGAAATGGGGTTTCAGATCGACGAGTTGGCACCAAACAAGGTTACAGGTCGTCTACAAGTCACCCGAAAGGTTTGCCAGGTAACTAAGATCTTACTATTTCATCCTTTTTATTCAATTCATTATCCTAGAAAATAAAGTGCAATTCAAATCAATAACATATTCAACTTGAACAGCCATTCAACGTGTTAAGTGGAGGGGTGTCAGCGCTGATAGCAGAGGCGATAGCAAGTATGGGAGCAGTTATGACGTCTGGATGGAAGAGAGTGGCCAGTTTACATCTAGTAATTAATCACCTTAAGCGTGCTGACCTCGGTGATCTCGTATTTGCCGAGGCCACACCTCTTCACGTTGGCGATACTACTCAGGTTGACAATTGCAATACTTACTTTTTGTTAACTAACTTAATTATTCGAGTTAATTAGACAAATCTGGGACATCACATGAGAACTACCCTGAAGTAATTTTAGTGACTATCTTCAAATGTTAGATACTACAAAATCCTTTCTGATGTTTATATTCAATGAAAATGATTCAGATTATTAGATTGTTTAGGTGTCAAATAATCAGTTTTAGGTACAATATTTAATTACATATGCACATTTAAACACAATCCCTTGTAGTCTCATTTTATCAGATTCTGATTATACCATATAGCACATTACTTTCAAAACAAAATGGCAAACACTCCCTAAATCTGTGTGTTATGTCATTTGAGCAGGTATGGGAGGTGAAGCTGTGGAAGATTGACCCTTCAAACACCGAAAGAAGATTAGTTGTATCGTCAGCACGAGTTACTCTTATTACAAACCTGCCTGTGCTCAATGATGCCGTAAATGTTGTTCAAAATCTAAAGAAGTATGCTAGGTTATAATGTAATGGAGATATGTTAAAAGTGTTTTTTATACCACACCGTTCGTTCCTAATAAGTTTACCTTTCTTTAAATTTTTCTTATTTTTGTAGAAGTTCAAATTTATGTTCTAACATTTGGATGAACCCGTGTGAACTATGTACCATTTAACCTCAACAACTTGATGGCTTTTGTTAGTTAAATTCTTTCTAAAGCTTATAGATGCATTGAACCATGTTGTATGCAAGTTTCACATGGTCTTTATATATAAGGGGTAGACATATGTGAAGCTAGCACACATGGGATATGTGATGCCAAAGGTTAAACGGAGTTATTTTATGTACATCAGTACATGTGTAGAAGTTTAAAGATCAAAATTGTAAATTTATCATAGCAGCGCTTAAATCGTATGCTTCTAGCATCATCACACGTAATTATCCCTAAATGGTAATCCGGTCAATTTGTGGCACTAAGCCATTAGCTGCCTTAAGCGGATTTGAGCATCAATTGATAGAAATGCATTTGAACTTTTTATTCCTAGATAACCATGTTAACGATCACAAATGCACATTGATGAATAGAACAACATCGTGTCTTTGATCATTTTACTTTAAACACCGTTTACTCTATCCGAGTGCTCTTGTAACCGCATCTCCAATCAGAATAGACAGATCTGCTTTCACGATTAAAGATATCGAATAGACCAAGCATTGACCAAACTTCTAACACCACTTTACTCCGAAAGAGACTATGATCAACTTTTCAGTTTGTTGACTAGGTAAATACTTTACTCATAAAGTTTTAATATATCGAGTAGTTTGTTTTACTTTTGTTGACTAAGTAAATATTTGACTTGTAATAAATCGTACGCGCAATTTATTTTACATTTGTTGACTATATATGTATACTTATTATTATTTTTAAAAATGATTTTGTCAATATCATAAAACTAAATATAAAAAATATTACTCGTTACTATACATTTAGCCCATTAAGACTTTAATTTTTATTCAATTTTGTACATCTGTCTGAGTATTTAAAAATAGATGGCTGCTTTAGCACTGCCATTATAGACCGCCTAACCTCACTAACGAATATTTAAGCCAATTCAATTGTAATTCAATCAATAAATTAAGGGATCATGGATTCGCAATCAACGATATACCCAAAAACTTTGGATGAGCCGCTCCATGCAATCGGATTTTGCCTCGATGAAGTGTCACCACAAAAGGTCACTGGTCATCTTCGTGTCACCCAAATCAATTGTCAGGTAATTAATGTCATTCAGTTACTGATAGATGATAAGTCACCTGTTTGTTGCCTCTGCTAAATTTGAGAATTGAACAGCCATTTAAGGTGTTACATGGAGGGGTGTCTGCACTAATAGCAGAGGCGTTAGCGAGTATGGGAGCATTTATAGCATCAGGATTTAAACGAGTAGCCGGTTTACAACTAAGCATTAATCATATCAAGAGTGTTGATCTTGGCGATTTAGTATTCGCTGAGGCTACGCCTGTCCAAGTTGGCAAAACCATTCAGGTTCTTTTGCTTTATTGTTTTGCTTTTATATGATATTGAAAATAAAATTCCTGTATATAAGGCGAAAAGTATTGATGTAAAAAATTTGTGTTTATATGTGATTTGAGCAGGTATGGGAGGTGAGGATGTGGACTATTGATCCATCTAATTCGGAAAGCAGATCACTTGTATCGTCGTCAAGGGTTACTCTTCTTTCAAACCTGCCTGTGCCTGATACTGCCGTAAATTCTGTTCAAAATTGGAAGAATTATGCTAAGCTTTGAATAATTTTCTTATCTCAAAAAATGAATTGCACCATTACATGTAATCGAAAAAAGTTAAAATATGCATTGAATTGAATCTCGTGGTATGTAAGTTTTTGTCATTTTAGTTTTTATTTTCCTTTATAAATTTTAGTTAATCGTATGTTCAATTTAGAATTGATGATTTGAAGATTGATAAGGTTGAGATAATGGATAATCATACATGGCTCATGTTTTACAAAAAGATGTTATGTTTACATGTTTGAATGTTGAAAAGGGATGAATGAATCATCTTGTTATCAATGTGCATTTCAATGCATTTCACTATTGGGACACTCTTAAGGTTATGCAAACCCAGAAAATTTACAAATTGGACAATCGGTTGATGACATGATGATCACGGGGGATGTTCAGGACTAATACCATTTGTTTCTCGTGCTTAATTGAAAGCATGACTCTAGTAGAGGTGTAATCAAGTTGAAACAAATCACACGCGGCTCAAAATAGACTCGGTAGAAGTCGAGTCGAGCCGACCTTGAACCCGGGTATTAAAATACTCGGTTCGAAAAGCTTGCGAGCCTTATCAAGCTTGCCCCTATCTATACTTTTACCCTTTATTACTATGCACATATAATTTATTTACCGTAATTTCTAATAAACTTCGAGTGGAGTTGAGCATCAAAGTATCGAGTCGAGCCGAGTCAAGTCGAGCACAAAAGTATCGAGCTGATCATTACTAACATTAAATAAATTATTAGTAATGTTGAATAATGGCCATCGAGCCGAGCCGAACTCGAAAGGATAGGTTAACTCCTCGAGCTGAGTTCGAGCTTGAAAATACAAGTTTGATCGAGCTCAAGTCGAGTTTCGAGCTACAAGTTCCCGGTTCCCATATTGAGTTGAGCTTAAACTCAATAACCTCTCCTCTTGACTCGACTCCCTTACACCCTAGACTCGGGTATATATGATTTGTGCTCACTTTGCACAATGATATATGTGGCATGTTTGTCGTGGAGCTTTTAAGAGCTTTAGCTTTTAGTTTTTGAACAAAAAGCTCATACGAAAATAAAAGTCTTATTTATCATGTACAAGCTGTAGTTTTAGAATCTAACTAAAACTAAAAAAATAAAATTATAAATACAGCTGCAGAATACAGTTACTTCACCAAATATACCCGTAATGTATCAGATTAAAAATAAACCATTAAACTTGATAAGTACAAAGTTGCTAATTTACTCCAATATGAAAAACCAAAGTAGTTGGGGGGATAATAGTCGCACACTATACCTAACCCCCACTACCTTACCATACATATCGCTATTCATCCACAAAACCCAACCTCTTTAATTCAATAATTCCCCTCTGATTCATTAATTAATCAATCAGGGGAAATGGACTCATCATCATCTTCTTCAACAACAAGTGACCCAAAAACAGAAACTTTGGATGCACCGCTACACGCAATCGGCTTCCAAATCGATGAGTTGTCGCCTCAAAAAGTTACCGGTCGTCTTCATGTTACACAAAAGGCTTGTCAGGTAATTAATACAGACTTACAGTACTAATTTTTATGCTAAAAATAATCACAGATATAACTGAATGAAAGCCATAACACGATGAATCAAGTTTTGGTTTTAGGATTAAGCAAAAGGTTTGGTATGGTTTTTGTCAAAATTGAAGATACCAAAAATGATCAAAATTTTCGATATACTCCATCATTTTACTTTAATTAAATTTTATCATTAACATTAATTGCTTTTGGTGGACTTTACTGGACTTTTTTTATTAAATTCTTTGCAATACCACTTATTATCTGTTTTTAGCATTAAGCGGTATTTATTTGGTATACATTCCGATTAATCAAGTATATTTTAAATGTAAAATGTGGTTTAAAATTTTGTTTATTGGCTATAAACCTAAATATGCTGACATATAATGAACAAATGATGTTTGTTAAGAGCTAAAGTTTTGGTCAAATAAGCGGATTAACTGAAACATAACCAACTGGATACCAAATCCTAAAAAACCTAACTTTTTGTGTCGGGTTTGGTTTTACACGTACAACCTGATGGGCCACCTAGATACCGATACCGTTAGGCCTATGACCCGTTTGGGATTAGCATTTTGAATTTGAAATCTGAATTGTAATTTAAACAGCCGTTTAAGGTATTACATGGAGGTGTATCCGCATTGATAGCGGAGGCACTAGCTAGTATGGGAGCCCATATGGCGTCGGGATGGAAGCGAGTTGCGGGTTTACAGCTAAGTATTAATCATCTCAAGCGTGCCGATCTAGGCGATTTAGTATTCGCCGAGGCCACACCTATACACGTTGGGGGTACCATTCAGGTTTTATTTCAAAACCACATGTTTCCAATAGAAAAGTTGTAGTAATATTTTTGATAACAAATATTGGTGTGATTTGGGCAGGTATGGGAGGTAAGGTTGTGGAAGGTTGATCCATCAAATTCGGAAAGCAGATCACTTGTATCGTCATCTAGGGTTACTCTTATTACTAATCTGCCCGTGCCGAAGGATGCGAAAGATGCTGCTAATAATCTAAAGAAGTATGCTAAGTTATGACTAATTTAATTCCCAAAAAAGAAGTATGCTTGTAAAAACTGATATTTATGTTGTAAAATTTGGATGAAATTGATGCGAATGAAGAGAAGAAAAATATCACTTATTTATGTCAAGAATCTGATGCCTTTATTAATTTATCACCCCTTAACTAAGATTATATGAGCATTGAACATTGTTGTATGCAAGTTTCTATTGGTTTTAATTTTCTCTGTGTTTCTTGTGAAAGGTTCTTGCAGAGGTAGAAAATTGACGCAAGAAAGTTTATTAACTTTAAATCAAAATAAATTAATGGTTTCATACCTATCGTTGTCACTTTATTTATTTTCCTTCTTTGAAGACATAGTAAAACAAAGCCCACGGAGCACGTATTCAAGGTTCAAATTTCACTTATTGCAAATAATTTTGAGACTGCGTCAGTCTCCTTAGAAAAAGATGGAGTCTCCTTAGAAAAAGATGGAGAGCTTCACCTGGAGCAAGTCTTTACGGCGAAAAAGTAGCAGCCCACAAATGTGGTATTGAAACCAACACTAATGAAAAAGGAATAAACAAACTCTAACCCATCAACAAATTTAGATTTTCTATTTTAAAATAACCATAATATATGATACTGATAAGATTAAAGAGTATAATCTAACGACATGTGAGGAGTTCATCTTAGAAACATATAGATTTAATTCTCATTAAAAAACAATTTTTATGTAGATACGATTACACGTATCGTGTAGAATATGACGTAGATTTGTCGTCAAAAAATAAAATGTCACTAATAAAAGCTAACTTAATCATTCCTTGTAGAAACAAAACCAAATTAAAACTTTCAATCCTTAAACTTAATTACATATACATAATCGTGTACTATTTTGATAGACAGAACGCACTTGAGTTTGGAAGTCATTAACAAGACACAACCTTTTTCCCCTTTCAAATTGATAGAAGAATAATAAAAATTACTAATATTTTATGAGATATTTACAAAAAATTTATTTATTCTTAAAATAGTTCATTAACGTGTATACAATGATTCAAGTACATCAAAGTTATAGATCCAAAACTGACTATAACATTTACACAGTTAGACTATGGAAACAATTCAAGTAGACTGGAAAATTGATCAGAATACTTACATTTTGAATCACTAGTTAACCACTTAACCGACCCTTAACATGTAATAACTATTTAAAATATTTGATTTAAAATTACGTAATATGTCTTTAAGAGAACGTACATTTACATATCATTCATAAAATAAAAAACTAATGACTTCTATAATTTGAACAAGAAAACATAGTAAAAAGAAAATCCTAACATTTAAGGGTAAAAAATTAAACCCAAAAAACCTCAAAATTATTGAATGCTTCACTACAACTAGTCAATTTTTAAGATTTGTTGTTCTCTAAAGTTTGACCCTCGTTTTTTAAATAAGAAAATCTGTTGTTGTCTCTCAAAAACACATCGGATCGTAATCACGTTGCCAACCTTTTAATGAGAGTTTTTCTTTTTTTATGTGTAAATATAAAAAATACTTATCTACTTATATAATTATATTATAATTACATATAAAACAAAATTCCATTTATAAAAAGACTCTTGTGTATTTAATTAAATATAGATAGATTCGGCTTTTTAAATATGATGTATTTGTTTAAATTAAAAAAATCGGTCACAATATTAAAAAATCGACTAAATATTTTATTCATTTATAAAAGTTAAATTCGTCGCGCCTTATCGCGGGTCTATAAAATATATTAACAAATCGACCACAATATTCAATTCATTTATAAAAACTAAATTTGTCCCGCGTTATCGCGAGTTTATAACCTAGTTATATATAAAATAAAATTCCATTTATAAAAACTCTTGTTTATTTAATTAAATATAGATAGAATAGATTTTCATAAAAATAAAATAATAAAAAAGATTGATATTGGCTTGATATTTAAGCGAAACTAACCCAAAATAAATGAGCGTATAATGAAAGTATGAAACAGTTAAACGGTAAATCCGACTATTTAGGAATCATCTAAAATTTTGTACATCATATAATACTCGAGCGATTAAACCCTCATTTCAAAAGTTTAAAACCCTCGTAAATCGAGAGAGAAAAAGAACAGAAAAATGGAAGCGGACGATTGGGGATTCAGTGCAGAAGAACTTGAATCCCTTGAAAAAGACGCCCTTAATCAAATCGCTCAACGGAAAAAAAGTGCCTGCGGCACCAGCACCAGCACAGGAACCGGCGTTCATGCTCCGACGACGTTTTATAATGCCGCACAATCACACTCTATACCTTCATCTGCGAAGCCAGTCTACGAATCTCGTTTCGACAACAAGGTCAGAGTTACGTTCAAATTGTCTATATTTCGTATCTTTTCATGTTTAGTTTCGTATACATTTCATGCTTCAAATGTCGTTGTTGTTGATCACTGTATTATAAACTTACATGTGTGAGCGAGTGATGCAAGTGTTGCGTAGTACTAAATCATTGCTAAATATTACTTGTAGAAGATAGAATTGATGAACAGTCAATTTGTGGTCGTATTTTAAATTGATAGTTGCACTCTTGATGATGCAGTTTCTAGTCGAATTTTATCAGATTTAGTGCTTGTTGCTATACGCTTTTGGTGTTTGTTGTACAGTAATAAGACAATAGATTATTTGTAAATTGTGCTGGAATAAAATCTGTTGCATCATATCGACATGATTGTTATATCATAATTAGATTAAGACCCGGAAAACATGCCAAATAATATCGGAAACTATCACTGAAAGAAAAATGCATTTTGATCCAATATGATAGTCTAGTCCAATATGATCATATGTATTGTCATGTCATCTGCTGTGGTGACTGGAGGTTATTTGAAGTATCACGGATCACGATTGCTTACGTAAGTCGAATCAACACGGGCCTCATTTTTTTAAGACATGCTCATATAACTGAAAAGATCCTAGTATAACTCCCAAATCCTAACTCTAGTTTGAGATAAAATTCTAGCATGGAACTTTAGTAGCAAGTAATTATGTGAGTATGTGACTAATTAAACCTCTGCATTCTTCAATTCATGGATACATTTACTTTTTGCACATTTCTTATAACATGCAAATGTTTTTCAAATGTTTCATATTCCTAACTTTAGTAGTTATAGATTGGGTTTAAATGGATTATGCTTATGTCGAACTAACGTCCCTTCATTTGCATAGCTTAGCTTGTCATTTGTGTGTGTTTCTGACTATTTACTTCTATTTAAAATAGTTAAGTTCTTTGCCAACTGCTTCAGGGAATCCCGCAGCAGGCCCAACACCAAAGTTTTCTGGTGAGCTATGTCCCCAAATGTGTTTTGTGTTTGACTGTGTTGAAGTGTTATATCATAGGCTTATGGTTTTCTTTTTCATAGGGAATGATTGCTCCAAGTCTCGACCAAAAGTGTCTATTAAATTTTTTCTACATTCTACTGGAAATATTGCTGCAAAATCTGTATATAATGAGGTACTGCTTCTGCCTTATCACTTAATATATTTTGTAGTTGATGCGTGTCCTACACTGGCTTTTAAAATTGTGTCAATCTTCACTCAGGTACTTGTTGGAGCTATACGTAAGGTTCCGAAAGCAACCTGGAATGCAAAAGAAAGGTCTCTTTTCTTCTTTCAAGTGCATTTTCACGTTGTTTTGTAGATGTTATTCTAAAAGCTTACCTGTTTTCCCTGTCAATGCAGATTGTGGATGTTCCCATTGTCATCTTTATCATCAGCAGAGAAAATTATTGGGGAATTAGGTGGTTCTAACATTGAGGTGAAGATAACATTTTCTTTTCAGTTATGTTGTTTGTAAATGATGTTGTCTATTGAGATTGCATAACATAGCATTGGTATAGATGGAGAAAGTGCTAGTTGGGTCTACGTCCTCATAAAATAATCAAGTGTTCTGTTTTTAAATGAAGTTCCTTATGTGCTTACGTTCCTCCATTGTGTTGCTATTATCCTATTCTATATCAATGCACCCCTGCAACTCAAGAGGAAACATAAAACGTTATTGGAAATTCTTGCTCTTAGGAACATTTGTATCCTAATGCATCAGATAGTTAGACACAGCATTTGTGAAGTTTTCCAGCTGTGTGATTCTGATTGTGCAGTTAGAAACTTTAGATCCATTGCTGCAACGTGCTATTGCTGCTGCCTCCGCGGTTCCAGATCTTCTAGGTAAAATTCTTGCAATGTTCCATATGTTTTCAGATGACATGATGGTTAAGTAGGTAATAAATATGTCTATGCTTTTGGTTCTGTTATTCTTTAGACCGTTATGACTGGATGCCTAGTAGCCTTGAATCAAAGCTTTTGCCATTTCAGCGAGAAGGTGTTAGGTATGTATGTTATTATTGACTAATACTCGTATAATATTAGCCTCTCCTATGATCAGACACATAACCATCACAAGATGGCCTAGTGGTTGACGTCCTGATATCAGGTTCAAACCTCACTAGCTGCACATCTTGGGGTGGCCAAGGAAACGGTCGGAAACGGTCGCAGGGATACCCCCGTTAGGCCGCGTATATCTATGTAAGATACTCACCCCCCCCCCCCCCCCCCCCCCCCCCCCCCCCCCGGGTAACCTTGATAGGGAAAAACCTCCTCCGTTTACCCTATGATCAGACACATATGCCAGTTTATGAGTTCATTATTTTTGTGATTTAGCCTAAGTTGGTTTCCTCATCGCTACTCCGAAGTATTACATGTTTACTTTTGCAGGTTTGTATTGCAGCATGGAGGGCGTGTCCTTCTTGCTGATGAAATGGGTCTTGGAAAGACTCTGCAGGTAATAAAATGAAGATTTTTTTTTCTTTATTCAGTATTATCTGTTAGATCTGTAGAAAGACTTAAAACAAATGAATGACATTATTTAATATCTACAATCTTCAACCAAAAAATGTCATTGTATTTTTGCAGGCTATTGCTGTAGCTGCTTGTGTTCGTGACTCATGGCCTGTTCTTGTTCTTACTCCATCTTCATTGCGACTTCAGTGGGCTTCTGTCAGTTTTCTCTTCTATGTCGTGTTTTCTGAGAATGTAAAGAGTTTTCTCATCATGCACTTACAAGTTATATAGTTCCCACTTTACACAGATGATCCAGCAATGGCTAAACATCGCTGCGTCAGATATACTTGTATGATATCTTCATTCTTATTCCTCCATTCCTTTTACATCTATGTAACATGAGCACATCCCACAATGTTTTTTCCTACGCAAGTTCTCATGTATTTGAATTGCATTTAAGTAGTGTCTAATCACAAAGGGTAGAACCATGAATATATAGTACAGAAGATGATTCAACAATGTTTTTTCTTATGCAAGTTCTCATGTTTCCCAGGAACTGACAAATGAAAAATACAGAAGTCAGATACTTCCATCTCTAACAGTTCTTGTGAATTTCTTTTGTAGGTGGTTTTGTCTAGTTATAGTGGGTCAAACAAGGGTGGATTCACAATAATTAGATCGAACACCAAGGGAAATATATGTCTTGATGGGGTATTCAACATTGTATCATATGATGCTGTGCCCAAGCTTCAAGGCATATTAATGAACTCAGATTTTAAGGTAAGCTGTACTGATAAGTTGTATCTTGTACTCGCAGACGGTGTATTTTACTTTTTACTGTGGGCTTTCAGGAGTTTCAATTGCAAAAAATTTCTTTCATGATATAAATAAATTGTCATGTTTATATCGTCTGACTATCGTATTATGTTTAGAAAGGGATTCCAATCCACATGGAAGTGGTGACTACTGGCTGGAAGATGGTCGACATTACATCTTTATAGAATGTGACCAGAGTTATGAATTCATATTTGACATTATTAAAACCAACATCTGAAATTTGACCTTATAATAATTTTATATCCTAATATGAAAGACATACTTGATCAATACTATATATATAAATAGACACAAACCCACACATATACATACACACTATTATAAGTATAAACAAGTGTTGCGTTCCTAATGATTTTGTTCATATGCAAGTTTTTTGTTATGTGAATTCTTTATTTATATTGTGTTTGCAAGTGTGTCACTTTTCGTCCATACATATATCAAGATAATAAGCAGCTTGTACATGGCTACTATTTCATTGCCTGGGATTATGTTCCTAAAGTAGTTTTCTTGTTGATGTCTTGATGATGAATTTTTTAATTAGGTTGTGATTGCTGACGAGTCACACTTTTTAAAGAATGCACAAGCGAAGCGAACTAGTGCTTCTCTTCCCATTTTACAGGTCTCTCTCTCTCTCTCTCTCTCTCTCTCTCACACACACACACACACACACAGATCTCTTTATTGCTAGCACATGCAAGGATAGTGGCGTGAAAAAGTTCTGGGCTGATCTAATATAAATGTTATGACAACGGTTTCTTTCATATAGGGTTATTAGTTGCTTGATCGTCCAAATCTAGATGTGCTATATAATTATTATTCACTACATATTTGTTGAGGGGATTTGTAATTTATCTGTACATTTTACGAGCATATAATGATAAGGATAAACCATATCCTTATAATAGTCAAAAGTACATTTGATACATGTACATCCTTATCATAAATACACCATATACATGCACATCTTATCAATTATATGCATCCTAAGTCCTAACACTCCTCAAGTTCGACGATAGATATCGTTTTTGTCCAATTTGTGGCAAATCAAATCATTCAAGACTTGCAACTTGTTTTTTCAACGTGTCAACTTGCTGCTACATAGAATATTTCTATAGTTATTACACAACTTCACTGACTGTTACGTAACTGAATTGTATTTATCCAACAACATATATCTAAGCATCAACATTCAACACCCGGTATCCAGTTGACTTGAGACAGCTCAAGTGATAGTATTGACTTGATAAATCACAGAACCACACAAATTACTCATACAAGGATGTGTCTGGCCTAGACACAATACTCTTCCTTTCACTCTTTTTCGTCACTCTTGCTGACGTGTTTATCTCGACACACAATGTAGAAAGCTCAATACACAATGTTGCTTAGTGGAACTCCAGCTTTATCTCGACCAATTGAGCTATTTAAGCAGGTCATTAGTTCTTTCAAGTTTCAATAGTCCTTATTCTGATTTACGGCTAGTGAGTTCATATTCATTTCTGGATTAAACCTTCGCATGTTTTGACAGCTTGAAGCATTGTACCCTAATGTGTATAAGAGTGTTCATGAATATGGAAACCGATATTGCCAGGGTGTAAGATGGACTTTCTGCTCCAGTTCCTTCTTTCATTACAGTTCTTTCAGATAATCAATTGATTGAAGTTTACGCCGATACTTGTAATACTATCACAGGGAGTTTTTGGAATGTATCAAGGTGCAAGTAATCATGAAGAATTGCACAATTTAATGAAAGCAACTGTGATGATTCGAAGGCTAAAAAAGGAAGTTCTTACTGAGCTTCCTGTCAAGCGGAGACAACAGGTACCCAATTAATGCTACTATGTTCATACGGGTTGAGTGCTGTTCATATTTAGCTAGCACAAGCAATTCTAATACGGATCTTTATATGGTTTTCCCTTGTATTTCAAACCAAAAGGAATGTTTAATGGAATTGTATTATGAAGTGGTGATCACTTTTGATGCCATACTTCTGAACCCTGTAGTCATATTCTGTGATTATGATCTAGTGGAGCAGTGATCATTTTAATTCTACTCCTTTTCTTGTTCCCAGGTTTTCTTGGACTTGGCAGACAAGGACATGAAGCAAATCAATGCTTTATTTTGTGAGGTATCTTAAGTTTTGGGTGTCTTAATTTGTGGAGACTTGCAGTGAATTAGTGTTGTGCTTTTAGACACAAAGGATAATTTGTCGTTTTTAAGTGATTTTCTTTTGTGATGTCTTCATGGTATTATGCATCAAATTTATCATGTTCTTTCATCTCAAATTGGGATATCATCATGTCTTTGAAATTGGAGCGACTATTATTGCTGATTTATGAATTTTTTTCGTTGTACAGTTGGAGGTGGTTAAAGGTAAAATCAAGGTCTGCAAGTCCAAGGAAGAAGGCGAGTCACTTAAATTTACAGAGAAACATATCATAAATAAGGTGCAAGTGCAACCCTTAAGTTAATTTTCTAGTCTTTTTCTAGCCCGTATATATATCAACTTTTTTTAACATTTATCTTTATATTATTCTTTTATCCCATTTCTTTTGTTGTTGTTTATAATATTTATGGTATCTTTGGGGCCAGATTTATACAGAGTCTGCAGAAGCTAAAATCCCTGCTGTTCTGGATTACCTGGGAACTGTCATTGAGGTACGTAGCATAATTGAAAGTGTAGGCATGCAGACTGTACTATCATTTGTCCTTCACTAAGGCTATATTAAGTGCATGCAGTAATTTGTAGATGGTATTTTCTGGAGGGAGCTCCTTTCTCCGTGTGAAAACTGTTCCATAATTAGACTCTCAGAACGGTAAAGGTTATAGTCAGCAGCAAGCACAACACGATGTATTTATGCATTTTTCAATATAGACGTGTTTCCTTTAGGCCTTCCCAGTTTCTTATCTCAGTGTTTTGTTGATGGTTACTGGTTGTTCGTAAGCTCTATATTCTGATGTACCTAGCAACATTTTGCAGAAGTGTAATTCTCTACTAAAGTTACTATATGAAAGTAAAGCAATCTAGTCCATGATAGATGAACCTGTGCTTGTAAAAATATTCATTTGTAGAACTTAAAGTAATGTGATGAGTAAAGAGAGAACGAGACTTCACTTTAAATGAGGCAGGCTGATTTTATCGAATTCACTTCTTTATTCTATTACATCTGTTATTAATTTAATTATTCCGTATTAACAACCCTGAAAACCAGTAACATGCCTTGTTAATACTCTTTGTAAATAGTCATTGAGGTTACTCCAGACTCTTGATTGGTGACTTCAACTGGAAGTTTTGTGAATTTTCCTCAAATTCAAAAGAGTGCACCTCATCAAAATCCATATGCTGAGTCTGATTAACACATTTATCTTCCTCTCAGGTTACAATGTATAAGACTAAAGTTGATAATCCTTCCAGTAGTTAGTTTAACTGGCTGATCTTATGTCCATATTCTTACAACAATGGGAGATATGTTTATTAAGTCTACCTGTTGTCATCTATTGTTTCTATAATACATTGTTCACTTGTGGTGCAGGCAGGGTGCAAGTTTATCGTGTTTGCTCATCATCAGCCAATGATTGATTCAATACATCAATTTCTTCTTGTAAGACAATTTAGAAGGGTTGGCAAGATGAGGTTCTGCTGGGTTGGGTGACAGGTTTGGGTTGAAACATGCCATGTTAATGTGTTCGTAATATTTGTAAACCTAAAAATTAGATAATTAATGTGTTCATAATTAGAAAAACAGAGCTATTACAGTAAAATGAGATAGGAGGTGGTATGTACTAAAAATAAATTCTAGGTTGCTTTCAACTCGGTTGACCCATCTCTCTTGTAGCTAATATCTTTTATTTAACCTTTTTGAGATAAAACACAACCCAAATCAACCCACTAGTATGTTAATGGGTTGATATTGCCACCTTTAAATTTTATTTAATGTGGACTTTCCAAATGTTAGATTCTTATGACCTTTCCTTAATTTCAGAAAAAGAAGGTTGGTTGTATTCGTATAGATGGTGGCACTCCAGCAGGATCAAGGCAATCTTTGGTTACAGATTTCCAGGAAAAAGATGCTATCAAAGTTGCAGTGGTATTACAATTTTCCTCGATTTTCTTCCTTCAAGTTCTGTATGAGAAGTTCGACTTATTGCCTGATCGTGGAGAAATGTCTATTATTGATTTTCTTCTCTAGCTATCAATTAAAGCTGGTGGTGTCGGGTTAACGTTAACTGCGGCTAGCACAGTGATATTTGCAGAGCTTTCTTGGACTCCAGGTGACATTATTCAAGCTGAAGATCGCGCTCACAGAATTGGCCAGGTGACATTCTTTTAGCTTAATTGTAGAATATTTGTGCTAACTGAAACTCGTTTAAGATCATAGTTTAGCCCCATAGAGTTACATTCCATCTTGTTGCTAATGTGCTTATATATTGTTGATTGCTATATATTCGCAGGTGTCATCAGTAAATGTGTACTATCTCCTAGCAAATGACACAGTTGATGACATCATATGGTATGCCCATATGTAGCATCTTTTTGGATATTGTATGTTCTACATGACTATGAGTATCAAGTAGTTGAAATCACTTAACTTTTCCTTTCAGGGATGTTGTGCAAAGCAAGTTAGAAAATCTGGGACAGGTGTTTTTTTTCCTCCTTTATTTATTGAAGACATAACGAAAAATTGAGTAGTTCACCTTGAGCATTTTGTGTTTGTAACTGACTTGTGGTCATATATAATTGCATAGATGCTCGACGGCCATGAGAATTCACTGGAAGTTTCATATAACCCACCAAAAAGTAGCCCTGCAAAGCAGAAAACATTGGACTCGTATATGAAGCGTTGTAATTCACAGAACTCAGAACAACAGTCTAACCCCAAACATCCGAAACATTGATTGCTTGTATAGATGGCATGGCCAAGAAACGTAACACATTTGATAGGTCAGATTATGTATTTTAATAGGGTCCTTACATTTTTTGTGGTTTTCAGTGTCTACTGTCTAGTGTACATTCCTGTTTCTTAACTTATTTTGTGGTTTTGAAGCTTTTTCACGTAAAAAGTTTTTGAAAAATTTATTAACACTGGAGTAGAAGACTTTTTTTGTGATAAAGGTTGATATTATTCAAACCTTAGGGTAATATTTCCAAGTTTGTGTGCAAGATTTTTGAGTGAAAGCTTTTAAAATTTTTATTTTTTTAGTTGAAGTGCAATTTTTTCTATTAGTTTTACAAGTTTGTGTGAAAGATAAATATGGGGTGAATACATACGAGAGAGAAAAAGACAATAATAATGAAAAATGTGTAAGAGAGAGTAAACCTCTCAAATATAAGAGGTTCGGTGGAACTTTTATTTAGTGAAACCTATTCACTCTTAATAGACACCGATAATCACTTTCAAACCAATACTCCAATATCAAACCCACCAAAGAAACACGGCCTAACATTGGATATGTTAAAAGACGTCGGCTCCAAGCAACATAGTGGCACATGACCACTACTTTAACCTGATTTGGGAATAGCATCCATCTAAATGTACATTCAAACAGTTGATGGATCATATAATTATTGCTCACAGCTCATTGTTACTGAAGTCTAACGCAAACTCTTAGATATCACCAATTGGTAAAGAGAAGGAATAAGCTGGGAAACAATTCTTTTATGCCACTCATGAAAACGACAGAAATTGAATATGCTCAGCACAACATTAAAAGTTTGATGTCCGCTCCATTGTCAAAAATTGGGATATCATATTATTACATTTGAATAATTAAATCACACATCAAAATATACAAAAACTTATAAGTTATAATATAAGCACACAACATATGTATGGACCAATTATCTTTATGCAAAATTAACACTCGATGTTCAAACTTGTATATATGTTACACTCTTGCCATGAGCCCATGACCCTTAATTCATTAGCTAATCCTAATCATTCACATTTCATGTTCTCTTTAAAGTTAGCTTTCAATAAATTGTTAAGAAGTGTTAAAATGATCTCAAACAATTGCAACTTATACGATATTTCATATAAATAATCAACAGAAATCAAACTATATCTACATTTTGAACCAAATAATCATTAGTCTCCCTAAACCAAAAATCAACGCAAACCGAACTATATTTACATATTTAACTCAAATCGTAGTATATAACAATATCCACATATGCCGAATCAAGCACTTGACAAAGCTGGTACCATACCAGAACACGATCCCTGACTTCCACCAAAGAAATTCGTCACAATCGAATCAACATCCTCAAGCTCAACCCCGATACACAAAGGGTTCGCCACATCATCGACATTGTTACGAACCCTCACATTCGGACCATCTCGACACTTCCCCATACACTTGCACCCCACCACATCTGCTTCCCCTCCAATCGCATTCCGAAAATTCTCCAACAGCATTTCAGCCCCTGATTTCTTGCACTTTCCACCCATACAAACCTCAATCTTACTATTACTATTATTAACACAAACTTCACCGACATTACTAACATCTTTACAAATAGTATTCTCAGTGACCAAGTTTCCAACCTTTTCAAGAACTTGAGCTGATGCTGTTGCTTCTTGATGATTGTTATTCTTGGTTTTTACGGTTTTCAGTTGCTTCATATCTACTACATTATCGCAATCTGATTCTGAAGAAGACGAGCTCTCAGAAGATGATGAATCCTTCATCGTCATCATCCGGGATGCTTTCTTTCTGGCTTTTTCTTCTTTCTTTATTCTTTTGTATTCCATTTTCTCTGCTTTTAGCTTCTGTAATTGCCCAAGCAAAACCTCTGTTGCTTCCTACATAACCACCAATTAAAAGGTCAACAACTATTTTTGCAAACCACACATTGTTTTTTCACTAATACATTACATGATTCATCAATTATAGTAACCAAATCCCGGTAACAATAGTCTACATGTCAAACAGTAATTACTACTACTTTCATAGTAATGATCTAAATATGTATTAGTAAATTTCTTGCATTAGTTTTACTGTCTTACCAATTAATTTTGTTACAAACTTAGTAACTTTTTTTCTAAACAGGCAAAGATTCACATATTATAGCATAGTAAAATTATAATCAGTAAGACAAAACTGCATATTTATAAATTATAAATTATAAAAACTTAATATCAAGAAAAGAAAAATTAATCATACCGATATCATGTGTCCCTTAACTTGTTGATCCAACAACCCATTATTAAGATTCAATCCAAATCCCATCTCACTAAAATTTGTCAAGTTTTTCGACAAACCCTTCAACAATTTCATCTTCTTTTTCATCTCTTTTTTCTTAGTTTCCATCTCTTTTTTCTCTTTTACCTCCATTCTCGGGGGCCCACTATAATACTCTACATGACTCTTATCAGAAAACCCCACTATAGCAGCAACCGACTTCCGGTTCGGTTTTTGTTGTTTAAAAGAAACCGAACCGGGTTTTGTCATCATCGAAAAAGATTGCTGTCTGTTAACGGCATCAGCGGTCGTTGAGAATTTACACGGTGACTGACGGAAGACAGCTCCGGCGACCTCCATAATTATAAAAAATATAAATTGATAATCGAATTTGTGACGTAATAAAAAAAGGATTGAATGAAGCGGTACGTGTGTGTTTATTTATTTATTTTATTCGTGTATTATAAGGAAAGTATTGCGTGAAGAAGATGAGGATGCTTCCTAGTGTATAAAGTTTGAATTGAATGAGAAGGTGATTTTAATATGGGCCGTAGGATTAATACATCGAGATCTACAAACCGTTGGATGTGACGTGGCAAGTGATTGCTGTTTGGCGCTCGCGCGCTTGTGACAGTTATTAGTTTGCCATGCTCTTTAAACTTCTTGACGTGCGCTTTTATTTAATCTTTGCCGTTCGATTTATTAATCTTTTCTGTTCATGCTTACGTGGAGGGCACGTGGATGCTTAGTTTGCACTTTTAGCAAGATGTCAATATCTATATCTAATCTAATTTACATTAATAATAATAATTCAAAATTCAATTCAACTTTTGGCGTACACACATTTGTAAGTTTATTCATTTTCGTGGGTCAAGAACTTTAGGTTAATTAACTTTAAATTATGTGGTATTTTAACCTTTAGAATCGATCCTTAACTTTGCTGGTTTATTTAAAAAAAGAAAAAGAAGAAGTTAAACTTATGCAATTTAATCAACACTTTAATTGGATAAGAGGATCAGAAACTTTTAGGGATGACCACTATTTCATTTTATTGATAACACGATGGAAGTTGGTTTCCTAAAAATAATATAAACAATGCAAGACGGATCCATTTCATGTAACATACGGACATTTTTAGTAAGTTTATGTGATTTAGATGTAAGATAATTAGTAAAGATATTTTTGTTGCTTAACTTTAATAAGATTATATAACTTGTCTTTTCATTGCAATGAATTGTAGAAATTGATGTGTATGTATTTTCATAATAATTTGCGAAATCATGAGTTGAGCACGTCAAGAAGGTGAAACTACACAAGTCTACTAACTAAGGTGATTATCATAAAGATTTTTTACCCCCGAGGATAGGTTGCAAAATCCCATTTCCATTGTTAATAAATTATACATATGTATATATATATTAACAACTTTTAGAAGTTTTGGTGGTCTCGAATTCTGTAATATTTATTTTAATTTGATAAGTTTTTCATGTAAAAAGTGTGTATATTATGTTTTTTATGTTTCATACATTTATTATTGGCTTATACATGATCGTATAATTTTTTCTTGTAGTGATCGATCATAAAAAGTGGTATCAAAGTTTGATCGATCTCAATATTTAGTTTAGGGAGTTGTAAATTACAAAAGATAAAAATAAATAATAAAAATCTTCAAATTATAATCCAATATTAACTTTTTGAGAGAAAAAATAATACTATCCCCATTATTAAAGACTAGAAAGATACTCACGCAATGTAGTGGAAAAAGTTTATTAGTTTCACATTAATTTGATATGTAGAATTATGTATTATGAAAAACTACATTACAATACACGAAAAATACTGTTTTGTAAGTGGGAAAATCACTTTTTAACAAAAAATATTGTAACAAAATAACCAAAAATTAAATATATCATAATATATCATTACAAACTCGATGGTCGAGTTGCTAGTTGCGAGTGCTGGGTTTTGAGTTCTAAATGGATAAGTTACGAGTTCTGGAGTTGTTTATTGAGTCTATAGGTTTAAGTTTCACTAAATTTTTTATTTTTGTGTTTTGATATTAAAAATTATCTACATTAAATGGTAATTTTAAAAAAGATCTCAAATACATCATATTATATAAAAGTCAATAGAATATAGAGAAGTTTAAGTTAAAATTAAATGTCGTATATTAATTAGTTTGCAATTTAATAATGTTTGTATTAATGAGAATTTAATAATTAATAATTAAGAGTATATTAATTAAATTTCATAAATTAATTAGTCTATTTTAATAATATTTGTATTAATGAGAATTTAACAATATTAAGGATATGTCAACTATTTTTATAAAATTTTAATAAAGCTTTTAGTAATTGTATAGATAAAACAATAAAATATATTTTAAAAAAAATATTAAAATATATTATATATTAATAAAGATAAATGTATACATTTACTTAAATAATGACTAATTATGCTACTCCAAAGATACATAGTGTGTAGGATAATGAAAACCATTTAGTTTCAATCAAAAATTGAATAAATCGCTATTTATTAATGAATAACAACTTTCAGAGGAGTTTAGGGAGTTGTAAATTACAATAGATATATATAAATTATAGATATTAACTCGTGCGATGTACGACAATCTAAATAATATCAAATATTTATTTATTACTAAAAAATAAATAGGTAGTCATAACTTAAAACACCAAAATTTTAACTGCTATTTTTAAGAAATTAAATAATAATATTGATATGATAAAAGTTAATATAATTAATTATTTTTATATTCTTAGAGTTTGACTTGTGAAAATTTAATGACTATTTTCAAAAAATTAAATAATAATATTAATAGATTTAATAATTTAATATTATTTTTTAAATTAGTGTTTGAGTATGATTTATAGATTATTTAATTAATTAATATAATATTAAAATAATATCTAATTCTAATATTTAAATAATTATTTATTTTTAAATTATGTATGATCGCTATATGACATTGTTATTTATGTAGCAAAATATGAAACAACTATTTATACATCTTTAGTATATATATAAATAGATATAGATATATATATATATATTGTGATTATGAAAGTCTTCAAATTACAATTCACGTATTAACTTTTTGAGAAAAAAAAAAAAAAAAACTATTTGTATTAAACAAAACGTTTGTGCAACCCTTAAACACCATTCCAAAACAATCTACTCAGTCAAAACGAAGAGGTCTTATTAACTTTATATTGATACTTTACAAGAAACTTTTACAATCTTTGTCTTCTGCCTCTATATTCAAAGATGAAATTTCATAGATACAAGTGTCTTCGAATTTATTACTGTCATCATACATGAATACCATACTAAAGGATACCAAATAATGGATAAATCATACGAGTACAAAACTATCAAGGGTTTATCTAAAATGTGTCTTTACAATACATTTTAAGTTTTCATTTAATGCACTAAAACTTTATTAAATACTAAGATATGCATTAATTAGCTCTCTAACTTTCTTTGTATAATTAGTTTCATTTGGTATTACTTATGACAAATTTTAATTTAATTAATAAAACTTATCATATGCTCTTAGGACATAAATTGTTATCGTTATCAAAAAATAAATATTCAAACAGGCCAGACAGAGTAATATAGATCCAATCAAGTAACAAAAAGGCCAATCCACTTAAAACACGAGTTGCCTTTTCATCCGTACAATCCAATCCAAAAAGTCTGCAACTTGTTCTGTTATTTTATCCAATACAAAATCCCACAACAGTAACGTAGTGTCGTAGTGCTTTCCAAAAATTCAATCTTTTATTTATATTGTAATCAAAATCAAAATTTCATCAATTTCGATGGCGGGGATCACCGGCTTCACATTCACATTCACATATACAGATATACTGTTGCTACTACACCTGTTGTTGTACGGAACCCAATTCTTGTTTCTACCAAAAATTACAACAACAGTTTTACAAAAGATAACACAAAATATATGGTCAGCAAGTACAAAAGGGGATTTAAATCTTGAACATGGTCAGCAAGTTCATACCTCTATTTAATTTTCTGTTTGTTTTAGTCATCAAGCTGTTGACTTTGGTCAACCCTTTTGTAATTTTCATATGTATGTAATGTATAGGGATCAATGGTGTGACTGATGTTGCATGGAAAGGTTCGATTGAAGAAGATGCTAAACTTCAAGCAATTGAAGCAAAGAGCTTGCTTAAGGATTTGGGTATAAAGGTTTCTTATTGTTGTTAATTTCATTAGTTTATTGTATTTTTGTAACTCAAGTACTCTGATTTTGATATCAATTTGTTACTTTGAACTTGACCCGTTGTTGCAAATACTTCTTATGCTAAAATGGAGGGTTACTTACCCTCTTTTTGTTCGAAATTACAGATTTTTCAAACAATTTTTTATGAAACAAACACATTATTAGTTTGAATATGGTATTTGAATTAAACATTTGTTGCGTGTTCGTGTGCAGGATCCATCTTCTTCCAGGCAGTCTCCACGTGGGATATTTTGTAAGCGCACATTGAATCTTCGGTCAATCAGTGCTAATTGATATGACATGGATTACACTTTAATGCACTATAATGTCATGGTAATTGGTCTCATATTAAGAACATATTGATATAGCTTTAATGTGCAAGTGGTTGTATGAAAGAAGTCAGGTGCCTTAATAGATTCTTCATTTGGTTTCATTTAGTTTCTTTATGGGCCAATGAGGTTTGACATAACCAAGTAGTGCATTTTATTTTTCGCAAGTAACGTTAATTTATGAATTTGAAGGCTTGGGAAGGACGGGCGTATGACTACTGTATGAGATCTTAAAGCAGTCGGTTTTCCTTTTGATGGACTTGCTTTTGACCCTGATTTGGTAATTCGCCAGCTCTAATTTCTTGTGCTAAACCAGTGATTAAAAATACTTTCTTTTGAAATAGTCTTAGTTTAGTGTTCTAATAGGTTATTAGAGGACTTATCATAGATAAAGAGAAAGGAACTTAGTTAAGGCTGACCGATTTGGGTATGTAAAGAGGGCTATGCATGGCACCAAACTGCTATCTACCCAAGCTGTCAGGTAGAAATAATATTCTTATTTCCTATACACTATGTCTAGTATCAAGTGGAAAATGAACATTTTTCATTATTATGTTGATTTGACTATTATGAAGTTGTTGCTCAAATAGGATCTTGTTTACATCTTCATCACACATATTATTGTTGAAAGCTTCTTGTTAGCAGAAGCTGGATAAAAATTTGTTAATTTTATTCTGTGCATAGAAGTGAGATGCATGGGAGGGAACTAGTGGATCTCCGAAATGAAAGTAGATGGGAGTTTCTCAATACACTGTTCTCTGTTTCAGAAGCTGATGCGTATATGCAGGTATTCTTTTTCCTGTAATCTGAGCTTTTGCATAATTTTCATTATTTTCCAGTAATCCAGTGCTGTTACATTTCAGATGGTTGATAGATTTGATGAAGGGGTTATTTCACTCGATCTTGGTGTAGTTGATTACAAAGGGCTTTTACAAGGCAAGAGAAGACGACTTTGTATATCTACTTATTCACTTTGCTGTTTTATTTGTGTGTGTTAACTTTCATTAATATATGGTCTTTTTGTTATATTTTTCAGGCTGTTAGTAAGGCCCTCTTTAGGGCTCATGTCGAAGGTCAACTAAAGGTAAATGTATCTTTAACTTAGGTTTTGAATAGTGGGACTCGAAGGCATTAATCTTTTTTCATAGATTATGTACAGAGTGAGATAATGTCGAAACCGGAACTGTTTGTTGAGCCTCCAGAGCTACCTTTAGTACTTTTGGACCAAAAGGAGGTAAATTTCCTGCTACACCACTTTACCTTGTAAATTGTTTTTTATAAATTTAAAAAATTTAATTCCAAATATTGTTGCACTTTGGTTTCACTAGGCTGGTAAGAAGTTATTGCTGATCACCAACTTGGATTATATCTATACGGACAAGATGATGCAACATTCTTCAACAGATTTCTCCCAAATGATATGAACTGGCGAGATCTATTTGAGATGGTTAGTCGGACTTCCAGTGTTCTATCCTTTGACTTTCTTTTTCATTGCCACCCCTTCTTTAAAAACATTTCACAAATCTTTCATTTCATCTAATTCTAGAATGACATTCTGTTATGGTTGAATTAAATAATTTAGATGGCTACTATGTTATACATGCTGCAGAAAAAAGATTAAATAAGAACTTGTACAACATGTTTGAGTTTGTAAGATTTGTTTGTTTAATGTAGGTTATTGTGTCATCTAGGAAGCCAGAATTTTTTCAAATGTCACACCCTTTATACGAAGTGGTGACAGTTGATGGCCTGATGCGCCTGTCTTTTAAGGCTCGTCCAGGTGAACTAATCATATCCTCTTTGCCATTAGCTTTGGAGTAAATAACAAAATCGGTCCTGAACCGCTACATAATCATATTAGGTCTAGTTTAATAAAATCATAAAGAAGATTCATTTGTTGTTGTTTCAGGGGGCTTGTATTCTGGAGGAAGTGCTCAGATGGTTGAAAATTCTTTAGGCATTCACGGAGACGAGATATTGTATGTTGGCGATCATATCTATACAGATGTCAGTGTTTCTAAAGTACATCTTCGTTGGCGGGCAGCATTGATTTGTCGAGAATTGGAAGAAGAGGTGACCTATAAAACGATATGTTATTGTAAAATTAAAGACAGCATACATTGAAACATGTGGTGTCTTAATGATTTCTTTTGTGTTTCTTTCTTCTTCTATAAAGTAAAGAATCTATTGCTAATTGTTTATATTGGTGCAGTATAATGCTCTGATTCATAGTCGAGAAGACCGGGCTGAGACTTGTAGAACTTATAAATCAGAAGGAGGTCGTTGGTGATCTTTTTAATCAACTTCGTTTGGCTCTGCAGAGAAGAAACGAGAGTCCTCCTGCTCCAGTAATTGTTAATGTTTGTCCAGTTTTTTCATTTGTACTATAGTTCCAAAATAGTCATCATTGGTCACCAACTCTTTCCTAACACTATTGCTCTCTATCAAACAGTAAGAGTATTATTTTTGTTTTGGTTAATAAAATTACATATAACTTCACTATTTGCTTTTTAGACCCTTGCTGCTACTCATATGGATGATAAAGAGCTCACACATAGTGTGCAAAAGCTACTTATTGTGATGCAACGGCTTGATGAAAAAATTGCACCCATGTTGGAAGAGGATGGTGAACACTTCAGCAAAAGGTTAGCTATAAGAAAATGTCATATTAATTCAACATTTTTATGTTTATGCAAGCTATACAACTTGACTGATGGATTGTTTGGTGTTAGATCGGGGTATCTGTCACGTGCTGGTTTGTGGGACAAGAGTAACCTCATGCGACAAATTGAGAAGTAAATATTTTGTATTTTTTCTTTTTTTCAGAACTTACAGCTTCAATGTGTTGGATTTCTCGTTTTTTTGGTGATAAGATTAGAGTTGTTAATTCTCCAAACTGCAGGTATGCTGATATTTATACTTCCAGAGTGTCAAATTTCCTTCATTACACGCCTTTTATGTAGTTCTGCTCACAGGAACAGGTATTCGATCATATCACTTTCCACTAACATAGTAAGTCTTTGCATACTGATTTTATTCTAACATGTTCAAAATTTGTTTTATGTTGCAGACTCTTGCCCACGATTCAAACTCATTTCACCAATCTCGAATCAATCATTGAGTTGAAAACTATGGGAAAATTATGCGAGCCTAATAAATACATCTTGATGGCAATGTTGTTCAAGCTACTCTTTTTTTTCTCCCCTTGTTTACCATCAACAGCATTATGCCGTTAATTCTGAATGTAGCTTGTTAGAACCCTTATGATCAAATCAAACCATAAACTCTAGGTGCATCTTTTTGCCACGATTGCAAAAGTTGCATTAAAAGCCGGAGCAGTTTATGATGCTGTGAAGAGGTCCATGTGTCACTATTTGTATAATAGTTGGTAGCCGTAATACATGGTCTAATGTGGACTATGAATATTATTATCACCACGATTCCCAGTAGTCGAGTCGATAATCGGTCAGTGCCTTGCAACACAAACTTGTTATATTTTATCATTGGGTTGTACAATTAAAAAAAAGTATGCATAGATCAAAGGAACATTATTGAAGATACCTGTGTTCATCATGGTTGCAAAAGGCCTTAAGCTTGTGTTATTTTGGCAATTATGTCTTTGCTTTTAATAAGTTGATTTTGGTGTTACTCATTTGTTGAATCAACATATATAACTATATAAGATTGTTAGTATATATACTAACAAAGTAACAAGTCCACCTGAGATCCAACTTGAAAAGCAGTATCCTCTCTATAACTTTGATTATGATATTAAACGATAACCTGAATTATGATATGATTTCCAAGCGAATTACGTAGCTCAAAAAGTAAATTAACTAAAGATGTTTCCGGTCTACTAGTTTAATTCAGTCAAACTACCATTGTGTAAGTACTAAATATTGCAACAAAGTACTGGAGTAGATAGATCATGAAGGTGATAACCATTTGCATAGATTACATAGTCTATATCTTTTCTTTACTATAATACCTCTCATTATGAGAACTGACTGTCACCTCAACGCCACATCAGCACAAAGACTGAAAAACTGAAAAAGAACCAAATCATGTCTATAGTGACAAAAGGATTGAACAAATTAGTGTCACATCAACGCCACATCATTTATTGACTATTAAAACAAATACATTTATATTTCCAAAAAAAAATAATAAAAAAATTAAATAAATCATAATAATAATAACAACAACAACAAATACGTTACATTAACAATAAAAATTACATCAATTAAAATAAGTATGTTACATTTATATTTTTAATTATGAACATCATCATCCGAATTTTAGAAGAGTTTCATTTACGATTTGATAAAAAGAAAGTGTTCAAATTATATATGTTGTATGTATATATAGTTGATGTAGTAATTAAAAGGAAAGTGAGAATTGTATGTGAAAAAGGTAGATTGTATGTGTATATAGGGTGTTCCATATAGAAAAAAGGTGTAAAAATTAATTAATTTTTTTTAGTAAAAGACGAACTCTTTGACATTTTTATGTTCTCCCCCGTCGCTGAAAGAACAAAACAAGAAGGACGAGTCACAAGAACGAAACTTTACCTATGATTTTCTTTCAAAAATGCCCGTCTTTCAGTCTATAGAACAGAGAACGTGAAGGTCCATAGGATCGGTCTGAAGCCTAAAATCCCTTTGTTTATTATACTAACTCCAAACGCTCACACCTTAATATCAAGATATATTCAACTCTAGATTATCTTTTTGGATATTACAAAACTAATTACATAAGAACTATACAAGAAGGCAAGATCAATTTGTATACTTAATAGATACATGTGTATGCCACTCAGAAATTTTTTTTACAATAGAATTATCGAGTTGTAACACTACAAAAATATATCTTCTGTTTTATGTATCAACAATGTTTCTAAGTATGTAGTCATCAATCAAATTTACTAAAGAACATTATACTAATGTTACTATTCCATAAACTAATCCGTTTTAATCGAAAACCCAACCCGATCCGACCCAACTCAAAACAAAGATTGAATCGGATCAGAAGAAGAAAAGAAAAAGATTGTGGGTAGAAGTATAAAAAGAAAAAGTCGGTTTGTCAAGATGTAAAAGGAAAGAAGTTCCTTGTAGGTTGTTTTAGTTGAGCAACTGAAACAGAATCAATCGCCTGCTATCCCATTAATCCCTTTACTATCTTGCCTACAACAAAAAGTAAAAATAAAAATCCAATTAAAAACGAATTCGCCTCTGAAGAATTATTCTTCTTCAAGAACCCTAGGTAACTTCACCGTTTCTTTTCTTATTTTCTCGATTTTATTATTATAATTATGTACCTAATCTCAGTTTCTTTTATTTCATGTGGGTAGGGTTGGTTATAGACTGAATAATTTTGCTATGTTTTTGAAAACTTTTTAAATCCCCCTCACAAAGTTCAAAACTTTATCTGTATTGGTTCATAAATTTTCCCCCTTTTTATGTTCTGTTTTCCAAATTGCCCTCTTTTCTTTCCAAACTTTTGTTTTCACCTCTCAAAGTTTCTTAATTTTCAAAATTTCTCACTTTCATATCTAAGAATATTGCTTCACTCACTTAACTGTATGTATACGTGTGTGTATACTATGGAGAATTAAGTAGATAGAGACAAGCTATTAAAAGACTACTTATGTATAAAACCTGCCTGTTTTGTATGAAGTATGGGGAATAACTGTAATCTGTTATAATTTGAAATTGGTTCTGTAAAGAATTACATTAGTACGCTCACATATCTTTAACTTGTATTTTGATTTCTTGCAGTAAAATCTGAAAAGTTGTATATTAAGTTTGTTGAGTTGAGCTGCTGCATCTTGAGATGTCAACAAAGAAAATTATAGCTATATGTCAGTCGGGTGGTGAGTTTCAGACTGAAAAAGATGGTTCAATGTTGTATAAAGGTGGGGAGGCGTACGCTGTCGATCTTGATACCGAGACGAAAATAATTGATTTTAAACAGGACTTAGCAGAGACATTTGGATATAGTGTTGACAATATGTTGATTAAATACTTTCTACCTGGAAATAAGAAGACGCTTATTATGATATCTAAAGATAAAGACCTTAAACGCATGATTAACTTCTTTTCGGATGCTGATCAAGTGGATGTGTTTGTTATGCCACAGGGCGGTGGTGGGGGAGCTCCTAATGTCTCAAACATGCCTGCTAGTAGGTACTTCCTTGATTTGTTTCTTGAAGTTATGCCATCAAAACTTTTGGTTTTTGGGAAGTCAGATTGGTTTTTTATATTTTCTGTTTTGTATATTGTGTTAACAAAGGGGGTGTTTGGATCTGATAGGAAGTTGATTATCTGGTTATTGCTACTGACTTTGCCATGATCAGTTACTTAGTGTTCAATAATGTGATTCCAAATATGGTTATTTAGGTGTAGCAGTTTCATACCAGCTGTAACAAAACTGAATATTTAAGGGAAGGCTAAAAACTTATTTCTACCTGATTTTAAGGACAAATGGCACCAAAAGGAACTCTACTTATACTCAGCTTCTGTTTAAGGTACTCTATATTTTATTTTATTTTCTGATGAAAGGTACTGAGCTATTAAACCATAAAGCTGCAAATTAAACCAATCCTGGAGTTCCATTTTTAGTATTACCATAATAGGTTCATGAACCATAAGCTGCCAGTTTTTAAGCTAACCTGCTGGTGACCTACTTAAGAAGACAAAAGTCCTCTTTTGATACCAAAAGAAAGTTCGGTACCTTGAAATTGAAAAAAATGTACATTAAATAGAAGTTTGGTACTTGGGTATAAGTAGATTACCTTTTTGTGCCATTTCTGTTAGTTTAATATATATTTTCTTACATTATCGTTGTTAGTATTGTTAAAAGAAAAGGATTGTAGTTGAAAATTTATGAGAAAACAAATGAAATTCATCAACTAATACTTTATGAAAATACTATTGTTCGTGTCATAGAAATATACTTAAGTAAAAAAGAATGTTCTTTTGGTAATTTTGTTTAGTACTTTAGTTACTTAAATATCAGACTTGTAAAAAAGTCAAACACTAATTGGTTGTTACAACTTTAAGCAACAGAAGGACATCCAGACACAAACTTTGTTCCTGTTGATTATCTGATTCTGGTTTTTGTTGTCATATAATCAGTTTCAAAATGTACATCTAAACACCCCTCAATTTGGCCGCTTCTTATAAACTAGTAAAACTCTAATTTCAGGTCAAGCAGGACAACAGTATCTGATGCTGTCGTGCTTGTATCTAGCCCTGTTGAAACAAGCCATACTGATAACCACCCCAATACAAACGAGACTAACTCCCTCGATATGGTCATAGATAATGAAGTCTCGCCATTATCATTCACCGATGCTTCAAATTGGGAAAAGCAACATAATAAAGCTGTAACACAATGGGAGAACACAATCACTGGTGTCGAGCAAAGATTTTCTAGTTTTGCGGAGTTTCGTGAAGCCCTCCATAAATTCTCAATCGCCCATGGCTTCCGTTACAAGTATAAAAAAAGCGATAGTCATCGTGTTAGTGTGAAATGCAAGTCAGAAGGTTGCCCATGGCGTATATATGTTTCAAGATTGCCAACGACCCACTTAATTCGTATTAAAAAAATGAATCCTGAGCATAGATGTAATGGGGCAGCTGCAAAGGCTGGTTATCGAGCTACAAAAGGATGGGTGGGAAATATTATAAAAGAAAAATTACGAAATTCTCCAAATTACAGGCCGAAGGATATCGTTGCCGACATTAAACGGGAATACGGTGTTCAACTAAATTATTCACAAGCTTGGCGTGCTAAAGGAATCGCTAAAGAGCAACTTCAAGGTTCGTACAAAGAAGCTTACTCTCAGTTACCTTATTTCTGTGACAAAATAATGGAAACTAATCCCGGTAGTTTAGCTACTTTCGCTACAAAAGAGGATTCGAGTTTCCATCGGTTTTTTGTCTCGTTTCATGCGTCAATATCCGGATTTCAACAAGGGTGTCGGCCGTTAATCTTTTTAGACGATATTCCTCTAGACGCAAAGTATCAAGGGACTTTATTGATTGCCACTGCTGCAGATGGTGATGACGGTGTTTTTCCGTTAGCATTTGCTGTTGTTGATGATGAAACTGATGATGATAACTGGTTTTGGTTCTTATCGCAATTGAAAACCGCTGCCCCAGTATCTCAACCGGTTACATTCGTTGCTAACTTCAATAAGGGTTTAAAAGATTCGTTAGTCAAAGTGTTTGGTGCAGACTGCTTTCACGCTTATTGTCTAAGATACGTTGCTGAAAAACTTAATAATGATTTAAAGGGTCGGTTTTCTCATGAAGCTAGACGTCTCATGGTTCAAGATCTTTATGCAGCTGCATACGCACCAAAACTTGAAATTTTCGAACAATTTGCTCAAGATATAAAAGCTATTTCACCCGAAGCGTATAATTGGGTGCTCAACAGTGAGCCACAACACTGGGCTAATGTGTTCTTTGATGGCACACGATATAATCATATGACATCTAATTATGGACAGTTATTTTATAATTGGGTATCGGATGCAGTCGAGTTGCCAATAACACACATGATTGATGTGTTAAGAGGTAAACTAATGGAGTTGATTTACACACGGCGAGTTGATTCAAACCGATGGACTACAACGTTGACACCATCAATGGAAGAAAAGATAAAAGAGGAGGCTTCAAAAGCTCAGGCGTTTCAAGTGATGCCGTCACAAAGTAGTACGTTTGAGGTTCATGGTGAATCTGTTGAGATGGTTGACATTAGTCAATGGGATTGTAGCTGCAAAGGATGGCAGCTGACTGGACTGCCATGCTGTCATGCTGTCGCGGTTTTTGAATGCACTGGTAGAAGCGTCTATGATTTTTGCTCTAGATATTTTATGGCGGACAGTTATAGAAAAACATATGCAGAGTCGATTTATCCAATACCTGACGTTGAAGGTCCATTAGATGGTGAGGAACTATCTGTGATCGTTACACCGCCTCCTGCTAAACGGCCTGCAGGGAAACCAGGTAGGCGAGCCAAGTTGAAGCAGGCTGGTTCGTTGGAGTTAATTAGAAGGCAGATGCAGTGTAGCAAATGCAAGGGTTTGGGTCATAATAAAAAGACGTGCAAGTATGTATTATGTATTCTTTGTTTGAGTTTCGTTGTTTATAATTATTCTGTCGCTAAATACTAAACGAGTTGTGTTGTCGCTGTTGGACAGAGAGGTGGAGACGGTCGAAGCATCATTGGATCCCGACTCAAATCCCGAAGTGTTGTTGATTCAGATGGATGAAGAACATGAATGAATAATGGAAGCAAGTACATTATTTTTAACACTCGACTGAATGATGCAATCTCATTTCTAGTTGATGTTAATTTATTAATTTTCCCTCAGTAGCAGTTGGATTCTAGTTAGGTTTTTTTAGTTGGTTAGTCATTGTTTTAGTTTTTTGAATTTTTCTTTACACTAATCTAAAGGTGGAAAGGAACAACGAATTTTATGCTCCGCACTTGCGGCGGGTTTTAGAGCAGGCATATGTTTTTGATGCGAGTCAGATTCGATTTCGCCAACCTTTCTAACACATTATAATACGTGTTCATGTTTTTGAGGCATAACATTTAGGTATCGATGTTTCGAAAGGTGGATTTTACTATATCTTCATTTCACTCATAGAAAATAAAACGTGCCGCAGCTACATAAGATTGTTCATTTTAAAGTTATTCACTTAATAAAGAAATAAAAATAATTAAGGTCAAGAAAATACCCTTATGTTATCTCATTATTTCAACTATCAAACGAAGTGTTTAGTGAATAGAAAAGTGTATAACTCAAACTAACGTTGAATTGTAATTTAAAAGATTTTGTTAATTACATCACTAAGAGCTAAATATTAAAAACTTAGAACATACATAACAATAAAAGATATGAAATATACTATATGAACATTTTTTAAAATAATTATAAGGTTAATTCGTGATATATGATTGGTAAACTTGAATTCGTAGCATTTAAGATAACAAACAATAAAACCTTTAAAAACCTTAAAGAAATCTTAAGCAACTAAAATACATGAAGAAAAATAAGGACAAATAGGAAAAAGCAGTATGTTGCAAATAATCTAGAGTGATTTTAAACATAATTTTTTTGTAAGTTAAATATGAATCACCTATGATATTATTAACATAAGAAGAGTGTTACATGTAAACAATCAATTTGTATAATATCTCTTCAATATATATTTTAAGGGTTAATAATCTTGTTAAAAACTTATAGAGTATATAATATCAATTTTCTTAAATTAAAATAAATACTTAAAATACATTAATTAAAAATATTCGATTAAGCGGCACCTATGATTGATAATAAATATTTCATTCATAGATGTTTATTTGAGATGTGTCACACAATTTTAGTAAAGTATAAAATTTTAATCTTTATAGTTATATATCAATTTTAACTTTATTTTAGATATAGAATTTTGTGAGAGAGTATGAATAAAGAGTAAAGTTATAAATATGAAAAGTTACATTTTATAGTTGATCAATATATAAAATCTGAAAAGTTACTATTCACTGGTTCTCTTTGTATATGATTAATAATAATAATAAATATTTCATTCATCTAAAAATAAAATTAATTTAAAATGTGTTATAATTTTAAATAAAGTACAACTTTTTTACTTTTATAGTTAAATCTCAATTTTAAATATATAATTATGTAAGAATATATAAATAAAAGGTAAAATTATAAAGTTAATTATTTAATTAAAAAAATATATTTATTTTTTAAAAAAGTAAAAAGAATATGAACATTTATTTTAAGATGGAAAATAGTAATTAGATCTAGATGTTTAGCCTCAAGAACACAGTCAAAGAGCTCTTAAATGGACATCTATTTTCTACTTCTTTTTTTATATAATTAAAAAGTAGTGTTTTAAGTTTTATGCTACACTTATAAGAACCATCAAATCAAATATTACTCACAATTGGAGAGAACAAAAAAAGTAATGTGGGTGGTTTGATATAAGAAATTACATTGAAAAATGAAATCTTTAATCCTATCATCCTATGTAGTAATTATTCATTCTCATTTGATTGTAGTAAACTTGAAAAACTTTTAAAAGACTAGTTTCTAGAATATAACTTTTTATAAACGTAACACCTCTCTTATATTTTAGTGTTATCTGAAATTGAAACATGGTATACGTATCAAGTAAGCATTCGTCCTTCGGAAGTAACACGACATGGTCCAAGGATCAAGGAGCAAACGTGGCACTTCAACTGCTGAAACGTGTCATCTCACAAAACCCCCTGCCTTCCATGTGTGACATCCACCGCCACCTTCTCATTATTCATTTATCTTTTCGTCATCCCTATTCTCTTCCATCCGCACGTTTCATCAAACTACAAAACCTTCGATCGATTATTACACAAATAAATTTCTCTGTAACTTCATACTTTCGAAACATATATTCGCTATACTAATACTGATACGAATACAATGGCGTTTAAACTTAACAAAAGCGCCGTCATGACGATGGCGGTTACGGTGTTGTTGTTGGCGGTTATAATCAACACGACAACTACGACCAACATCGAGAACAGCAAGTACGATGAACCCAAAACAAAGGCCACACAATCAGGAAGCGACGCCGTTGAAGCGGGTAAAGAATCAAAAGAATCTACAGAGTCTTGGACCGGATGGGCCAAAGACAAAATCACCGAAGGCTTGGGCCTTAAAACCGAAGAAGCCAAGGATGCCACAATCGATTCCGCAAAATCCGCCAAAGATAAAGTCATTGGTTAGTTAGTCCGTTTATTCTCTGTTTTATCTTCAATTGTTCACATTACCATTTTTGTTTTTGTTTGTTTTAAGATTTTTATTACGACTTAATCTTTGCATTTTGTGTATGATTAGGAACGGGAGAATACGCTGGGGAAAAAGCGGGTGAAATGAAGCATAATGCGGGGGAGAAAGCAGGGGAGTTAAAAGACAAAGCTTCAAAAGCAGCCGAGTCTGCAAAGGATATGACTTACGAGAGCGCACAAAAAGCGAAGGACGGAGCGAAGCATGGTGCGGGGTACGTGAAAGACGCCGGTTATGGGAAGACGCAAAATGTGAAGGATGGTGCGGGATACGTAAAAGATGCCGCTTATGAGAAGGCGCAAGATGCGAAAGAAGGTTTAGGTACTGTTAAGGACGCCACCTACGAAAAGGCGAAAAGTGCGAAAGACTGTGCGGGGAAGGTAAAAGACGTGGCGTACGAGAAAACGAAAGATGGTGCGGGGTACGTGAAAGACGCGGCGTACGATAAAGCTGAAATGGCGAAAGATGGTGCGGGGTCCGCGTACGAGAAGGTGAAGTCGGTTAAGGATTCGGCGTACGAGAGCGTGAAAGATACTACGGGTTCGATGAAGGATACGGTGAAAGATACCGCTCATAAGGCGGCTGAGCAAGTGAAAGAAGTGGGTAGTATGGCAGCTGAAGGAGGTGAGAGTACTTTGGAATGGGCGAAAGAGAGAGCGAAAAAAGGGTACGAAGCAACGAAAAATGCGGTGGGGAGCGAGTACGGGGAGGTGGCGGAGCCGCATAGTCAGAAAGCTCGTGATTTTAAAGGGGAGGTGATACTAGGTGGTCGGTCAAAGGGCGATGAGCTTTGAGGCGGGTGTATATAGTCGAACGTTTTTGTATCATGTTTATTGTTTGTTATGTTCCTTGGGACACGGTAGATAGATCTGGATAATGTATGGTTTTCGTATTGTTTTACATACGTTTCAATGATCTAATGATGATTAGGATGTTCGTGTTATGGACTTATTTTGTGGTACGTGGGGCTTATGTTGGTCTAGGTTAGTTTTGTATCGAGGCCAAGATCATTGACAGCTGTCGTAGTTTTTGGATGTCGTTATGTTCGTTGGTGAGCAGCGGACATAACATAAAAATCTATGTTTTCGTATTGTTCCTTCGATGATGATATAATTCCTATGTCATAGGTTAGGGGCCAATTTTTCAGAGCTTTTGGTCTAAGCTTGGATATGTACGTGGCAGGCCAAACGAGAATGATGTTTTAGTTGTTAACCCTAGACAACACGAAAGTGTGATGTCTTCATATGCCCAAGGTACGTCGTTAACTTGTTCCCCTTTCATAGAGACGATAGAATAGATGGTATCCTATCTTTTGACTCGATGGACAACGGGGTCTTATGACGTTATAGATAATGTACAATGAAAAGAGAAGTTAGAAAACGTACGGTCAAACGTCTTGTGAGCTGAAAATGGGAAACTAGAGTCTAGCATATCGTTGTGAAATGATAGTACGTTCAGCTATGATTTTGTCATTAATATTTAAGGTTATAATAACTATATCCTTCAAGTTGGGTTTGAACAAGTGAAATCCATATTAATAGAGTATCACTCTAGCAACCACCTTAAAATAATTTAGTCAGTACTAATCATTACGAAACCCTTACTATATATGTATTTATATATCTATATAATAGTTGGTAGAACCATATTGATTTGGTTTGTATGAATTCTGTTATTTATTATCATTTTAAGTTTCTCAAACAATGAATCAACCCTTTTTTTAATTTAATAAAATAATCATATATATATACTATTTTACAATCGTATATACACACGCGAAATATTTTAAAAAATACGAAATAATATTAATTGAACATTTTTTAAAATAATTGCAAGTGTAATTCATGAAATATGATTAGTAATCTTAAAACTCAAAGTTACATACCTGTATAAATTTTAAATAAATTGAACAATAGTTTTTCATTCGATTCATTTTGTTCCTGAATATACGTTTTTAATAAATATAAAAAATATCAAGATTAATTAATTAATTAATAATATATAATTTAAATAATGTTAATAATATTATTTACTAATTATCTTGTTTACTATGTTTATCCTTAAAATAGTTATTTGTTTTATTTTTTAAAATCATAATTTATGATGTTATCAAATCCCTAATTTTACTCAATTTAAAAAAATTATTTTAATTAAATTGTAGCTTCTGATTAGTTAATTTGTTTTATTTCAAATTAAGATGATGATATCACAAGTATGATATATTATTTAAGATTTTGATTTTAAGAGAGCTATTTAAATTTAATTTATTTTTAATCATATTTTAAGATGTCATTAAATTCTTACCTTTAGTCAATTTAACAAAATCAAGCAATCATGTCCGATTATATTTGCTCTTACAAATAATTATTTATATTTTTTTTCTTTTGTCATGTTAAATTCGTTGTTTTAAGAATACATAACCCATTTTTGTTTCTCTTTCTTTTGCTGTTTATGGAGTATATATTTTACTGAGAGATCGGATAATTATTAAGTTTAGTCACATTTTGATATCACATTATTTACATTATTACTACATTTATGATTTAATAAGTGCTTTTATAAGTAACAAATTTTTGAATAACATTGATGTCGGGTATTTTGTATCTAATTGTGATAAGAAAAAAAAAAGATTACGCATTATTGGATTACAAATCTTGTATAGTGAAAGGGGGCCTACTTTAAATTTATTATGAATATAGTTTTACCTTTTTAAATTTGGAGTAAATTATAAAAGAGAATCACCATTTGAGATACGTATTAGAAAATTTTAAGTTATATGTTAATTTGCAATAGTTACTCACAAGAATAATTAGTAATATATATATATATATTTTAAATTTTGTTAATGGATATTACATATACTTTTAGTTCACATCCGATTAAATGGATGTTGCGTGAAGAAGTATTATTTCATTAATAGTTTATTTTTTCAATATTAAATAAAGATAAAATATTTTTTAAGAATTATCTGAATCAATTTTATTATAACTATTTAATTTATTTATTTTTTAAATTATTATTTATGATGTCATTAAATTCCTAATTTTACTCAATTTAACAAAATTGAAGAATTTTATTGGCCAATTGAATATTTGATGTATGTCATTGTCCGCTTCTTATATTATATTTAAGATAGGGGCTCGTTAATAGGAAATATATATATATATATATATGGCTGGTCAATGGAAAAAGGGTAATTTTAGGGGAAGCTAATATGGGTCGTCCGTTGACATTCATCACGGTAAATGTTAGTTATCATTCATCACAATGAATGTTAAATGATAACATCACTTGACAAAATAACTTTGAATTAATATTCATTAGAATGAATAATAACAAACATTTACCGTGATGAATAATAATGGGCGACCTAGATTAGCTTCCTCCCTTTCCCCAAGATTACCTATTCCCTCTAAATTATATGTAGGACGGGGATCAAGAGGGAAAAGAAAAATCAGAGAGAGAAGTAAGAAACTTAATCTTAGTCATCCATTTTCAGAACATTAACATTCATTAGAATGAAATCAAGAGCTAATATTTGTTTCCTTCATTTTCCAAGATTTAGAGTTTCCCTCTAGATCATTCCCACACACACACACACACACACACACACATATATATATATATAGGGATGATCCAGAGGGAAAGGGTAATCCTGGGGGAAGGGGGAAGTTAATCTGCGTCGTCCGTTAACATTTTTCGTGATGAATGATAACTAACATTCTTCACAAAGAATGTTAAATAAAATCTTGCCCACTATTTTTAACATTATTTGTGATTAATATTAACGGACAACCCAGATTAACTTTCCCCTTCTCCCAAGATTACCCCTTCCCTCCATATCATTTCTCTATATATATCGATGAATGTTAGTTATCATTCATCACGAAGAATGTTAACCGTTGCTCACTATTTTTAACTTCCCTCATGATGAATGATAACTAACATTCGCCGTGATAAATATTAACGGAGGACCCAGATTAGTTTCTCCCTTCCCTATCATACGTGATTTATTGAAAAAGATCTGAATCTAAGACAAGATTGAAAAAGAACCCGATAAAATATTAATTTTTGTTTCATTATATAAATATATATTAATTTTAACATTATATATTATATTATATTCTATGTTTTAATATCGAAAATCATCTGGTAGGATGACTGCATTAGTCTTCTGACTAGCCGCCATAACCAAACAAAGTCGTTTGACCATTTGACCCTCGAGCATTAACTTCTACATTTTGCTAACCACCATGAGTTCGATCGATCAGACTTCATACTTTCATCAACACCCACATCCTTTTATAAATACATCCCTAAAGTAATCATATTTTAATGTTCAATTCTCATAAATCAATAATCACTTACAATCATAAAATACTACGAGTAATATTCAACATGAATCATTTCTCATACACGCAGGATCACCACTTTTTACCCTTCAACGAAAGTGACTCACAAGAAATGCTTCTATTGGGAGTCATTTCTGACTTGGAACCACCACATCACCACACTAAACAAGAAGAGCCTCTCGAGCCGCCACTTGAATGCCGGTTTAGAGGTGTGAGGCGGCGGCCATGGGGGAAGTACACATCAGAGATACGTGACTCCACACGAAATGGGGTTAGGGTTTGGTTAGGAACATTTGATACAGCGAAAGAAGCGGCTCTAGCTTACGATCAAGCCGCATTTGCCATGCGTGGTTCATTGGCTGTCCTTAATTTCTCAGAAGAAGTAGTTTATGAGTCTTTAAGAAAGATGGATTATAAGTACGAGGAAGGGTCTTTAAGAAAGATGGATTTTGTCCTTAATTTCGTGTCTTTTCTATCCCCTCGTGTTACCGATTCGTATAAATCACCTTAAGATTTCGACTTCTGACTTGTACCATAACTATGATCATCTCTAAAGTCTCCGTACCGCTTATCATTGGCTCCGCTTATTTTACGTTCATACGCAATGAATTCAAGCTTCTGATCAAGATACATTCCGTAACTCTTCACAAACCCTGAATGATCCCAGTAATTCGAAAGATCCTCAACACGTTAGTCCGGCATATTCAAAACCCTTGCCCCTCCTTTGCGACTCACGTACATTATCTCTTGACCAAAGACCAGATCACCATCAACTAACAGTCGGCGTACAAGCATAAATCTTTCAGCGCAACAACCCAGTCATGCGTCTTGCTCAACCGCTTCGAAATATTGTAAGCACATGCACCTACATAACATCTTGATTGCGATATAAGATGAAGTATCTCCCTTATGTACTTCTCTTCAGCTGGCTCACTGTCATGGCCCGTTGCCTTTACAATGAGCACCTCGAGATCAGGTGCTACATTGCCTGCAACTTTGGCAATACTTATACTAGTTTGGTCATTAACAATCGCCTTTCTAATAGTGCTCGAAGACATCGATACAAATCACCTGTTACTTACTTGGATATTACCACTTGTCCGTCTAGTTTCAAAAGCAAAATCTGCCAAAAATATCATTAAGTTATTTTGAATATGAGATACAAAATTCTAAACAGACACATATTAGTACCAATCATACCGATTCCTTGATAATACTCACAAGTCTAAACTAGATTAGTCAATTTATAGTATATTTATTAGTTTAATGATCATTGATCACTTCCATAATGATCATTACATATATTCATTATAATTTCCATGAAGGTCTTAAGATCTTGTAAACAAAATCTACCACAGACATCATATTCATTATTCTTTTTTTGGTACGGCAACTTCATATTCATATGATCATATCATCTTTTTGGATCAAGATCGAAAGTTAAAACATATGGATTATAGAATACATAATCGATCGATTCATAAGAACACACGTCGTATATATTAATATCAACACAAACAAAACATAAGTTTCTTAAAGTACTCCCTGTGTGTTTGACCTTTTCAACTGAAACCGTTACTTTTCATTACTAAAATTGTGCAGATACTCATTTTTCTTCCTTAAAATCTTATCCGAATGGGAAATAGGCGACTAACAGTTTGTATAATCTCAGATAAGTTGTAAATGTTCACCTATTAGAATTTAGAAAAATAGATATCTTATCATGAAAGCCTCATGTTATCATGTTTTGATGATAAAATCACGATAAAATGAAGATTTACTATGTGAGTGATAATTATAAGTGGAGTAACAAATTGGAGACTTTAATGTGGTTGCATATAGAATATGCGTCGACAAAAATTATGTTCATATCTCTTCTGTTTATACAACACAAAACTTTTGGCCCTGCGATAAAGATTTGTGTTTTGTTACGGGTTTGTTTCCAAAACTTTTTGTCTTGCTTAGTTTTGTATGTGGGCAGGCCCAACAGGAACGATTTAGTTGTTGCTTGTACATAACAAATAAGCGTGATGTGTTGATATGAATAAAGGGCGTCGTTAACTTGTTTCCAATTTAATAAAATAAATGGCATGGCTCTTTGAAGTTTGAAGCGATTGCAAGGACAAAACAATTTTGTCTAGACACATTATAATAAAAACAAAAAGAAAAGAAGAAAAAAAAATGCCATGAATGTTGAGATACAAGAATGAGTTATCAATCTTGATTAGAAAACGATCAACATCATGTGAGGTGAAAAAATGGAAAAATAGAGAAGACTAGGGAGCTGTTTTGTCCAAGTCTAAAAATTCCGCAAAGATCGACAAACCATTACATACGATCGAGTCGAGTGGTATTTAGATATGATGCTTGATTTTGTTAGATTTTTGTCACGAAAAAGACTCTAACTAGCAACAACGCCTCTTTAGAAGTTTTGTATTAGGGTATAATGACCTATAATTTGTCATTAGCATTTGAGTTTATGATAATTATCTTGTGAAGTATGAATAAGTGAATCCTGTTTTGGATTATTCATATCAACTATTTAATTAAAGTCTAGCAACCACCTTCAAATAATTTATTTAAGAATCAATCATTAGGAAACTGATTATATATAAGAAGAGTAATATTGTATTCAACAAGTTGACCTTCAATTCATTTCTTATTAAAGGTCCCAATTTTAAAACTAACGTTTTAAAGGTTATGTCCATAAAAGTAAAAGGAAATTTTGGAAGTCGAACATGGTTGTTATTTCGATTTGACATTTGAGATATGTGATGACATATCCACGTCCTCTTTTGCGAGTCGTAAATTTTTTTTTTTTTATAATTAGATAAGATTATGGTTTCACACAATACCGTCGATCACCATCCTAGCTAGCGATAAACGGATTAATAAAAAAAATAATTATTTTCTTACATTGGTTTAGGTCAATTTTCCATTATGTAAAGTGCCTTGCCATAAAACCGTGACAATTGAAAAAATGTTAGTGTTTGTGTTGAATTATGTCATTTTTGTAATAATGTTGGTTTTCATTGCATAAAGTAATAACTTATTGTATTTATACATTCTGGACGTTAGCTCATTAAGAAGGGATATATTTTAACCTGATCTTACATATACTATCAGTCATGCATGCATTTCAGTTATAAAACTTTACACATTTAACGACAGTTGTACATGTCATGTGGTGGAGCCACCTTTCCTCTCAATTCAAGTCATTGCATGCCCCATTAAAATGAAATTGAGAGGTTCAAATGGTTTGTAAATAGTTGGCACGACAAAACGCCCAATTATTCACTGGGATACCTCCAAACTTTGGATTCTAGTGATTATATATATATATAGTACGGATCATATATGAATATATATATATATATATTTAATTTTTTTGAACAAGGATTAACAAGGAGTTATTTTTTGTTTTATTATGATACGATGCTTCATTTTTTCTGGCATATCCACATTCAATATTGTTTTCGGTTCATTAGTTGTTACATTGAATAACCTTTCTTTCTTTTGAAGCATCTCTAGCTATGTGGGTCAACTGAATCAATAAGTGAACAAGCATCTCTAGCTATGTGCGTCAACTGAATCAACAAGTGAACAAGCCTTACAAGAAAAAAGGTATGAAGTTGAAATTGATCAACTTTTGTTTTAAGAATGACACCGTGTTCTTTGTGGGGGATTATAGGGGTTGAGATTCTAAATTTTAGAAGCTCGATCTCTTATTGAAAAAGAAATTTTGTTTGAAAAAATATAATCCATTTAAATAGAAACTTATACAAGTAGTTTCTCTAAAATGAATTTCTAGTTCTAGTCATAAGCTCCAATCGTAAATTCGAGGTCTAGTTAGTTGTTTACAAACATATTCTAAGTAAAAACTAGTACTATATGACAAGGTTACAAAAGGAATACGATTTACAACTTACAATTATAGAACTGGCAGGTGAAGGAGGATGGAGGTATGAAAACAAAAAGAAGCACATGGTAGTGCCTATGAAAATCAACGGCATATATGGTGTTGGACGTTTTTGGGGAAGGTCATAAATAAAAATAAAATAAATAAAAAAGAATAATATAAGTGAAAAGGAAAAGACGAAAGGTGATGGTGGTTGTGGTTCACCAGAATAATGGAAAATGTTGCTACTAATAATAGCAACGTGGTTGGTTGAGCATGGACCCAAAGTCCAACCATATCCTAGCCCACATGTAATGTATTCTCTACATGCACCTCACCCACCTCACCAGGATACCACAATTCTCCGCGTCAATTATACAAGTTAAACAACTCAAAATGTAGAGATTTATAAAGGTTTTGAAACAAATGGCTTGTGTATTAAGCCATTAACATTGTGCTGTTTTCCACATTTTATACAAACATAATCAATTAAATCTAAACTTGTAGAATAATAACATTTTTTATGAATAAAATCGATTTATCTAGTATTAACATTTCATTTAAAATATCAAACATCAATTATTAGCGATTAATCACTTATTATAGCAGTTTTTGACAAAAGCTTGAAATTACAACTGCAACCAGCTCACATCACTTCTTGAGAGGTAAGTTAATCTTATAAAGCAACGCGTTTATATGGTGGCTCAAACAATTTACCAAACAAAACCAATAATATTTTTTAATAAATTAGATTCCCCTTACTGTTTATGAAAACTAAAGCGATATATCTTTCAAATACCCACATCTTCAGAACCACCAAAGCTACACGCTAATGGGGATTATAGAAATATTCGCAATTAGTTACCATATTGTTACCGCGTTTCCTCTTACTTTTCATCATATTTACTTCATTAAAATTGGTCAATATTAGTTTTCAAGCTAGACATGTTTCCATTTGCACTATCAAGATAACATGCTCTAACTCGATCAATCCAATCAAGTATTTCTAGTCAATAAATAAAGATTCAAAATCTATTGATAAAGATGTGCATATGTGTTTCAACCTTTTAACAAACATATCTTAAATACTCTCTTTTTACAACATCTAATGCTCGAGTATTTAGGTGGTCTATCTATTACATCAACATTTATAAATTTTAAAGTTATAATTGTTCATTATAATTTTAGTAGTTAGGCTTTATATCGACTCGTTTCAGAGGCGGATTTATAAGATGAGCAAGTGCTAACTGTCTCCTTAAAGAATTTTAATTTATGTAAAAGAATATATTTTATTAATGACATTTTTAAGATTTGTACCCCTCAAAAAGATTAAAAAGAAAACAAAACAAAAACAAATAGATTGTCCTCTAGACCAATTATAAGATCCTAACTCCATCCCGGAGCGGTTCAATCAAGTTTCGTAAGTTGATAACTATTGGTTTGATATTATCAATAACAATGTGTATGTGCGTCTCAACTGTTTGAAGAAAACAAATGTCGACAAACTGCAAGGGTGCGCAAGTACACTCTTTACCCTGTATCCATGACTAATACGCCAAATGTGTTTAATTAGGTAGCCATGTGTTCGAACAAATATCGACTTTTATTACTATCTTTTTTAACAAATCTTTTGTTACTCATTGCATCTCAAAATAAGTGCGGCCCATAATACAGAATGATGCATGATTTCAAACATGTGCAATCAATTTTCCAATAGTTAAGTGTCGATTACAATGTTTAGGTAGATTCAAGTAGTACACTTTAATTTTGCCAGTGGAATAATGGTATCATGGGAAAGTTAATACGAAATAATTCATTTTAAAGTGAATATTGTTTTGAACAGAAAATATATAAGTGTACGTTGATATTTATTTTGATATAGTAATTTTTACAAGCACATGTTGTCGTGTTTATATCGTTATCTAAAAATCTATCATACTAGCTATTTCATACGAAGAAGAAAAACACTTTTATAAAATATAAAACCTGCCCCGTGTATATTTTAATAACAAACGATTAGTTTTTTGTTAGGTTTTGATGATCTGATGAAGTTCAATGTGAAGGTTTTGCTGTCCTTCCAATTATATCTGGCAATTGCATGAGAATCGGTTACTAATACTAAATTAATAAACCTTGTTAAGTTTTGTGGGACAACGTACGGGGACATAGTTATGTTTGGAGTATGTATGTGTTGATAGAATACTTGCATTCCATTTATTGTTGGAGTTTATCTTCTCAGTTCTATAGGCTGCAACAATGATCGATATATAACCATAAAAGTTGAAGGGGCCTAAAGTTTATAAACGTATAATGATTAGCTGGGGGGGGGGGGGGGGGGGGGGGGGGGGGTCATTACATAATGTGTGACCCCATTTTTTGGTTGTCAAGGATATCATGTCTGAAGAAACTCATAGAAGAAAACATATATATAAAATTTAATCATATGAGGAATATAACTAACGGCAAGTACAAATTA